>JAWNLL010000405.1:0-722537 GCA_035042425.1 Drosophila flavopinicola
TTAATGTAGCTTTGATGTGAGGCCCAAAGGTAAGGCGCTTGTCCAAGGTGATGCCGAGATACTTCGCTTGAGTCGGCTGCTCCAGGGTAACTCCCTCTAGCTGGATTGGAGGGGTGTGCATTAGCTTTTTGAGGGTGAAACATGGGTTTGTTGTTTTCTGTGGGTTAATCTTCAAATTCCACCGTTTGCACCAAGCTGCAAGGGTATCGAGATATCCCTGTAGTCCATTGCTGGCTTCTACGCAACTTTTGGAGTTATAAATAACTGCGATGTCATCTGCATATGTCGCAATAATAGCCTTAGACGGAGCTTCCATATGTTGAGAGGTAGGGCTGGGTATGTCTGAAGTGTACAAGGAATAGAGCAGCGGACCCAGAACACTGCCTTGCGGCACTCCTGCTCTCATTGTATAAGTTGACGAGTATGTTTCTCTTACCTTGACCTTGAACTCACGTCCATCCAAGTATGACCTTAAAAGGCCATAGTATGGTGCAGGTAAAAGGTTTTTTACTTTGCATAGTAGACCATCGTGCCACACCCTATCGAACGCTTGCTGCATGTCAATGAAGACAGCGTTTGAGAACTCTAGGTCGTCAAAAGCCTGCATGATGTGCTTCACCAATCTGTGGACCTGTTCTACAGTGCCGTGTCCTTCTCGAAAGCCAAATTGGTGAACCGGCAAGATATTACGTTGGCTTATAATGGAAGTAATCCGATTGGCAATAGTCCTCTCCCATAATTTAGATAGGGAGGGTAAAAGACTTATTGGCCGATACGACTCAGGATCAGCTTCTGGTTTCCCTGGCTTGTGAATCATCAGAATCGCTGCTAATTTCCATTGCTTTGGAAACACTTGGAGCCTGACAATAGCATTAAAAATTAATACTATGTAGAGGAGCGCTCTTATAGGCAAGGCCTTCAACGTAGCATTACAAATCCTATCTACACCTGGAGCTTTATTTTTCGGCAATGATTGGATCGCCTCAGTTATTTCTTCAATCCTTATAGGGCTGATAGGCAGGGACATCTGTAGTGGGGTCTGTAGATTCTGTTGGGTCTCCCTAGTCTGTTCTGTAGTAGCAAACTCATGTGGAGTGAAGCGAGCTTCTAGATGGTAACCGAAAGCATTAGCCTGTTCCCCTTCGTTTTTAGCAAGCTCACCACTAGGACATCGGACAGGAACCTGTCTAAAGGGTTGTCGTTTAAGCGATTTTGTGCATTTCCATAACGAGTAGTTTGCATCGACGGTGTAGTCCATGGAAGCCAGTTTTTGCTCGAAGAAATCACTTCTGAGTTCCCTTAAGAGGTTACGTAGTTGTTTTGCTGCACGGTTCCACAAAACTCGGTCCCAAGGATCTTGAGATCGAATGGCTCTTCGTCGGAGGCACCTCTTTGTTCTGATGAGCTCTTTAGCCTCCCTCGTAAGAACAATGGCATAATGAATGGGACGTGACTCAGGATAAGGCGGCGTTGAGGCAGTAGCAGCTGTATATATACTTTCGGTTAGAAAATCAACGGCGTTTTCAATGTCTTCACTAGAGTCCAGAGTAGAATTTAATTGAATGGAGCATTCAAGATGTTGTTTGAAAGCCATGATATCTGTACGGTTGGTGATTAACCGAGGGCTTGGCCTGATATAAGAACCATCTGTTTGCAAATTAACAACAAGGGCTACATGGTCAGAATCTAAGTCCCAGCTTTGGCAGATAGTTGCTTGAGAGTCAGGTATCCCATGGTGTAAAGCGAAATCAATGCAACTAGGTGTGTGAGTTGACACATATGGGTATCTAGTAGGTGATCCTGTTGCAAGAATATTAGCTCCTCTGGCTGTAATGGCTTCGGCTAGTTCACGGCCCCTGGGTGAATTGTATATGTCTCCCCACAGCCAATGTCGCGCGTTCCAGTCTCCACCAACCAGATACCTTTGGCCGCAAGAAGCAAGTATGTCACTGAAGTGTCTTTCTTCAATTCTATTTCTTGGTGGGCAGTATATGGCACTAAATTCCATGTCTCCCAACCCAGTGGCAACTTTTATTGAAGACATTTGTATGGTTTTCGTTTCAATGATTCTTTGTGGAAAATGGCTGAGAGAGCTCCTCACGAATACCGCCGCTCCTCCGCCGCCGTGATTGTGACGTGATGGCTTGTATGCTGGATAGAAGGTATACCCGTATATTTTGACTGTTTCCCCTCGGTTTAGTCTGATCTCGTTTAAGAGAAGTATGTCGACGTTGTTGTTGTGCGCGAAGAGCTCAACTTCTCTGGCTTTACCTGTAATGCCATTGACATTCCAGATAAGGATCTTGAGTGAATTCATTGTGAGGCTGAGGCGTTGTTCTGGAGCTGATGAGCCGATGTAGCCCCAGTCCATTGCTTTATCAAGTTGGCCATTTCATGAACCATACTTTCTAGCCGTTCTAGTCGTTGACTGTTTTGCTTGTTTTGTTGTTGTTGTTCTCATTGCTGCTCCTGAAGCCACAAGAGGAATTGCTGCTGCTGCTGCTGTAGTTGCAGCTGTTGTTGCCATTTCAAAAATTGCTGTTGCTGTTGTTCCAGTAGTGACTGAATGTCAACTGGATGATGTTCCTGCGTAATATTTTGTTTTGTTTTCGGTAACTGTAAATGCTCTTGAAGATTATGAAGACGGCGCTGGGCAGGTGCATTGCCGTTTCTTACTATTGAGGCATAGGAATTGTCTCCGGTATTAACTCTAGGAGAGCTAGGTATTTGGTGTGCTTGTTGCTGTCGAGCGGGTTGTTGCTGCTGCTGTTTTTGTTTTGGATGTTGCTGCTTTTCTTGATTTCTATCCCTTCTAATCTGACTAGACGGTAACTTGTAAGACTGTCGTTTCATTGAAAAACCCGTTGATCGCCGAAGATAGTCTTGGTACCACTGGCATCCTTTGTAGCTTGCCATATGATTTCCTCCACAGTGCATACAGGTAGGCTGTTCATCTTGGGAACGTGCGCATAGCTTGGTGAGATGATCTTCGCCACATCGTGCACATTGAGGATGACGACGGCAGTATTTGGCTGTGTGACCGTATTCCTGGCATCGTATGCATTGTGCAATTTCAGATGTCTTGCGCATCCTTTCTATCCTCACTTTTTGTCTACAAAGAGTTTTGATATCATATATTTCCCTCATTTTTGGGCATGGCCTTACATTAATGAAGAATATATTGAGTTTTTCATCTTTGTTTGTCCTTGATCTTGGGTTATGTATCTGCAGAGCATCAAAGCCATATTTTTTAAAATTGGCAATAATTTCGTTGTTTAAAGTGCTATGGTGGAGCCCCTTAACTACTATTCTGTGAGGTTTCTCTTCTTTCAATTGGTATGTATGGAACTCAATACCAATACTATCAAAATGACTAACAATAGCTCTATAAGTGTCACTGTCTTTGGGAAATATTCTGGCTGTTTCTCCTTGGTTGACTTTGACTGACACGTTGTCTGGACTGGTGACCTCCATAATGAGTTCAAAGAGATCATTAAGGTTAGTAATACTCACAACTATTTGCGGTGGTTTTGGGGTACCGTTAAGCTGATTTTTAGTATTAGATACGTTATGTTGTGGGTTGTCTGCTGCGTCTATTGCATCATTAGTGATATTCGGATGAGCATCAGAGGAGCTAGTAGGGCCTTCATTTGACTCTCTAGAAATTTCGTCAACATGGCTTTCACTGTTTACATCCGTGTCCATGTCTAGCAATGCAAACCTGTTGCTAGAGTTAGCCATGTTAGCTGATGTTAAGTCCAGTTTAAATTCTTTGCTCGACCTCTTAAAGCTACTATTGGGAGATAAAGGTTTCTTCCTCTTATTTTTCAAATTTCGTTGGGCAGTCACCAATTTTGTAGCAGCTCCACTGAGTGCAACAGAGTCAATTTTTGCAGCTCCACTGAGAGTTGGAGGTGCAATGTTTGAGAAGCATTGGGTGATGCAAGCTCCATGGTTGTTCATGCTTCCGCTAGTTGGCACTGTTGCCGTGGTGTATATTGAATTACTAGTAGCACTAGTAGATGTTAGTGTTGTATTTGTTGTGCTGATGCTGTGAGTATCAGTGCATAAAAGGCGTTGCACATTAAGAACCTCTGTCCTGATATCCAGTGGTGATTTTCCAGCTACTTGGCGCATTTTTTCATAATCAATCTGCTTATTGCTAAGCTGAGAGTTGGTAAAAAGGTTCTTGTCCATTTTATATGTATTGCCCCTCTTGTACGCAGAGCGCAGGGAGAGGGGAAATGTTTTGCCCAAACGGGCAACGAATGCAGACTTGTCGCACTACACTTGTGTTTTATTGCTGTCGGGCTGCCGACACTGCACGAGACAGCGTCCAAAATGTACCGTGCTTTTTTAGCACACGTAGAGAGCACTATAGATGCCCACGTACTTGTCTATGCGCGACACAACCGATCCCGTCGGGGACAGATAAGCGGTTCCTCTTGTTCAATGAATTAGGAGTTTATTTAATTTTTACAAATTTAGAACTTGACAGTACGAGCCGAGCACAATGAAATCTATCTAATCATTAACAATCAAATATACAGTAAAATATATTGTCAAATTACACAAACCGTAATATACACAGTTAATCATCTAATCAATCAAACAGTAATACATATGTTTATCAGTCGGTCAATCAATCAATCAATCAGCTAGTGAGTTAATCATTCAATTTGGCAATCAATATATCTATCAATCATTCAAACAGTCAGTCACCGTTATGCATATGCATACACAAGATCGTGCAGCTTCATCTGGAATGCATATTCCACTCACCTGGCTATCCGGATAGGTGGCACTTGATGTGGCAACAAACAGCTGCAGTAGTTGATCATTGCCCGGATGATGCTCGAGTGCCGTTTGCAGCGTGTGCAGCTGATGCTCGGCAACGGCCAGACGATTGCTTTTGGACACATTCTGTCCGAGCCGCTGATTCAGCTCAAGCCAATTGGCCAAATGCTGCGGCTCATTGGCAACCATAATCTTGAGTTCACGAATGCGCTGTGCTAGTTCCAACTTCTCCGCTTCGCTCGGCTTTGACTCGGCAGCGGGTGATATCAGTTTGGACCGATGCGGCCGCTTCCGACGCTTTTCACGTGGACGTTGTGGACGCTGTGCGTCCGCCAAGCGGCGCAGTCGGATTTTGTACAGCGGACGCGATAAGCGCGGCAGCGTCTCCCATTCCCGATGCGCCTTATTCGCCGACTTGTCCACGTAGAACTCAACGTTGCTGGCGAACTCCAACTTGACCTTTGGCGGACTCGGAACCGGACTCAAACTGTGGCTATTTTTGCAGGAGTCTGAATCGGAGCGAGAATCGGTATCGGAGTCGGATTCATCAGCTAATATAACATTAACCACGGCTAATGCAGCTGGCGACTCGTAGCTCTGATTGCTTTGCCATTTCACATTATCCGCACCGACATTGCCTAAAAAAACTGTTTTAAACAATGAATGTAAATAAACAATATGTATTCCATTACCTGTGTCGCTCTTTTGCTGCTCTGGGGCATCCACAACGCTCGGTTTCGGGGTTTGTTCGCCAGTGCCATATGCCGGAAAAAGTGACATTTTTAATTGTTAATACACTTTAGGGCAATGTAAGCCGTCGCTGCTCCTTAGGTTCTAATAAAACAAAACAATACATACGTTTTAAATGACTATCGATAGGTATTTCGAAGTTAGTGATGTGCGCAATATATCGCAGCGGCGATGCTTATGTTTGGTCGTGATCTCGATGTTTCAAGATCGATAGTTTCTTAATGCCGCGCATTCTTTGTTGAGAAACAATCAAAAGCGTATTCAGAGCGTTTTTATTTTCAAATTAAGACAACGCGCATTGAACTTTGATTGTATTTGCAATGCTAATATCTTCTACTGTCAAAATACCCATAACGAAAAATGACGAACACACTATCGCAGCGTACTGATAAATTTTAAATGTTTTGCTTAAACTGCCGAAAGAAAGTCAAAGATGCGAATTACAAATATATGAACAGTGCGACTAAAAGCTCAGATGAAGCAGAAAAAGTTGAAGGCACATCAACATAAATGTCGGAATACCCTAAAATGTATATGCACATATCGATTATTTCAAAAGAGCTGCACATCGTTGCAACGTGTGGCAACGCCGGTATTTTTCAGGCAAATTCGCACACTGCTCTCATGCTGATTTGTCCGGCCACCATTCAGCCATCGCAATAATTTTCGCAATATGTTCAAAAAGTACGTATGAAACAGCGCCGCAAAAGTGCCAACTAACGCCAAAATATGTAGATTCGAGGATAAGGACAGTATCTCATCGATACAACAGCTCAAATCGTCCGTACAGAAAGGCATACGTGCGAAGTTATTGGACGCATATCCCAAACTGGAGACGCACATCGATTTGATACTGCCCAAAAAGGACTCGTATCGTATTGCCAAATGGTAAGTACAAATCGGTCAGACAGACGACTGTCCAGCCACTAATCAAGATCGCCTTTAGCCACGATCACATTGAGCTGCTGCTAAATGGCGCCGGCGAGCAGGTATTCTTTCGCCATCGGGACGGTCCGTGGATGCCGACGTTGCGGCTGCTGCACAAGTTCCCCTATTTTGTGACCATGCAGCAGGTGGACAAGGGCGCCATACGCTTTGTGCTGAGTGGTGCGAATGTCATGTGTCCGGGTCTCACATCGCCGGGCGCATGCATGACGGTGGCGGAGAAGGGCACCGTGGTCGCCATTATGGCCGAGGGCAAGGATCATGCGCTGGCCATTGGACTTCTAACGCTATCCACGGAAGACATGTAAGACTCTACACGCACATCCTTATTTATTTATTTTTTTTTTTTTTTTTGCAGCTTAAAAGTGAATAAAGGCATCGGCATTGAGACGTACCATTTTCTCAATGATGGCCTGTGGAAATCGAAGCCTGTTAAGTAGTCGGACATCAACGAACAGCAACACGCAATGGCAGTAACGAAGCCCCGGCCATGCACTTTCGTTCCACATAGTCTTCGTCATTTCGTCATGAGAGCAGAGGAATGGGTTTTCCCTTCCACTACACATACATGCATGCAATACAAATTTTTATTTTTTTTTGCTTTTGCAAATCGATTGTTTATATTTTCTTTAATTTAAAAAAAGAGCCAGTTAAATTATTTTAAAGCCAATTCGAAATACATACATCTAAATAATTGCATTTAAAAAGCGTGGGTGCTGTGTTGCGGGTGGATGGTATGGAAGAGAAAAGGGGGCTAGTTCGCTCACATGCGCAATTCTGTATGCATTTCGCATGCCCAACAACCACCTGTGGGAATGACCAACGTCCAGTAAGTTTTTTTCTTAAACCAGGGCTGCCGCACTCGTTGGAACACTGCCAGCTATCGGCGTTGCTACACAATTTGCCGTTAGCGCAAGTATATGATGCTAGCTCGAACTTATTTGCAAATTTCTATAATACAATTGGGTTTTCCATCAGGACCAATATCGATTTTCCATGAATTGAGCCGCATTGTGAGTCAGCTGTCCAATGTGTAGTCGCTGACAGATTGTGTAATATGATGTGAGGAGCATAGCCATAGTGACGTCACAACTATTATCCTCGCACAACATGCATATGTGTTAAGTCATAGTTAGTTGGATTTCTCTCAATTAATGCTTAACGATTTGTCGTAAGCAAACGAATCTTACTAAAAACTCTTTCGACAAATCCACTTGATAAATAGGAATAAGTTTAACGATGTTTAGGAGCTATTTCATCAAAATGTATACAGCCTATTTACTTAAATTAAATATTTCTTCACAATCATATTAAGTTTTATATTTCATGCTATCGTGAATATTCGTTAATTTTTTGTTGGTAACAGAATAAGTTTTGCTAAACAAAGATCTAGTTCCAAAAAGAAAGTAGTCCCAAAACATCAAATGTGAATACCGTGTAGAACGAGACACATCGCACATAAAAATAAAAAATACGCAGATCACAAATTCGATAGCAATTGTGATGCATGGCATAGAGTAAAACTATTCAGCATAACCTTACTCTTTGGCTTAGCATGGAAGAGAGCGCGCGTGTAATGTTTATGCCGCATGCGCACTGTGCGCAAGTAACGGTTCATCTGCATGTGCGTGTGACGTATGTATGTATGTAAGCGTGTATTATACGTCAGCAGCAGCAGCAGCGTAAAAAGAAATTGTTTTCAGTTTCAGTTGCTGTCAGCATTTGTCGCACAGCACGCACCAGACGCATCAAACTGCAACGCTCGCTGTAAGGACCAACTAAAAAAAAAGAACGATTAGATAGAAAAAGAAAGAGGAGAAAAGCGTTGAAAAACCACAAGTGGTGGAACAAGAGTTGAACAATAAACGAAATGGTAAAATGGGAAAAGAATACGAATACAAATACAAATACAAACACAATGAGACGATAAGCTCAAGAATGCTGTAAGAAGTGTGTTGTGGCGGCGATTGTGTGTGTGTGTGTGTGTGGCATATGGCATGAAAAAAGGACATTCAAATTTAAAGTCCGAACGTTGCAACAGTGCACATACGTGTATGTATGTATGTATGTGTGCGCGTGTGTGTGTGTGTGTGTGTTTGTGTATGCGCCATTTAATGTACGAAAAGTTTTTCAAGGAAAACGGATACACACTGTTTGAACTTTTTGAAGGTGCAAAATGCAAGAGCAAAGTTTCGTTTCTTTTTCTTTTTGTTGTTGTTTGTTTTTGTAGTGTGTGTGTGTGTGTGTGTGTGTGTGTGTTTTGTTATCGCTCAAGTGGGCGTGTGACTCATGAGGAGACTTGCAAGTGGTCGCCAAGAGCAACAGCAATGTACATATGTGCATATGTATATGTGTGTGTGTGTGGTAGGCCTGGGCGGCAATCTAAACAATATGGCTACAATATGCCGTTGCAGTGCACTTCATTTCCGTTACACTTTTATTGATTTTACTCCAATCTTGTTTTCACTTTGACAGGCGCTGGCGCTAATTGAGTTGATGTTGATGACATGCAAAGGCACAAAAATCGCGCCTGCCGTTCGCATCTACAACTGAGCACCTGAGCAGCAGCAACAGCAACAACAACAGCAACATCAAAGCGAAAAGGGCAACTAACAACAACAAAGCTACCAACGCAACAGCGCCAAAGCGAAGCAGATAGAGAGCTAGAGAGAGAGAGAGAAGGAGAGACAAGGGAGACAGAGTCGCATGTGTGTGTGTGCAATATGGAAGACCTTTTTCTGCTAATTATCAAGGAGTCAACGGGCACCAAGCACAACGCGTTGCGACAAACGGCGCAAATTGCTTACGGTAAATGCTAGCATATGTCTATATATATATATATATGTGTGTATATTTGGAGTTAAAAGTTGTGCCATAACAACAACAACAACAACAATAATAATCAGCGCCACAACAATAAAAGGCAACATGCAAGAACGCAATTTCCGTTGCGAGTCGTTATTGTTGCTTTTGTTTCCATTTCTTGCTCGCCATTTTGCTCATCCGTTGGCATTTCCTTAGTCTTTTTTTCCATTTGCTTTTTTGTCGACCGCTGCAAAGTAGGCAACGTTTGCTGTTCCATTCCAAAGCATTCCCTTGTCATTATCATTATCAGGCCTAATTGCGCGCCCCGCTTTTATGCTATTGTTGTTGTTGTTGCTTCTTTAGCTGACCGCCAGTGCTGGCATTTATTTGCAGATAAACTTTATCGACAGCATGGCATGCACAGGGATCCATCGCACGAGCTGCGCTCCGTTTGCTTTACGGCCCTGCAAATGGCCTTGGACACGAAGCGGCCAAAGTTCATCACAATGGGCCTCAATGGCCTGCATGTAAGTGCAAAAACCTAAAAGATAATAGAGAAACACACTAGCTAAAACGTTTCAGTCGGAATTCCCCGACTGCGCCATACACTGCTCGCTCGAAAAATTCAATATTCAGTCAGATCCAGATGTGATACAAATTTGTGACAAAATGTTTCTGTCGCAACTCGATCATAAACGAGACTGTATGAAAATATACCTTAATATATTTCGGAAACTAACTAAATATATTAAGCAAACGAAAAGTCATTTGTTGTGCACACATTCACTTATTTTCAGTCAAAAACTCGAGTTTTAGTCGCTAGTAGTTTTTTACGTCTCTTATTTCCGAACTGTTTCTAGTTTGATAACAGCTGAAAATGTTCAAAACTATGACAATACAGTGTAAAAGATTTGGTTTTGACGAAAACTGTCTTGTGCTTGGAATTTCAATGAAATTTACTCAGTATCTTAAAAAAGATTGTAAATAAGCAGTCTGTAGTATTTTTAGATTGATATTCGAAGTATACAAGTACATATATAGCGAAATTGCTTTGCAAATTGTACAAAAGCAATATACTCGCTTACGCTTTAAGAACAGAGTATGTATCATAATGGAGAAAACTAAAAGACGGACGGGTAAATTATCGAACGGCTTCCCAGGCAATTGTGCACCCGTATCCGTACCGGAAGTGCTCAGACTGACGACAGACATCAAATTGTGAATTGTAAAATGGGTAAACTAATTGCCAGTGGCAGTCAGAGACGTCCCAGCTCCCTTAGCACCCGCACCCACTCATCCGCTCACTCAGGCATCCATCAAAGTAAAGTAAGCAAAAAACAATAAAAAAACACAACAAAATGGGAAAGGAAATGCTTGAAATTTGAGGCCAAGGCTAACAAGTCTGAACCTAGCACAATTTTGTTCGCTTCGGGACTTTCAGTCACTCCCTAAGGCAATTTGTGAATCAATAACGCAATGAAAGGCTCTTTGCTATATGATTCAATTGCAATTTCTAATAGCTGCACTCAAAATAATCACAAGATGGGCGCTTGGAACGTAATGGAATTGGAATCAGCATGGCAAGGATACAAGCTTTTAATTGCATTTAAGTGGAAAACTATTGAAATTATTGGGCAGGTCTTAAGATATTCAAAATGTGACTACATTTTATCTCCCAGGTGTGTTTAGTGCATTTGTTGATTGCTTTTCGACTGCATTTTGATGGAAATATCTTAAGAAGTCTGAGGATTAGAAAAGTTGGAAATCGCTTCACATCAAATTGAATGTTTCTATTAAGTGTTTAAAATGCTTTTTGGGCTATTGTAATTGGTGAATGAACTAGTTTGATCAAATTTAAACGGCTACTATTGAAATGTAACTTAAGCTATGAACAACAATAAACTTCTTTAAGTTTTCACAAAGCTTTAGTAGTGGAAAGTTTCCAAAATGTTGATATGCACTTTGATCCCAAATTTAAAGATAGTATTCTAATATATGCACTGGAATTGCCCTAACTAAAACTGTCATAACTCGATCATTTTGTTTCTATAACTTAAATTTAAGTTAAAGTGAACTCCAACGAAAATTGTTTACGATTGTTCCATAAGTCGTACTCTTAAGTGACAAACTTGATTGTGTGTATACAAAATGGCTAGTTTTAACTTAAATATATATAAATAAATATATATTGGTGTATAGATAGTAAAAAGTTGAAAAGTAGTGCATATATGAATTGCATTCACGATCGATTCGAAATTTGCGACTATTTTGATTGTGTGCACAAAATGGCTTATGTAAAGTTTTAAATTGAATTTAATCACAGTTCGGTAAATTTGGCTAATTTCTAAAGTTGTTGTTTTCTTCAACTTTGGAGGTTCGATTCGATTTGCAAATTGAAAAAAGCCAAAGCGCATTTGTAATCGCAAGTGTTTTTTTTTCGTTTGACAGCGCGTCATCAAGGATGAACGCTTCTACATTGGCCTGGAGCCGGAGGATGATTCCGTGTGGCTGCCATCGCAGCTGCTGCGGGCGACAAACGGCATCCTGCCATCGACGAGCAGCGAGGACACTGTGGTGAATGTGCTGCGCTTGTTCCTGGCCATGGCCTGCTCACCGGCCTGCACCCTCAATGGCCGTCTGCTCATCGAGATCCTGTCGCGCTGCGGCGAGTGCTGGGAGCTCGGCTCGAGGGCCACCAAGGCGGCCTCTCTGGCGGCGGCATCGCAGTGCCTGCGCACATTCTGCGCGTTCCTCATCGAGGAGGCCGAGGAGGTGAAGAAGACGGCGCCGGCGGGCCTGATGACCCAGACGCAAGCGTCCGCCGTCTACAACGAGGTCATACCAGTGATGCAGTGGCTCTGCAGTCGCCTGGTCGAGCCCAACGTCAACAATGCGTCGCCGAACAAGAAGTGCGAGAATCCCAGCTCGCTCTACCTAACCGAATGCATTCTAACACTCAGCTCGGCGCTGCCGCGCAATGTCCATGCCAATCCGCACTTCACCTCCTTCCTCTGGCAGAAGTTCTGCCCAACGCTGGCCGCTGCCCTTGGCTCGCCGGGACGCATCAACTTGGACAAGAAGTTTACCTACAAGTGAGTGGCATCTTAAATTGCAATACGTCTACATTCGTTCCACTGCCTTATTGGGGCTTGTTAATTATACTCTTTTCAAAGAAAATAGTATATTAAGTTTGTGCTGAAGTGTGTAACGCATAGAATGAAGCGTCGGAGACTCCCAAGAGTTACTGCCAGTATGCTTAGAATGACAAAACAAATTGATCTGGCCATCTCCGTCTGTCTGTCTGTCCGTCTGTATGTATGCAAACTAGTCCCTCAGTTTTGAAGCTAACGTGATAAAACTTTGCACAGAGACCTATTATTCAGACATACATCACATTGATCGGAGCCGGTCGGATCGGATCACTATATCTTATAGCTGCCATACAACTTGAAGTCGGTTTTGGACATATATCCCATGCTTTTAAAGCTTTCGCGCTGAAACTTTGCACATATACTTATTATTCAAAATAACAGCACATTGATTGGAGCTGGCCAGATCGGACCACTCACTATATCATTCAAAAGAAAAATTTAAATTCATATGATATTAATTCTTAGAACGAATACAAATAAATGCCATGCGATAAAACGAATTTTTACAGCACATGAAAGTGCTGCAGTTGACAGAGTGAAAATCGTCTAAAGGTTCGAAAAGAGTATGAAATCTTCGGCACGCCGAAGATAATCCTTTCCCACTAATTTAACTATTATTATTACAGTATAATCTCGTTAATGCGGACAATTAATATCCGAGACAGAGACATACAAAAATTTACAAAAATATTTATTGCCGCTTTTAGCATTTTCTATTAAAAATCAAGCTCTAATAAAGCTCCAGTTTTTAGAAATTCCCTTTCATATTTTCAAACTTCCATAACTTCTTCAAAACTGATCAGATTTTGGTTTCCGAAGCAGTTTTAACTAGGGTTTGACATATGCTATAGCTCTGTATTCAAATCTGAAGTATTTTCCAATTTTAGATTTTCTCCAAGTCCCCAGGATTAGCTTTCAAGCACTTAAAACTTCCATAACTTTTCCAAAACTGACCAGATTTTTATGCCCGGGGAAGTTTTGAGTACTTGCGAGTCTCAGAACAGGCTACAATGAAGCTTCCAAATCCCTAAGAAAGTTTTTTTTTTTTTTTTTGCCTTAATAGGCAATTTTTATGTTAGCTCGAGAAATTTCTGTATTATTTGTGTATCTTCTATCTTAAGTCTCAATTAATTCGAACTCTAACTTGAACCTTAACCTATTTGCACCTATCCAACAGGGATGCACTGCACATGATTGAGAACGAGGCGCGTGGCTTCTTCACCGGTCCCGGCTTGGATGGGCCGCAGGCACGCTGCGTATACTTAACGGCGATTCAGCTGCTGCGCATTGCCGGCGCCCACGGATCGCTGCGCCCAATGCTGGAGGCGCTGTTCCATCGCATGGTGCTGCTGCCGGCGCCACTGAATCGCACCGAACCGCTGCGTTGTGTGCGCGAGATCTTCAAGAGTCCCGAGCGGCTCATCGATTTGGCCGTCATCCTCTACGTGGACAAGAACACCGCCCAGGGCTGCAGCGATGAGATGGCCCTCTTTCGACTGTACGTAAATAAGAAACATTTCACTAATATTCGTCACTCATTAAGCTAAAAGCAAACATGTGAGAATAGCAGATGCGCTGAACCAAGTTTTTAGATTCTACATATCAGTTTAAGCACTTCCTGAGCAAAATAAGCTCAAAGGTTATACCTTCAAAAATGAGTGATGTACACTTTTGGGGCAATAGGTGTCAAGTATATTTAACATGTGTATACTATTCGAGATTATGCCGCTAGCTCTTATAACTTTCAAGTTATTGCCACAAAATGCCTGTATGAAATCGAAATTGATCGATAACTTTTGAACGGGATGAGCTATCGAAAAGTGAAACAAACTTATTCTGACCAGGGGCTATGAGAGCTTATATTCCAAATATAAAGTCTCTAGCTCTTGTAGTCTCTGATATTCGCATGTTGTACAGACGGACAGACAGACAGATCTTGCTAGATCGACTCGGCTGTTGATACTGATCAAGAATATATACACTTTTTGGGTTCGGGGATGCTTCCTTATACCTGTTACATACTTTTGGACAACTTCATAATACCATTTATAAAGGGTTCAGGCATAATAGTCGTATACTCCATGTGACTAATATGAAAATCACTTGCTGACTTTTGCAGCCTGGTGGATGCGATGGAGGAGTGCGCCTATGGGGCCAGCGCTGGTAGTGCAACGGAGGCGAGCCTGCAGGCCAGTGTGGAGTGCATGGTGGCGCTGCTGGACAGTTTGCAGGTGCTGTGCAGCGGCGATCTGACCGAGTCCATGATCAGCGATCAGATTGTCCAGGTGGTCAATGGCCGGCACGAGCTGCTTAAGGATGCGGACTACTCGGGCCCGTTGACATATCAGAGCATGGCGCGACTGCCGGCGCCGTACCGCGATGCCATCGTCGAGTTCCGGCAGAACGTCTTCGAGACGTCGTCCGGGTCGGAGAGCGAATGCGAGCCGCCGCACGAACAGGATGCGGCCTCGAATGGCTCCGGCGATACGGAGGGGCCCGAGGACGACGAGCCGAGCAGCTCCAGCGACGAGACGTCACGCGTGGAGAATCGCTGGCCGTACTCCCATCTGGAGGCGCCCGTCATGCCCATCCGGACGGACAGCGACAATGATCGGCAGCATGCGCGCGACTTTGCGCGTGCCCTGCGACAGGATCTGGTGCCGAAGCTGCTGCGACTGCGCAGCTGCGTCGAGCTGGACGAGGCGATGCAGGAGTTCGCGTCGGCCGTGTGCCAGGAGAACAGCATGAACTTCTCCGACTTTGACTACAACCTGACGGCGATCAATGCCGATGGCATCTATTTGGCCATCTACTCATCGCTGCTGCTCAGCCTGCAGCTGATGCGGGCCGGCTACTACGAGCAGCAGCCGTCGTCGGCCAAGGACAACATACTGGTGCCGATGTCCGAGCAGCAGTTCGTCACGTCCGTGCAGAATACGGGCGTGCTCGTCTATCTGTCGTCGCCGTGGCTCTGCGAGCTCTACCAGTCGGTCATCGTCTGCAATGTCCTGGAGGCCATGTCGCGCCAGCAGCTGGAAGGTAGCGGCGCGCGCTGCGCCCTCGTCGATATGCTGTGCGATGCTGGCGGCTTGGCCAGCACACAGATGCTGTCCGAGTGGCAGCGGCTGCAGACGGCCACAGTGAAGCACAGCGATGACGAACAGCACGACAAGAGACGCGAGGCGGCCAAGAAGCTGTGCCGCCGCCTGCTCACCTGCTGCTGGGACTCCATGGTCATTGTGCTCAGCTCGGGCCTGGGCGATCTGCAGAGCACCGCCTCCAACAAGCTGGTCGCCTTATCCAAGCGCACGCTGCGCGTCAAGGCCAAGTCCAACAAGTGCAACGGCGAGGCCCTCTATGCCATGTGCCTGGACGGCTTGCATTCGGTAAGCTAGTTATTCCAAGCATACTTTCAATTCAAAGATCAACATTTTACCCTTAAAGCTTATTTGAATAAAAACAAATATTAAATATTTACTAATGCATATCTGCGCTAATTACGACTCAATCGCTTTGAAATTTAAAACAACGCATATCTGCGCTAATTACGACTCAATCGCTTTGAAATTTTAAACATTGATGAGTTATAGGGATATTTAAGTGTACAAGTAAATTAAAGGCGATAGCTTTAAAAAGATCGGATATATGACCAAAACTGACTTCGAGTTGTATGGCAGCTATAAGATATAGTGGTCCGATCCGGCCGGCTCCGACCAATGTGCTGTCCCCTGGAATAATAAGTGTCTGTGCAAAGTTTTATCGCGATAGCTGAAAAACTGAGGGACTAGTTTGCATACATACAGACAGACAGACAGACGGACATGGCTAGATCAATTTGTATTGTCATTCTAAGCATACTGGCAGTAACTTTTGGGGGTCTCCGACGCTTCCTTCTATGCATTACAAACCTCAGCATAAACTTAATATACTATTTTCTTTGAAAAGAGTATAAAAAACCACTTCTTTGTTGGGGATTCTAGGATCTAGGACTTAACCTGTTACATTGGATTAAAAGTTGTTAAATTGGTAAACTTTTAAAGACTTAGCAAAGCGCATTCGTTTCTTTTGTGACCCCCAAAAGTTACCTCAAAAGCAAATCGATCTGGACATTTCTGTCTGTCTGTCTGTATGTATGCAAAATAGTACCTCAGTTTTTGAGATATACCAATCAAACTTTGCACAGAGGCTTATTACTCAAAGGTACAACACATTTGTCGGAACCTGCCGAATTGGAGCACCATATCACTTAGCTGCCAGCTGGACCTTAAATAACCTTGAATATCCCTATTACTCAACTTCTTGCATGAGTGAGAATATAATGCTCTTGAACACAATTATCTGCTTACTGCTTTTGCAGGCGGCCACATTGAGCAACAGCCTGAATCTGCAGCACTTGGCCGGCAAGATACTAAACCTGCTGGCCTCCAATGTGTGCCAGACGAGTGGACCACGCCTCTCCGCCAGCCAGGCGATGTCCATGGATGTGGTGCTTACTGGCGGCCTCAATCTGGGCAGCTACAGCGCCGACTGCTGGCAGAGCATCTTCGCCGTCTGTCGCCACGTCAGCCAGCTGGAGCACGAGATCTTCAGCATGCAGAATCCCTCGATAGCCGCCTCGCCGGGCAGCAGCCGACGCGATCTGGAGACGGGCGAGAAGCTCAGCAATGGCAGCGCACAGGACAAGCTCAATCTGTCCTCGATACCCATCGACGATGATGAAACGTGGTGAGTGCTGCGATATGCCGCAAGTGATGCGCTTCCGTTCGAATCGTTTGAGCGATGGAAGCTATTATTTGTTTGCAAGAAAAGTTAGAAATACTATGCCGGCCATATCAATATCCCCATCAACTGACAGTCTCTCGTCGTCTCACTCTTTCGCAGCGTGGATGTGTACAGCTTCCTGCAGGCGCCGTTGCAGAGCCCCAATACGAACATTACGTCCATACTGAAGGTCTACTCGGGCACCAACGAGACGGTCCTGCTCAGCCAGAGCGACACGTCGAAGGTCCTCTGCGCGCTGTCGCACCAGGCGGAGAATCTGTTCAGCGATGCCGCCGAACGACTCAGCCTGCCCTCGCTGTGCCAGTTCCTCAAGCATCTGTGCCGCGCCTCGCGCGACCAGCTCTACAAGAGCCAGGCGGCACGCAAGGGCGGCAGCGGCGCCACCTCTGGCGGCGGCGGGGGCAGCGGTGGCAGCAGCACACGCATCTGGTGGCCCAGCAAGGGCTGGAAGAAGCTCGATTCGCTGCCGATGTCCCTGCTCCTGCATCGCATTGGCGATGTGACGCTCAAGGTATTCCGCAGCTCGCGACCGCTGCTCCATGTGCTCAAAGTCTGGGCCATAACAGGACCGCATTTAATGGATGTAAGTGCATCTATTTCGTTCTTATGCTCTGCACCCATTGCAAATGGGTAAAAGGGGTATGATCAAGTTGTGCAAAAGTATGTAACAGGCATAAGGCAGCATCTCCGACCATATAGAGTATATATGTATAGTCTTGATCAATATCAACAGCCGAGTCGATCTAGCCATCCGTCCGTCCGTCTGTCCGCCTGTCTGTCTGTATGAGCACGCGGATATCAGAGACTACAAGAGCTAGAGACTTCATATTTGGAATATAAGTTCTCGCAATCCCGGGACAGATCAAGTTTATTTCATTTGATCGATAACTCGTTCTGTTCAAAAGCTATCGATAAATTTCAGACTAGCGTTTTTTGGATATAACATAAAAGTTATAAGAGCTAGGGGCACTCAATTTGGCGTGTATAATCTCGAATAGCATACACATGTAACAGATATTATTAATATATAACGCATTTTATTGCCAATTGTATGTCCAAAACATTTCAATAAGATCGGACAATAAACACAGAAGTTGTTTAAGACTTAACTAACTGCTTTAACTGCTTGTACACACTGATAGGTAAGTATGAATGTATGCTAGGACTGGGCTCAGGTTATCTCCTAGTCGGGCAATCCCGAATAGAGCATTCTTACTTGTTATACTCTAAGCCAATTACAAATGGGTACAAGTTGTGCAAAGTATGCGACAGGCATAAGAAAGCATCTTTGACTCTATAAAGTATATTTATTCTTGATCAGTAGCCAACAGATGTGTCTCTGTCTGTCTGTCTGTCTGTCTGTCTGAACATAAAGCTACCAGACAAGAGCTCGAGACTTCACATTTGGAATATATTCCGCTCTCGTAGTGCCAGGTCAGATCAAGTTTGTTTAATTTGATCGATAGCTCATACCGCTCAGAAGTTATCGCTCAATTTTCGATTATTTGTGCATAACTTGAAAGATATACAAGTGAGGGGCACAAAGTGGGAGGGACCTGGCTAGTTGAAGACTTGCATCGAGCCAGAGTCCTTTGATGCCTCGACGCATATTTAATGTTGTTGTTCTTGCTGTTGTTTTGTTTCCAGGCCGCCTGCCATCGGGACCGCATGATCTCAAAGCGTGCCATTGAGTATATACATGACATAATAACGGCACTGCTGGTGGAGCAGTCGGAGCTACCCTATTTCCACTTCAACGAGGCGCTGCTGAAGCCGTTCGAGAACCTGCTCAGCATGGACACCTGCGACGTGGACGTGCAGGATCAGATTGTGGCCTGCCTGTACGAGATCGTGGAGGCGCATCGCACCGAGATCCGCTCCGGCTGGCGTCCCTTATTCGGAACGCTGCGCAACGCGCGCAGCCGCATGCTGAACATGAGCAACATCATCGACATCTTTCGCGTCTTCCTCGACTCGGACAACACGCTGGTGTTCGCCAACGCCGGCCTCGACTGCATATTGTGTTTGCTCTCCTATCTGGAGATATCCGGCGGCGGTGGACCCAATAATAATGCCTGCGGCGAGGATAATGACAACGCCTTTCGGCCAACCGATTTTCTGCATGAAACGCTGCGCTTCCTCGAGCGCTGCTCGAGCATTCTGGGCTTCATGTACAGCATGCCCAAGTGCCCGAATTTCCACTCGACGTACAAGATCAAGGGCATCTCGTATACGCATATCATAGACGCCAATATACCCAGCTCCATGGAGAACTTCACGTACTTTGGCAACGACTATCTGCAAACGAAGAACGAACAGTATATGATCTCGTATCGGTCGCTGCACATCGACAAGGACACAATTGTGAAGATCGATGAGATGGATAAGCCGTCGGGTGTGCTCAAGGTGTGGTTCCTGCTGCTCGACGGGCTGACTAACTCCTTGATTGTCTGCCCCTACTCACATCAGGCGCCCATTCTGCAGACGATCTTCAAGCTATTCAAGAACTTGCTGGCGAGTCCTGGCATCGATTTCGGCTTCTACTGCATCAATCATCTGCTCATACCCATGATACAGGACTGGCTGCGCTACATCAACAAGACGTCGGCCAGCTGGCAGCTAATCGAGAAGAACTTCAAGCACTGCTGCTGCATGACCACCGACCTGGTGGTGGAATTTATTGAGAAATCCGTGCCGGAACAGCGACGCTTAGGCGCCAGCACCAAGACACGTCTCGCACAGATCGTCCATCCCGCCGACAATCTGATCTACTCCAAGCTGAAGTTTGTCACCGAAACGGTGCCCCAGCAGCAACAGCAACAACAGCAGCAACAGCAGCAACAACAGTACGACAGCAGCAGCAGCAGCTCGGGCAGCTCCGAGGAGCCGACTCGTGGCACAAATGCCGCCAATGTGAACGTGAATGTGAATCACAATCTTATAGAGTCACCCACTAAGATCTCCGGTTCGGCCACACTGGCGCTGAAGCAACTGTTGCTCGTGCTGATCGAGTGCGCTGCCCAATCGCAGGAGGCAATCGCACGCATCTCGGTGTCCTGCCTCAAGCATGTTATACTCTCCACGGGCATGCTGTTCAATGAGTCCCAGTGGATGATTGCCTGCTCGGCCATACATCGCGCCTGCACGGTGACCATAGCGCCACTGCGTCAGCTGTCCTTTGCCTTTCATGAGAAGTCCAATAGCTTCTATGGCGATTGCGCCAATGTCAAGGTAGCGGCACGTCGCGACAGCACACTGGAGGAGCTGGCTAGGATCTATGCGCTGGCCCAGCAGGTCTTTCTGTCGGACAACCAACGCGAGCCGCAATCCAGCAGCCCGACAGCATCAGTCGCCTCAGCCGGAGTGGGCTCAGGAGGAGGAGGAGGAGGAGCAGCTGCTGCTGCTGCCGCCGCCGCCGCTCAATGCAAGATTAGCTCCAGCTGCAGCTCGTCGCAGCTATCGGATGATCGCAGCTACTCCTTTCTGCTGTACCCGCTCAACAATGGCTTCAACTCCAATCTGGACAACTTTGTCATACGCATACCCTTTAAGAATCTGGTCGTGGGTCTGCTGGCTAATCAGATGCTGCTGCAGCTGGTGGCCAAGTTGCTGCTGTCGCGACTCAAGTGTGTGCCGCAGGCGGTGTCCACGTGCATCTTTGATAATTATGCCGCCTCGTCGGTGTCCACGCCCAGTCACGACTACGATCTGGACTTTCGCTCCAAGGAGATACTGCTGCGCTGTGTCAAACAGTATCTGATGTCCGCCCTGGAGTTCGATTCGCGACCGGGACTGAAGTTCCTCATGCAAAAGGTGTCCAACATTGAGTACGCTGCCAATCTGTACAAGCAGATGACCTCCTCCTGGATGATCTACTACATAGCGCTGGTCGATTCCCACTTAAATGATATTGTGGTGTACAATTTGGGCGCCGAGGATTTGAATTTCATACTCGAGTCCTGTTCGCGACTGAATACTACAACGGTCAAGAAGAAGGAGAACTTTGTGCGGTATTTGTTTTGCCTGCAGGATGCATGGAATCTGGTGTGCGAACTGTATTTGAGCAACTCGGCGCTCCACGATATTGAGAATGGCAAGCTGCGCAGCCAACAGAAGCTGCCAATGTCCCACCTGACGCTGACAGCCAAAGCGATGTGCCTCAATGGCAACAATGAGGCAACGACCACCAGCACAACGGATCCGGCCAGCGATGTGGCTGGCAACAATGCAACGTCGCCCAGCAAATGTGTTCAGCTGGAGGAGGAGAATGTAACAATGACCACACTGATTAGCGAATTTCAGCCCAAGTGTCGCAGCAATCCGTTCGATACGAACCGGCAGGCGGCCAAGGCGGAGGCGGAGTCCATTTCACCGGAAATCGAACAGCAGCGGGCGACGAGCATTTTGAAGGACTCCAACTATAAGAGGGCAGCGCTCGCTCAGCTGGTGGTCGCCTCAATGGAGCTGCTGCGCTCGCTGCCCAACGAGGCCGAGGAGAATCTCAAGCTGCTGATGACGCCGACCATACGCGAGGCGTTCCGGCTCGTTCAGCTGCAGGGCAACGAGCTGCGGGTGAATCAGTTTTAGGCAATGCTTGTTGAGTTTTATTTTGATCTGTAGGCGCACCTAACAAGAGGCTCCTACACACACCGTCATCAATAACCACCTATCTCTCTCTCTCTCTCTCTCTCTCTCTCTATCTCTCTATCTCGCTCTGTATGTGTATCCTTCGTATGCTTGCGGGCTATGATGGGATCTGTCAGATATGCACACACAATCCTCAATGCTTCCATTCGAAAACCTACTCCAAGCTCAAGCTAATTAGTTGAACCCAACTAACGTTCATTTAACCTAACCTCAATTCAATCAAATCTAACCTAAATACAGCTCTGTTTAGTTTAACAACATAACCTTAGTTCATCCCAACCTCAACTCAATCAAACGAAATGAAATGAAACATAAGCTTAAGCCTAAACTCAAGTCAGTTCAATCTAAATTGTATCTGATCTAACAAGAAAGTTAAACTCATTTCAAACAGGCTTAAATGAAACCCAAAACAAATGCCACCCAACTTAAGTTTAACCTAACCCAAGTTAAACTTGTGTTATTGCAACATTACCTACGTCTAACCTAACCTCAAATCAAACAAATGGTTATGAAAACGAAAGCCAATTCAAGCAAGCCAACTTAAGTTGAAGTCAACCTTAACCAAGTTTAACTTTGGTTATTTGAACACAACCGCGCTTCAGCCCAAACTATGTTCAAAGTTGCTTTATTTTCGATAAGCTGTGTGGCTTTGCATAACGGTTAATCAAGGCTACGTTTTACAAGGCACGCTCTGTCTCTCTCTCTCTCTCTCTCTCTCGCACACACACGCACTCCTTCTCAAACTGTACCTACCCCCGCCCCCCACCAATCACGGCAGGCAAAACATTTCAAAGTAAAAGCTCAACATGTCAGCACAAAAGCAAACTGAACGAAAGTACAACTCGAAGAAGCTGCAATTAAAACGAAGATGAAGTAGAGATAACTGTAGTATTTGATGGAAATCAAAAAGTAGATGAAGCAGATGACGAAGAAGAAGAAGAAGAAGCGTAAGCAACGTAGTCTTGTACATTGTAACTACTTAGCGAAAATTCCCACAAAAAGAAAACAAAAACAAGCCCCACAGCACTTGCCCCATAAATTCCATTATAGTCATAAATTTAGACTCTCTCACTCTTTTGCTCTCTCTCTCTCTCTCTCGCTCTTAAGTGCACACTATCCTGAATGCTGTAAATTTATCTCTGTCTATCTCTCTCTCTCTCCCTGTCTGTCTCCACTTATTTGTAAGCAATGCTCTTAGAACTTTTGCAATACGTAATGTAAAATCAAAAAAATCAAAAGTAACCAAAAATGAAGAAAAGAATATTTGATAATAGTGAAATATGTGTACTATATATCATCGATCGCTATCACATATTGTATGTGTTGTGCCTATGTAGCTAATTTAAAAACAAGAAAGATAAACAAAATATGAAATGAAAAGCAAGAAAATTCAATATTTTTGATGGCCTTTAAGTGTAGATCAGCGCCATAATCGATTCAAAACTATATTCAAGATTCAATACATACATATACATATGTGTAATATTATATAACTTAGCCTAAGAGCCGCTTCAAAACATTCTGTATAGCCGGTATATATATATCTATATATTTTTTTTTGACTTCGATAACCAAGTGTATAGTGGAAAAAACGAAGCAAAAATGTGAGTAAAAGATAGATATCAAAAAAATATTTATACACATGTATTTCCTATAAAGAAAAACTGTATAAACGCTGGACGAACTCAACTGTGTTTGTGAACAGTTCATAACTATATATTTATCTATATATACATATTTAAGGATATACATATATGTATCAGATTTCCGCTCAATGTTATAGACATATATATGTAAAAGTAATTGAAAAGAAGTAAGTGTAAAACTGTATTATAGCTAATAATTTGCCTAAAACATTATGCATATATATATAGAGTATCTATTATATATATATATATATATATATATATATATAAACGTAAACTTATAGCGAATGTTAACTAAAACAAAATCAGTGCCGCCCATTAATCCACGATTACCACCATTAAGAATTAGTCAACACACACACACACACATACACATACACATGTAAACACACACACATGCATACACACCTATAAAGCCTAGAGAACTTTATGCATACATCTCTCACATACATATAAAATATGCGTGCATCCATCCATACATCATCTGTCGATGTGTGCATGCATATTTTCATGCATGTGATCTGTAGTCCCGCGCTGCCTTTAAACTTGCATACATTTTGTACCAGTGTGCGTACCTAAAAAAGAAAAAACCAATCGAAGAGAAACACAAACCTTACAAATTCTCGATACACTTTTGCACTAATAATCGTCGCTTCTTAGCCTCTGTTCAAAACTTGGTCAACATTTAAAAGCTTTAAACGCTCGTTTACGCCCAGCTAATGAAAGCCCCCCTATATTAAAATGAAATACATACATTTAAAGAACTAAATACTAAACTATATACATATATACTTAGTTATTATGCGTATTTGAAGAGCTAAAGAGTTATATACATCTCTATATATATATATATATAAATGTACTTATATGTATCATAGTTGCCTCTTGGATATGTACTCTATGTTGTAAATGTGGGAAAAGGAAAACAAAACAAGTGTGGAAGGATTATCTTCGGCGTGCCGAAGATTTTTTACTCTTTTCGAACCTATAGGCAATTTTCACTCTGCCAACTGCACCACTGAAATTTCATAAGCTGTACAAAATCGTTTTGTCGCGTAACATATTTTTTTTTTGTTCTAAGAATATTTAATTCATTGCCAGTTGTATAGCAGCTATGAGATATAGTGATCCGATCCGGCCGGCTCCAACCAATGTGATGTCTCTTTGAATAATAAGTATCTATGCAAAGTTTCATCGCGATAGATTAAAAAAACATGGGATATATGGCCAAAACCGACTTCGAGTTGTATGGCAGCTATAAGATATAGTGATCCGATCCAGCCGGCTCCAACCAAAGTGATGTCTCTTTGAATAATAAGTATCGGTGCAAAGTTTCATCGCGATAGATTAAAAAACATGGGATATATGGCCAAAACCGACTTCGAGTTGTATGGCAGCTATAAGATATAGTGGTCCGATCCGGCCGGCTCCGACCAATGTGCTGTCCTCTGAAATAATAATTGTCTGTGCAAAGTTTTATCGCGATAGCTCAAAAACTGAGGGACTAGTTTGCATACATACAGACAGACAGACAGACAGACAGACAGACAGACAGACAGACAGACAGACAGACGGACATGGCTAGATCAATTTGTATTGTCATTCTAAGCATACTGGCAGTAACTTTTGGGGGTCTCCGACGCTTCCTTTTATGCGTTACAAACTTCAGGACAAACTTAATATACTATTTTCTTCGAAAAGAGTATAAACAGAAACAAAAAAAAAACAAAAACAAATCAATTTTTATATATGACAACTATATGGAAACTATATATACATAAATATATGTATATATATATATATATATTAGCTACAGCGCTACAAATCTATACGTACATATTTACGAGTACTATATACATACATAAATACGAGTATATATTTTTCGCTTCTTGTGTTATTTGTGTACTTGCCCATTTCTCTTTCTCTCACTCTCTCTCTTTCTGTCTTTGTCTCTCTCACTGTACTTGTATTAACTTGTAAACTTATGTACTTACTGCGAACAGTGTGTGCAGCAGCAATCAAATGAGAAAAAACAAGCAACAGGAAACGAGAAATGAGAAATGAAGAAGCAAAGTTATTGAAATGCCAGCTAGTATGTACTTCAACTCTCCAAGAGTGCATTTGTAATATGAATGAAAATACAAGATTAAACAACGCTTTCGCAAACTTTACTAAAAAACACACAGCAACTTATTTTCAATTCAAAAATGAGCGCGCACATTGCCAGCGCTGCTCACCTCACTTGCTGCCTAGCGGCCAACGTGGTCACACTGCGCGTACATAAATAATCGATAAGTGTCTGCAGCGCAACCAACTATCGATTGGCAAAAAAGAAATTTGAAAATTTTTTTTTTTTTAATTGCTATCAAGTACCATTAGAAACCGATAAAGTATTAGCTTAGGTACATTTCTGCAATATGCGACAACCGTGCTTACAAAATAAAAATATAAAACACTACTTTACACTGGCTGTTTTATTGCTGCAGTTGATTAAATTAGGCTTTTCGATGCCAAAGCGTAAATTTCCGCAAATTGCAAATTGTTCGAAAAAAAGGCTGCAGCTGAGCAGAAAGCGGCTAAATGGACATCACTGTCAATTGGAACTGTTTAAAATGGTAAAACTATATACATATGTATTTTTAAGCTCTAGAAATTAAGCTGCTTTCATATTTTTCCAATTGGTTAAATTTTTTTTGCGTTTTAGAACTAAAGTAAATAAAAATTGATTGTCGTTTCCATCCAAGAATTAAAACAAGAACTTGCATTTCCGTGTAATTGTCGCTGTTTTGTTTTATATGCCACATTTCCGCGTTTATTATTTTGCATGTACATATGTACTCCAGTTTGCATTATATATATGTATATTGTATGTATAATGGTATTTAATTGTATATCTGTATATGTATATTAACACCTTTAATGGCTAAACTTAAATTAGTTATTACACTTAGAAGACCTTAATTACAAACTGCAGTTTGACTTCAACATAAATGTATATGATGACAAAAAAAAATGCCTTAACTTGATTGGGTTTATTATTAAATCTTAAGTTTTGCATGCTTGTTTTTATCTTTTGTGTTTTTGTAATTGTCTGTTTGCTGTATCCTTGGGCTGCACTTTAACTAGCAAAAAGCTGAGCGCTGCGCTGCAGCTCTATGTTTAAAAATTTAGAATTAAAAAACAAACATAAAGGGCGGATCTAAATGGGGTGGTCAGAGATGATATATGCATATATGATGGGTTGGGGGCAGACGTACATATTAATATGTAACTAAAACATAAGCGCAATAAATAGTTAACATTTGCTTGGCGGCGTTTCATAATGTAATTGTGTGCCATTGTTTGTGTGTGTGTGTGTGTGTGTGTGTGTGTGTATACTAAAATTAATTAAATTA
Organism: Drosophila flavopinicola; assembly: GCA_035042425.1. Classification (NCBI taxonomy): domain Eukaryota; kingdom Metazoa; phylum Arthropoda; class Insecta; order Diptera; family Drosophilidae; genus Drosophila; species Drosophila flavopinicola. Next base: position 26,920 of record JAWNLL010000405.1, read on the forward strand.
ATTAATATTTAAATCATTAAGAAGAAAAGTCCATATAATAAGCGTTTCATTTGTTTTCACTATATCTTTTTTCATGTCGTTTTTTTGGGTGCGTGGGTGTATGTGTGTGTGTATATGACTTAAAAATACAATTTTGACTCATGTACGATACGAAGAAAATGAAAATTTATAGTATAGTGTAAAATGTAAAATAATAATCAGAAATGAAGCAGAAACAGAAAAAAACAAAAATGTAAACCAGATATTGTAGAAAAAAATATGCCCAGCCAAAAGCTAAGCAATGGTTATGTGTTGTTGGTGTTGTTGTTGTTGTATCTTTTCTGTTTGTTGTTACGGTAAATGGAAGAGACGACTTGGATGCGCTACAGAATCCAGCGTCATGTTGGTTGTGCTTGATTGTTGGTGGGTAGCAAGTTTCTAATTTAATAGTTGAACTCCTCCTGCTTCTCCGAGTCGCTGCGCAGATCGCTCATCAGTGGCTCAAAGCATGACTTTGGTATCATTGTGCCGACAATCTTCTCGCCCTCCGTCGTCTTCATGCGTATCACCTGCATCTTGCTATTGGAGCGTGTGTTCAAGATGTGCTCGACACGCCCCCAAACGGACAGCACAGATCCGGCTAACACATGATACAGCCGCTGACGCAAGCCCACCTGTAAGAATATTCATTATTTTTTGTTACTTTTTGTTTTCATTCATTTTTAAGAATTGTATATTTCAAGCAAACAACAAACACACTGATCACATCGAAATTTATGAGTTTACAAACACTAATATACAATTATTTTGAATATAAATTAAAGAGTGTCTGTCTAGCAGAAGATTGCTTCTCACATACGAATCCCCAGCTTTAGTAACTTTCATATTAAAGTGCAAATAGTGGAAACAAAAAACGTATCCCGCCACATCCAAAATATTTTAAGCTTAACTCAAAATAGGCTCCAAAAAGGTAGCTCTAAAAATATAGAAAATAGATTTTCCGAAGAGAGGCAATCAAATATTCTAAAAACCAAAATGCAAATTGTTTCATTTTTAGATTATATACATTTATAAAAACTATACTTAATACTTTAACAATAAAATAAAAGCTACAACTGAGCTATTCCTTTTTGCCAATCTACTTTTACCATTGTGGGCAAAATAATGAAGTTAAATTTTGTTATACTCTTCGAAGAAAATAGTATATTAAGTTTATGCTGAAGTTTGTATCGCATCGAAGGAAGCGTCGGAGACCCCCAAAAGTTACTGGCGGTATGCTTAGAATGCTTAGACAAAACAAATTGATTTAGCCACGTCCGTCTGTCTGTCTGTCTGTATGTATGCAAACTAGTCCCTCAGTCTTTGAGCTATCGTGATCAAACTTTGCACAGAGAATTATTATTCAAAGGGACAGCACATTGGTCGGAACCGGTCGGATCGGACCACTATATCTTATAGCTGCCATATAGCTGGAAGTCGATTTTGACCATAAATCCCATGTTTTCAAAGCTATCGCGATGAAACTTTGCACAGATACTTATTATTCAAACATACATCACATTGATCTGAGCCGGCTGGATCGGACCACTATATCTTATAGCTGCCATACAACTGGATAAAAATTTAATATTTCAATAGAAAATTTAAATTCATATGATATCAATTGTTACAGCTAATGAAAGTGCTGCAGTTGGCAGAGTGAAAATTGTCTAAAGGCACGCCGAAGATAATCCATTGCCACTTGTTTTACGTTTTGAAATGATCGTTTTTGAATCGCATTTGAAAATGCAATAAGATGAAGCTATGAGCTACTGCTTTGCTCGCTTCACTTCACTCCCGAGTCTAAGAAGCAGCTTCAGTTCGTTTTACAAGTTGCTTACACGATTGTATACCCCGTGTGGTTTTGTGTGTGTTTGCTTGAGTGTGGCGCTTTGGGCTGTTCACTCACCTCGCAATCGTTGCCCAGGCTGACATTGCGACAGTTGCCATTCCAGTAGGCGTGGGAGCAGGTGTGCACGGAGGCATCGTACTGCTCGGTCCAGTGGGGCTCGGCCTCCTCGATGGCCGCCTTGCGGTATTTCTTCTCCAGCTCGGCGAGCGATTCGTGGCGCACCTGGAGCCCCGTGTTGGGTCTATAGATCTGGCACATGATCTCCTTTTTGCTGCGCGTCTTCTTCTTCTTGTCCTTGCTGCTGCCACTGCCGCTGCCGCTGCTGCTGCTGGTGCTATTATCCGTATCGGTGACGCTGCGCGTCGTCGCCTGCGGCTCAATGATGACGACCAGGATCGATGTGCGCTTCAGGTTGCGCAGCTGGTGCGATGTGTAGAAGCCCTCGTGCTCATTGAACAGATCCGCATATCTATTGGGCGAATATTGTGGAAGGATTTTCAATTAGTGATCTGTAATTTCGCATACAAATTAGAAGGCGCTGTCTTATTCAATCATTTACTGACAACTACAGACAAATTAAATAAAATTATACAAATTGTAATTGTAAAATTATCTGAGAGAATTCAAATTGAACAATTCAATTGAACAGTTTACTAAATTCAAAGAAAATCTTATTCATCATATATGCAGGTATTTATTTAACATAATGCATATTTGTAATGTTGTCTAATGTTTTGAAACTAACAACTCGCATTTCTTAACAGTTATATTGCATATAAAATACAATTGCAATTTCCATATATACAATATTCAAAGTTTAATGATTTGTATCGAATAATTTCACAGGAATTTTGAAAAATTGCATGCCAAAAGAAGCGTTAGAACTAAATTATTCTAAGAATGTTATTCAAAAATAGTTTAATTTGTTTATATTTTACTTTTGTATATCAATATAAATCGAAACACAACTTTTGTGCTCTACATTACACTAACTCTTGAGACTGTAGCTATACCGTTACCATAGATATAGTTCAGTTATACATGGAATTTGTATGTATTGCGAAACTTAGTATTATGTATTATGAAATTTAGTCGCTGAATTTGATTCAAGTTAAACGGAATTTCACTAGAGATAGCTCAACTATATATATAATTCGAATTGCGTTGGGGCAGTCCCAAACGAAACGGCACTTACTTATCAATGGCCTCCTGCCAGATCATGCCACGTTCCACGCGCACCGTGATCAGCTCCGTGGGTGCAATGCCCGTGGCATGTTTGCGCATGAAGCGTAGAAGACGCACTCGGGTTACATTCTCGCCGGCAGCGCCCAGATCTGTGAATAGTAGAGGGAAAGCTTGGTTAGCATGTGAAAGTGACAATGGAGGACGCGTACAACATGTTGGTTGTACAAGTGGATCCAAAGTGGTAGAAAATATACACAGGTCTAAAACACTCCGTTGTTGTTACTCTTCAGATTCATGTAATCATGTATCAATATAACAAACAAGTGGGGAAGGATTATCTTCGGCGTGCCGAAGATCTTATACTCTTTTCGAACCTTTAGGCAATTTTCCCTCTGCCAACTGCACCAGCGAAATATTTAATGATTTGAAATTTTAAACATTGATGAGTTATAAGGATGTTCAGGCGATAGTTTTGAAAACATTGGATATATGGCCAAAACTGGCCAACTTCGAGTTGTATGGCAGCTATAAGATATAGTGGTCCGATCCGGCCGGCTCCGACCAATGGGCTGTCCCTTTGAATAATAAGTCTCTGTGCAAAGTTTCATCGCAATAGCTTTGAAAACATTGGATTTATGGCCAAAACCGACTTCCAGTTGTATGGCAGCTATAAGATATAGTGGTCCGATCCGGCCGGTTCCGACCAATGTGCTGTCCCTTTGAATAATAAGTCTCTGTGCAAAGTTTGATCACGATAGCTCAAAAACTGAGGGACTAGTTTGCATACATACAGACAGACGGACATGGCTAGATCGATTTGTTTTGTCATTCTAAGCATACTGGCAGTAACTTTCGGGTGTCTCCGACGCTTCCTTCTATGCATTACAAACTGAATATACTATTTGAAGTGAGCATGGAGGACGGCAGCTAGCCAACTACTCACCAACAATGCCGAGATCAAAGCGACCGCCCCGCTTGGCCTGATTGATGACGGCCGTCATGGTATCGGTGAAGTATTTGAACAGACGATTCTGCAGATCGACCGGACAGCCGAGGATGCGATTGAGAAACTTGGATATGTTATTGTAGTCCTTATCGAGACTGAGCACGCCCGGATGGCTCTCCGTGTTGACAATGATGCCGACGCCAACGAGTGCGCCGGCAATGTCCTTGAAGAACTCGCCACTGTAGTCGGTGGGCGGCGGCACCAGCGGCGTCTCATAGCCCATTATCGTGCGCATGACCGTCTCGAGCGCCTGCCGGCCGTACTTGTTGTCAATGTTGAACTGCGAGAGATCACGTGTTTCGGTGGCACGTCGATCGCCGTGCGTGAGGGCGCCCAGCGATTCCAGGCGCTTCGCCACCGTGGACGCAAAGCGCCGCTCGCCAGCCAGATCCGAGATGAGAAATATGTATTCGGGCGCATTCACCTGATTGGAGCGATGCGTGCGTCCAAACTGCTGGATCGCACGATCCGCTGACCAGGGCAGCTCCAACGTAATGTGCACACGTCGACGCTGATTGAACACACGTCGATCACTCTGCAGTGAGATGCCGCTGGAGGCGGCCTCCGAGATGATGGCCACATCCTTCTGGCCATCCATGAAGCGCTGCTTCTCCGTTATGTTGAGCGTCTCGAGCGGCACATCCGCTTCCGTGCGCGACTCATACTGTATGGAGCCGTCATCGTTCTGGACGACACGGCCACGTCGTCCGGTCATCTCGGCCACGTTGTCGGGCCCGCCCAGCTCATCGATGAGCTGATCGAGCGTATTGGGCGGCAGTCGCGACCCAAGACGTTCGATCTTGCGCAAGAGCTCCTCCTTCATGGTGCAGGCACGCTCGATGGCATCCTTGGGCGGCGGGCCATAGTTCAGTTTGACACCATTGACACCGACCGGCGTCACCGTGCCCTTCAGCTCCTGCTTCTTTTGCAACAGATCCTGAATCCTGTCCTGTGTGGACAGCTGCGTGGGCTTGCGACTCTTGGCTGCATTCAAGGCGGCAGCAACAGTCGCTGACATCGCCGCTACTGCTGCTGGCTCCTTTTTGACTTTGGTGTCCACTTTTTTGGGCGCAACATTTCCGTTACCATTGCCATTGCCATTGCCGCTGCCGCTGCCATTGCCGTTGCGCTTCTTCTTGCGCTTTTTGGTCTTCTTCTGTTGGGCCTTCTTGCTGGCGCCACTGCCGCTGGACTTTTTGCTGCGCGCATTCACCCAGGGATCGATGTCGCTATCGCTGCCGCTGGCCAAGAACGGATTGAAATCGGAGCTGTAGTCGCTGGCCACACTATGCCGATCGCTGTCCGCATCCTGCTTGTCCTCATCATCGTCCTCATCCTCGTCCTCGTCGTCATCGTCGTCGTCATCGTCATCGTCCTCATCGTCATTGCCGGCATCGTCGCTGTCCGGCGCATCATCGCTGTCCGCCGCATCGTCGCTGTTGTGGCTGCTGTTGTGGTTGTTCGGCCTTCGTTTCGCTGCTGTCTTGGCGTCGTCGCCATCGCTGTCGCTGTACTGCCAGGAGCCGCAGCGCTTCGTCTTCTTCTTCTCGGACTTGATGCCAGCGTCGCCGCCCTTTCGCTTGTTGCGCGCATTTGCGGCGGCGGCGGCTCCTGCTCGGCTGCTGCTGCTGCCGGCGACGCTGCTGCTCCGGCTGCTGCTGCTGTTGTTGTTATTATTGTTGTTGTTGTTATACGGCTCCTGCTTGACGGCCGGCGTCTCATCGTAGAGGCCCAAAATGCGATTGATGCGATTGCGATCGGGCGCCGGAAAATGACGCTCGACAAACGACTGGAAGACGCCTCTGCGAGAAAAGTTAACACAAACGCAATCGCAATTAGCAATCAAATATCTATCGTATATGTATAATTCGAAACTCACTTGGCTGTGGACACAAAATCGGTGAGTTCGCCATCGTCGCGCTCCAGCTGGTCGAGAGTGCGCGCCTCGCCGGTGGACTGGAGGCCGATGACAACGCACTTGCCATACTTGATGGACTCGCGGGCAACGAGCACGGCATGATTGACCTTGGCCGCAATGCACAGGTATTTGAAGAAGCGCTGATGCGACGACCAGAACTGTCCCCACATTGTCTTCTTCATGCGGCTCTCCGCATCGATGAGCTCGGCGGCCTCGGTGAACTTCTGCATGGCCTCCACCCACAGCTCAACGGACTGATCGTAGATCCGGCGGAACTCCTTGGACAGCGGCACCTCCTCAATCTTAAAGCTGACGCCCTTGAAGCTCAGCTGCCGCGCTATATACATGCCACGCAGTTTCATGTCCATCGCCACAATTTCCATGGCTCCAACGCCGCTGCAAGGATAAACCAGAGATGAGATGAGACAACACGATCCGAATGGGAATACATACTATACATTTGCAAGCGCACATTTCGTTTAAATATAGTACTTTATTCAATCAAATCAACGTTTTCACCTGATATTATCAAATACTACATAAATAATTATATTATTGAAGATGCGATAAAATCCTTGTATTTTCTTTAAATATAGAAAATGCTCACAATATATGCTTATATATTTCACTATTGCTCTAACAAATAAAACCATTGAAATGCAAGTAGAGCAAAAAAGAAATCATGTGTCACGTCACGCAACTTTTAAAGTTTTGCATAAAAAGTAATAATATTGCTGATTATATTAAATTAAATAAATAACTATTAAGTCTTTCTAAACCAAAAAAAATGCAATTAGGAGTAAAGCACATATAGAAAGAAAAAAAACAATATATATGTCGTCACGTAACTTTTAAAGTTTTGCATAAAAAGTAACAATATTGCAACAATATTAAATATAAAACTGAGAGTTATCGAAAATCACTATTACTATTTGTTATTCTAAATCTTTCTAAAAAAAAATAAACATTTGAATGCAATTAGAGTAAAGCACATATAGAAAAAAAACCAAATATATGTCACGTCACGTAACTTTTAAGCTTCGCTTAAAAATGGGGATAAGAAACAATTGTGCATTTAAAGCAACAACATTGCTGATCATATATTTAAAAAGATAGAGTGGAAAAATCACTATTATAATATGTGTTACGTCACGTTACTATTAAACACTTTGTTACGTCACGTAATTGCATACGTTTGTTACTATGCAAGAAGCACACTTGTGACTGCTGCACTTGAAAAAGAGAAGTGCTTCGCAAAATAAGTTCGCAATTTTTCTTGTGCTCTTTCAACACTTGGTAAAATACGTGCGATTGTCTGTCGCGTGCGTATCAACCGATAAAACGATGTAAACCAAACTACTCACCGTCTCTCCACGGCGGTAATAAAGTCAGCGAAACTGCCAAATGCCGTGCCCTGGCCCCACAGACCCAGTCGAACCATATACGCCATATTCTTTGGCTCCGAGGCACCCGTCGCCGAGGCGTAAACCACTCGTGCCTTGGGCAGCTTCTGCTGCAGTTCGAGCACGGTTTGGCCCGTTTTCGTCGGCTTGCCGGAGCCGACGGGGCACAGGTTCTTCGCCTTGTGGCACTCATCGAACACAATGAGTCCTTCGAAGTCCTCGCCGCACCACTGCAACAGCTGGCGGAAGCGCGATCGATACTTGCCCGTCTTGTTGTTCGACTCCCCGATGAGGGCCGAGTACGTGCTGAAGATGACGCCACGCTTGCAGTTGTTATTCGTATCCGAGCTGATCTTGGCGTATTTGAACTGTGGGCGGATGAAATGAATGAAGAAAGCATTTATTACTATTTACCATCGACTTTTGATTGCAAACACCAATACGCTTACTATCGACGCATTCAACTAAGAACTAACAACTAACAACTAACTGCTAACGTAAGTCTCAAATTAAGCAAATCACTACTTAGGATATATGTTAGTGCGAACCAATTGTGTGTCCATTTGATTATGCGCCAAGTTTAAAACTCATAAACGGTGTCAATGCTTGGGTACACTAAAAAAAAAGAAATTTTTTGGGTACACTATACAAAATTACTTATGACTTTAATTATATTATTCAAAAATAACTTGTTTAAGTTTTTTAATAACGACTTTTATTAATGACTTTTCTAGACTCTTTGAAGAAAAGCAAAACTAATTATTTCCATCAAGTCCAAAAAAAAGCGTTATTCAAAAACAAACAAAATCACTTATCTTTGAACTTTATAATAAGCATATATATTAAGTAGCTGTTAAAAATTATGTTTATAACTAAAACTCATAACCAGGTTTAAACATTTAATTATTATGTAAGTAACATAAATTGAATTACAATAATTCAAGTAATTAAACTCATTGCGTTAAGCAATCTCATAAACAGAAAAATATCAACAAATAGGAAGTAATTAAGTTTAAGAGGCTCAATTACTCAAGTAATCAATAGCTAAGACGCGACAAATGTACAAAGTGCTAGAGAATCACATTTTGAAATCGAAATACTGGAGGTAATTGAGCTAAAATTGTGACAGATGAACAATTACTTAGATAATTACATTTTGCAAAGAGAATATTTGAAGTAGATAAACTAAAATGATGACAGATAAAGAATTACTTGAAGAATGAAAGTTTTGCAAGCAAAAGACTTGCGGTAATTACACTAAAATTGTAACAGATGAACAATTACTTGGAGAATTTACATCTTGCAAGCGAAATACTTGCGCAAATGAATGCAACTAATACATTATATGACATCGCACCTTATTGAGGGCATGTACACCGATGCGCGTGGCTCCAATATCGCTGAGATCGCGCTCCGCATCATATTTGAGATCATTGGACACGGATATCCAGAGGGCCTTCTTGCGCCCCTTCAGGTAGTTCTCATAGATGATGCCGGCTATGGTGCGACCCTTGCCAACGCCGGCGCCATCGCCAATCAGGAAGCCGGCACGACTGCCATCCGGCAGCAGATGATCGTGCGCCTGCGATGCGTACGTTATCGATTCCAGCTGCAATGCGCTCAGCTGCCCGCTGTTGATCGTCTCCGATGGTATGGACATCTTGTAGTACACCTCGCACGGCTCCACGGAGCTCAGCGAGGCGGTCTCCACAACCGCATCCGGATGCTTTTTGCCCAGCTTGACTAAGGAGTGAAACATATGCGTTAACTGTGAGTGTGATTCATTGTGTCAGTCTAGTACTTACGCTTAGCGGGCCAATAGTCGGCATATGTTTCGGCTACGCCCATCTCCTCGTAGTCGACCTCGTCCTCCTCCTGCTGCACATAGACAGCAGCCGAGGCAGCCGCTGCTGCTGCTGCTGCCGCCGCCGCCGCCGCTGCTGCAGCATTTCCCGCTGCCACTGCGGCTGCTGCATTTTGCAGATGATGTTGCTGCTGCTGCTGCTGATGCTGCGACTGTGGCATGCGTTGCATCGGCTGCATGAACAGCGTCGTCATCACATGATTGGGTATGCCCCTGGCCAAATACTCGGGATTGAGGTCGATCAGCTTTTGCAGCTTCTCCAGCATCATGGTATTCACTTTGATGCCGCCACCACCAGCTGCTGTTGCTGTTGCTGCTGGCGCTGCGCCACCAACTGTTGCCGCTGCCGCACTGCTGCTGCTGGTCTTCAGCGCATTGCTGGCAGCACCGCCAACTGGCAGCGGCGACATTTTGTAGGGTGTACGCATCGGCATCGCATTAGTTCCGGCATAGCTCACTGCAAGACAAGTGTAAGAGTGTTGTTGTTTTTTTGGTTTTGGTTTTGTTTGTTTGTTATGTTGTTTTCAATTGTTGTGTGACATGTGTTAGAAGAGATGCAATATATATAGAGAGAGAGAGAGAGAGAGAGAGAGAGAGAGAGAGAGAGAGAGAACATGTTGCTTGTGATTAGTAGGAGGGCAAACAAATTGTGATTGATGCAATAAGCTAAACTAGAAAAGGACACAGTCCAACTTTTCGGCCACCAACAGACATAAATAGGGCGAAATAACCTGACTAAATACACAATATAGCATCGTTCGAAAGATTATGATCTTGAGCTTAAGCCAAACTCGCTAAAATGAGTATGAGAAATGCAATTCAATTTCTAACTCTTCGAAATATTTCATTATGAGAACAAGTAAGAATGCTCTAGTCGGAAGTGCCCGACTACGAGATACCCTGAACCCAGTCCCTACAATCTTTCATACTAATCTAAGCACACACATGCTGCAGTACAAGCAGTGCAAGCAGTGCAAGCGGTTTATGCAGATAGCTGAGCCCCGCACAAAGGAAAGTTAAATCGTTAACAGCTTCTGTGTTTAATGTCCGATATTATTGAAATTTCTGGGGCATACAATTGACAATAAAATGTGTGACCAAACCAAATTGCAAGGTCGTACCTTCAAAAATATGTTTTTTTAACTTTTGGGGGTATTGGGATTGATTGAAATATTTGTTACATGTGTGTGCTATTCAAGAATATACATGTCAAATTTGTGGCCTCTAGCTCTTATAGCTTTTAAGTTATGGCCCAAAAACGCTAGTCTGAAATCAAAATGTATCGATAACTTTTAAATGGTACGAGCTATCGATAAAATGAAATAAATTTAATCTGTCCCGGGATTAGGAGAACTTATGTTCCAAATATGAAGTCTCTAGCTCTTGTAGTCTCTGATAGCCGCGTGTTCATACAGACAGACGGACGGACAGACAGACAGACGGAAATGGCTAAATCGACTTGGCTGTTGATACTGATCAATAATATATATACTTTATATGGTCGTAGATGCTTCCATATGCCTGTTACATACTTTTGCACAAAACCATAATACCCTTTTTACCCATTTTGAATGGGTTCAGGGTATAATGATGCAATCATTTTGGGTAAAGAAGAAATGTTTCATAAAATGCCGACAATTTTGACTTTGGAGTCTCATAAAAAGCCATTCTGTCAAGGGAGATATATAGCCATATCACATTAGTTACTAAGAAAAACCCTGATGGATTTTAGAACCAAGCACGCAAAACAATTTACTTGTTATTGTCTTATATTTGTATAACATTTTGCAAATCTAATTAGATGAGTTTTCGAGTCGATTTGTTTGCGTGGTGGGAGATCACAGCTGCTCAGAGCCCACAGTCAACGGATCACTAGTTCTTCTCAGAGGAGACTGCCATGGACGTGTTCCTCTTCTTCTTCTTCTCATCGGCCATATTGGTGTTATACGGCCAAGTTGGCGGATACTTGAAGCGATTCATGTGCAGCGAAAATGCCGACTTCTTGTACATCATGTTCATCTGGCGCTGACGATAGATCAGCTGCTGCCATTCGTAGGAGCCCGGCTCGGGGCTATTAGCGGGTGCTTTGATCACCGGACACAGATCGTCAAGGAATCGCCGTTTCGATTGCGTGGATCGCTCGCTGGTCGTGCTCGACTGGTACGACTGATTCCGATAGATGAGCTGCAGCTTTTTGTCTTCCTTGCGCGCCTTGCGGCGTCGCTCCTGCACCTGATCATCGAGACGCATCAGGGAGGACAGCTCAGCCGGCAGCAGTTCGCCACTGGAGCGGGAGCGGCGAGGATGCTTCCCTTGCGACTGCTGCGCCCTTTGCTGCAGCTTAGCCTGCTGCCGCAGTTGCGACTGTTGCTGCAGTTTGGCCTGCTGCTGCATCTTGGACTTTTGCTGCGGCGATAGTTGCTGCCAGGACGTTTGCTGCTGCTGCCACGACTGTTGCTCCAGCAGCAGCTGTTGCTGCAAATGCTGCTGCTCCTTGGCCTCTTGGCGCAGCTTCGACTGCTTTTGCTGCTGCGCTAGCTGCTGCCAGGACTCCAGCTGCTTTGGTGACTTGCTGCCAATGCGCCGCTCGGACGGACAGCGCGACTGCCGCCTGGACTTCTGTGGCGCGTGCTGCACCACCTGCCTTGGCTCTGGTGCTGGCAGCACTTGGCGCCGCCCCTTCATAGCCACATAGGAGGCACCCGGCTGCTGCAGCTGATCCTCCCGACTGCTCTTGCGCTGCAAGCCGCCCTTGATGCGCAATCCGATCGGCCGACATTTGTTCATGCGACGCTGCAGGCGTTGCACCAAGCGATTGTGTCCTGGCTGCGTTGCACTCATGCTCGGCATCACCTCGTCCAGGAGCAGCTGCTCGAGCTTGTTCAGCGCCTTGGCATGCACGCGATAGAAGCTGCTCATGGCCTTGGCCACCTGCACTCCAATCAAATGCTGTACATGCTCCCATGTATAAATATCATCGCTGCGAACATGGGCGTCCAGCACACTGGGCTGCGAGCTAATGCTGCTGCTAATGCTGCTGCTGCTGCTGCGGCTACTGCTGCTGCTGCTGCTGCGGCTACTGCTGCTGCTGCTCTGCGGCTGAGAGCGGCTCTCCTTGCTTGAAGTGGGCAAGCTGCGTATACGCGATGATTTCTTAACGATGCGACGTTTCATTGTTTTGCTATTCAGATCTTTTGTATCGATTACGAAATGCGTTAAAACCCACTTATTACGTGCGGCTTAAAAATAATTTACTAAAAATTTGGGTACGCGTTGTTAACGATATGTTATTCCTTGTAAAACTGAATAAAAACTGATGCTGTAATGCCTAGAGCATGTACTGAAAGCGAAAATCGAAAGCAAGGCCTACTAACGAGCTAAGGAGACCAAAAAAAATTTAAATACAATTTCGTACAGAGTAAAGCATTTCAAATCCATTAAATATGACAATCATATATCACGAATTCAATTTTCGTATTTGTATGCCAATAAGTAATCGGTAGCAATGGAAAAACAATCAAAGTGTTTACTTGCTTCGCTGCTGCATAAAAGCGTAAACTTTTGTTATCGAACATTGAGGTTAAGGAACGATGCTAACACAAGACTTGCAATAACATTAGCAAAATAACAGAATTCGCTGCTGTTATTTAAACTGTTAAGCTCTGCAGTTTCACTTTTATGCTCACTATAAGCCATACATTCGACATTTTTGGCTTATGATTTCGCCTATTTTATAAGCTTGAAATATTGTTATACCCTTTTCGAAGAAAATTGTATATTAAGTTTGTGCTGAAGTTTGGAGCGCATAGAGGTAAGCGTCGGAGACCCCCAAAAGTTACTGCCAGTATGCTTAGAAAAACGAAAAAAATTGGATCTAGCCATGTCCGTCTGTCTGTCTGTCTGTATGTATGCAAACTAGCCCCTCAGCTTTTGAGCTATCGTGATAAAATTTTGCACAGAGACTTATTATTCAAAGGGAAAGCACATTGGTCGGAACCAGCCGGATTGGACTAGTATATCTTATAGCTGCCATACAACTGGAAGTCGATTTAAGCCATCCGATCTTTTCAAAGCTATCGCCTTCAAAAAGGCGAACCAAAAGGTTCGAAAAGAGTATAAAATCTTCGGCACGCCGACGATGAACCTTCCCCACTTTTTTTATGGCGTGGTAATTTTTTTTGTCCAAAAATGGCAAAAATTTTCTTAAATTCATCGAGTGCATTTTAGTCTGTCTTGTGTATTCAACACTATTGCAGCATTATTTTCTTTTGAATATTTGAAACCACATTCTACACATTTGCTTCACAACGAAGATTTGTCCCTATAATATATGTATTTATCAATACTATTATTATTATGTTGGTCAACAGCACACAAACCAAAGCTGAATCGATCAGCTGTTTGATTTCCACATTTTCTCATTCACAAGTCAACGACGAAAGGAACAAAAAGCGAAGCATCAAAATTGATGATGGAAAATATGTTTAAGCTTAGAAATAGCTTACTATTACTATATGTAAATACACACACACACACACACACACACACAGAGAAAGAGAGAGAGAGATACAGAGAGAGAGAGTGAGAGATACTATATCATAGAATTAATAAGGGGGGTTATTGTTAGGCATATTCTTGGTTGTTACCAACATTACAGGACTTACTCTGCGCCAATAAAGACGCGGCCATATTGAAATTGGCAGCAGAGGCGGCTGAAGTTGAAGCGCCACCGCCTGCAAAGTAGTTACTACTACTATTGTTGTTTGGGTTGTTGTTGTTGTTGTTGCTGCTGCTGTTGCTGCTGTTGTTGCTGTTGGGCGCCCCTTTGGATGCCACATAGGCGGCGAGGCTCATCAGATCGTTGGTACTCAGGCTGTTCAGATAGTTGCCGGCGCCGCTGCTCAAATAGCTGCTAGCCGAGTTCAAGTTGGCAACGCTGCCAGGGTTGCCACTATTTGCGGCAATTCGTGCTGCATTTGTTGCTGCTGTTGTGCTGCTGCTGATGTTGCTGCTGCTGATGTTAGTGCTGCTGCTGCTGCTGCCGCTGCTGGCGCTGCTGCTGGCAGCTGTTGCTGTTGTGTGTACCCAAAAAGCAAACAAACCATACAAATGGAACGGGAAAACAAAGAAACAACAAACAGCAACCAAAACACAAACGACCAAATCAAATCAAATCAAAACGAAAACCAAAAGAGCGAGCAAGCAAGCGAGTGGAATTTCAGTATGCAGAAAGAGAGAAATCAGAAAAAGAGAGAGATGTATAGAAAGAACAAGAGAGAACACAGCAGCATTAATTTATAAGTTGAGCTTCATATTCTCCCTGTCATATATGTGTATGTGTGTGTGTGCGTGTGTGTGAGTGATACGTTTCTATACTCTGATACCGTTAGCTGAAGAATCGATAGTTATCGATTATAATCGATAAACCACATTTTTAAAGCCAGCTAATTTCCAATTTTAAGTCATTTTTTCCAATCACATAAATCGATCTCTTACAATACCAATTTTTTTATTTTTTTAGTTTTTTAATGTCAACTTAAAACAGTCGACACAGAAAAATATTTAAATTTTAATAATATATTGTGTGTGAAGTTAAACAATGGAATTTATGTAAATTTAAAATTTTCTTGAACCTTTATAAGTTATGTCTCACAATAACTTCTAATTATGTATGAAAATAATATATGATAATATTTTCTTCAGCTGTATTCAGTATCAGAGTATTGCGCAGTCGGCTATGTCCGACTGCCAAACGTACTTATTTCTTACAAGTCTCGATTAGTATTCGATTATTCGATTGCACTTACCCGTCACTTTCTTTGGCATATTGTTGTTTAGACTTTTGTCGATGGCGACTTTTGTTGTTATTGTTGTTGGCAGCGCTGTAAATTTGCCGCCAGCTGTTGTTGCTTTTGTTGTGTGGGTGACAATTGTTGGGCGCAGTAGCGTCAAATTGTTGTTGTTGCTGCTGCTGTTGTTGTTAATGTTGATGTTGCTATTGTTGCTGAGCAGCAGCGATGTTGGCTTGCTGCTAATGCCGATCAATTTGTTGCTAATATTGTTGTTGCTACTGCTGCTATTGTTGTTATTGTTGTTGTTAATATTATTCAACTTGAGAAGTGATTCACCAATGTTGTTGTTGCTGCCGCTTGGGCCGCTATTTGTTTGCTTGCTGGTGTTGATGCCAACACCACTGCGAATGTTTTGGGCGTAGGTAACTGCAGTGTTTAAATCACGACCACCTCCTGCAAAAAAATTAACAATTGATGAGTATCGCAGAGTAATAAGTGACCCGAAATAAATATATATACGAAGAGAATTCATTTAAAGTCGACACACGAAAAGAATTACACAAATTGCAAGCGAAAATCGAAATTTATCGATAACTTTCGAGCGGGCCGAGTTATCGATAAAATGAAATAAACTTGATCTGTTGGACTCCGATGTTATATGGCCGGAGATGCAACGTGATGACCGTAAAATACTTTTGCACACTTTCATTATGCCCTTTTTACTATTTCCAATTTGACGCCATTGAAATTAATTGCAGGATTTCCAGGAAATCGCCTTGATATTTGATATGCATTCACTTAGGCGCATTATCTTTTTAACATGCACACATAATGGCAGATAATTCCGAAGAGACTCAAGCTTAACCCTTTAAAAGCCATAGCAATAAAAAACAAGTGGGGAAGGATTATCTTCGGCGTGCCGAAGATTTTATACTCTTTTCGAACCAATAGGCAATTTTCACTCTGCGAACTGCACCACTGAAATTTCATAAGCTGTACAAAATCGTTTTGTCGCGTAACATATTATTTTTTTTTGTTCTAAAAATATTTAATTCATTGCCAGTTGTATAGCAGCTATAAGGTATAGATATAGATATAGATCCGATCCAGCCGGCTCCAACCAATGTGATGTCTCTTTGAATAATAAGTATCAGTGCAAAGTTTCATCGCGGTAGATTAAAAAACATGGGATATATGGCCAAAACCGACTTTGAGGTGTATGGCAGCTATAAGATATAGTGGTCCGATCCGGCCGGCTCCGACCAATGTGCTGTCCCCTGGAATAATAAGTGTCTGTGCAAAGTTTTATCGAGATAGCTCAAAAACTGATTGACTAGTTTGCATACATACAGACAGACAGACAGACAGACGGACATGGCTAGATCAATTTGTATTGTCATTCTAAGCATACTGGCAGTAACTTTTGGGGGTCTCCGACGCTTCCATCTATGCGTTACAAACTTCAGGACAAACTTAATATACTATTTTCTTCGAAAAGAGTATAAAAAGGAACGAAAAAGAAATTCAACATTGCACTAGGAAGGCACAGTGGTGCAATTGTCGCAAACTAACGTCAAAATTTGCAAATTATTCATGCGTAAACAAAGTTGTTTATTTTGTGTGGTTTATATTTTAGTATAATCATATAATCATATATGTATATTTATATAAATAAATCTTCAACTTTCAAATATTTTCAGCTGGTTTTTCCTAAATTTTCTGTCACTTCTGGTTCAACTGCCCAATTATTATGCTTCAAATGTGAATATGCAAGAAAATATGTATGCTTCAAGCCTGACCCAGTTTTCGCACAATTTACATGGTGTGTTTTAACCACTGTGCGCGGGAGTCAGGCACAAATGACTGTTAGTTGTGGCACGTGGCTGTTAATTTGCTCCAAAAGCCCTGCCCATGCAACAAGTTCATTTTTCTTTGTACTGATAAGCACAATTGAATAGAGAAAGATAGATAGATATATAGGTAGACATTCAACAAGTGATTTTTTTTCTATTTATAGCTTAAATGAAAGCGCATTTAAGTGAACGCTATGTTTGAAGTTGCATTTTATGTTAGATCAACTAGTTTTAGGGGTATTCCTGTATGTTGACTGCCTTCATTTGTTTATAAACTTCAGTTTTCTTGCATATTGCATATGCATATCTATAGCTATAAAGTTGTAGCATATTTAGGGATATTCCTGTGTGTGTTTCGAGTAAGGTTTTTGGCATCATTTGGCATTTGGACACATAAATATGCATACAATTTCGGAAGCTGCTTTTGAGGACAGCAAATCGATTGGTTGCACTTGCCACACCCTTGCACTTGCCACTCCCTCCGCCCCCCTTTTTGTATATGCCTCCCGCCTCTGCTGCTGCAGCTGTAGTTGTTGTTGTTGTTGTTTGAGCTGCTTAGTTGCGTTATGTGCATTATATGTAGGCATATGTCACGCCCCCTTTTCCGCTAGGACCCATGTACACATAATGAGTACATAATTAGCAAATATGCCTGCGCCTGTGTGTGTATGTGTGTGTGTGTGTGTGTGTGTGTTTCGACATGCATACATAAAGAGTGGTGTCGAGGGGGTAGATTGACTGCTGCATTCACCTGTCTGTCAAGGGTGCATTGCCGATGAGCTCAAGACGTTGTCACAACCATTACAAGACACCACACACACACACACACACACAACACACACACAACTACACACACACAACACACACACACACAACACACACTGAGATTGTGACATTGAAATTTGATTCGCGCTGCGAGCGACAGGAAAAGTTTATTGTTTATCAGTTGAATACCAAGTAAAAACATTCACTGATTAACAGTGAGAAGTTGCCAATTGATTATATAAACACAACTTTTGTTTATACATATACATATACATACTTATAGTATTTATTTATGTATACAGAAATATATCTAGAATTCTTCAACATTTATAATAAACACATCTTTGTATACTTTTATTATGATATCTGGCAAATAGTTTTTTGCAAAAGTTTGTAAACATAAGGACACAATGCATAAACATTTTTAATAAACACAATTTTTTTTTATTTTATCCACATACCTATAGTATTTATTTATGTATATATAGAAACATAGGTGGAAAATATTTAGATATTTTTGTCAACAATCGAAATGTGATCGAAATTCATATTCCCAACAATAGAACTTGTTGTAAGTTATAGTACAGTAGAGCTTCGCTAACAGGCAAATAATTCACGCAAGAGCATCTATAGACTAAATGTTATGGTATTTTTCTTATGATATTGCGGAACAATATTATTATAATTTATCTTACGCTTTTGTTATGGACTTTTGAAAGAGCTTGAATTATTATATATTTATACTCTTTTCGAAGAAAACAGTTACGGCCAGTATGCTTAGAATGGCGATACAAATTGATCTAGCCATGTCTGTCTGTCTGTCTGTCTGTATGTATGAGATCTAGTCCCTCAGTTTTTGAGCCATCGCGATGAAACTTTGCACACACACTTTTTATTCAAATGTACAGCACATTGGTCGGAACTGGCCGGATCGGACCACTATATCTTATAGCTGCCATACAACTCGAAGTCGATTTTGGCCATACTATATTCCATGTTTTTAAAGCTATCGCGATGGAACTTTGCACATATACTTATTATTCAAAGAGACATCACATTGGTCGGAGATGGCCGGCAATTAATTAAATATTCTTAGAATAAATAAAAAAAGAAAAGAAACCTAGAAAAAATTGTTTACTAGCTGAAAATGTAAGCCTTTTCTAAGCCTTAATCGACTTGATGCATGAATTGAGTCCACGTAAGTTATGCGTAAACGAATTAAAAACTTTTAACTTTTAAGGAATTTTGAGTTTGAAGAGCGACTTAGCTAAAAATTTATATTAATTATTTAAAAAAAAACTGATTTTTTGCCAGTAGTAAGTTGAGTTAGTTAAGCATGGCTAAACAACTATAAATAATGAATTCAATTAAAGAAACCAAAAGTTTTTTGTACTGCTCATTAATAATTGATAGTTAATTAAGGCTTATTTGGGGGTTGGCAAACAGATTTTGGCCTCAGTCTCTGTCTCTGTTGGAAATGCACATTGGGGAGAGCATCAATAATGCTTAATGCAATGCATTATGGACAAACAGATGACGCATCGAACATCGCTTCACATATACATATACATATACATATACATAAACATATATATGCATATACATATATATATAAGCTTGCTATATATGATTCTGATTAGAGACACATGTGTTTATTTGTGGGTCTCAAGCAGCAGCGCCTTAAAAGCGATGCGAATTTGCGTTTCGGAGCGCGATTCGCATATGAATCAAGATATACAAGATATATATATATATATATATGTATATATAGCTAAAGATATATATGTGTATATATATAGTAGATATATGTGAGCTTGCTTGCAGGTGTACATATCGAAATGCATTTGAGTGGGCAAAGGAAGGGAACTAATGGGGGTAGTTAGTGCAGATAAGTTGTATATATATGATTGATTGATTGCAATTCTAGTTTGAAATTAATATTTCACTTGGTTAATGTGATTTTAATTAATATTTGGCATACGTCTTTAGTGAAAATGGAAGCAATCAACCAACTAATCTAAGCCTAAACTTCCGGTTCATAGAATATCTGATAATGTAAAACCAAATCAGAAATGCAATCTTACAAAACTATCGATAAATACATATTTGTATTTGAAACATATTGGATATCTTCTGCGTGCCAAAGATTTTAAACACTTTTCGAGTCTGTGGATAGATTTCACTGGCTTATATTTGTGTTGTCATCCTAGGCATACTATATGTATTTTTGGGGATTTTCGACGTCTTCTTCTATGCATTTCACACTTCAGCACAAAATGAATTAATTATTTTCTTGGAAAAGAGTATAATAACAACAAGTTTAGCTTGTAAAGTCATTTTAAGGCCCTTTGAAGACTTCAAACTGACATAACTTTGCCAAAACTAAATCGATTTTGAAGCTCCATGCAAATTTGTTCATGGTATTTCCTCAAATTTTATTCTTAGTTTTAAAAATTTTATATTAAAAATTGCAAAAAATATAATCGCGAAATTTAATTTTTTAGTCGATTGTGGGTGTCACAATTACTATAAAAATCCACTTGAAATCCGATTCTGGTATGGTTCATTTTTTGGCTTAAAAACAGTCCAAAATAATCAAAAATTTTAGCTTGTAAAATTAATTTTCAGTCCTTCGAAAACTTTAAGCTGTCATAGCTTGGCCATTTTGTTTTAAGTATTTTCTTCTTCTTTTATTCTACATTTAATTAACTATTTTAACTTTTCATTTTCTCTACCTATATCTATCGATATATACATATGTATACGTATATTCTTCTGACAAGCTTAAAAATTAATAAATATAACAATAAAGATGCAATTAAACAATGAATATTATATTTTTCTTACCGAAAAGGATATTATTGAGAAGAAAAAAAACCATATTGTATCATATAATATTACCAAAAATGCCAATAATTTTAATGCAACTTTAATAGTACTTAACTCAAATTTTCCGCATGACAAATTTTGTATATCTGAATAGGAACATGTATGAAATATATTATAAAATGCAACTGGATTTCTAGGAACTCTGCAAAGGTAAATTTTTAGCTCGACTATGAAAATAACCCTTAACAAGTTTTTTTTAGGATACCAACTAGTATTCAAATAAACATACTATACTATACATATACAAAGCTACAACATTTGCTTTAGCATGTGTAAAACTTTATTCATTCCATTCACTCTAAGTAAACTATTCAAATTTGCCAGCCTAACCCTTTTTCTTTAGTGTGTTGCCAGCCCAAACAAAAAAGGGGCACTTTTTGGCAGTTATGAAGGGAGGCAATTGCTTTCGGTCTGCCTAAGTTCTGTTTAAAGTTCAATTTCAGCATACAAGTGTGAAATTGTGTATGTATGTATGTATAGATGTACTCGATGTCAATCAACTTACCGGGCACTTCTATTAGATCTGGATCTTCGTCATCATCGAAATCCGAACCGGAATCAACATCATCGAAATCATCATTCTCATCGGCGTCCAAAAATGTTTTACGCTTTTTCGATGTCTGCAAGCATATAAATAAACAGGAATTGTATAAATACGTATGAGCACTTTATTTCGTACAGTGTAAAGCAATGGGGAATCACCAACTCGAAGAAAAAATATAGCACACTTTTCAGCGCGAACCAAACACAGCTTGTTTAGAAAAAACGCCACAAAAAGCACGAGCCGAAAAAAATCAGAGAGAGAAAAAAAGCACAGACGCGAAGAAGGAAACTAATAAAAAAAAAAAGAAGAAGAAGCCCTATTTTGACAGTCAGGCCAAAGTGAGCGTTTGGGTCAGCTAAGGTCAGTTTTTGATATTTGGGTGGCGCCTCTGGAAGCACTTGCCACTGTGTGTGTGTGTGTGTGTGTGTGTGTTTGTAACTACTCGTTGCTCGTTGCTGTTGCAATTTGCGACTGTTCCTGCGCTCGTGTTGAAGGCAACTACGGCCGTACTGAAAGCGCCCGTAGAGACGCTCGCAACAAAACACGCTTGCAGTTTTTCGGCGCTCGTACAGCAACCACCCTCCGCTCCGCTCCGCTCCCCTCCGCTCCGCTGCGCAATCTGCCGCAGCCCACACCCCACACCCCACCACGTTGATCGACAAACGCAGCTGAACCCAAAACTCAGAGTCCCCAGCCCACCCCAAGCACCCCGCTTTTCAGAGTCAGTGGTGCGTTGGCTCGGGGGGCTCGGGTGGTTGGCCCAACTTTTGAAAGTGGCCGAATGGGCGAGCGAGCAACCACCCTGCTTCAAAATAGCGCAGCATTCACAACGGGCACCGACACAGCGCACAGTGGTTCAAAAGCGACAACTATCGCAGTTTATCATTTGTATGCTATTTTAGTATGCAACTAAAAAAAAATAAACTTCAAATAGATTTCCGATGAGTCGAGCAAACGATGTATCGATATTTGATGGGTGTGCCGATTATATGTTGCAAATCGATCTAGAATTTAAGTTAAGTCTGATCATTTTACAATAATCTTAATTTCATAAATAATCATAATAATCATAATTTCAATTAATTTCCCTGTCATTTAACAATAAATCGCAATATTTAATGTATATGCATGTATATCGATAGCTAGATACACCAACATTCGATAAATGTTCCCAGTAACATTAAACATACCCAAAAGTAACGTTGACAGTCGCTTGAAATATCAATAAAATAACAATCAATTCGTAAGATCCATAAACAAATAACTTAAGAAATATAATCTCAAAAATATAAATTTATATATTATGTGAAGACTTTGTATTAAGCATAAATAACTGATTTAAAATTACTTTTATATAAAAAAAAGTCTTGAAAAAACTTCAAAAATAAGGTAATGTTGATTAATAAAAGAAAATAATGAAAAAATAAAACCTTTTTTTTAATTTTGGTAAAAATTAGAAGAAAACAAGTGGGAAAGGCGTACCGAAGATTTCATAGTCTTCTCGAACCTATAGACAATTTTCACTCTGCCAACTGCACCACTTTCCTATGCTGTAAATTTATATTTATCGCGTGGCATTTATTTTTTTTGTTCTAAGAATATTTAATTTATTTC
This sequence comes from Drosophila flavopinicola, assembly GCA_035042425.1. NCBI lineage: Eukaryota > Metazoa > Arthropoda > Insecta > Diptera > Drosophilidae > Drosophila > Drosophila flavopinicola. The sequence goes on from JAWNLL010000405.1 coordinate 49,623, forward strand.
CAGTTGTATGTCAGCTATAAGATATAGTGATCCGATCCGGCCGGCTCCGATCAATGTAATGTATGTTTGAATAATAAGTATCTATGCAAAGTTTCATCGCGATAGCTTTGAAAACATGGAATATAGTATGGCCAAAATCGACTTCGAGTTGTATGGCAGCTATAAGATATAGTGGTCCGATTCGGCCAGTTCCGATTAATGTGCTGTACATTTGAATAAAAAGTGTCTGTGCAAAGTTTTATCACGATAACTTAAAAACTGAGGGACTAGTTTGCATACATACAGACAGACAGACAGACGGACATGGCTAGATCAATTTGTTTTGTCATTCTAAGCATACTGGCAGTAACTTTTGGGGTCACCGACGCTTTCTTCTAAGCATTACAAACTTCAGCACAAAGTGAATATACTATTCTCTTCGAAATGAGTATAAAAAAAACACAAATTTTTGTGAATTTGTAGATTTTAGATTTCCCCGAACAGTGTTATTTTTCTCATTATTTATACAAATAAATACCCACGTTATTTAATATTCAATTTGTTTAATTGCATCTTGGGTGATAGAGTGAATGAGCACTTTCAACTAGTTTCATTCGGTGTTCTTACCACTGTGCCGCATAAGCTTCGAGAAAGGGTTGAACGTTGAACCTCTGCCCGCTTACACACACACACGCACACACACACACGGAGACACATACACACACACACACACACAGAAGGAGAGGAGTCGAAAATGTTTGGCATGCAGAGATACAGCGAACTACGAACGAAGCGAGCAGAGCAGAAAACAGAACAGAACAGAACTGAATGGAAACTACGTAAAGCATGTGCAATGTGCCAACCCCCAAGTGAACCAAACACAATCCCAGCCACCTTTAGAGCCCGTCCACTCCCCCCCCCCTCCCCCCCCCTCCCCACCCAACTCGCTCCACGCTAAAACAAAAGGATTGCCTGGTTAACTAACGGCGCATGGCCTACGATTCAAGTGCGGGAGTGGGTGGTGGGAGGGGGTGTTGTTTTGGGAGTGGGGGCTATGCTGGCATGGCCCAGGCCCTGACAGAGGCCGAGGTAAAGGATATACAGGATATGCAATTAGTGGAAGCAGGACAGCAAACGTTGAGTGGGTTTCAACTGGTTAACTGGTTACCCGGGCTTGTGTTGCTGGGTTGCTTGGTTGGCTCGTTGGTGAATCGCTGGCTTGGTGGGTGGGTTGACTGGGTGCCTGGGTGCTTGGTGCCGGGTGCCGGGTGCCGAGCACAACTTGACTGCAGCCAAGTTGGCTCGCTGCTTGCTGCCTATAGAGATGGAGATAAATCAATGAGTCGACAACTAACAGACACAAACAACCTACACACAGAAGGCAGCAGCGGGCCAAGTGTGCCAAATGTTTGCGCCTGCCCCGCCCCCACTGACAGCTTGACAACCACAGTGAAGACTCTAGCAAAGGACAGACAACTAGTGTATTATTTAGTACAGACAGAGTTGGGTTCACTTCAAGACTAGCAACCTACGAAGAAAGCAAACTTGTCATTTTACAGTAAAGCAGCCACTGCTACCTTGACATATATCTAGATATATCTATCTGGGAAAAAGTCACTCCTACCTTGACATACATATATCTAGATAGTATAGTTGTACAGAAACGTTTATGTATTATATAAAGACAGAGATTAAAGTACAAACTAAGTAGGGTTTAAGGACTAGAACGATTCTTGTAGCAAACTACGAATACCGTGGAAAAAAGTCGCTGCTACCTTGACATAAATATTGATAGTAGAGTTGTACCAAAACGTTCAGACTGCAGTCGATTGAGCTAATCTTTAAGCTGAAGGACTGAACTAATCAACTGATTATCATTAATTTGGGTCAGTTTTTAGTCATTCACGACTTCTATTCTTATTCATTTGTTTACAACTACTATTTGCATTCAGACTCCCTTGTTGACTCTAAATTATCCAATTTCGATAACTACAAATAAACACTTTGAATTGAATCCTATATTTTATAATTAGTATCAAATAATGGGGGGAAATAATAACAGAATTAATGACCAACTGAATGATTTGAGACTTTTTCAAGTACTGTACTAATTTACTGCATTTCCAATTGTAATCCCATCTTATGAGCTACAAATAATAATAATTTGCATCTCCTAACTCTTAGTTAAACCAGCTGATAACTCTTACAAGGAACATTCATTTTCAGTGTTGTCCAATTGACAATTTTGCCATACATGATCCTAAGTCATATTTCTCCATGCAAATTATAATTATTAAAAAAATACACTTACCATGATTTCAATATTAAAAAATATAATTTACAAGATTTCGAAATATATCGATAAATTCTCAAATGAATTTTACTCCGAGCTTAAAGTTATCAAATAATAAGAGCATGCGTTTTAAAACATTTAAGATTCCCAATTAAAAAAAAATAGAAAAAAGAAAACAACTTGCCACATACAATATAAAAATCCATTTGCGGCAAATTGTTGTCAAATATTTCCATATTCAATCAAATCAAACCAAAACATATTCTATTATCCTGTTCATTCATCGAAGTCGGTTAACATATTTTTTTTTATTTGTTTCTGCAAGTTTCTGACACATAAAATAAAACCAAAACGAATGACCTTGCAAAACAAAAGCAAATGCTCGCATATTCGCAAACACACACAAAGAAAACACATGTGTTTTTATATATGTACATGGCTGTGGGTGTGTGTGTGTGCAAAGGAAATACATCAACACGTTGCTGCCTTTGGCCAAAAATGGGAGCAAAATAAAAATACAAAAAAAACACAGCTGGAATAATGAAGTGGAAGACGACCAAGAAGAAGCAGCAGGAGAGGAAAAGCGAACGTCGCTTAAGGGTTGCGCACTGCACAACGAAAATAAAAACGAAAACAAAAAATGCCCGATCAAAATACAAAAACGGACGATAATAAAGAGCGGACAACAACACAAAATAAGAGCAAAACAGAAGCAGTGTGTACACACAGCAATTAAGGCACACTTTTTCCAAATCTATGCAAAAATTACATATTAAATACATGTGCACATATCTATGTATGTATGCATGCATATATGCAAAAACAGTGTGTATGCACTGAATGCAGACAGGTGCAGACCAAAGGGGGAGGCAGTCGATTGTGGACGAGGGGGCGGCAGTCGATTGTGGGCGGGGTGGGGAGGGGGAGGGGGCGTCTGACCAGTGTTGACGCATGCGCCACAGGTCAAGTAAATGCAGCGAATGTGGCGAATTGGCAAACGGGACAATAAATAAGCAACTGCTGCTGCTGCTGCAACTGGGGAAACTATATACTTATGTACATAACTACATACATATGTACATCTATACATATGTACATGCATATATTTATGTATATGCAAAGTGGACGCGGCAGCAGCGCGTGGGAGTGGCATCAGACAGCTGCCCCGCCCCTCTGCTGTGACCAAGTACAGTGAGCACTGGCCAAGAACGAAACAGTGCAAACAGCTGATACCCAATTCGATTTATGCTTTTCTCAATGACACTATACCTAATACAAATGAGTATCACTAAATTGTCAGTGTCTTTAAGTAAATGCAACAGGCAAATGGCGACATCTATATAAGCACAGTCAAGCTTGCCTAGCGCAAACAATCAGAGAAGAAAATCAAAAAAAAATTCTGTTTAAGGCGATATTTTATATAAGAATTTTTTGATTTTTCCAAATATATTAACCAAACTCATCAAATTAGAACGAGTTGCACTTTCAACGATTTTTAAAGCCCAGACAAATATTGTTTTATTTCTTAAAAAACAATTTTTACACAAAAGACAATAAGAATTCTTAGACCAGTCTTAAGTAGATAATTTGACACAGACAAAAAAAATACACACTCATAATTTTTTTTTATATTATTTGTAAATTAGAAACATAAAATAGGTTATAATTTTCGAGAGTTCGTTATTCCTTAAAATAATATGGATTAACTCCAGAAATTAAGTGAGGCAGCAATATTAATCGATAAATTAAAGTTGACACAAGCTACAAAAAATAATCGTTAGCTCAATTTTCAACTTATGTGTGCGATTATGAGACTTGGGTACAGGGTATCTCCAGATCGAACAGTCTCTCAACCAGAGCACTCCTAATTGCTTTATCGGGTTTCAAAAAGTCTCCATTGACTTGACTTTTTGCTCTAAATATTCGGATTTACATGATATACAAAAGGATTAAATAATAATATTAAAGATTCTGATATCACAATATACTTAATAGGTAATAAACAGCAATGTATATTTAAAAGAGTATTTAAATGTTGAACACATTTTACTAGTTGCAATATTTTCTGCAATATAGTAAAATTCCAAAAATATAATAATTGATTCTAATTGCTAGCTTATCTTGATTTCTGCAAGTGGCGATTTGCTAGTATCCACTGTAAAGTATTACTAGTAATTAGAGTAAAAATCAAACAATTTTAGCAGAGCGAGAAAAAAGGCGAGAAAAGTGCAACAACAAGTGAAATTAGACGATGAGAAGAGAATCGAATGGCATGGGTGCGAGAGAGAGAGAGAGAGGGGGAGAGAGAGAGTGGGGGTGTTACTATGACAACGGGCGCATGGCCTTAACCCTAACCTAGCACAAACAAATTTTTTAACGGTTTATATACACATATGCATGTATATTAATTGTGATGAAACTGAGAACGTGCTGCTTAACGAGTGGTGCTGCAAACGAACACACACACACATATAAAGAAAAGGATAGAATGAAAAGGAGATGAGGGGCAAAGCAAAGAATGCAAATTAATTGTGTCGTTTTATTTGTTATTCGTAAATCGAAATTCGACTGCTCCACGCCGCTGCTGCTGCTGCTGCTTCTTCTTCTTATTTGCGGCGTGTCTGACATCAAACTGTTTTTGTTTTTGCTTTGCGATTTAAGTTTTTTATTCATTTTTGCTGGCCCCACCATGTGGCTGGCCACAGAGCTAGCGAGTGCGAGCGAGATGGCTAGATGGTATGCACACTCAGCTGCTGCTGCCAGCGGCGCTGCTGCCGCGACGCAGGCAGAGCATTTTTGGCCATCAAATATAGCGATTTAGCGAGCAGTCAACAAAGGAAATGCATAAGTCATGCAAAGCAACCACAACAAATACATAAATAGTGCTGGAATAACAGCAAACTTACCATTTTTGTTGCTGTTTGCTGTTCGTATCGCAATTCTTGCTGATGTTTTTGTTATTATGATTTGCTGTTAACTTCAGGCCGGAAGAGGAAAAGCAAAAGATCGCGCGCGCTTAAGAGAACAGCCGACGGCGGCAACAAATCGAATGACGACGACTGACGACTGACGTTTGACGGTCTGACAGTCGAGCGAGCGAGCGAGACGAAGAAGAATCAAGAGACTCTGTTGAACAATTGTTCGGCGTGTTCTTCTTCGCTGTCTGCTTCTTCCACACCGAGCTCTGGCTTCTGTGCCTTCAGCGGGCTCAGCACGCGTTTTTTTTTTCGATACCCTTTTCCTTTTTTTTTTTTTTTTGTCTATTTCTTTTGTTTGTTTAACTTTTCTGCACAGGCATTGGCCCGATTGGTAATTTGCTTGCAGCTGCGTTTTGCTTGATTCTTGCTGCTTGGCTGCAGTCACGCACTACACGCACAATAACAACAAAATAAAGTCGAGAGAGAGGAAGGAAACAACAAAAAGAAAACGAATAGTTAACAAGCCGAAAACACACGTAACATACGTTCGCAGCGCACGTCGCACGCTAATAAAATAAAACTTATCGATAGATTTGACAAATGTCATACACCGCATGAAAATACTTATTTGGTATTTGCAAAAATCACATACAAAAAATACGCGCTCGACTTATACTTATCGATATATTTACTGCAAAAAATACCTATTTGTACAAATTCGCCAAACATACTAATATTATTTTCTATTTTTTACCAACCAAGTTCTTGCGTTTTATTAAACAAAATGTTAAGCAGGACATATATCGCTGATACATCGATATAAAAGAAGGCTGTGTATTTCTTGTATGATTGCCAGATAAACCAAAGTTGGCATAACTTCTGTTATAATATAAAAAAAATGGTTTATGTTAAATGTTTTTTTTTATACCAGTTCGATAGCTGTTAACAGCAATGTTAAGTTAACAGAATCATTTATTTAGAGGTGCGACAAAAGACATATCGATTGTTTTTTTTTTGCAACACTAGTATTTTGTTGTTGCGGTCGCGTTGCCAGTGCGGCGGTTTATATTTATTAGCTATTGCTCATAAAGGAAAAAAAACAGTCACTGTTTTCAAGCTAATCAGCCAAAATGTGCGCGCCAACCAATAACACAGTAGCAGCGACCGTTCAATAAGCCACACAGTTACGAAAACCCTCGCACAAAACAAACAAAAAAAAATCAATTTGCAATATTCGCTGCCGCGACCGCCGTCGCGCCCCTACACGCAGAAAAACTCGACAAATAAAGCAAAAATACTCCTTGCGGAAAAATCGATCGATATCCGTTACTACAACTAATTGTGGCCAGTTGTACATTGTCGTTGTTCCAAATAGTGGGTGTGTGTTTTTTTTTGTTTTTGGTTCGTTTCGTTTGTGGGCGCAGTGAAGAAGCAGGCGAAGAAGCGACATTGAGAAGAGTGCAGAGTGCATAAAAATCGCACGCTCGTTGCCGGGTGTGAGACGAAAAGAGAGAGAGAGGCGAGGAGCCGAAAAAAAATTAGCAAGGCACATTTAAAAATATACATATGTTAATATGTATGTGCATTGATTTCAATAAAAATCGCAAATATTAATGAATTTGTTGTTGCTTAAAGCGCTTTGAGTGTAAAAATAAACCAAACAAATCGGCGCCACAGCTAGCAACAATAGAGATAGAGAGCGCAGCCAGCAGCAGCAGCATCATCTGCAAAGCGGGAGAGAGAGCGAGAGCGAGAGCAAACATACACACACCGCGACCCGCCTTTTGCTCCGGTTTTTTTGGGCGTCATCGATATTCACGTATATACGTTTGTTTACGCGTGCAGCCGACACACCCTGTGTGCTCAAACAAGGAGAGGCCAGCCTGCTACACCCTGATATCTCCCCGTCTGCCGCCCGCCAACAGCACCGTTGCGTGTGTCCTACGTCTGGCGCCTTATCGTATATCCACAGCAACAACAAGAACAACACGCCATTGACATTGCCATTGCCATTGCCAGTTCCTCTTCCTTGTTTTTCGGAAAGCCACCATTAGCGTTTTATGTGACCAACACAGCATGGTAAGCGAAGAATAAGATGTATATAAACGAAAAGAGAATGAGTGCCGCGGGAGAGAGCTTTCTAACGGACCTGCCTGCACCTGCAATCGCGTCAGTGTTGGCAACGCCTGAATAGTAAAACTAGCCAAAAAATGGCGGAGAACAAAATCTGACGAATCTTTAAACAATGTTCAAGCTTAAGAAAATATTAATAAATTTGATCCGATCAACTTATTAGAACATTATTACTAGAGCAAGCAATTCGAATCTGATCAGACTTATATTTATACACTTTATTAATTAAATACAATTAAATTGAATGAATTGGTCTTGTTTTAATTAAATTGTTCTTGTTTGGAATAATATGCTAGATATCGTTAAATGTCTAAATTCAGGGATGGGTGCTTTTTATTTTCATAAAGAACGATATATTTTATAAACTGCTAAGAAACAATTCGTATTTGTTTGCAATAGCATTGGGCAACAACATTTTTTTAGGCAACAACATTTTTTTCTCAATATGGGCAAGACAGCAATTTTTTGACAAAACTATGGAATGTAACAAAATTATAATAACAACTTTTTTTAAGTTTGCCTTGTTTCAATGATTTTTTCTCTTTGTTATTATTTACATATTTGACTATATATTGCAGGATGAAAACTAACATGAAATGAAAACTAAATGCGGCAAAAATAAATAAATGGTTCTTTAAATTGGTCAGTTACGTGTTAAGCATCAATATAATAGTAAAAAAAACTTTTTTATGATGCTTTGGAGCTGGATCGCTTAGATATATGTACATAGATAGTTCTATTGATAAAAGGCCAGGTTATAGCTAACTGTTACTACGGTTATAACTTTTCACAATAGCGAAAACTGACATGAAACATGGCTAAATTGGCATCACTGATGCGCACTCGCGTGTTAGCACTTTTTTTCTCGCTGTTTCTGTCTCTGCCCATCGTTCGCTTAACACAAGGCCGACGCCGGCCCATTAGTACATAATACATGTGCACGAGTTGCTGCTACATACATACATACATACATACATACATATGTATATCTGCAGGCAGATACATATGTATATGTATATGTATATGTATGTGTGAATGTGGGTGCCCTAGTGATGTGTGATTTTGTATTAATTGCCTATACATACATACATATGCAAGTGTGACCCCAAGAGTTTTTTTTTTTGAAGTTGCTTATTGTGTGGGAGTGTCAAGTGAGAAGAATTCATTTGCTTAAGCTCCAGTGTAGACCGTAGCCAATGAAATATGAAATGCAATTTAAATGCCACAACAAAAATGCATTCTTAAGTAACAATTATTTAAAATTCTGCCTGCTAGAAATCAATAATGCCAGCAGGAAAAGGACTCCATAACTGTCACATGTGGTGCACATGCACCCAAATTCAGTTACATTATTTATTCGTTAATAGACTGGATTTTTCTTTCATTCTTGCAAACGGTGCAGTTATTTGTCGGAGCTATTAATACCCTGCACCCATGACAAATGGCGAGTGTAACTGACTGCTGCAGGCATCTGCGTGCCCTTAAGCAATCCATTTTTATACCCTGAACCCATTAAAAATGTGGAAAAAGGGTATTATGGTTTTGTGCAAAAGTATGTAACAGGCATAAGGAAGCATCTCCGACCATATATAGTATATATATTCATGATCAGTATCAACAGCCGAGTCGATCCAGCCATGTCCGTCTGTCTGTCCGTCTGACCGTCTGTCCGTCCGTCCGTCTGTCTGTCTGTATGAACACACGGATATCAGAGACTACAAGAGCTAGAGACTTCATATTTGGCATATAAGTTTTCGTAATCCCGGGACAGATGAAGTTTATTATATTTTATCGATAACCCATCCCGTTCAAAAGTTATCGATAAATTTTTATTTCAGACTAGCGTTTTTGGGTCATAACTTCAAAGGCTTAAAAGCCAGAGGCCCCAAATTTGGCATGTATAATCTCGAATGGCACTTCACTTTTTGGATACCACCCCCAATCCCCCCAATGAATTTTTTTGAATTTTTGAAGGTACGACCCTGCAATTTGTTTTGGTCACACATATTATTGACAATTGTATGTCCCAAAAATTTCAGTAAGATCGGACAATAAACACAGAAGTTATTTGAGATTTAACTTTCCATTGTATGGGGCTCAGCGAAAAGCAAGCTAACTGCTTAAACCGCTTGCACTGCTTGCAGTATGTGTGTGTCTGTATGTATGCATACTAATAGGCAAGTATGAATGGATGTCAGAACTGGGTTCAGGGTATCTCCTAGTCGGGCACTCCCGACTAGAGCACTCTTACTTGTTTTCTGATGCCATGATGACATCAACAGTTGAGCTGATCTCAATGTCTATAAGCAGTAGAGAGCTGAAATTTGGAATGTGCATTTTTGTGTACTTTATGTAGAACAAGATTATTTTTCGCTGTCGATAACTTAGTCATAAAAGAATGATTGATAAATCATCATGAATCAATATGCTATCAACTTTTGATTATTTTTTTTCATTTATAACAAAAGACAATTTTTCCATATTTGATTAGTTACAAATATACAGAGATTTTTTCAAAAATAAATTATTAGGGAATAATCAATGATTGTAAACGTTTTTTTCAGACTTTCAAATTATATTTAAATATTTTTGATGTGCATACATAGATATAGATTACTTAAAAACTTATGCATATACATATAGGATCTGCGTACAGGGTAGCTGCGAGTTAGGCACTCTCAACTGGTGCGCTCCTTGTTATTTTTTGTAATCGATAAACGTCACAGGGACGACTACTGCTTGTTGTCACTGTAAGTATGTGTGCTTTGTTGTTACAAATTGTTGTTACTTAGGCTTTATTTGTACGTATAATTAACGTACCTTGATTGTGTACGCACTGGCGCTTATCTAGCTAGACACACACACACACACACACACGCACACACACACACACACACACAGCACACACACACTGGCCATTGTGTGTGTTTGCGCAACCTACTGCGATAAGCGAATGCTGAGAGGGCGTGATGAGGAGAAGGTGCCTACGGCCTCTTGTACTCGCTAAATGTACCCGCAGCGCAACCGCAGCGCGTGACAAAGCCAAAAACAGCAACAACAGCAACAATAGCAACAGCAACAACAGCAACAGCAACACGAGGCAGAAGCAATGGGAATGGCCCACAAGTGGACACCTGTTAGCAGACGGGAAAGGAATGTCCAATAACGCAACTAGAGCTCAAAATGTGTGCTATTTATCAGTGTTGAGAATTTAGCCTTTTTCGGCATGTCAATTCTGGCCTTTATTCCTGTGCAATTGATTGGAAATTTTTGATATTTTGTAAGCCAAAGTTATTTAGCTTAAGATCTTTGTATTATGTGTATTGTTAACAACCCAAACAAATGAAAAATAAATATAAAATGTTGTCTATTAATAACATTATTATACCCTGAACCCATTATATTATATATAATTATATAATTCAATATGATCGGACAATAAACACAGAAGTTATTTAAGATTTAACTTTCCATTGTGTGGGCATCAGCGAATAAGCAAGCTAACTGCTTAAACCGCTTGCACTGCTTGTACTGCTTGTACTGCAGCATGTGTGAGTTTAGATTAGTACAAATGATTGCAAGGACTTGGTTCAGGGTATCTCGTAGTCGGGCACTCCCGACTGGTTTTTGATTTATTATAGCTTTATAACTAAAAAAAGGTTAAAAAGAAATAATTTAGAGTATAATTATTTCTTTAGAGTATAATTATTTCTTTAGACTGTATAGAAAAATTGGTTACCAGATATTAAAATTGTTCACAATTATAAATATCCCAAGCAAAAAATTAAATTAAAATAGTAAAATATATATATTTATAAAGCATATAACCTAATATACACACATAGATATCTTAAAAGATTCATTGGATTTATAATTTCAGCTTGTTTATTTCGCCCAAAACTAGCCATTTTTTGTATCCTCAAAAGCTGGCAACACTGCTCTAACTTTTGTTTTCTTAGTCATAAGTGCATAAGTATACAAAGTACAAGTATAGAATAAATATAAATATATATGTATGTATATATGTATATAGTAGTATGTACCGGCATTCGATGCACAATTGAATCAAAACGGGGCGGCATACAAATTCATTTAATCAACACAGTTGTACTTTCTGATAACGTATTTAATTTATTATTGTGTCTGCGGCTCACCAATGCGACTGCATATTGCTGTGTGTGTGAGAGTGTGTGTGTGTGTGTGTGTGTGTGCACAATAGGCCCGCAGTCTGCCGCCGCTCTCTCACTCTCTATATTGCTCCTGGTCACGCTCTCTTTGTGAGTTGGTAGTAGCCGCTCACTCGCCATTTTGTTGGGGCTCTCTCTTCGCGGCCGGCTCAGTGTAACGGCTGCCTTCGAAGTTCGAGCTTCGAAGCTCCCACAAAAACCGAAAAAAGAAAAAGAAAAATACAAATACAAATACAAATACAAATCAAATAACGAACGAACTTACAAATCTGAACGAAACGCGCGAAAAGTGAACGAAACGAACATAACAATAACAATGCATTGTTAACAATAACAACAAAGTGCTCGGGTGGGTAAAACAACACAGCTTGTAAAATAAACAATAAACAACAAGCAATCAAATACAAAATACAAAGATCTCGCACTTAAGTATAACACGATGCGGGGTCATCGATATCATTGTCAAGTACTCGATGTACCTAAAATATATATATGTATATATATATATATATATATATATGTATACCCATATACTTGGGTACAAACACGTGAACGGATTATGGACTCGAATCTTGCTCTCTCTCTCTCTCTCTTTCCCTCTCGCTCTCGATTACAATACCGATTTCACACACATTGTACAAATTGGACTTTGTGTTCTTACCTGTATATATTTAGTATATTCATATATTTTATATACACATATGTGTATATATATATGTCTATATGTTAGGTTTACGATCGTTAGCTTTACGAGCCGCTCGACGTTCCGTTTAATTGCCTGCCCTGTTGTTAATTACAAGATTTTTTATCGTGGCCCCAAACGGGGAAATTCCAGTTTCAATTGTGCTTATGCAATATCTAACTATACATATATCTATATATCTATATATATAAATATAGAAAAATCCCTTTTGTTTTGCTATTTTATATTTTGTTTGTTTTTGATCTTTTTTTTCTGTGCAATGCAATGTATATTCTAATTTTATTGCAACTTTTGTTTTGTGCGAAAAAAAAGCTTTTCAATTGACAGCAACAATGGACAGACAACAATAACTGAAATCACAACTACAACAGCAACAACAACAACAAGAAACGAGTGCATCATTGGCCTGCAGTCAGTGAAGCGTCTCCGCTGTGTATACCCTATATTGCAAGCATGTACACGGGGTATTATGCACAATTGTTTCGAAAGAACTTTTATGGCTATGCTTGAATGTACTTTGTTCTATACTGAAAGCGTGTTCTTTAGCTGAAAACTTAACGACAGTTTCGTTAAGTGGGAACTTTTTCTATAAATAAAACTAAATACAAATTAGATAGAATTTTTAGCAAAGAAATTAAACATCTTTAACTTATTCCAAAGAAGAATCATGGAAAAGTTTTCTGTGTTCCGTATATTGCATCTGTTATTTTTTATCGAAACTAAAAATCGATAAAAACAAATCAGATAAGCCCAAATTGTGTACATATTGCATGGAAAAACTGACAAATTATACAAGCAGCTGTGACATAAAAGCCTTCTAATAGCAAATGCTAAACATTCTCATTTATTTCGCTAAACTTTCGTAAAATTAGCTTCGAAAAACTCGTCTAGAATGAATCGCATCTAGTTTCTGAGGCACAAAGTTCATATTAAAACATATCTTACTTAGAAACTATTGCCATTTATCTAACAGCATACCGATGACACACATACGAACAATCGCATTTGAGAAATTTGACTGAAAGAAACTATTTATAAATCGACAGCCTCAGACTGTTGTTATACAATAGCAACGAGTGCAAGCGACTAATCAACAACAATTGAGTTAATGATTAGTTCCACACGCTTCGCACATCTGGAATACTTTTGATATGATGGCTAAGAGGGAGGGTACCAAATCGTAAAACAATTTTATAACTGCAGATAATACGAAAATTCGCATACACAAGGTCACAAATTATCGACAGTATGCGTATACATGATATTTGTTGTGCTCACTTGGAATTCTCAAGTGGTTCAAGCACAAGCGTCATTGTCATTGTGATTTGGCAAACAGGGTATGCGCGTAGTCGGCACGGACGCTTGCACTTGTTGCTAGTCATTGCTGTTGTTGCTTTTGTACATGCACAAGTCGATTGTTCGAATCATTCATTTCTGAGCGCACTTTGAATGGCCGCCTTTTTTTTTTTGCACTTTGCGCTTATCGCAAATGATTCAAGTTCATTACGCCCCCAAACAACAAAGAGGTGTTATGGGGCAGGGTGGACCGGGGGGGTTATTGTTGATGGGAATGTCTATGAAACATTTGCCCAGTTATCTGGCCGGAACTTGAGGCAAAGCTGAGAGACCCCAGCGAGACGACACAAGTCATCTGAGTTGAGTCATCGTTGCGAGGCGCTGACTTATTTATTATTAATATTATTATATGACGGCAGCTGAGCTGATAAACTTTGACTCGCAGCTCCAAATTACTCACTGAGTAAACGCTGGCATCAAATTCCTTCCGCTTGATTGTTTTAAATTGCAACAAAGATTCGTTCTTAAAACTGACATGTATAAGAACGAAGGTAATTGAGTTTTTAATTGTTTTCAATTCGTCTATAAAATGTTAACATTTTTCCATTCAGTTGATTATACAAGCTTACAAACTTTGACTTCATCACCAGATCTGGTTTCTCATAGATTTTATTCCGTGTTTCTTAAGTTATATATATGTTTTGCTGAGAAAATCACGTTTTTGAGCATTTCTTTCATATGTGCATCAAATATTTAAAATTTATTAATATCAATATCTTCTTTATAAGTGTATAACAAATAATGCGTATCGGATAAGATTTGATAGAGTAATAGCCCATCCAAGTCTGAAACAAGTGATATTTTTAACTTTTTTTCAAATTACTCAATTTATGAAAGAAATTTAAATTATTTTTAAGCTCTGAAAAATTCTTTTATGTACATTTTGGGTGCAAAATTTCTCAAATAGGACAACATTTTTAAAAACTATTTTTTTTAAAACTAATTAGTAGTCAGTATTTTTGTATTTTCGGTATTGAAGCAATCTGCAAAAAACGGGTGAAAAACTGAGTTGTTAATATTTAAAACCAAAATGTTTAGTTGGACTTAAAAAAAATGAAAATAATTGACCCAAAATTAATGCTTTATTATAATAACACTGATTTCGAATGGCTTCTCCGAAGATATGAAAAAACACATGCACAACCCCCAGAATTTCAGATTCAAGGCAATACCAACTGTTGTGAACTCAAACTTGGTACAAAAATATATATATACATAATAATATACGTCATCGTCAGTGTTATCCGTTGCGAGTGCACGAATTAATCATACAATTATATATATGCATGTATATATATATATATATATATGTGTACACACACTCCTCTACAAATTATACATTTATATAAAAGAAAATTAAATACAAGATGTATATTTCTTGGCGCTTATCAGGCTGCCAGCTCTCAAGTTCTATTTGAGCGCCTTCGCCTCGCAATCGTTATCGTAACGCTTAACGAGTTCCCAGTAATCGCTTCGTCTGAAATGCGAACTGCTGATCAGGGCGGGGCATACGACTGAGGACCATACGCGATTTTTGATTGATATTATCTAAAGCCATAAAAGCAATCTTTCCACTGGAAACAAGTTAAAAAGCAGAAGAAAGAAATCAAGTAGCATTGCAGCTGCAATTCAAAGTCAACTGTTTGAAACGTAAATCAAGATTCTTAATAAATATAAGCATAAATCTAATAAAAAACAAAGTGGGGAAGGATTATCTTCGGCGTGCCGAAAGATTTATACTCTTTTCGAACCTATAGGCAATTTTCACTCTGCCAACAAAATCGTTTTGTCGCGAAACATATTTTTTTTGTTCCAAGAATATTTAATTCATTGCCAGTTGTATAGCAGCTATAAGATATAGTGATCCGATCCGGCCGGCTCCAACCAATGTGATGTCTCTTTGAATAATAAGTATCTGTGCAAAGTCTCATCGCGATAGATTAAAAAACATGGGATATATGGCCAAAACCGACTTCGAGTTGTATGGCAGCTATAAGATATAGTGGTCCGATCCGGCCGGCTCCGACCAATGTACTGTCCCCTGAAATAATAAGTGTCTGTGCAAAGTTTTATCGCGATAGCTCAAAAACTGAGGGACTAGTTTGCATACATACAGACAGACAGACAGACAGACAGACAGACAGACAGACAGACAGACAGACAGACAGACAGACAGACGGACATGGCTAGATCAATTTGTATTGTCATTCTAAGCATACTGGCAGTAACTTTTGGGGGTCTCCGACGCTTCCTTCTATGCGTTACAAACTTCAGGACAAACTTAATATACTATTTTCTTCGAAAAGAGTATAATAATTTTTTTTATTTGATATATATACTCTTTTCAATGAAACTAGTATGTTCATTTTGTCCAGTAGCTTATTCCATGCATAGAAGGAAACGTACTCTAGTATGCTTGGGTGGTCAAAACAAATTGATGTGGCCATTTCTGTCTGACTGTCTGTCCGTATATATGCAAACTAGTCCCTCAGTTTTTGAGCTATCCCAATGAAACTTAGCACAGAGATTTATAATTGCAAGGGACAGCACATTTGTCACAATCGGCTGGATTGGACCACTATATCTTATAGCTGTCATACAACGGAAAGTCAGTTTTGGCCATATTTGCCATGTATTTAAAGCAATTGGCTTATTACTCATCAATGTTTAAAATTGCAAAGCGATTGAGTCAGAAATAACGAAAATATGCATCATAAACAAACTATTCTATAGCAAATGCATAATATAGACTAGGAAAATCTGTCCAAAGATTCGAAAAGAGTATAAAATCGACTCATAAACAGATACAGATAATAAACTATTAATATACAAATAATATAAAATTTGAAAAATTTTAATTATTATGTTAGTATTATTAGAAACTAAAAGTGAAAGATGCTGGGGCAATCTAAAATGCCCATCGATCCAATATTTGTTGCACGAATCGGAGAGAACCAAGAAAAACCTAATCCAAAGAAAACAAAAAAGGTATTACATAATTTTAATCTAAAGTAAAAATTATTAAAGTATTAATGAAAAAAGATATGCATAAAAGCACAATATTATTCTTTTATGTATATGAACTAAATATATATGTTATAGTAATACAATCTTATTAGAATGTGTACCAAGTTTTGGGCACACAAATATTCGTATATATCAAGTTTCAGTTAGATAACTCCATAATGAACTCATTCATAGTGATCTATTTAGAATTTGTAAGTATACTCGGCTCAGTAATTCTCAGTACTCGTTATATTATAATACCCAGCGATCGATAGGTGCTTATAATTTATAACCAAAACATTTACTCCGATTACTCATTACCTATTGGTATATATTATATATATATATATATATATAGTATTTCATTCAGTGTGCTATCATAATCTGCATAATACTCAAATATCGATTTGATTACTCCAAAAAGAAACAAACAAAATCGCACTCGGGGGGGTTTTTATATATATATATATATATATATATATATATGCATATGTATGTATATGCGGGTCTTGCCCGCATTTTTAGATATTACGTATCACTATCTATCTCTCTAGCCATATGCTATCTCTTTCTATGTTAATTGTATTGACTTGACTTGTACACTAATTGCTCAAAAAAAAACAGAAGCCGCCCCAAATACCCAAATCCGCCAACATATTTATTTCTCTTTGTTGTTGTTGTTGTTCTGATAAACTAACAACAACAACAACCAACAGACAACGAATTGAAGCAATTATAATCAAATCGATGGCATTTGAACTTTCATAATTATTGGGGCCAAATAGCCGTAGACCTATATAAATTGATATATATATATATATGATATAGATATATATAACGATTCAGCGGGCGTGCTGTGTGTGTGTGCGTGTGTGTGTGTGTGTGTGTGTGTGTGTGTGTGTGTGTGTGTGTGTGTGTGTGTTTGCAGATGTGAGCACATTGAGTGTTCCAATCTCGGTGCAAACAACAACAACAACAAGAGCAGCAACAATCGCCACAGCAATAAAACAACAATACAAAACAGAACTAATAACGAAAAAAAAATATAGTTATTTGCAGTTTGCTCAAGTTTCTATACACTTCAATTGCTATTATTAAGCGGCTTTGTGCGGGTCAACAAGTGCTTGAATTGATTTTTCGATTTTTGATTATCAACTGATAGCAATAACAATTTAGTTCAATTTTTTTAATACACATATAAATGTAATTATAATATAATTTGTTGGCTCAAATATCTGGTGATATTTAAAAAAATATATATGTATTTTTATGTGACAATAATATGTTTTATTTATATAGACCAAAAAAAAACATCAATTGACAATTACAAAAAAAAATTATATTATTTGTTTTTTTTTTTTTTAATTTATTGTCGACTGAAAATGAAGCTAAATTTATAAAATAGTTGCAAAGTATAAATGATATTTGAAAAATGTAAGCTGGTGATATTTATATGTGATAATCATATGTGTAATTTATTTCGACAACAAAAAGAAATATCTTTTAATATAAAAAAGAAAGAGATTTTTTCCATCCAATTTAAATTATAAAACAGTTACAGAATATGAATATTGTTTTAAAAATCATCGAATCGAAACATTACTAGGCTTTTATATTTCTTTGCCATGATATCTATATGCATATACACACATACATTTTTCAAAAGCTGTAACAAAAGTGTTATACCCTTTGTTGTGGGGTATCAAAACCATAAATGCTTGGTTAGAGTTCGAGTTCGGGGTGCTAAAGCACTTTTTTGGTTATGGGTTGATACGCACGTAATGGGTAAGTGTGTGTGTGTGTGTGCGTGTGTGTGTTGGTGTGTGTTTAACACTTAAGAGTTGTAAATTGGATCATAAAGCTAAAGCAACTTATTTTGAGTGGCAAAGAAAACGCTCTAAATAGCAGAAATATATGAAATTCATACGAAATGGACAGTGCTCGACTAACAGATACACTGTACACTGTGAAATCGATATTTATCGATTTTTGGACGAGTTAAGAATTTCGAACCTAACAGGCAAATTTTGTATATTGAACGTTAATGAGTCACAAAAGTTATATTGATGCGGTTGCTTGAAACTTATCCTATAACAGCAATTGTAAAACCCCTTTTATTTCTGCCTAAATTAAAATTGCTCAATAAAAAACAGAAAATTGTTAATTTTTATGAAACGCAATTAAGATTTCAACGTCTACGTTTTACATTATATTTAATGCCTTTTGAAGCAGCAAAAATGTTGTTATGGGAACGTGTTAGATAAAATCAAGTTTATTATAATCGTAATCGGTTGAATATATAACACGATAATATTAAACAAAGGGGCTTGAGAAATTTTATTTTCAGAAAGGTTTTAAGAAGCGAAAATATTTCGTAAGTAGTTGGAGATTGCAGTTGTAGAAAACCGAATTTGATCTGATTCTTATAATGATTCTTTTTGTATGACATGATTTATAAAAAGAAAATGTGGCAAAAAAAAGAAAACAAAAAAAAGAGTATGCGAAATTTGATCGGTTATAAATATCAGGCACATGAGTTTCGAATGGTTTTTTTTTTTTTGCATTTTAATCTTGGGCTTTTTTTGTGATACCAAAGTTAGTATTACTAACGTCAAACAATGAATCATGCGCTCTCTCTCTCTCTCTCTCTCTCTCTCTGTCTCGCTCTCTCTCTTACACACCGCTGTTATCTTTAAGTGTGTTAAGTAATAATAATGTGATATGACTGTGACTTACTTGAATTGCATTCGATTTTGATTGATTATTGCAGAAATGAGTGCCTCATCAGTGTGCGAGAAGACAACAACAACAACAACAACAACAGCAGCAACACCAACAACAAAAACAACGAATCCAAGCGAATTATCAACAGCCACCGACAAGGGCAACAGCTGAAGAAGACGAAGAAGTAGAAGAAGACTAAGTAGCTGAAGAAAAACGCTCGAGAAGACAACGAAGACGTGAAGCGAGAGTATAGATAAGAATAGAGAGCGAATTGGGCCTTTGCGAAAGCACACAAAAGATACAGTATCTAAATAGCTTAAGTAAGATACAACATCTACAAGATAGCAGGTGTGTGTGAACATCCGTGCATCCAGTGATTCATTCAGGCACAAGAAACCTATACGAGTAGAGGAGTACCCCCTCTCCGACATAACCTTAAAAGCTTAAGAAAGCAAGCATCGAGCAGTCGATAAAGCAGTCGCAATGATGATGATGAGCTCGACAGCAAAACACTTGCTGCACTGCTTGCTGCTCTTCACTGTGATAACTATCTGCGAAGTATTCTCCGGCGGTATTAAGATCAATGAGAACTCCTTCACCATTCTCGATCCATGGACTGAGTATGGCCAAGTGGCCACCGTATTGCTGTACTTATTGCGTTTCCTTACGCTGCTCACACTGCCGCAGGTGCTGTTCAATTTTTGCGGCCTCGTCTTCTACAACGCCTTCCCCGAGAAGGTCGTCCTCAAGGGCAGTCCCCTGCTGGCGCCCTTCATCTGCATCCGGGTAGTGACGCGCGGCGACTTTCCCGACCTAGTCAAGATGAATGTGCTGCGCAATATCAACACGTGCCTGGACACCGGCCTCGAGAACTTCCTCATCGAGGTCGTTACGGACAAGGCGGTGCATCTGGCCCAGCATCGGCGCATCCGTGAGATTGTCGTGCCCAAGGAGTACAAGACGCGCACGGGTGCACTGTTCAAGTCGCGTGCTCTGCAGTACTGCCTGGAGGATACGGTCAATGTGCTCAACGACAGCGACTGGATTGTCCACCTGGACGAGGAGACGCTGCTCACCGAGAACTCGGTGCGCGGCATCATCAACTTTGTCCTCGATGGCAAGCATCCCTTTGGCCAGGGCCTCATCACCTATGCCAATGAGAATGTCGTCAACTGGCTGACAACACTGGCGGACAGCTTTCGGGTGTCCGACGACATGGGCAAGCTGCGACTACAGTTCAAACTGTTCCACAAGCCACTCTTCAGCTGGAAGGGCAGCTATGTGGTCACCCAGGTGAGTCTATCAGCGACTTTCGCAACTCTCAACTTCAATTCGGTTGCAATCTTTCGTAGGCGTGGGCAGATAGCCTAGCAACTAACCAGAGAAACAATAGGGGGGGTCACTAGCAATGTATATACCAAATTGTATGACGCTAGCTTCAAAACTGTGTTTAATTTTCACGTTTTATCGATTTGAGAGCTAAGCTATATCGACATGTTATCGATTTGCCAACCTTCCAGTGGGCGTGGCACAAAAAGCTTAACACTTTGTCCAAAACAGATAACTACAAGTGTAATAATCCAAAATTCAAGTCTCTGTCTTCAGTAACGTCGAAAAAACTTGCGACAGACAGACGGACAACATTGCACAAACCCAATATACTTCGAATACCCATGACATCGGAATATAAAACACAATAAAATATTGGAAATTATGTTTTTATTATTATTTTATATAATAATAGTTGAAAATTAAAGTGATTGGAAATAAAAAGCTTAGTAATAATAAAAGCTAGTAATAGAAAGAGGACGAAACGGATAGAAAAGATGCTAGTTGAAAATCTCAGATCCAGCTTAGAAAAGTGTATGTAGAGTTATAGAATACTTTATTATAGAAAGAAAGAGAGAGAGGAGAGTGAGAGAGAGAGAGAGAGAGTGCTCAACCGATAATATTTCAGCTTATACGATTTGTTGTTGACGATATCTCGCCTAGATCTAAAATATGCAGACAGTTTATTAGCAAATAAAAGATATTAAAGATTAGAAAAGTTAGAGGCACCAAATTTTAAATGTTGCCGATAATATCTTATATAGGGACTGTAACGATAAAAAGCTTACTAATTTATCATTATTATACTGCGTTTTATCTATTACTTAGAGAAAATGATGATTATTTCCTGAGTTTTATTTATTCTTTCTTTTTGCTTATAAAGTAAAGCCTTTTTATACTCTTTTCGAAGAAAATAGTATATTAAGCTTGTGCTGAAGTTTGTAACGCATAGAAGGAAGCGTCGGAGAACCCCAAAAGTTACCTCCAGTATGCTTGGAATGACAAATCAAATTGATCTAGCCATGTCCGTCTGTCTGTCTGTCTGTATGTATGTATGCAAACTAGTCCCTCAGTTTTTGAGCTATCGTGATAAATTTTGCACAGAGACTTATTATTCAAAGGGACAGCACATTGGTCGGAACCGGCCGGATCGGACCACTATATCTTATAGCTGCCATACTACTGGAAGTCGGCTTTGGCCATATATTCGATCTTTTTAAAGCTATTGCCTTAAATTTCATTGTACACTTGAACATCCGTATAACTCATCAATGTTTCAAATTTCAAATCGATTGAGTTATAATTAGCAAAGATATGCGTCATTAAATATTTCGGTGGTGCAGTTGGCAGAGTGAAAATTGCCTAAAGGTTCGAAAAGAGTATAAAATTTTCGGCACGCCGAAGATAATCCTTCCCCTCTTGTTTTTTATCATATCGAAACGTAAGACCTTTTGGACATACTACTTATGCATATCAATATAATTATTTGCGCAGCGTTCTAATGAATACGTTTTGCTTTTGCAGGTTGGCGCTGAGCGTTCGGTGTCGTTTGACAATGGCATCGATGGCTCCGTGGCAGAGGATTGCTTCTTTGCGATGCGCGCCTTCAGCCAGGGCTACACATTCAACTTCATCGAGGGCGAGATGTACGAGAAGTCGCCGTTCACGCTGCTCGACCTGCTGCAGCAGAGGAAGCGCTGGCTGCAGGGCATCCTGCTGGTGGTGCACTCCAAGCTGATACCGTTCAAGCACAAGCTGCTGCTGGGCATCAGTGTCTACTCGTGGGTGACGATGCCGCTCTCCACCTCCAACATCATATTCGCCGGCCTCTACCCGATACCCTGCCCGAATCTGGTCGACTTTGTGTGCGCCTTCATTGCGGCCATCAACATCTATATGTACGTCTTTGGCGTCATCAAATCCTTCTCGCTCTATCGCTTCGGGCTGCTCAAGTTTCTGGCCTGCGTCCTGGGCGCTGTTTGCACGATACCAGTGAATGTGGTCATTGAGAATGTGGCCGTCATTTGGGGCCTCGTCGGCAAGAAGCACAAGTTCTATGTCGTGCAAAAGGATGTGCGAGTCCTCGAGACAGTCTAAATGCAGCACACAGTAGTAGTAGAAGTCGTAGAAGTAGTAGTAGAAGTAGTAGTAGTAGAGGAGCAACAGCTTTTTGGCACTAATTAACTGTAATTAACACACACACACACACACAAACTTAAATTAATCAAAATGCAAAAACCAAATGAAACAAATTAATCGCACAACAACAACAGCAGCAGCAACAATGTCATTGATCTTCTTTATTTGTAAGCTTAAGTTGCACACACACTAACACCAACACACACACACACACACACACACACACACACACACACATTTTTATTGTTGTTAAGTTCTAAAACAAATATATATGTATATTTACTTTGGCTTCACTTTTTGCAACATTGTTAAAACAATTGCCAAAAAACAAAAGAGAAAAACAATACAAAAACGCTAGAACAAATAGTTATATATATATATATAAAACAAAAGTATACATATATATATATATATATTTATGTGCGATACACTTGTCTAAATGTACGCACACAATCACACACACACACACTCGCTCACACTCACACACAAGAAAAAAAACTTAAAAACAACAAAAAAAAGAAAAAGAAAACAAATTTTTAAATTTATATTAGATTCTGCATTAAGTGTAATTTTTTTGATAGTCATTAGTTGTGAGGAAGAAGCAGCAGCAGCAGCAGCAGCAGCAAAAGTTAAAGCAACGCTATATATGTACTATATACTATATACTATACTATATATTATGATATGTAGATTTATTATTATCATTATTATTATTACAAAAATATTATAGTTTTACATTTAAAAACTGTGTACATTAATGTATTGTAAATTGATAAACTGTTAAAATATCATTCACACCAAATTACCAAACAACAACAACAACAACAATCACAACCTTAGACTTTTGTGTACTTACATGTGTATGTTTTTTATGTATGGCCCCCCTCCCCAATTATATATGTGTATGTATTTGTATGCTTGTATGTATAGCTGTAGAGACACGCCCACACGCCATAATTATAGCAAACAAACAACAACAACAACCATAAAGCTCGTCCCCGCGTCGCTTTAGTTTATCCAAAGGAGCAGCAATTGCTTTTCATTTGTTAAATCATTTCGTATTTATTACACACACACGCACACACGCACAACATACTAAACTTCATGAGAACCGATCAAAGTTGGCTAACACACACACACACACACACACACACACTTAAGCACACGCACACTAAAACAATACGCACGGTGTGAATGATAGCTATCGTGTTTTTTTTCTTTTTGTATAGGATCTGTTCTGATCGCGGCCTGTCCACAATTTTTGTGCATTAATTTATTAACAACAGTCGAACTTCTCTCTCTCTCTCTCTCTCTGAACATTTGACTTGCGAAATAAGAGTATCCAAAATTGTACGGAATTTTGTAAATAAACTCGTATTTGCCACACAATTCAAGCGAAGTTCGACTGTATTATTGATATTCTTATTAATAAATGCTTTTTTTTGTTTTTTTGTTACTGTTATTGGTGCCTTGAGAAACACGCATACAAACACAGGCTATAGACCGCGGTCCTTTGGAAAGAACACCAACACCAACACACACACACATACACATTATAAATTGTTTGCAAATGAAAAAAAGAACCAAATACAAAACGATAATAAAATGAGCAACAAATTATATATATATATATATAAAAAAAAAACAAAACATTTTTGTGTTTTTATTTATCCTCTAAAGATTTGTGCATTTTCAGCGCATGGAATTATTATGTTTACAATAAGAATGTAGTTATTATATTTAATAAATATTGTTTTTCCTTAAGTTCTTAAATAAGGGTTAGTTTAGCTTGCAAATAAAATACCTAATCGAAGACATACATATCAGAGAGTAATTATAAAAATCAGTCAACTGCTTTTATGCAACAGAAATTTAAAAGACTATAGCAGTTAGTGAGTTAGTTTAGTTAGGAACAAATCGTTTAGATCGTTTTAGCAGCCTGCGGAAAACCATTCACATTGTAGCCCAGAAAAAAGGGAAAATTTGCAAAACAATCAGCATTGGTTTATGTGTGCTGTCTCTTTCTTGCTTTCTATAAGACGCTCTCTTTCATGTCGGGGCGCATGGATTGAGAGAAAGAATGATTTATTTTACAATCAACTGATCGGTTTATGCTGCTAGATAGCTTAACATACAAATGGTGATGACAAGTAAATATGCTTATAAATATAAATGGGAGTAATTTTCAGTTCTTGCGTTTTAAAAAATATGAGCAACATGAAATAGGCAGAATGACTTACATTAATGTAGACAAATAAATTAGTCAAACTAAAATAATAAAAAGTTACATCGAATGAAAATATGGAACGTTTAAAAGTAATTTGCGATTAAATTAAAAAAACTTCTTTTTCGATGACGGCGTATCCAGAAGCAGCTGCGAATTTCTATAAGAGAAGAAATTATATTTTTATAAATAAATTATACCGTAGCGAGTTGGTAAGTTTGTAATGCAAACCTGGGTACTGCCAGCTTGGAAATGGACGCAGAATTAGATAGTGGACTAGTGAGCGTACCGACGGAGCTGGCCGATACTTTCACATCATCGTCGGCATCTGTAATTGTGCTCTTGCTGCTATTGTTGCTGCTGCAGTCCTTGGGCGAATGGGTGGCCAGCGTAATTGTGGCATTCTGCGGCGATTCGGACATGTCGGGCTGGGAGTTCTCTTTGTTGTTCGGATTTTGACAGCAGCCGCGGCACTTGCAGTCGCTGCTGCAGTCGCTGCTCTTCGAATAGCATCCGCAGCGCTTCGTGTTGCATTTGGTGCGGCAATTGCAGTGTTTGGCTGCCTTGCGCATTGTCTCATCAGCCGTCGTGTTGATGTCCTTGCTGGTGTGCAGGCTGCTGTTGCTGACGTTGCTGCTGTTCGGATTGGGTATGGAGCTGTCGGCCTGGCTTGTTGAATTGTTTGAATGCGATTTCTGTGTGGCAATATTAAATATTATTATTAAAAGATAGATAGGTTGATTCAACTAAGTCCATATAGCACTGGCCAAGTTCAGTTTATAGTTCAAGCTAGTTATAATAGAGTGTACTTCAAAATATGTGGCTTGACTGAGTTACAGTGTTATATATATATAAAAACGTTATTATTTGTTTGATGTTTTCAAGGCTAGCTTTTCAATTTCAGTTATATAATATTTGCAAAGAGATGACTTTATATCTGGGTAATGTTGGTCTGTTAATTGAGAAAATCAAACAAGTTTTATAGCTGCTATAAACTTGCCTTGGAACGCTTGGTTTTTGGCACCCAGTCGGGATCGCTGTCGGCACTCTCGACTTCCTCGGCATCGGTGCTAAGGTTCAGAACCGACTCGTTGGCCGCGAATAAAAGCGCCTGTGTTTTTGCCTTCTTCTTAAGCTTGAGCTCATCCAGCTCCTGCTGCAGCGCCTCCTTGGAGCTGAGCAGCTCCTCGATAATCAGCTGTCGCGCTCTATCATCCTCCGTCTGATACGTGCTCGAGCTCGAGCTCGTGCACAGCAGCACAGCCACCTTATCCTCGTAGTTGCGCCGCTCGCTGGCCAGCAGCTCGGCGTGCCTGCACTCCGCCTGTCGCAGCCGTTTGCTTAGCTCGTCGTGCCGCTGCTGTACCTCCATCAATAGGCCGTGCTGCTCATCCAGCAGCACCTTGCGCTCCATGATGCACTGCGCCTGTTCGCGTCGCTGCTGCACGAGACTCTTGAGCAGCTTGCTGTTGATCACACGCGACTCAGCGATGCTCTGAACGTTCTCGCCGAGCGCCGCTAGACGACTATCCAGATCGTTGGAGCACACCTTTTGTTGCAGATCGGCGATTTGAGCATTGCGCATCTCCAGCTCCTCCTCGAGGCTGGCCAGCAGTAGTGCTTGTTCGGGATCCGGCTGCTGTTGCTGTTGCTGCTCCTTCAGTTCGGTGCAGTGGACATTGATGATTGCACGATCCTCCATCATCTGCTCCAAGCTATGTTCCGCATCGACCAGCGTGAGTATCACCTCCAGCTCGCGATCCACCAACGCGTCCAGCTTGTGTGCACTCGTCGGATCCTTGGCATGTCGTTGACGTTGCGCCTGTGCACTTCTTTGGCGCTCCAGCGCATCCTTGAGCCTGTTCAAACATGCAAGAGAACAAATTGTGTTTGTAAGCAATTGATAAGTCAATAAAGATCAGTTAAATTGCATTGTGTAGTTACTAAAGGGATTTAAGAACTTACCGCTTGTTGGTGGCCAGCGCCTCCTCGCACTTGCGCTTAAGCACTTGGCGCTGATTGGCGTGCAGCGTTTGTTGTCGCACCATTTCGCTCTGCATCTTGCGATCCTTGCTCTTGAGCTGCGTGACTTGCTTCTCGCTGAACAACTTCCACTGGCGGAAACGCTCCGTCTCGCCGCGCATGGCGCGTATGAGCTTCACTTTGGACTCTTTCATGGCGCGTATTTCGCTGCTGAGATTCTGGATCTTTTCGCGCTCCTTCTCGCGCATCTTGAGCATGTTGCTCTGCTGTATGTACTTGCGCCGCATCTCGAGCAGCTCCTGTTCGAGCAGCTGCAGCCGCTTGCGTCGCTCCTCGGCCAGCTTGGCGGCCGTCTCCTTCTGCTTGGTGCTGCGCAGCTGATCCAACAGCTCGCGCCGCTCCGCTTCGAGCTGATCAATCTTCAGTTGGCACTCTTTGAACTTCTCGTCGTGGCCATCGTTGTGCAGCTTGCTAAAGTTACTCGTGACACGATCGTGCAGCTCCTGCTTGAGGTCCAGCTGACGATTAATGTTGCGCAGCTCCCCGTTCAGATTCAGCTGCTTCATGGTGTGCTCCTCGGCACGCGAATGCATCAGCTCGTGCGCCTCGTCGCTGCCCAGATGCGAGTCCTCGCTGCCGCTGCCGGCGCCACCTGAAAGCCACTCCTTGCGATGCGTCTGCAGCTCCAACTCCGATTGCTGTAGCTCCTCGTCCAGGTGGCCGACCAGCTGTGTAATGTCACGCAGCTGCTGCTGCCGCCACTGTTCCGGCTCCTGCTCCTCGTCCAATGTGGGTTGCGACTTCTCGCCCACCTTAGACTTGAGCTCCAGCACGTGTGCTTTGAGCTTGTCGTGTGTGACTTCGGCAATATGGGCGCGCATCTCGTTATCAGCCAGATCATTCAGCGCCTGCTGCAGCTCCTTCTGCATCCGTCGATTCTTCTGCTCGACACACTGCAGCTGCTCGCTCAATCGCTGCTCATTCGGGCAGCTGGCGCCGCCAGCGCAGTTGTTGCCGCTGCCACTGCTGCTGCTGATGCCATCGCCAATGCCGTCGCCAACACCGCTGCCGCCTCCGCTCGAGAGCAGCTCGAGGCGCAACTTCTGTATGATGTCCTTGAGGTTCATTATTTCGGCGGCATGCGGATCGAGATTGACCACCGGCTTGTTCTTAATCTGCAGCGCACGATCCGCATAGCGCAGCGTGCTGAGCGTCTCGGCCACGTTGTAGTCGGCGGGACTGACGCAGGCAATCATCAGCGTTATTGAATTGCCGCCCAGCGAGTCCTGCAGCAGGCGCGTCAGCTTCGACTGCCGGTACGGCACGTAGCCAGCATTTTGACCAGCTGCAAAAACGAAAGTGAACAGTCAGAATTCAATAAGGTTTAGTATTTCCTTTTCTTAATTGATACAAATTTAATAACATTTCACATTTCGCCCTAAGAACGGCCGGCCCAGTTTGAATATAAACTGATAGACGGGCTAGCAGATGCTTCCCTTCTTCTGCATACTAAAAATAGGTTTATACTTACAGCCGAGCACATTGATGACGTTGCCCAGGGCAAGCAGCCCCTTGTTGATGTTGACGCCTTCCTTGAAGCGATCGCCACAAGCGAGCGTCTTCGAGCAGCGCTCCGAGCCAGCCAGATCTACCAAATTAAATTTGGATGTTGCCACCGATTTCCTGTACACAATAATACAAGCATATCAATAGTTGTTTGGGTAATTCGAATTGTGGTTGCAACTCACAGTCCAGTCTTTTTGGTGGCCACCACCGTCATTGTGAAGATGGCATGCGACCGGGACGATGTCTCGTTCATGGCCGTAGAGGCAACGGCACGTCCGGAGGAGCCGCGGATTAGCTGATCGGTGACATGACTGGCTTGGGTGACCTCCACTTCGGTCAGTCCCGGTATGACAATGCGGCTCTTGTCCTCGCGTAAGTCCACGGTGCTATCCTCGCGCTTGTTCGGCGAGAACAGATCGTAGAACTGCTCCTGATACAGTTCGACAAAGGAGCAGGTGATCTTAAAGTCATACTCCTCCTGCATGGCGGCCGTCTCCTGAAAGATTTCGTGCACCGCACGCGGTATAACGCCCACATGGTCATCCATGACGCCATTGAATGCCGTGCCCATCGTATACGTTTTGCCAGAGCCCGTCTGGCCGTAGGCAAGTATTGTCACATTATATCCAGCGAGTAGCTTCTTCAGCTTGCTGCGCACGCACTCCTCGTATATCGTCTGCTGGCTATCGCCGGTGTCGAACACATAGTT
Source organism: Drosophila flavopinicola (assembly GCA_035042425.1). NCBI lineage: Eukaryota > Metazoa > Arthropoda > Insecta > Diptera > Drosophilidae > Drosophila > Drosophila flavopinicola. The sequence goes on from JAWNLL010000405.1 coordinate 78,872, forward strand.
GTAAGTGAAGGAGTCGCTCCTGTTGACGGTCACCTGCGGAATACTGTCGACCGCCCGCTGTACGGAAATGCGGCAGCCGCGATCCACCTCAGATTTGACCAACGGGCGCACGCGCAGAGCAACAGCCACGGAGTCAGACATGGTTCAACACACACAGAACAGCAGCTGACAAATGCGATTCTTTTCAAGTAACCTTAAAGCAAAACGAAAACGCGAAAGGAAATTAGGCACCGTTATAAGGCGCCATTTTTGCGGCTTACCTGTATTTAGGACTTAATGTCCACTATGTTGCTGCAACAAATAACAAATAACAAATGCGCCTAAGCTTTAAAAAAATAAACAGACGCACAAACTTAATATTAAAAGCAACTGTTGGCGTCTTGAGGAATTTGAAAAATGGTGGGATAAGTGATTTTTCTGCGGCGGCGTCGTTCGATTGCAGCTCTGCGCATGCAGCCAGTGTGTCCACACACGATCGAACAAAGATTAGTCAGTGTTAGACAATGACGAGTCTTCTATCGAATAAAATGGTTGCACATCAAAAGCAGTTACATCTCTTGAATATAATTTCGTAAATACAAATGTTTTAATATCAGCACAATAATGTCAAATTTGAAATCAGTTTAGTAATAGCTCGATTCCACAGCATTTTAATTTGACATTACATATGAATTTATGTCGTCCCATACATACAAAACCGCATTGAGCACTGCAGTCGCTAAAACTGCAAAACTTAACAGAGCTTTTCTATTGCAAGTGTATTCGATGACAAACGCATGGTATTAGAAATCGGCCATAATTCAAATCTGATGTTTTCTCGATAAGTCACTGGGATAAGGCAAATCGATAAGGCCAGCTTCATTTTATCATCGATATCAATGTGGAAAGTAACTGAAAAATTCAAAATGCCATCCGACTTATAGCAAATCAGTAACCATAACTTAATAAACCAAAATCAAAATAAAACACACTCTAAAAGTTTCATTGACTAGCATCATATTTGGCATGACAATAGTGTTAACAAAATATATGAATATTGCTGCTGATATTGTGCACTGATTTTGCATGGAACAGCTTAAAATATTATCGTCTTGTTTTAGCTGAATCCAAACAAAATCAAGCCCATATCGCCACTAATATAAATCGATGTACTAGAGATTTTCTATAGCCTGATCGCAGCCGATATACACCTGCGGCAAATTCAGCATGCTCAGATCGTTGTCGATGCGGTCCAGCTGCTGCTCCAGCTGCAACTTCAGATTGCGAACGCGCAGCGTGCAACTGGACAGAGGCAGTCGATTATATTCCCAGATCAGTTCCCTTTGGCGGGCCTGCGCCGCTGTCAACAAGGTGATGCGTTGCTGTTCCGTTAGCAGCACCAGATCCGGCTGCTGCAATAGCGGCTCCTGCTCCCGCTCCCGCTTCCGCTGCTCCCGCTGCCGTTGCAGCATATCTGCCTCCTTACCAGCATCAACTGCAACTGCAACAGCAACAGCATCAGCATTAGCAGCAGGTGTCTGCGAGCAGCTAGACACATTTGTGCGCGCACTCAGCGACTGATCCAGCTGCGGCTCCTGCTCCACATCCGTGATATCCGGTATGGCCAGTTGCTGCACCGGCGGTGCTGCTAGTCGCTCCTCCTCCTCGCCCAGCTGCGGCTGCTTCTCCCGCTTCTCCCGCCTAAAGCCGACTCCAGCTAGCGGTCGCTGTTGCAAGGCGGCCACTTTGCCCAGCTCAAAGTTGGATGCAGTTCGTCGCAGGCAGCTGCTGCTGCTCACATCCACTGCGCCGTCAGTTGGCACAAAAGGCTCGTCGCCCTCGCTGCATGCGCGCCGGAAACGCGCCTGTTCCGTGCACTTGAGCAATGCCGCATTCAGGAACTGCTCATCGCAAATGTCCTCCGTTTGGATTTGCTTCTCCGAGCGCTGCAGCTGCAGCTGCGGCACCTGCACCTGCACCTGGAATAGTGTGCCTGTACGACGTGCCACTGAAGCGGCTGTCGGCAGCTTATACCGAACGTGATACCGCTCCTGTTCGTCATCCTGCCGCTCCTTCGCCAGCCGTCGCAGCATCGCCAGGGGCGTCTGGCGCACCTGCAGCCTGTTCTCGCGAAGAAAGTTGCGCTGTGTGGCGTGTTCGGGCCCTGGACCCATTGCGGCGGAACGATTCTTCATCCACATGAGGAGTGTGCAAGAAATATATAAATGTAAAAGTCGCAATATACAAAAACGAATCGAATATAAACTGGAAGTGTGAACAACATTCAAATGGAACACGAACACAAATGGAAAATCTAGCTTACTAATTGTACATTTCAAGTACAGTCTGAAATGTAACAGTTGAAAAAGGATTATCTTCAGCGTGCCGAAAATTGTATACTCTTTCCGAGTCGATGGATAGATTTCATTAGCTTATATTTGTTTTGCATACTGGAGGCATGCACTACACACTGCAGTACCAAATGAATAACTTATTTTCTTCGTCAAGAGTATAATAACAACAATTTTAGCTTCAGAAGTGATTTTTGGTACTCTAGAAATTCCCTTTGAAGACTTTAAACTGTCATAGCTTTGCCAAAACTGAACCGATTTTGGCGCTTTTGTTAGTTCATTGTGTTTTTTCTACATTTGTTCTACATTTAAGTTTTATAAATTTTCAAAAATGTCATATTTTTTATTTTTTTTCGAAAAAAATAATTCAATAGATTTAATCGCGAAATTTTACTTTTTATCAATTGTGGGTGTCATATTTAGTATAAAAATCAACTGGAAACCCGATTCTGGGATGCTTCATTTGTTGGCTGAAAAACAGGCGAAAATTAACCAAAATTTTAGCTTGTATTAATTAATTTTTCGCTTCGAAAACTAGCTTTGCCAAAACTGAACAGATTTTCAGGCTCCAGGCCAATTCGTTCATGGTTTTTCCTCTACTTTTGATCTTAACTTAAGTTTTATCCATTTTTTTTTTAAAAATTTCTTATTTTTTTCCGAAAAAAAGAATTTACTTCCCATTATGTTTTTTGAAAAAAATTTAGTCGCGATAAGAGTATTGAAACTATTTTTTATCATATACAGTGATAGCTCGGAAATTAAAAGAATTCTGAGCGCATTTGAACATTTTTGTCATCTTTTTTCTTTCTTACTCATGAATATATATGAGCATTGATATATACCAAAAGATATATCTCTATAGAATAACAAAATAAATACGGTTTTATTTTCAATTATTTTGCTCTTTAGAAGTTAAATACTAATTTGTATTTTCCAAACCCTAACAGATGGCAAGATTATTGGCATTGGCATTGGCATTGGCATTGGCATTTCCCCCATGTATTTTAGTCGACGCGAGGAGCTTTGGCTCTTCTCATTGCTGAGCTGCTCCTGCGCACCGAAATCAAATAAATCCAAATCATATAAATATAACTTCCAAATTTTACTTTTTTATTTTTAAATGGCCGTTAAAATGTCGGTAGAAAGCCGTATGTATAATGAACTCTTCCAAGCCTAAATTGTTGAAATTATTACCTATGTATATGGTGTATATGGTGTATATGGTGAAAAGGTCCAAGAAAATATATAGTGTTGAAACATTAAAGATGCCAAAGATCAACAATTAGTCCGATGCCGAAGGGCTATAGTGTACAGTGACCTGATGCAGTATCGCATGGCAAAGTGTCTCCAGGAATTCGGGATCCATATCGGGAATAATTTGCAGGGCCGCACTGAGCAAATTGTTGTTGCGCTCCAAGCGACGTCGTTCGCCTGGTGCATTATGAATGGCTTCCATACGCCTGCGCCCCAAGGCAATCGAGTATTTCTTGCGATCCTGGGCAACGGTGGTGGCGGCAATTGCGGCGGATGCGGCAATCGCAGCTCGAGCGTGTCCGGCATGTTCCTGCGGACGGTCATCCTCCGGCTGCCAGCGAGCGTGCCTGACGCCAACGGATTGACTGCGTTGGCCTGGCATGTGGCCTTCCGACTGGTCCGACTGTGGCTGGGCTGCCACTGAATATTGCTGTGGCGCCTGCGGCAGAGAGCATTGGGTTTGCGGCATCGGGTCGCGCTGCACTTGGTGGGGCTCCTGCGGACAGCGATCCGGCACGTTCTGCTCCGGTTGGCAGCGAGCGTGGGTAACGCCCACTGATTGACTACGTTGCAGCATGTGGCCTTCCGACTGGTTGATGATTCGGTGGCGCTGTGGCTGGGCTGCCACTGAATATTGCTGCTGCAAGCATTGGGCTTCCGGCATCGGGTCGCGCTGGACTGGATGGGGATTCTCCAGATGCAATTTCGAATCGGGCAAATCCTGCTGCTCCGGTACAGTGCATTTGGTAACAGATATCGGATCGTGTTGGACTTTAATCGACCTCGGCTTGAAGGGATCTTCCAGCTGCTGGTCCAGATCGGACCATTCCTCCTGGTGCGGTTGAGCGCATTTGGTAACAGGTACCGGATCGTGTTGGACTTTAATCGACCTCGGCTTGAAGGGATCTTCCAGCTGCCATTCCTTCTGGTGCGGTTGAGCGCATTTGGTAACAGGTACCGGATCACGCTCGACTTTAACGCTGATCTCCTGCTCCGGTTCAATATTGGCCTTCTGCCGGCGGGTCGCCTTGCGCACTTGACTACATTTGGGTACATTTGGTTTTGGGTCCTCGCCTAGACGTTCAGCGGAAAGTTTCTCGTTATGCTTCGGATCTTGTGGTAGAGCGCGTTTTTCGTCCGACAGCTGTTCGCGCTCTATGTTATATGTAGAGTGAGTGGACGCAGCAGACAGATCATTCTCCTTCGCTTGAATGTCGACCTGCTGACAAAGAGTTGTCACAATTGATTTGGTATCCGGGATCGGGTCGCGCTCAACCTTAATTGTTCTGGGCTTGAATGGGTTTTTCACATTCAAAATATCCTGATCGCACAATTTGTCTTCATCTCGATGTAGTTTTTTGTTAATGCGCTTGTGTTTCTTTATTGGCACTGGTTTATCTTCGTGTTCCATGATCGTATTACAGGTATCTACAATTTTACCAAAACGACTTTTAACCACTTTTCCAACCACAAGTTTCTATAACTTTTTGTTAGTTGTACACATGTAATATACTTTTTCTGATTGAGAATGAGAATTTTGGAGCTAAGCAAAATGAATAAACATCTTCTGACACTATTTACAAATGTAATTCGGTTTTGGCTATATTTCCAACGTTTTTGTTAAACTTTTTTCTCGTATATTTGCTTAGTACCTGTTTTTTCGGCTCCTGCTTTTTACACGCTTTTCGAAGAAAATAGTGTATTAAGTTTGTGCTGAAGTGTGTAACGCATAGAAGGAAGCGGTGGAGACCCCCAAAAGTTACTGCCAGTATGCTTAGAATGACAAAACAAATCGATCTTGCCATGTCCGTCTGTTTGTCTGTATGTATGTATGCAAACTAGTCCCTCAGTTTTTGAGCTATCGTGATAAAATTTTGCACAGAGACTTATTATTCAAAGAGACATCACATTGCTCGGAACCGGCCGGATCGGACCACTATATCTCATAGCTGCCATACAACTCGAAGTCGGTTTTGGCCATATATCCGATTTTTTCAAAGCTATCGCCTTAAATTTCCTTGTACACTTGAACATCCTTATAAATCATCAGTGTTTAAAATTTAAAATCGTTTGAGTTATAATTAGCAAAGATATGCGTCATTAAATATTTCGGTGGTGCAGTTGGCAGAGTGAAAATTGCCTAAAGGTTCGAAAAGAGTATAAAGTCTTCGGCACGCCGAAGATTATCCTTCCTCACTTGTTTCATATAACTATTTAGATATTCAAAAATATTGTTTCCTATTTCTGCAAAGTAATTTATTCTGAAATTTTGTACGAAAACTTATAAGAATTAAAAAATGGTGATTGGATTTATATTTTTCAGAAATATGTACATTTCTCAAAGTTATCATTCACTCAACGTGGTATGAACTTGATGTGGATGCCATCGCGAGATCGGAGCACCATTTGAGCCTGCAGCACCAGCTGCGCCTGCGGCTCGAGCAGCTCCAGTCGGAAGCGCTGCACAATGCGGACGGTAAGGTGCTTCATCAGGAGCAGCGAGTACTTGCGTCCAATGCACACATGCGGTCCACCAGAGTACGGTATGTAGCTGTACGGTGTCGCCGTGGACTGCGGCTGGAGCCAGCGCTGCGGCTGGAGCTCGTAGGGCGCCGGAAAGTAGCTGGCATCGTGGGCCAATCCGTACATATTGATCCAGAGCGTGACGCCGGCACAGTAGCGACGCCCCCCAATTGTCGTTGGTTGTGTCGTCTGGCGTCCGGTGCTGGGCACTATGGTATACAGCCGCAGCACCTCCTTCAACAGCGCATCCAAGTAGCGAAGCTCGCTCAGCGCATCCCAATCCTCGGTGCCGCCGGGAGCCAGCTGTGCCAGCTCCGAATGCAGCTGCTCCTGTGCCGACGGCTCCTTGGCCAGCGCGTACAGCACAAAACCCATTGCCGTCGTACTCGTGTCCACTCCCTGCCCGGATTGAGACAGAGAGAGAGAGAGAGAGAGAGAGAGAGGGAAGAATATAGAGCGATCAGAGAATAAGAAGAGAAGCGGAAAAGCAACCTTCATTATTGAAACTTCCTCAGATGAAGAGCATCAGTCATTTACCTTTTCATCTAATTCTACATTCTCTACAGAACAAAACCGACTTGCTTTTCTCTTTTTATTTGTTTGGTTTCATTCCCGAAATTGGCAATCGCTTCAAACATAAACGTAAAAGGCAAAACAATGACCAAAGATGCCTCGGGATTGAAAATCAGATGAGTTTTGACAAACTTGTCGGAGTTTGAAGTCTGCGAAGGCATTTCTAGAGACTTAGGAGCCTTCGAATATCTTGATTTTGAAAACGAAATCCGAAATTTTTAATGATTAAGAGAAGTTAGATATATTTTGCGACATAAGAGATATAATGTTTTAAAACTAAATTTAGAACCATTGTAGAAACCAAAGATGACCAAAGATGCCTCGGGATTGAAAATCAGATGAGTTTTGACAAACTTGTCGGAGTTTGAAGTCTGCGAAAGGATTTCTAGAGACTTAGGAGCCTTCGAATATATTGATTTTGAAAACGAAATCCGAAATTTTTAATGATTCAGAGAAGTTTGATATATTTGACGATTTACGTGATATGCTTTAAAAACCATTGTAGAAACCCTCTAATATACCTTCTTCCATGATTTTTGTATGTTGCGGTGATCCAGCCATTTTGATATTTCGAACAGTAGCCGGACTGTAGCGAAAAATGTATCAAAATCCTTTGCATTCTTCTTTGCCCGTCACCAATACTTTTAGCACTATACTTCTAGCCCTCAATCTTGATGAGCCATGTTTTTCACCATGTCCCTATCAGATGATTCAAACAGGCTGGCAAGGACTCACCGCAAAAGACAAACGTGTTGACCTCGTCGCGAATCCGCTGGCGACTCAGTCCGGCTAGCAACATGGCATCCAGCAGGATGCGTGGCTTGCGCTCCTGCTCCTCCTCCGCCATCTCGTCTTCCTGCTGCATCTTCAGCTGTGCATCGCGCTGCTCGATGACCTGCTCCATTTGAGCGTGAATCACCTGCAGCTGGACGCATAGCTGGCGCCACAGTCGCGTCCGGCGAAACACGAAATCGGAGGCGAGCAGCGGATTGATCATGCGCTTGAAGAGCAGCTGCCCACTGCGATGAAAGGCGGCCACAAGGGGAGAGTGTTCCACCAGCTGCGTATCCAGCTGGTGGCCCATGCAGTTATCTGAACGGTAGTCATGCAAAAACATTTGGGAAAAGCATAGGCATATTTAAACTCCTTTCGAAGAAATTGTATATTAAGTTTGTGCTGAAGTTTGTAACGCATAGAAGGAAGCGTCGGAGACCCCCAAAAGTTACTGCCAGTACAGACAATACAAATTGATCTAGCCATGTCCGTCTGTCCGTCTGTCTGTCTGTCTGTTTGTATGTATGCAAACTAGTCCCTCAGTTTTTGAGCTATCGCAATGAAACTTTGCACAGAGACTGATTATTCAAAGGGACAGCACATTAGTTGAAACCAGCCAGATCGGACTACTATATCGAATAGCTGTCATATAGCTGGAAGTCGGTTTTGGCCATATATCCGATCTTTTCAAAGCTATCGCCTAAAATTTCCTTGTACATTTGAACATACCTATTACTTATCAATGTTAAAAATTTCAAAACGAATGGGTCATAAATAGCGAAGATAGGCGTCATTAAAATTTTTGAAAGAACAGGGGGCCTTTTTCAATTTCTTAAACTTTGTCAAATTTTTTTTTCAAACTTAAAATAGTTCGAGTGAAAATTGCATAAGGGTTCGAAAAGAGTATAAGATCTTCGGCACGCCGATGATAATCCTTGCCCACTTGTTTTAACTTTGATTCGGAGGGTTAAAATATCAAGCTAATAAAATGTGCGATTGGAAAAGGTTATGAATAATTGAAATCTTAGAAGAATTAGATAAATGAACCACGCAACTGTCAAAGTGCATATTTAAGGGTTTCAAAGGATCTTCGAGCCCGGTGCACAAATCGAAGTAATGCTTTAAAGGATTACAGCGGCGCTCACCGACAATGGCATCCAGGAGACAGGCGAATAGATGATCCGTTATCTCAATGGCAACGCCGCCAGTCTGCTGCAGTCGCTCAAGGAGCCGATCCGTATGCTTGGCCAGCGCAGGCGCAAAGCTGCGCAGCAACTGTGGCTGAAATGAGGGCGTGAGGAGGCGACGCTGTGCTGTCCAGTCTCGGCCATGGCTGATTAGCAGGCCGTTGCCAATGAGCGGCGACAGCTGCTGAAAGGTGGCAGCCTTGCGCAGCGTGGCATCCTGCAGGGCCTCGCGAGTCTCCTCGGCGCTGTGAAGGAAGACCCAGAGCTGCGGTCCCAGCCACAGGCGATATGTGGCGCCGAAGCGTTCGCGCAGCTCTGTAAACACCAGAAATATAACTGCGACAGAGCTGGCAACAGCAACTTAACATAGCGACAACAATGCACAACTTACATTCGGGCTTCAGTCGGCCAATCATTTGGGCATTGCCCAGCCCTGGCATGGCCCAGGGCCCGGGCAGACTGCTGCCGAGCAGCAACAGCTGCCGCTTGCTCCACAGCAGCAGGCAGAGCGCCAAAGCAAGCAGCCAAAACAAGAGCGGCATCTGTGCGTTGCAAATATTGAAACGCAACTGATTGACTGACTGCCAATTGGAACTCATTGGAGTGCAATCAATTGCTGATTGCTGCTAATCAGCATTCGATTCGCGATTCGAATTGGATTTAGCTTGCAGCTTAGCGTACGATTAACAGCGCTGCTGTTAACAAGCAGCAGTCAACTGCTGTTATTCAGTTTGCAGTTCGATTAAGAAACTCTTCTGTTAACGACCAGCAGACGAACTGGTAAGTCTGAATGTATGTTAATAAACAGCAAAGGAACTATGTTAAGTTGGAACTCTGTTTGCAAATCAGCGTACGATTAACAGCACTGCAAATGCGCTGTTTATAAGCAGCCGAACTGTTAACAGCAGTGGAGTGTGTGTGTGTGTGTGTGTGTTTCAATGTGTGGTTTGTCTGGAGTGTACTAAGTATATATGGCTTCTAGTATCTAATCTTGCGGTAGCCAGACGACATTTAACTTGGCCTTGACCAACTGCAATCAACAGTTATGAGAGGCTACTAAGCTCTAATGTCTGTGCAGTGCAAGCAACCTGTTTGTTAATCTCCAGCAAGCAGTTCAGTTCACTTCATGCTAACTAACAGATCTGTTAGCGAATTACTCAAATCAATTTCAAATTGTTAAATATATTGTATGTGGAATATCGTTTATTCAATAATATATTTATGTATGTATGTATATATTTCTTTCATTTCATTTTCAAATATGCAGACACAAAAAATTTGTAATAAGTATTATTATTATCCTTTGGTTTTTTTTCATATTTTTATGTTCTTTTTTTTAACAGCTATGCTCGTAATGTTTTTGTGGCTTCGTTTTATTGTAGAGAATCGTTTCGTTTACATTTTGCAATTTCTTTAACACATAGTTGCTTTAACATTTACAACGAATATATTTAGCGTTTCTATTTAATTTGATTTATGGTTACGTTTTTATACATATATATATATATATATATGTATGTATATAAATGTTTTCATTAAAGCTACAATAACTAATTTTTTCTTCTTGAATATGGTTTTGTTTTTGTTTATTTTTTTTTGTTGAAATTTATTCAATTTACTTGTCGTTTTTCTGTAGTGGGCTTGTTTACGTTGTTTACCTTTGGTTGGTTTTGTTTTTTGTTTTTGTTTTCATTTTGGTTTCATCAATATTTTAACAATATTTCGTTAGTTATACAAAAGTTAAATATTTGTAGATATATATTTATATATGCATGTATATATAATTTTTGTTTGTTTTCATAACCATCTATTCGATAAGAGCCGCTTGCAAAAGTATTTTATTTGTTATTAAATATTACGAAAATTGCGTTGTATATTTGTTAGCATGTGCGTTTCGTACTTGACATATCTATCTGTATATAATTCGATTATTTGATTTTTCTTTTTTGCTTTCGTTTGTTTGGTTTACCTATATAATTTAGACAATATATGTATATATATATATACATATATGCTTATGTATATATAAGAATGTATATATATTAAATTTACTTGTGGAATGACGAAATTTTCGACAGCCAACAAATGCGTATCGATTTCGCTTCGAGTGCTCGATTATAAGTACGAATATTATCGATAATTGGCCGGCATGCTCTCAAATTCCACATACAAGGCATATGTAGTATTTGTGGCAGGCTGAAGTTGAGATTGCTTTGGGTTTAATTTTGTGCGAAATTGCTGAGAAATGGAATTTGAGAACACGACCGCCTATGTATATATACGTATAAGTATAAGGTATAAGTATATAAGGTATAAGGGTTCTCGGGGCATATGTGTATGTAACATTTGTATTTTCGTTTCACCAATATTAAAGTACTCGCATTGGTGTGTAAATTACAATTGTAAATTCTAGTTAAATAGTAGTTAATAAAGCGTTTTCCCTACTTGGTGTTTGGGTTGCTATGGTAGATAGTTGTTATAAACTTTATTTTTAAATTTCTTTGTTGTTCTTGTTGTCTTTCACTTATATCTGTATGGCTCCTCAGACGCAATTTGGAGCCTAGAATCATTGTTTAAGTACACTCGTATAATTAGTTATATTTAGGCGTTTGGTGTTTTTTGGTTTTTTGTTTTCTAGTATTTTTTGATTTGCTTTGTTTCCTTCCTTTGAGTTTAATGTGTGTTTTGGCATTTCCTACATTCCAGTTATCCGGCTATCCAGTTATGCGGCTATCCTATTTTCCAGTTATCCACTCATCCAATTCGATATACAATTACCATTCCTGTTCCACTCTGTTATAGCTAAAATATCATCTTTTACAAATGACTGTGCGTTTGCCGTATAACAACTAGCACAATTATGTGGATTATAGATAAGTATAATACTATATATGTAATTATGTGTTCAGTTCGAGAAGAGGTTTTAGGTTTCTTTTTGCTTTTTTCGTTTCGTTTTGTTTGTTTTCGTTTTTGTTTTGCTTATCTTTGCTTGTGGAAAAGTCAAGGACTTAAACTTAAGCTAAAACTCGATTAACAAACGCGAGAATGAAGCCAGGCTTCATTATGACAATTCGTCGATAATAACTAACTATGAGTGTATATAAGTTTTGGTTATCATAAAAATATTTATGCATGTATGTATGTATATATATGCAGTATAAATACTAAGTAACATGCACGCATATCCAATGCAATGCAATGCAATGCAATTGTATCGGGAATTGCTTATAAGAAATCGTGTGGTCAGGCAAACCCAAACATGGAAGATAACTAAGAAGAAGAACAAGAATAAGGCGAAGAAGAAGAAGAAGAAGAACGAGAACATGGCGAAGAGGAACATGATCACTGATCATGATAGATCATAACCTTTAAAGTTGTCAAATCAATCATGGGATAAAAAAAGGACTTTCACATCACAATCATGCACTTGGTTCGGTAGTTTTTTGGGCTCTCTATAGATAAATAGTAAGTCCTAGTATAATCGCAATATGGTAATTATATGTAATTAAGTTCTATTTTAGTTGCTGAACACGTTCGTGCTTATTGTTATTTCGTTGCTTTTGCCATTTCTTGGTTGTTTTCTTTTGTTTCATTTTTTTGTTTTTGTGTTGTTTGTTTCTTTGGTTATTGGTGTTGTGGTTTCTCATGTTATTGCTGTTGATGCTCGTTAAAAGGCCTAACGCGAGCAAGTGTGCTGTATTGACAAAATAAATAAAAATCGAAATAAAACTGTCGAGAACCCAAATCGAAGATGTGTGAAATTTGGCAGCATCGTTTGTTTTTCTCGGTGTGAAGAAGTGTGGCAACACTTTCAATAACGCATGCAAAACTCAAAACACTGAAATTATTAAAAATGAGCGAAAATATAATCAAATGAAAATAAACAAATGTGTGTAAAGTTTTTGTTTTTGTTTTGTTTTTTTTTTTTTTAATTATCGCATATAAAATATTTTATTTTATGTATAAATACAATTAAAATTTGTGTTTTTGCTCTTTGTTTTTTGTTTGTTTTCTTTCTTTCTTTCTTTTTTCTGTTTTTTTTTCGTTCGCAAAATCAATAACAATTTTAAGCACTTGCAAAAAGCAATTAGAATAATAATTAATTTAAATTACAAATTGTTTGTTTTTACTAAATATGTAAATAGATTACTCAAAATGTTTGCTCTGCATATATACATATATATACATATATATATATGGTTATTTGTGTATGTATGTGTGTGTATGTGGGCTTACAATCAGTAAATCGCAAAACACTTGTCAAATGTCTACAAAATTCAAACAAATTTAAGTTATATACACACACATATATCTATATATATATATATATATATATATGCATGTGTGTGGCATGCCTAAGGTACAGTATTAAATATTGCATTGAAAACGGTTTGCTTAGATTGCTGTTTCTTTTTTTACTACAAAAAATTACACATACGCACACACACACAAAAAAACTTAAGGTAAAAAAGTACAGTTAAAAAAAATTTTATATAATTATTCATACACAAATATAATTATAATAATAATAATATAATCGTAATAGTAATAATAATAATAATAATAAGTGTAATTCCTAAGTTGATTATCATTTAAAATGTAACACAATAAATTTGATAAGTTATATTCGTACGTCCGTATATAAAATTAAAGCAAAATACATTATTCAATCAAAAAAGAGAGAGAAACAATATACAGAATACAGTTACAGTTACAGTTACAGTTACAGTTAAAGAGTAAAGAGTAAAGAGTTTTTCAGTTAAGAGCTAACATTTAAGAGACAGCATTAAATAAACACTTCACAAAACGAGACATTCAGTGGGAGGTGCATTTGTGAAGTTGTGGGGCTATGGACTTATGGGAGGGGTGGGGGTGGGGGGGAAGGCGTAGACCACAGGGGGAGATACAATTTAAAAGAGTTTTTAACAATAAACGTTGCCAATGCAACAACTTTTGCACATAATCATCTTAAGCTATTTTCATTTATCGCAATATTATAATTATTATTATTTTCATACAAGGCAGATTTGACAAACTTGATTTTTATGATTATTAGCATTGTTTTTGTTTGCCTTGCTTACATTTGAAATTTTTCCTTATGCGCTTGCCGCTACTCTGTTCAATCAGCGTATCTGATCTGTTCGATTTACTCTGTTCTAAACTATGCTTATCTGTTCTATTTCTGTTATGTTCTGTTCTCTGTTCTCTGTTCACTGCTTTCTGTTCTCATTCTGTTCCGTTTGACGCCGTTATTTGAATCACAATCAACGCTTTTTTTTTTGTTTTTGTTTTTTGTTATTTGTTTTTTGTTTTTGTTAATCAACACTTACAACACTAAAACAATATGCGCTGTGGCTGGTATTATAGATCATATTATAGATCATAGATCAAATATATATCATATTTAATATGGAGCTGCTGCAGCCCATTTACAATTCTTGTTTTATATTTTACTCGCTTAACAATTACAAACAAACATGGCTGCAGGGCGGGGCTTAAAATGGGCTTGGTACAAAGGACATCAAAGGACAAAAAGGGGCAAATTACACAAAAAAAATTAAATTTAACAAAAAAATTAATTACAATGTATATATATATATGTGTTTTGTTTTTGTTTTTTAAATGACACACAACATTTGTGGACAAACAATTAGAAATGTATAAAAAAATGTAGAACGTTGATGTTGCATAATTCGTAAATAGGTAAGAAAGTGCGTGTGTGTGTGTGTGTTGAATGTGTGTGTGTGTGTGTGTGTGTGACGATTGCATAACAAAAATGAAAATGTGTGTGTGTGTGTGGTGTGTGGGGTGTGTGTTTAGAAATTCATTTGTCATGCTTTGCGCGGCGGCGTCGGCGGCGGCGGCAACGCAGGCGCAGCAGCAACATAGGCAGCAACATGCGGCTGCTGCCTCAGACTGTTCATGTCTTTGGGAATGTTTTTGTATTTGGCTGAAAGATGATGGGACTGGTCAGCAATTTGAGTAAACCAACCGGCCGGCCCATGACCTGCTTCTGCTTACCTGCTGCTGCTGCTGCTGCCGCTGGCGCTGCAGCTGCATCGTGCAGCTGTTGCTGTTGCTGTTGCTGCTGCTGCAACTGTTGCTGCTGCTGTTTCAGCGCTGACAGCGAATCGCTGTAAAAGTTGGATTTACGCATATTGGCGCCATTGCCAAGAATGTTGCCATTGCCATTCGCATTGCTGCAGTGATTGTTGCTGCCGCTGCCGCTGCTGCTGCTGCTGTTGTTGATGTTGTTGCTGCTGCTGTTGTTGCTGCTGCTGTTGTTGTTGTTGCTGGCGCCTAGTGGCGGCAATGGTGGCTGCAACTTGGAGGCATGCTTATTGCCAGCAACACACACTGCTGCCATTGGGTCCGCTGTTGCTGCAGCTGTCGCAGCTGCCGCTGCTGCTGCTGCTGCTGATGTTGCCACTGATGCTTTATTCGCTACTAAACTTAGATTAGAAATTGCTGGTGGTAGTGGAGATCTTTGTGAATCATTGCCGATTTCGCCAGTGTACCTTAAATACAAAATAAATGCTTGTTATTAGTTTTCTGTGTATTATCGATGCAGCTACAGTAGAACTTCTCTAATGCGAACCAGCAAGCTCCAGTTGGAGCACCATGTTCAAATTAGATGTTTCAAATGGTTCGAAAACAAGTAAAACAAGTGGAAAAGGATTATCGTCGGCGTGCCGAAGATTCTATACTCTTTCGAACCTTTTCATATTTCCATGTGCAGTAAAAAATCGTATGCACCTGTTTATTCATAATATTCAATGACGTATATCTTCGCTTTTTATGAGTCAATCGCTTTGAAATTTTAAACATTGATGAGTTAAAAGGATATTGAAGTGTACAAGTAAATTTAAGGCGATAGCTTTGAAAAGATCGGATATATGACCAAAACCGACTTCGAGTTGTATGGCAGCTATAAGATATAGTGGTTCAATCCGGCCGGTTCCGAGCAATGTGCTGTACCTTTGAATAATAAGTCTCTGTGCAAAGTTGCATCGTGATAGCTCAAAAACTGAGGGACTAGTTTGCATACATACAGACAGACAGACAGACAGACGGACATGGCTAGATCAATTTGTATTGTCATTCTAAGCATACTGGCAGTAACTTTTGGGCGTCTCCGACGCTTCCTTCTATGCGTTACAAACTTCAGCACAAACTTAATATACCATTTTCTCCGAAAAGAGTATAATAAAAGATGGTATTCATCTCTAAATGCTTGGTTAGCTCGAGTGAGTCGCCGACTTATACTTATTTATTTATTTATTCGCGCACTCACTTGATGTTGGTGTACTCGCGTCCAACCTGGAGGCTCTGCTCCTCGGCCCGCTTGCGCGCTATCAGCGTCTGTATATAGTGCTGGACCGCATAATAGACGAACTTGTATTGGGCCTCCGTCTGCACCATTCCCGAGCGCTGCGATCGCACCATCTGAATTGTCCGCTGTATATCGATTTCGGTGTCCAAACCTTGTTGAAAGAAATAAACACATTAATACAAATATAAGTATAAATGAGCATATTAGATAAATAGCTTCAATGAACTACATGCCTAGACAGAAAATGTAAATTTTAACAGCACTGCTAACATTGCTAGATTCTGTTAAGCGGCTGTTAAGGTATTTTACAGCAGTGCTTCTATTCTTACATTATGTTTAATTAATATATTCATTAATATATTATCTGAGATGTAAGAATGTTTGAAAATATTGAAAATGCAGTTATTATATGATGTGCTAATATTTGCACTTATTTGCAGACGTTTCTTATCAGCTCTGCTATCAGTTGCTATCAACATCATGTGAAGAATATTATTTAAGCAGCTGTTAAGCAGCTGTTTACATTTGTATAGAATGTTAGGCAACTGTTTGCTGTGCTGCTATTAGTATGTTACACTTTAACATTTGCTGTTAATAGGCGAAAAAAGGCGAGATCGATTCGTGTAATTCCAATTGAAATGATTGCTTAGACAATAATAATAAGAAAATGCTCACCATTGCGCACTATCTGATCCAGGATCATGTCAATCACAATGAATGTGCCCGTGCGTCCAATGCCCGCCGAGCAGTGCACACAAATGGGACCCTAAAGAAAGACAGAGCAAGAGCAAGAGAGAGAGAGAGAGAGAGAGGGAGAGAGAGTGTGGTTTAGGAAATGAGCTTCAATTGGGATGGTGGTGCATGTGGTGGTGCACTTACTGGCTTCTCGCCGGCCTGGGCCAGACTGCTCTGCTTGGTGTTGACATCCTGCAGGAAGTTGAGCACACAGCCAGGATCGGCGGGAACACCGTGATCGGGCCACACTTGGAAATGATAGTGATAGATGCGACGCTCGGGCTTGTCGCGCCACGAGAAGAGAAACTCGCGCAGCGTATAATCGTTGGTGGAGTTCTCCTTGATGCACTGCACCTTGGCGTAGCCAAACTGCTTGCATTGACCCTCGTCGGGCCAGTAGCGCTCGCACTTTGTCTTGCCGCGCTCGATCTCCTTGGTGGTCATGACAATGACGCGCGTATTCTCCTGCCAGATCATGTTCCAGAAGTCCGTCTTCGTGTTCGCCAAGCAGCCCTGCGTCGCAATGTACGTCTTGAACAGGCTGCTCTCGCTGCCAAGCAGCGATCCCGCCGACGGGCCACTCCACAAGGACGACGTCGTCGATGGCGGCGGCGATGCATCGCCGCAGTGCTTCTTCAGCAGCACAGCCAGACAGCCGTTGAGGGCCGCCGCTGCGGATGTGCTGCCACTCGTTGTGGGCGTGCCGGGTCCGGTGCCCGCCGACGAGTTGTTGGCCGACGTGGACAGCGACTCGCTGCGCCTGTGCTTGCCCAGCGAGTCGGACTTGCGGTTGCAGGTGGCACAGTTGGTGGGCAGCGTGGCCGACTTCATCGCACACTGCACACACGTCTTGTTCAGCAGCTGGCAGTTGCTGCAGTTGCGCTGCGTCTGGGCCGCTGTGCAGGCGGGGCACGACGGCACCGTCGCACTGTTCAGGCTCTCCGAGGAGCTGCTCATGTTGTAGAGATCGCCATCGGTGGGTAGTCGGATGTAGTTGGCGTTTATGTACTCGGCGCCCGGTGCACTTCGCTCCACATCCTGCAGCTTCACTCGCGTGTGATCGTCTGTGGGGCATCAGCAATTAAATATTCGTTCATATTTGAATATCAGTAAGAGACCAATTTGAAAGCTAACTACATTTTCCGGTCACCTTTTCGCTTGATTGTCGCCAAACGAATCGATCATTTATAATATATATCTATACTCTTTTCGAAGCAAATAGTATATTCAGTTTGTGCTGAAGTCGGAGACTCCCAAAAGTTACTGCCAGTATGCTTAGAATGACAAAACAAATTGATCTAGCCATGTCCGTCTGTCCGTCTGTCTGTATGTATGCAAACTAGTTCCTCAGTTTTTGAGCTATCGCGATGAAACTTTGCACAGACACTTATTATTCAAATGTACAGCACATTGGTCGGCATCAGCCGGATCAGACCAATATATCTTATAGCCGCCATACAACTGGAAGTCGGTTTTGGCCATATATCCCATGTTTCTTAAGCTATCGCCTTAAATTTCATTGTACACTTGAACATCCTTATAACTCATCAATATTTAAAATTTAAAATCAATTGAGTTATAATTAACAAAGCTATGCGTCATTAAATATTTCGTTGGCAGAGTGAAAATTACCTAAAGGTTCGAAAAGAGTATAAAATCTTCGGCACGCCGAAGATAATTCTTCCCCACTTGTTTGGTTCAAATTTGTATGGTTTACCAACAAGGGGATGTGGAAATTCATATTTATCGATCAATTGGAGCGTAACCCATGACTCAATTTCAGCCTAAGAGGTTTCATTTACTTACATGGCAATATATTGCGGTATCGATTCTTATGACGATTCTCCTCCTTGTAGCCCTCCTTGCGTGAGAATGTGTCTCGGCTATCCTGTTGCAGCGATTCGAACTCCTCCCAGAAGCCACCCTGCAAAATGAGCACAGAAGTCTTGATTAGTTCAGTTCAGCTGGAGCTTCTTGCTTCGTGGCACTCACCTTGACCAGCTGCTCGACGCGTGCATTGATGCCAGCGGCTGTGATGCGGGTGGCATTGAAGGGTTGGCGCAGATGCACCACGGTGCCGCATGTCTCCACCATGGGATGGCGTTTGTAGTGCTCGATCAGTTCCGATAGCGTTGCAAACGGTTCACCACCACCAACGTCGTACTTTTTATCCTGCGTTGGAAGAATCTCATTAATGCTCTGCTCAATTCGTTACAATATCTATTAGCAAGCAGTTAACATTATGTGTAGTAACATAGAGCTGTTAACCAGCTGTTATCGCCGAAATGCTAAAATGCCGCGAATCTTAAATTTCTGTTCGTTTTTGTTTTGCTTTTTAGCATGCCCTTCTGAGGTAGCTGGCAATGTACAGGGTAGGCGCTGGCAACTTGAACCGCAATAGTACACAAACTGAATTGTAAAACGCTACACAATTAGCTAATAAAAGTGCAAACGTGACCGCAATGTCAAATGGGTAAAAAATGTTCAACCGGTCATGTAAACTGCATTATTCTAACAAAAAATGGCGTCCAAAATGAGCCAGCAATAACAACAACAACAACAACAACAAAAGCAGTTTTTCCGGGGACTTACAGTAGTTAGTATTCGGGAATTACAATATGCTATTTGAAATTCAACAAATTAACAAATATATGGGTTTTTCATGTTTGGTTGTAACAAAAAACAAAACAAAAAAATACATAAATAAAAATACCCGTGCTAATATTAGTTTTGGCCTATCTGTTGTACAATCGGCAATTACTTAGAGCACAAATGATTTATAATATCTGAAAATAAATGTAGGTAAATTCCCCAACAAAACCAAAACTACATATATGTAAATGCCAAGACAAACAAAAAAATTGCTAAACTATAAATGAAATGCGAAAAATAAGCACAAACCATAGCTAACATTTAACATGCAATGTGGTGCAAAAATGAAAACGCGGCCTGCCCAAGCAGTGCACGCTTGCGCTGCTGTCCAAGCAGTGCATGTTAATATCACGCATACGCCACCAGAACGAACGAAACAACAAATTGAAAATTCGCCCGCTCAATGTGATGACAATAATAACACACACACATATATATATATATATATAAGTGTGTGTGCATACAACTAATTCAAGGTCAAACGATGAGGAACTTTACGGCCAGTCAGTCGTCAGTCGTTTGCATTACTTGTCTTGGCTATTTGCTATTTGCTATTTGCTGTTTGCTGTTGGCTATTGTTGCCGCTTGCAAGTTGTTGTCGAGCAGAAATCGATTCGCATTTGCATTTGCATTTTGCAACTGTTTACTGCTGCCTGGCACACGCTCACTCACCTGCCATCTAATCATGACATGCGCCACTTTGTCCTCTGTACGCACGGATAGAACGAAGTCACCTGGTTTACTGCGAGATTCACGCACAAGAAACGAACCATTCTTGCCACGCTCCAAGATCAATTTTTCAGCTTCCTTGCCAGAAAGATTGCCGTGGAACCATCTGCAAAATACAAGCCATAAAAAGAATACAATTATTCAGTGGGTAAGTTAATGTATATATATAATTATAAAGTTTATATTGTTAGTTAGTTATTACGCGTAGTTTTAGAAACTTGCCAGCTGAGCGACTGTCTGAACTGAACTGACTCTTGACTCTGACTCTGTGCGCCGTTGTTTTATTTATTTATGTTATTTTGTTGTTATTATTATGTGTTATATGTGTTGTTGTTGTTGTTGTTGTTTTGCGCCAAGTACGTGCGAGGCCTGTAATGCAACTATGAACTGCACACAAACGCAAATTGCTGGCATGTGAGAAGCGCCAAACTGACGATGCCAACGAGTAGGAAATCAAACACGAATACAGCAAATATGAAATACGAATACGAATACGAATACGAATACGAATACGAATACGAAGCGAACACAAATCGAAACGAATCGAATCGAATCGCATCGGATCGGTTGAAAGAAAACAGACAAATGCAAGGCGAACAACAACAGCAACAAAAGTGCAAGTTTGTTGTTTGTTGCTGCTTCAAGCTAACATATAAGGCATTATCGCTGCCAGTTGGACATGGACATGGACATATAGACATAGACTATAGACTATAGACGCATAGAATCGCACATACTATATGTATGCACAAATGTACGCAATAAGCTAAGCAGTTTGACACAGAAAGCAAAAGCCATCAAAAACGTCGTCAAAGCCATAACAAATGTGCTGCTTAACAGTCGTCGCAAGCAGTGCAAGCAGTGTTTGGCCTCAAGCAGTGCGTGCGTGGCTGCACATTTTGCTAAAGGGTAGTCCCAAGTCCCCATCCGAAAAGTATTACCTAAGTCTTGTGTTCAATTCAATGCCAAACTAAACACACTACTTTACAGGGTATTACATTTCACAAGCTCAACTTTAACAGAGTATCTCCATTTAGTTGTTATGCTGTGACGAATTCGTATTTTTTGTTCGTGTTTAAAGTGCTGCTCATTTGCATAAATAACACTAACTTAAAAAACTTGCTTTGAATTTGAATTTGAGCAAAACAAAACAGAACAGAACAGAACAGAATTTCGGTTTCAGTTTTAGTTTCGATTTTGTGTTCAGTTTCAGTTTATCTAGTTTAAGCACTTGTAGAGTTCGTCGGCATCTCTGTTTTTTTATGTACGTATATAGATATACATATATAAGCTCGTAAATCGGACAGACGAGACCGACACAATAAACCCACAAATCAATCGAATTGTCCTTAAGCCGGTTTCAATTTAACAACCGTTGTTGCTATTTTGTGGGGTCAGAGTTATCATAAAATACGTTCTTATGTTTATATATACTATGTATATATACATATATACTATATGTATTTATGTTGAGAGAAAAGCCCCGTAACGTTGGTTCTTCCGCATGTAAGCTGTGCGAGCGCTATTTATAGATATAGTTAGCCATATAAACACAATTGACTCAACATTAGAGCAAACAGTCAGCTGATCAGCTCGTATGCATCAAATGCATTTCAATGCTTAATCGTTACTCTCTTACATGCTCAAGGTGATAGCCGGATAGCCGGATAGCCGGAATGATGTCGATAATGATAATAATAATGATAAGAGTCATGCTAATGCTTATTTTTAGCACCGGAAATGGCATTGAGTTGGCCGACTAGTTGTCGATAGTTTTCGATATCGATAGAAACGATACATTAGCTGATGTGCGCTTTTACAAAACTGCCAACTCATTTATATACTTCATTAAAAACATTTCGAGAATAATAAAATAATATTATAATATTTTAATCATATAATATTGTAATAATTTATAATTTTATAAATAAAATAAAATTTTATTTTTGTAATATCTGTGTATAAATTTTAAATATTTATGTGCGCAAATTTAAATGACTTATTGAGTAACGATTCTAATTTCTGATATTTATAGTAATTACCAAAAATAAATAATATATAATACTAGTTATTTATTTTCAATTTCAAGAGTTCCTGCACAACACTGGCTAGTGCTGTCGCAGCAGTCAGCTTTCTGTCAGCCCTTGCATGCCCCAAGTGACGACTAGGCCAGAAAACGAACAGCAGTAATATCAATATTGACAGCTTCTAACTTATGTGTACTATATATAGTAGTATATGTTTTATTTTTATTTTTTGAACTGCGCATTCTTTTATCTCACTTGTTTTGCTCTTTTGCATTTCGGTATTTGTGATTCAACACAATCGACTTGGCTTTTGGGGCAGCCGCCAGCAGCAAGAGTCAACAGTGAACAGTCAACAGACCAATTAGCACCTTTCTTAGTGTCCGTCTTTATTATAGTATATCTGTCTTTTATTTTGTTGACTGTTGTCTCACGATGAGGGTCAGCTGTTGGTGGAAGCCAGCTGAGGCAACGACATAACTGTTTCATTTGACCAGCAATTACATTTCACTTTAATAATCAGTTTTTTTATTTTGAGAGTTTTTTTTTTGTATTTTGCTTTTTTGGAGCTGACAAATGTTTGCGTCAGTGAAATTGCATATAATGCAGCTTTGTATACCCTGTTAAAATAGTGAAGTGAACTCAGAGTATAATGGACTTGGGTATGTGTATAGGCATATACTATAGGTAGATCTAGGTTATAATAGTTATTACACTTGGCATATATAATATATAACAAGTGGGAAAGGATTATCTTCGACTATTTATTTTATACTCTGTTCGAACCTTTAGACAATTTTCACTCTGACAACTGCAGCACTTTCATTAGCTGTAAAAATTGATATCATATGAATTTAAATTTTCTTTTGAAATATTAAATTTACTTCCAGTTGTATGGCAGCTATAAGATATAGTTGTTCGATCCGGCCAGCTCCGAACAATGTGATGTATGTTTGAATAATAAGTATCTGTGCAAAGTTTCATCGCAATAGCTTTGAAAACATGGGATTTATGGCCAAAACCGACTTCCAGTCGTATGGCAGCTATAAGATATAGTGGTCCGATCCGGCCGGCTCCGACCAATGTGCTGTCCCTTTGAATAATAAGTGTCTGTGCAAAGTTTCATCACGATAGCTCAAAAACTTAGAGACTAGTTTGCATACATACAGACAGACAGACAGACGGACATTTACTTCGAAAAGAGTATAAAAATAATATGTGACAGTAAACGCTTTACAGGGCATTTAAATGTCGAGTATTGAGTATTATGTTACGCTCGATTATTACAGTTACAGTTAGGCACAGGAAGCACACAGGCTGTATCTTTATACTCTTTTCGAAGAAAATAGTATATTAAGTTTGTCCTGAAGTTTGTAACGCATAGAAGGAAGCGTCGGAGACCCCCAAAAGTTACTGCCAGTATGCTTAGAATGACAATACAAATTGATCTAGCCATGTCCGTCTGTCTGTCTGTCTGTCTGTCTGTCTGTCTGTCTGTCTGTCTGTCTGTATGTATGCAAACTAGTCCCTCAGTTTTTGAGCTATCGCGATAAAACTTTGCACAGACACTTATTATTCCAGGGGACAGAACATTGGTCGGAGCCGGCCGGATCGGACCACTATATCTTATAGCTGCCCTACAACTCGAAGTCGGTTTTGGCCATATATCCCATGTTTTTTAATCTATCGCGATGAAACTTTCCGCAGATACTTATTATTCAAAGAGACATCACATTGGTTGGAGCCGGCCGGATCGGATCACTATATCTTATAGCTGCCATACAACTCGAAGTCGGTTTTGGCCATATATCCCATGTTTCTTAATCTATCGCGATGAAACTTTGCACTGATACTTATTATTCAAAGAGACATCACATTGGTTGGAGCCGGCTGGATCGGATCACTATATCTTATAGCTACTATACAACTGGCAATGAATTAAATATTTTTAGAACAAAAAAAAAAATGTTACGCGACAAAACGATTTTGTACAGCTTATGAAATTTCAGTGGTGCAGTTGGCAGAGTGAAAATTGCCATAGGTTCGAAAAGAGTATAAAATCTTCGGCACGCCGAAGATAATCCTTCCCCACTTGTTGTATCTTAAATCTGAACCTGTTGGCCATTCATGAATGCGTAGCGTTACCAAAAAGGTCAACAAACAGCTCAGCGCAAATATATTCATATAATTATGTATATAAACGTACATACATACATATGTATAGTATAATCTGTATATCGTATAAATTAACATTTGTCACAACTTGATAATTTTGTGTGCCAACGCACCTGCAAAAAAACAAACTGAATTGAACTGAACTGAAAGCTGACGAAACTGGAGGCTGGACATATGTGTGTACATATATAGCTTTGAGTGGACTGTACCTAGGCATAGGACTTGGATAGCAATTGCCACTGCTTGACAAAATGCTCAACTGCCAGTGCAAGCAGTAAACAAAAGGCAGCAATCAAATGTAATTTAATTGGCGAAAAACGTAACGTGAAATATATATATTCTGTATTCTGTATAGAGTATACAAATCTCGTGGCTAGCAACACACTAAAAACTCATTAAGTTCGTTTCGTTATTGTTTTTGTTTTTGTTTACGTTTGCTGTGTTTTGTTTTTGAATTTGCACAAATTTAACCATATTTTATTTGCTTAGCAAAATCATATAAAAACAAGTGCGAAAGGATTATCTTCGGCGTGCCGAAGATTTAATACTCTTTTCGAAGCTTTCGACAATTTTCACTCTGCCAACTGCACCACTGAAATTTCATAAACTGTACAAAATCGTTTTGTCGCGTAATTTTTTTTTGTTCTAAGAATATTTAATTTATTGCCAGTTGTATAGCAGCTATAAGATATAGTGATCCGATCCGGCCGGCTCCAACCAATGTGATGTCTCTTTGAATAATAAGTATCTGTGCAAAGTTGTATCGCGATAGCTTTAAAAACATGGAATATATGGCCAAAACCGACTTCGAGTTGTATGGCAGCTATAAGATATAGTGGTCCGATCTGGCCGGTTCCGAACAATGTGCTGTCCCCTTTAATAATAAGTGTCTGTGCAAAGTTTTATCGCGATAGCTCAAAAACTGAGGGACTAGTTTGCATACATACAGACAGACAGACAGACAGGCGGACATGGCTAGATCAATTTGTTTTGTCATTCCAAGCATACTGGAGGTAACTTTTGGTGGTCTGCGACGCTTCCTTCTATGCATTACAAACTTCAGCACAAACTTAATATACTATTTTCTTCGAAAAGAGTGTAGCAAAACAACAACAAGAACCATATGGAAAAATTCTAGCGTAGTTGTTGTTGTCGTTTTTTGCCATGCACTCAACGGAAATATGCAAAAACAAAAACAAAAACAAAAACAGAAACCATTAAAAAACCGCGTAGTTAGCTAACAAAATGCAAAGCAATTTACATTTGACAGCCTGCACTTGAAGCTGTCAAGGAAAACGAGCCAAAAAGAGGGGGGGAGTGGGGAATGGGGAGCTGCCCATTGGAAAGGGGCAGTTGCTGTTAATTGGGACGCAGCTCTCTAACGGTAAACAGCGAAATGACCCAGTCTATGAAGAAGAAGCAGAAGAACAATAGTAAGAACTACGAATAAGCAAACGATCATTTCAATTAAACAAATCATTGCAGCGACGGAAGTGAAATAAAGTGACCATGGAGGTGATAATGCATTTTAGAGCAGCGATCGCACAACTTCTATTTCTATTTAAGTACAATAAATTTCAGCATGGAGGTGAAACTTTTAAGTATAGAAATAGACAATAAAAAAGTTGTTAGTTGATATTTGATTTGATAAGGCTTACTAGGTATCCGAGTGTTATATCATAAAGTTAACATGGAGGTGACACAAATCAATGCTAGGCATATGGCAGTTCATCTAGGCAATCAATTGAAATCTTTGAATATAGACGTAAGTGGCATCTAGCTCTTAAAACTTTGTAAAATAAAGTGACCATGGAGGTGACAATCCCTGACAGAAAAACTGCCAATGCAAACAATATTTGAATTGTGACAAATTAATAACATAATAGCAGCCTTGATGAAATATCTATAAATATAATGATCTATATATTATAGCTATCAAAGCATAAAGTGAACATGGAGTTGAGAGCTCCTCTTCTTCCACGTGAGCAAATACTTGCATAATGCCAATTGAGTGGACAAAACTTGAACGTATAATTTGGGTTAGCAAAGCCATAAAAATACTTAATGCTAATAACAAATATTATTATGCTCGCAGCAAATGCTAAACAAAAACTTTCCACACACACAAACACACGTGTGTGTCTGAGTCTGATAAGCCATCTGATAAGATGATAAACAATGCAAAGAATCGAAAGAATCCGAGGATGCTGGATGGGCAAACAGGCAGATAAGCGGATAAGCGGAGAACAAAGACACAGAAGGAGACAAGGCAGTTGCGATTGATACAGATACAGATACAGATACAGATACAGTTGCAAATTCCTGGTACGAGATATTTTATCTGATTTCTACTTATGTATATATATACAATGTATATACAGGCTCGTTTATGTATTTAGTTATTTGCGAGTGAGCGGAATTTGGTGCGCTAAATGGCGTAGATTATTTCATTAGAACTCTGTCGCAGTCTCTAAATGCAAAAATCAATAAATAGCAGCTAACCAAAGTGAGCTTTAGTCGTGCCAAATACCCTGTAAAAAGCGCGCGATATCAAATAAAAGTGGTCGTCTTTTAAGCAGGCGTCATTTAATAATCAAATATACGTTATAGGGTATCTTAGTGACTGCTTTTATAAAATAACAAGTATACGACTAGTGTGGCAAATATTTTTTAGTCTTTCGACATGTTTTCAGTGATTAGCCAGGATGGGCCAGATGGCCAGCAATTTCATGAACTTCTACAAGATGAGCTGCTATAAACCAAGTTGACTAGCTCCAACACTGAAATCGAGCTGAGAGCGTAGACGAAAAACAAACAGGCGTTCAAATCATAAATATAAACAAGAAAGCACAAAATCAATGATACGTTTTGTTTACCCAACTATACCATATATATCTAGATATACTAGATGTACGTATATATGTGTGTGTGTGTCATATATCTAGCTATTAGAATGTCACTAGCTTCACTCAATTTTGGAGGTGTTGCTGTTGTTGTTGTTGTTGTTGCTTAAATATTTACTCATTTGCGTGGCAATTTTAGGCACATGACAATTTATTATTGTTGCTGTTTTTGCTGTTTTGCTCGGTGATGGGCTTATTAGATGGTTGTTAAAGCCAAAACCAACAACAACAACAACAACAACAACAACTTTGAAGCAGTAATTTAATTTGTGTCGCGCACGCGCCTTTCCAAAACTAAAATCGTAATATAATTATCGTGGGCTATGCGAATATTAGATACCCTTAAAATGTTAGAATTGTTTGGGACAACTTCTTTGAGTCGCAAATTTAAATGTCGTTTCCAACTAACAGTTAAAATATGACCATAAAAAAGGTTATTAGTGCACAATTAAGCTCTAATCTGATTAAAAGAAAACAATTCTTGAAATCTACAATAAAATTATTTCAATAATATGTTCTACTAAGTTTGTTGCTTCAGCTAATTGCAATTTGTACAACATTTTCACTCAACAAAAAGTTGTGTAAGAAAGAGACATAGAGTGGGAGAAAGAGGGAGAGAGAGAGACAAGAAGATAATAGTACCAAGATAGTTCAAATATAGCTATAGAGGTCAGAAGTTGACAAGTTTTTTAGTTATTTAGCCAAAATGTTCGGAGTACAATTGCAAAACTGCTGGGTATAAGTAATGAAACAAAATGTGGCTTATGCGAAAAGCACTTGTCCATGGCAAGGATCAACTAGAGGAATCCATCTCAGTTACACACTTCAAATGCAGCTGCTGATGAGCGCGCGCGCGACAATAAACGCTGGCGTTTAAAAACGCCACAACTTACGTGTAGTTGTGGAGTTGCAGGCGCGTGGCCGCTAGGAGCGCCAGTGTGTCGTTGGAGCCGTAAAAGCTGCGCTCAAAGCTGGGCGGCGACGCTGACCAGGATGTGGGCGTGACGGGATACGAGGCGGATGAGGCGTGGCTGTTGCTGTTGCTGTTGCGGCTGCCCTCGCTGCTGTTGCTGCCGCGTGGCGAGGACAGCTGCAGGTGCAAGGACTCCGTGGAGGAGCAGCTGGAGGAGCCGCCCGTTGAGTTGGGGCGACGCCTGTGTTTGTACTTGCTGTTGTTGTTGTGATTGGGATTGTTTTGGTTATGGGCCACGCCTCGTATAATCAGCGCCAGCTCATCATTGCTCATGCAATTTTTGCACTCAGTTGTTGTTGTTGTTGTTGTTGTCTTTGTTTTGGAACTTTTTCGGGACTTGCTGCTGGACTTTGAGTTGCTCCTCGTTGTCCTGCCGCTGCCATAATGCGCTTGAATCGCCCGTTCGTACTCAAAGTTGCGCTCTTTGTTGTACACATTGTTATTGTTATTGTTGCCATCACTATTATTATTGTTGTTGTTGTTGCTGTTGTAGAGCTGCTTCTCCTGCAGCTTGTGATTGACCACATTGCCCAGCGAGCTGCTCAATTTTTCCAAACACTTGTTGAACAGCATTTTGTTAAGTTTTTAAGTTTGAATAATATTTTCTATTGCACTTTCTAGCACAAATTGGCATTTGTCCACTTGCCTCAACACAGTCATAAAACCAAAAATAAAATCAACAAAATAAAACTTGCCACAGCGATACAAAAACAAACGCGTTTAAAGTTCTTAAAGTTGCTTATGCAACAACTTACACTTTGTATGATTACAACAACGAATTGCTGTTGTTGTTTTGTTGCACTAAAGAATAATAATAGTCTTGCATGTGTTTCAAAAGAGTTTTTTTTTGTGTTTTTCTGCTCTTTTTGTTGTTTTATTGCTTAAGTTTCTTGAAAATCGCCAGCAATGTCTTCTGCTCTTTGGCTAGCGTTGTTTTTGTTGTTGTTGTTGTTGTTGCTGCCAGCTTGGCGGCCGTTTTTGCTGCTGCTTCGTCCAGACGCGTTTGTGCCGCAATCAAATGCTCAAATACAAATGCGGCCGAAGGCATAATATTTATGGCTAATTGCAATTTATAAACAATATTAACTTTGCAATTCTGTTAAGGCCGCCCACGCACTGCTGAATGATAACTGCTTGCACACTACACTGCTTGAAGAGCGCTCGATCGCGCGCGCTTCTTATTGTGCGCTTGCGGTTCTTGACTGCTTGCTCGCGCTTGCTCTGTTTGTTGTTACGCCGCTGGAACGCAACTCGAGAATGAAGCCACAGCAGCCAAGTGTGCAGCTTTTTGCTCAAGTCTCTCGTTGGCTTCGTGTATGCGCTTCGTTTCCGTCGTCGTTGGCGTCGTTGGCGTCGCTGCTCTCGTACTCGGCGTCGGCGTCGGCGTCGTCGTCGTCGTCGTCTTTGTGTTGTTGTTCTTGACTTGCGTGCTCGTCTCTTCTTGATATTCGCTGCTTTATATTGTTGTTGTTGTTGCTGTTGCGCTCTGCCGCTCTGTTCTAAGCGCTCAGATCGTGTGCTCGTGAATGAATGAATGTTGCCTGACTGCGTGCGCCGCTTTTTGTTTTAAATGCACAAAAGCCGAACGAACGCAGATGAAGATGGAGACGCCGAGCGGGTGACTGGAGACGCGGGCGGAACGGAGCGGAACGGAACGGAACGGGACGGGACGGCTGGGGCAGTAAAGTGGAAACTCGTCTTAATCTTGGTCATAACATGTCAATGTATGCATGTAAATGAAAACGCAGACGTCGCCTGGCTTGTTGGGGGCGTTGCCAGCGTTGCCAGCGTTGTCCAGCTTGCCACACATTTGTTAAACTTTTGCTATTGCTTATGCCCTGTATAGCGCATTTCAAATGACTAGGCATCAGGGAGTGTCGTGTCAAGTGTGTATGTTCTTAATTATACTCTTTTCGAAGAAAATAGTATATTAAGTTTGTCCTGAAGTTTGTAACGCATAGAAGGAAGCGTCGGAGACCCCAAAAGTTACTGCCAGTATGCTTAGAATGACAATACAAATTGATCTAGCCATGTCCGTCTGTCTGTCTGTCTGTCTGTCTGTCTGTATGTATGCAAACTAGTCCCTCAGTTTTTGAGCTATCGCGATAAAACTTTGCACGAGACACTTATTATTCCAGGGGACAGCACATTGGTCGGAGCCGGCCGGATCGGACCACTATATCTTATAGCTGCCATACAACTGGAAGTCGGTTTTGGCCATATATCCCATGTTTTTTAATCTATCGCAATGAAACTTTGCACTGCTACTTATTATTCCAGGGGACAGCACATTGGTCGGAGCCGGCCGGATCGGACCACTATATCTTATAGCTGCCATACAACTCGAAGTCGGTTTTGGCCATATATCCCATGTTTTTTAATCTATCGCAATGAAACTTTGCACAGATACTTATTATTCAAAGAGACATCACATTGGTTGGAGCCGGCCGGATCGGATCACTATATCTTATAGCTGCTATACAACTGGCAATGAATTAAATATTTTTAGAACAAAAAAAAAAAAATGTTACGCGACAAAACGATTTTGTACAGCTTATGAAATTTCAGTGGTGCAGTTGGCAGAGTGAAAATTGCTTATAGGTTCGAAAAGAGTATAAAATCTTCGGCACGCCGAAGATAATCCTTTCCCACTTGTTTTGATTTGCAATCTTACTCGCTAATTATGTAATTGCATTTCATTTTATGCATTCATCAACAGGCGACAGGCAAATTACTTTTCCAAATCCACAAAGCATTTAAATGTAAATCGATTGATTACAACAAATATACAAAATTCATCAAATACGCTAAGGTTTCTCCGACAAAAGAAAAACATCCAGTTGCAACTAATTGTTTTCTGAGCATATCTTAAATGTTATTGTAGGCAACACACAGATTAGGAATATTTGACTCATTAAATAACTGCATCAATAAGCGCTGAATTACTTCACAGTTGATTTTCCAGGGTAGTATAAGCACAGCTTTTACTTATGCATGCACTTTAGCAATATCTTTTAGCCAGTCACTCTCTCGACTCGACTCGACTCGACTCGAGGTCTCTCAGTTAGTTTTCTTCTGCTTGCGCACTGCTTGGCAAGTGCAGCTATTAGAAAGTGCACAGCACACAACACACACACAAACCACACATAATCCAATCCATGTATGAGCAAGAACCGTTTGAAAGTGGAAAGTCCATCATCTTGGAGTACTTTTACTTTTACGTTGGCGTTCCACAAGGCGGAGGCGGACGTGGAGGTGGAGGCGGAGGTGGAGGCGGAGGTGGAGGCGGAGGCGGATATGCGGGCGTTGGTGACTAAGTTGAAATGAACTGCTTGCATATGTATGTATGTATATGCGACATTTGTACAGTACTTAGTTAGCGGCTATTTGAATGCTACGCAGTCAACTTGACAAGTTTTTAATTTATATTTTTCGTGAATCAGAATCAGTATCCGAATTTGCCATAGTGTGTGTGTGTGTGTGTTTATGTGTGCGTGTGTGTGTGTGTGTGTGTGTGTGTGTGTGTGTGTGTGTGTATATGGTCATAATGTGGATGGTATAGCAGCTTGTAACAGCAGCTTGTACCTGCCACCGGAAATGAAATTGAAACCGAACGAAAACGAAACAACGCGGGCAATTTGTTGTTGTTTTGCGGATTTCGTTGTTGCCAGCCAGAGCGAGAGAGCGAGAGAGAGCGAGAGAGCGAGAGAGATGGCGCAACTGTTCTATGGCGCAGGCGCAGACGTCAGACGCAACGGGAGAACGTGCCGCGCATATTTGGCAACCGATTCTCACATCTTATGACGACGTGCGCCAGCAAACAACAAACGCAACAACAACAACAACAACAACAGCAACAGTTGCCATTCGAACTGGGCGGCCGTTTGGGTTTACGGTTTGGATAGCGCTGTGGGGGTTGTTGGCGATGACAAACCGCTTGCTTACGATCGAGCCTCATCAACATCATCATCAAATTTCGTTGGAACAACGTCAAACGTAAATGTTTCAGAGTCGTCAACAACAACAACAACAATCACAACAAAACACATTAATCAGCTACATTAATGTGTAAACGAAAACCATACAAATCCTAAAGACAAAACAATCCGCTTACAACTATTGACAAGTTCTGGAAATGACCTAAGCAAAGTGAGCAAAGTTTAAACAGCATGGCTATATCTTTGATTAAAAGATCCAAGTTCGAATTCTAGATTAGATTAGCTTACAACTATTGACAAGTTCTGGAAATGACCTAAGCAAAGTGAGCAAAGTTTAAACAGCATGGCTATATCTTTGATTAAAAGATCCAAGTTCGAATTCTAGATTAGATTAGTTGAATCGCCTTGGATACATATTAAATATATATAAAGAGCTTCTTTGAGTTATGGAACACCATAAAGTATATGTATATATAAACGTTAGATAATGTAGTTATGGCATGAAAGCACTATATCATACTTTAAAGTATCTTCAAATTTAACTTGCCACTGATTGTTCCAATACAATATGTATTATAGATCTACTATTAAACCCAAATAAGCATTTAGAGAGGATTATTAAAACAAGTAGACTGTAAGACTATACGTATATACTTTATAGATTCAGAGATGTATCCTTTGATGCCTAAAAATATAGCATTCTCAGTTAAAATTCACAGCATAGCTTACAGATTTCCATTGGATTTGATTAAGTACAAGCATAATCATAACATCTATAATACTTATGCGTAAGATCTACATTACGTATACGTATTATTAAAACAATGTGGCAGGATTTATAAAAAAGCATAAGTAGCTTAAGTTTTAATGTAAAATTAAAATAGGAAAATTCTAAAAAAAATATTACAATTAAATGTTTTAAGGAAAAAATTTCGCTTACGGGTTTTAAAAATTTAAGAAACTTAAATTAATAAACTGTTAAAGAATAAAACAAGTTGGCAGACCCAATTCGAAGAGCTTCTATTCATAAATGCCCGCCGTCTTTGATTGAAATGTTTAAATTATAATTAACATTTAAAATACCCACACACGCCTATATGTATATATATAATTGTTCAATTCGAGTGTTAAGTGTTCCAAACCCAACTCATTCAGTTCCATTCAGTTAGAATTTAAGCGACGACCTTCGTTTGCCCCAAAAAATATTGCTTCAAATTTGCCGCTATGCAAAGCAACAACAGCAAAAACGTATTATTTATAAAAAAAAATAAATAATAATAATAATCAGAATAATAATAATAATCAGCGATATAAAGCCCAGCGTACGCATTTGGGCACGACGAGCGACAACAACAATAATAATAACAATAACAACAGCAACCTGAGCCACAATAATCATATATAAGAAATAAACATAATTTATTGTTTAATAACAAATTCGCATTGTTTGCGCAAATGTCGCCATTTAATATTCAAGCTGCGAAACTATGCGACGCACTCGGGTTGCCCAAACTCCAGAGCCCAGACCCCCATCCCAGAAGCTATTTCGTGTATATAGCCCCCATTATCAGTGGGACTTGGCATTGAGATGCCTTTGGACCGGGACTGCGATGACAACTGAAACTGGAATTGAAACTGAAACTGAAACTGAGACCGAGACCGAGTCTTGGGGTTATTAGCCGCCGCTCAACGGGCCTAAAGATGCGCTGATGGTCAAGTTCAAGGCTAAATCGCTAAATAAACTAATATAGAACTCTAAGCCCTGCGGAGAAATATGCAAGTAAGAGTGCTATAGTCGGGAGTGCCCGACTAGGTGATACTCTGTACCCAGTCCTTACATTCGTTCATACTAAATACAACATTCGTTCATACTAAATACACACACACACACGCTGCAAGCAGTGCAAGCAGTTTAAGCAGTTAACTTGCTGCTTCACTCATCCCCACACTATGGAAAGTTTAATTGTAAACAACTTGTGTGTTTCTTATCCAATTATCCAATAAAATTGGCAATTAAATGTGCAAGCAGTACAAGCAGTGCAAGCAGTGCAATCAGCTAACTTGCTGCTTCCCTCAGTCCCATACTGTGGAAAGTCTTAAATCGCAAACCACTTTTGTGTTTCTTATCCAATTATCCAATAAAATTGGCAATTAAATGTGTGTGTTAGCCAAATTACATACCTTAAACAATTAGTGCTTAACACTTTTATCCCAAGTGTCAAACATTGTTTACATAAGTTTGCTATTCGAGATTAGACATACCAAATTTGAGAACTTTAGCTCTTATAACTTTAAAGTTATTGGCATTCAAAACTGGTCTGATATCAAAATGTATCGATAACTTTTAAATTCAATTAATATTAATTTTCTTAATTTTCTTTTAGAATATTTTCAAATCCATATAAGACATGCTTGAATATTAAAACTAAGACTCTTAAATCAAAACACACATTACAAAATATTCTAGAACATTCAGTTGTTAATTGAGCAAGTTAAATTCTTGAGTCAATCTTTAATTGACAATTTTATTTGCGATTTTGATTTTGATTCAGGCCTATTAAATTTAATGTGAAGATTTTATTAGAATAGATAAGTAAACAAATTCTTGGCTTACGGTTTTAAAATGAAAACATTTGACTGTCTTATGTTTAGGCATTTTGGGCATAATAAAGAAACGTTCTTGAAACAAGAGAACTCTCCATGTATTTTGTTCGAGTCAGCATAAAACTGAGTGTGAGCCAAGTGAGTCATATATTTATATATATTTCCATGCTGAGCATATTTAATGCATAAATATTATGAATCAAGGCATGACTCAACATGACAACGACTAAAGTAAAGCTAAGACAACAAGTGACAAGTGAAGAAAGCGCCACTAGCCGATACCCTGTACTTCCAACTTCAGAGAATTATAGCTGTCCAGATGTTAATGAACTAAATAATAAGCAAAACTGAAACGTTTTAGATTTCATAATTTTGATCAGCTTAAATAAACTTAAAGGTTATGCAACATTGATTTACACGTGAAAAGACAAGTCTTTGACATATTAAATCATCAGTTTTTAATAGTATTAACATATGAAAAACATAAGACCAAACAAAATATATGCTAGTTATTATTTTATTGTAATATTATTTTTATTTTCAATTATTCACATTTTCTAGGCAAAGTTAAAGCAATATTTAACTTATAACCAGCTCTAATTAGTGTTTTGGTATCTAAGATAGTATATATACCAAATTTGCTATAGTTCTTATGTATGATTTATTAGAATCAACTCTGATATTGACGTATGAGTGATAAATCTATTAAGCCCTATATATATATATATATTTATATATAGAAATTTAGAAATTTAGGTATTTTACGCCCTATCTTCCCCTAAGTTATGGGCACCATTGTGAAATGATCATTACTAACTAAAAATAGACGAATCTATGTACATATTTTGGTTTCAAATAGATAGCGAAGTGAATGTAAACCAGGTCAAATCAGGTTGTGTTGCGCAAAAGTTGCTTTCTCTTCCGGGTTACAATTATATTCTATGTGAAGGACAACCTTTCGCCAATGATCGCACGTTTTTCCGTTCGGTTCGGTTCCGTTCCGTTCCGAAATCGTTTTGTGAGGGATTTACCTGAATCAATAATCATGCACGTTCCCTGCCTGCCCCCTGCCTCTGCCCTGTCCGTTCCTCCATCCGTCCCTCCACCCTTCCCTCCATCCGTCCCTCTGTCCGTCCGTCCGTCTTTGTCGAGCTGTCCATTTGCGGTTAGCCGCACGTTCGTGCCGTGCAGCTTTAATCGTGTGGGGGGCAGCCATTTAGGATACAATTTATACACGTCTCTATAGTATATATATATATATATATACTTATATATATATATGTATGTTTATAATAAGCATCTAACTGTTTGAGGTTCGTGCGCACGCATTCGATTTCGCATTTGACTCAGGGAAGCACATTTCGCAAAAGTTACATCAACTGATAAGCGAAAAGTTACAATTCAAATTAAATGTGCGCTTCTAAAAAGAATGGGATTCTAGTAATACCAATATGTGTAAGATGTGCACAGATGCTGCGTAGACAACTTTCCCAAGTTCTTAGAAACTGTCTTTCTTAAAAGGCTTTCAACATTCGTTTGCCCAATCGAAATATATTTGCTTTGCAAAAAAGAACAGCCACACAAAATGTGAAACCCACAAAACAAATATTAAATCTAATTTAGCTAAGCGACATTTTAAATTTGACAAATGGCAAAAATGTGGCTAAAAAAATGCGGTTACTTTAGAAATATAGGTTTGAGCGTACGTGTAGTATAAGTATAAGTATAAGTATAAGTATAAGTATAAGTATAAGTATAAGTATAAGTATAAGTATAAGTATAAGTATAAGTATAAGTATAAGTATAAGTATAAGTATAAGTATAAGTATAAGTATAAGTATAAGTATAAGTATAAGTATAAGTATAAGTATAAGTATAAGTATAAGTATAAGTATAAGTATAAGTATAAGTATAAGTATAAGTATAAGTATAAGTATAAGTATAAGTATAAGTATAAGTATAAGTATAAGTATAAGTATAAGTATAAGTATAAGTATAAGTATAAGTATAAGTATAAGTATAAGTATAAGTATAAGTATAAGTATAAGTATAGGTATAAGTATAAGTATAAGTATAAGTATAAATATAAGTTTAACCATAAATATTAATATAAGTATTATCCATAATCTAAGCATGAATCTAATAAATCTATCTGCAATAATATCACCAAATTCGATGGGAGACAAATTTGATATTCTCATCGACTCGATAACAGATTCCAACTAAGATCCTCACATAGAGCTGTCTTGAGCACAACTGTACCTAATCACATGTCTGTTGTGGCTATCAAAACACAAATGTCATGTTGGATATAGCACTTATAGTTAATCAGTCTTGTCAATCATGCTTAATCGGTAGAGTAATGCAAAGCAAAATGCATAAGTTGATTGAGAACTACTGAGTTTACCTTTTGGGGAACTACTTTTAAGATTGTGAACAGCAGCAATAACATTTCAGTAGATCAAACACGCTGAGGTGATCGTTTGATCAACAACAGAACAGCTAAATGGGCCAAATAAATACATATATATCTATATATGCATATGTATATATGTATATATGGTTAATAAAATTCCAAGCAGCATATATAGTTAAGTGCCTGATCAGGATGTCAAAGTGTCTACGGATGGCGTATGTGACGACTGACACGCACCAATTATATATAGATATATATACCCAATACATATATATATATATATATATATATTATGCATATATATGTATGTGATTTGAGCAATTAATGCCATATGGCTATTTGGACGCTTCCAAGCTGTCGCAGCAATAAGATACAGATTTCAACTCTCCGATATGGCAAAGGCTATAGGCAATACACATACACCTAGAGAAAAAACGTGCTGGAATTAAGTATTACATAAAAACGGTGTTAAGTACGAAATACTTATATCAAGTATGTATTTTGTAATCCCGAAATACTTGATTTTAGCCATTTAAAGTACATTTGGATTACTTTAAGAACTTTTTTTTTGTGTACTAACTTTTATCCCGATTCTGGCTTAATTTGGGAATCAGAAGTAAATGTGGTTGTGTGATATTTAAGTAAATAGTTTCTTATATTACATTTTAAAAGAACCATGTTAAAATATTGACTATAGACACAATTTACAATTGAGATATAATTAAATTCGAAAAACTTACTCTAAGACAATCGACAGCTAGCACTTTCAGCAGAATGATGTTATTCCCGATTCGTTCTCAGCTTCAGAAATATGTACTAGATTCAAGCTATACATTCTTATTTTAGGCCTTTTGAACGGTCATTTTTAAATAGGAGTACGATTCGTATTTGAGTCAGTACAAATCGTACTTGAAACAACTCCGATTAAACTTGAAATGAGAATTCATTATTAGATTAGAGAATTTAAAGCTTTGTCAAAATCAATTAAAAGTTTAAAATCTTCAACATTCTTATTTCAAGTCAATTTCGGTGTAATTCCGAAATTTCTTTAGTGTAAAATTATTCTCATTTTATTTATTGCCCTTAAAAAAAGCATTAGTTTAATTTTCTTATTTATTCTTATATTACTAATGTGAAAGTACATTCTCATGATATATGTACATATTTTATCCAAAGCATTTGAAAATATTTGCTTAAGCCAAAAAAAGTATTCAAATCGATTTCAGTGTAAAACTAACTAAGCTTACATAAATTCATATTTTATATTTATACTCTTTTCGAAGAAAATAGTATATTAAGTTTGTCCTGAAGTTTGTAACGCATAGAAGGAAGCGTCGGAGACCCCCAAAAGTTACTGTCAGTATGCTTAGAATGACAATACAAATTGATCTAGCCATGTCCGTCTGTCTGTCTGTCTATATGTATGCAAACTAGTCCCTCAGTTTTTGAGCTATCGCGATAAAACTTTGCACAGACACTTATTATTCCAGGGGACAGCACATTGGTCGGAGCCGGCCGGATCCAACCACTATATCTTATAGCTGCCATACAACTCGAAGTCGGTTTTGGCCATATATCCCATGTTTTTAAAGCTATCGCGATACAACTTTGCACAGATACCTACTATTCAAAGAGACATCACATTGGTTGGACCCGGCCGGATCGGATCACTATATCTTATAGCTGCTATACAACTGGCAATGAATTAAATATTCTTAGAACAAAAAAAAACAAAATGTTACGCGACAAAACGATATTGTACAGCTTATGAAATTTCAGTGGTGCAGTTGGCAGAGTGAAAATTGCCTATAGGTTCGAAAAGAGTATAAGATCTTCGGCATGCCGAAGATTATCCTTCCCCACTTGTTTTATACTCTTTTCGAAGAAAATAGTATATTAAGTTTGTGCTGGAGTGTGTAACGCATAGAAGAAAGCGTCGGAGACGTCAGTATGCTTAGAATGACAAAACAAATTGATCTAGCCATGTCCGTCCGTCTGTCTGTCTGTATGTATGCAAACTATTCCCTCAGTTTTTGAGCTATCGTGATAAAACTTTGCACTGAGACTTATTATTTAAAGGGACAGCACATTGGTCGGAATCGGCCGGATCGGACCACTAT
Organism: Drosophila flavopinicola; assembly: GCA_035042425.1. Taxonomy (NCBI): domain Eukaryota; kingdom Metazoa; phylum Arthropoda; class Insecta; order Diptera; family Drosophilidae; genus Drosophila; species Drosophila flavopinicola. The sequence goes on from JAWNLL010000405.1 coordinate 118,115, forward strand.
ATCTTATAGCTGCCATACAACTGGAAGTCTTAAATTTAAATTCATATGATATCAGTTCTTAAAACAACAAAAAATAAATGCCATGCGATAAATCGAACTTTTACAGCATATGAAAGTGCTGCAGTTGGCAGAGTGAATATTGTCTAAAGGTTCCAAAAGAGTATGAAATCTTCGGCACGCCGAAGATAATCCTTCCGCACTTGTTTAGTTCGAATCAATGATAAACTTATCAACTAATAAATGATGCTTCAAATTTGCAGTATAAAACAAGTAAGGTGCTCTAGTCGGGACTGCCCGACTAGGAGATACCCTGAACCCAGTTCTGACATCCATTCATACTTGCCCAATAGTGTGCATACATACAAACACACCACACATTACTGCAAGCTGTGAAAACGGTTTAAGCAGTTATCTTGCTTTTTCACTGAGCCCCACACAATGGAAAGTAAAATCTTAAATAACTTCTGTGTTTATTGTCCGATCTTTTTAAAATTTGTAGGACATAACATTGGCCATAAAATGTGTGACCAAACCAAATTGCAAGGTCATACCTTCAAAAATGAGTTTTTTGAATTTTTGGGGGATTGGGGGGTGGTATCCAAAAAGTGAAAAATTTGTTACATGTGTATGCTATTCGAGATTATACATGCCAAATTAGGGGCCTCTAGCTCTTATAACTTGTAAGTAATAGCCCAAAAACGCTGGTCTGAAATCGAAATTTATCGATAACTTTTGAATGCGACGAGTTATCGATCAAATGCAATAAACTTGATCTGTCCCGGGATTACGAGAACTTATATTCCAAATATGAAGTCTCTAGCTCTTGTAGTCTCTGATATCCGCGTGTTCATACAGACAGACGGACGGACGGACGGACGGACAGACAGACAGACGGACATGGCTAAATCGACTTGGCTGTTGATACTGATCAAGAATATATATACTTTATATGGTCGGAGATGCTTCCTTATGCCTGTTACATACTTTTGCACAAAACCATAATACCCTTTTTACCCATTTTTAATGGGTTCAGGGTATAATGATGAGAATTGTATTTGAATTTGTGATCGCGCTTTTCGCCAAGTGTACGATTACGGCTACGGCTGTTGAGAAGCTGTCAACGTGCACGGCATAATTTATAAAGCATTTGTAGGCTTGTCTTAATGGCGAAAATTGAAAACATTTAGCATTTCAAGTATTGTCAAATGAAGGCGTAGAGAAATGGATAGAGGTGTGAGTGTGGTGTGTGTGTGTGTGTGTGGCTACAGGTGTTTACTGTACGCGACCTATTATACCAATACGTCACACAAAACAAAACAAATTAAAACAAAAAAACAAAAACACAGCACAACAAATTGAAAATCTAATTGATTATTGTCAGATTTGCTGGCTCTAAACTCTAGAATTGTGGAACTATAGAACTATATATATAACAAACAAAATACTAACGAGAGGCTGGAGAACGTTGCGAGAAGAAAGTAAAGTACAATTAACAATTATCGCTTTTAATTGCAACTATTAAAATGCAACGCATTACAAATTAACAAATTAATTGCCATTTAGTTCGCATTTGTTGTTCAGATTCAGATTCCACTCAGATACGCTCAAAGGTCAATGGGGGCGTATCGAAAGTATCTCAAAGGATAAGTAGATATAAATAATAAAAAAAATAAATAATAATAAATTATTATTGCCAGACTTTAAGCTGTATATATACATATATATAGTACATATAGTGCAACTAACATATTAAAGCCTGTCAAATGAAATTAGCTTACTTTGTAAAAAACAAGTCGATAATAAATAATTGAATGTATAAACTTGATTTGCCTAGAATTATTACGAATATGCTTACATAGTACATATGAACTCTAGGAGAATATCTAGAAATATTATATATGTATGTATATGTGTAAAGATTTCTCTATATATATATATATATATATATATCCAAGATCTATCTATTCGTCTGTCCATCTATCTGAATATAAATATATCAGTCTATCTATCAATCTATTAATCAATCTATCTATCCATCAATCTATTTATCAATACATATATCAATGTATAAATTTACCTTTCTGTGAATCTATTTATCAATCTATCTATAAATCTATCTATCGATCTATATCTTTATATTTGTTTATGTATCTATATAATTCTATCTATCAATTTATATATTTATATCTATAGCTATAAAGATTATACGATTTAGTGTACATATCGATTTAACAGAAGTAGAGGGAATGTTGATAGATTGTAATTTGTATCAATGAAGAACCAGAGTTTATAGTAGAAAGTATTTCATACAATTTTGTTACTTGTTTTTATACCCTGAACCCATTAAAAATGGGTAAAGAGGGTATTATGGTTTTGTGCAAAAGTATGTAACAGGCATAAGGAAGCCTCTCCGACCATATAAAGTATATATATTCTTGATCAGTATCAACAGCCGTGTCGATCTAGCCTGTCCGTCTGTCTGTCTGTCCGTCCGTCTGTATGAACACGCAGATATCAAAGACTATAAGAGCTAGAGACTTCATATTTGGAATATAAGTTCTCGTAGTCCCGGGACAGGACATTCATATCATTTTATCGATAACTCGTCCCGTTCAAACGTGATCGATAAATTTCGATTTCAGACCAGTGTTTTTTGGCCGTAACTTGAAAGTTATACATTTGGTATGTATAGTCTCGAATAGCATACACATCTAGCAAATATTTCACTTTTTGGATATCGTACCCCCATCTCCCCAAAAGTGAAAAACACTTATTTTTAAAGGTATGACCTTGCCATTTGATTTGATGACCCCTTTTATATCCAATGTTATGTCCTGAAAATTTCATAAAGATCGGACACTAAATACAGAAGTTATTTAAGATTTACCTTTGCATAGTGTGGGGCCTTGAGAAGAAGTTAGCCTGCTTAAACTGCTTAAACTTGCAGTATCTGTTTGTATGGATGTGCATTGATTGGTGAGTATTGGTATTGGTATCTCCTAGTCGGGCACTCCCGACTAGAGCACTCTTACTTGTTTCTTAATCTGTCTTATCTATCGTAAAATTTCTTTTGTTGTTCTCGCTTAGTTGGGGTATTCAATTTTCGAAAGCCTTTCTGTAGTTTATTTTTAGCTTAGCCTGTAAGCCCGATTTCGACCTGTTATCTAATTTTAGAGCAAACTGCGCTGGATGAGCGTCACGTGCGACTGACGAAAGAGGGTACAAATCAAAATGAAATGCAATTGCATAAGCATTACGATTTAAAAATAAGCAAGTACGCACAAATACGAAATACGAAATACAAAATACGAAATACGCAGCCGAAAATAAAAATAATGAAATAAAAATAACCAAAGCAATCAACAACAAATCGGATAATTCGACCCACAGAACGTCACAATGCTAAATACGAATTTCTGGGTGGGGACCTAAAGGGGCTGCAAACGAGGGGCTGGGGGCGGTGGGGCGGAAGGGGGCGGGTAACAGGACAGGCATTGAACGTCACTTAACACAGTTTAAAAGCGCAGCAGCGTCGGTTCAGTTTTTTGATTACCAGTTTCGAGAACGCAGAGCTGACAACTGAGAACCAAAATTAGCCAGAAAGCAGGCAGGCAGGCAGGCAGGCGGGTGGGCGGTCAAAATGAGTGGGCGTGGCACCCAAAGGTGGCTGACCGTTAGGATGCGGAAAACGCAGCAACAACAATGCACAACAAATTGGAAACGCATTTAACAAAGAGGGAGACAGAGAGAGGGAGAGAAAGAGCGAACTTTAGCTAATTGTGTGGAAGAGCCATTGTAATAAAATATTTGACAGTCGAACAAAAAAAAAAATTTTTTAATAAGCCATAAATAACGAGATGAAAAAAAACAGATAAATACTTTTGTGTGGGCTGCAAAAAACAAGAACAACAACAACAACAACAAAAGCAGCGGCAGCAACAACGCAATGCATTTATGGGCAATAACTGGTGGGTGTACATACTATATGTAAATACTATATATATATTATATATATTCATTGATGTGTTTTTGTGCGAGTTGCTGCGTTAAAGCGAATTTACAAATTATTCACACTAAATTTCATTTAAGCTTTTAATGCGCAATGAGCAAGAAAAATAGGTTTTACAGTGAGTGCATTGGTTGACAAAAAATATTAATTTTAAAGTCGTAGATTATTCATGTTCCACATGTTTGGCATTCGTAGAATAATTTATGGAAATTGCCAATAAAATCGGTGAAATATGCATTTCAATGGCAATTCGGTCATTATTATTAAGTGCATCTTTGCTAGTCATGTGCAAAAGAGAATATTATTCAGATATCAAATGTAGCGCATTCTGCTAAGCTACATACACATGTTGGAATATCATTCAGATATCTTAAAAAGCGAATTTTTAAGGCTTCATTCTGCTAAGCTACATAAACATGTTATACAGCTTAACAGCGCGCTGTTAGAACATCATTCTGCTAACAGATTCAACATACGTACAAATGTTATGCAGCTTAACAGCGCGCTGTTAGAACATCATTCAGATATCTAAACAAGTAAGAGTGCTCTAGTCGGGAGTGCCCGACTAGGAGATACCCTGAACCCAGTTCTGACTTCCATTAATACTTGCCTAATAGTGTGCATACATACAAGCACACACATACTGCAAGCAGTGCAAGCGGTTTAAGCAGTTAGCTTGCTTTTCGCTGAGCTCCATACAATGGAAAGTTAAATCTCAAATAACTTCTGTGTTTATTGTCCGATCTTACTGAAATTTTTGGGACATACAATTGTCAATAATATGTGTGACCAAAACAAATTGCAGGGTCGAACCTTCAAAAATTCGTTTTTTCAACTTTTGGGGGGATTGGGGGGTGGTATCCAAAAAGTGAAATACTTGTTACATGTGTATGCTATTCGAGATTATGCATGCCAAATTTGGGGTCTCTAGCTCTTATATCTATAAAGCTAAATCGAAATTTATCGATAACTTTGAATGCGACGAGTTATTGAACAACTGAAATAAACTTGATCTGTCCCGGGATTAGGAGAACTTATATTTCAAATATGAAGTCTCTAGCTCTTGTTGTCTCTGATATCCGCGTGTTCATACAGACGGACGGACGGACAGACAGACAGACGGACATGGCTAAATCGACTCGGCTGTTGATACTGATCAAGAATATATATACTTTATATGGTCGGAGATGCTTCCTTATGCCTGTTACATACTTTTGCACAAAACCATAATACCCTTTTTACCCATTTTTAATGGGTTCAGGGTATAAAAAGCGCATTTGAAGCTTCAATCTGCTAACAGATTCAACATACGTAGACATGTTATGCAGCTTAAGAGCACGCTGTTAGAACATCATTCAAATATCAAAAGTAGCGAAATTAAAGGCTTCAATCTGCTAACAGTTACGTACAAATGTTATGCAGCTTAACAGCGCGCTGTTAGAACATCATTCAGATATCTAAAATGCGCATTTCAAGCTGCAATCTGCTAACAGATCCAACATACGTACAAATGTTATGCAGCTTAACAGCGCGCTGTTAGAACATCATTCAGATATCTAAAATGCGCATTTCAAGCTGCAATCTGCTAACAGACTCAACATACGTACAAATGTTATGCAGCTTAACAGCGCGCTGTTAGCACATCATGCAGATATCTAAAATGCACATTTCAAGCTGCAATCTGCTAACAGACTCAACATACGTACAAATGTTATGCAGCTTAACAGCGCGCTGTTAATGTTACATACGCACGCGTCTGTCCGTCTGTTAACGCAGCAGACAGCACGTCTCTCGTTAGCGACGCTGTCGTCGCGTGCGATCGTGCGTGCGTCTGTGCGTGCGTTGGTGCGTTGGTGCGCTTTGTTGCGTTGAGCATAATTTGCAGCAACAATTGGCAAAGTGCTTCTGTTTTATTTGATTGTTTATTGAATACACAGCGCATTGCTCGTGCTAATAAATTGCCGAAAAGTCATAAGAACAATGTTTCGCAGTAATTATAATTGTTTTTGTACATATCATCTTTGAATAGCAATTATCCTGTTATTGTATATTGCTCTATTGCATATTCATATTGATAACATATTATTCATTGATTTTTTTTCTTGTGAAACATTTTTTCAATTATGATGGAAATTTTAGTCCCATAAATTTCAACGAAAATCTATTTCCATTTAAAATACCGTATTGGACAAAGTTGTTATCTCCAAATTGAAGCAATAAAAGCCTAAATACATTTTTTTTAAATTTATATATTTTTAAAACATTTTACTGATATATTTCAAGGGGTCGATTTAATTGGATTAATTTCCCTTTGCACAAAAAATAAAACAACTCACTCAATAAGAGAGTAAGGATGCCAAATTTGTTGTAGCAATTGGAAAATTATATGTTTCGGATACAAAGTTGCCTGCGAAAAAAATACAGCTTTTTCACCAACATTTTTGTTATACCCTCTCCATAAACATTATAAAAAAACCATTAGTGTTCAATAATTGTATTGTAAATAATGCAAATTGTTCGCAAAACTGAAACTGAAAATTAAATACTATGTTTCGATTTAGTGATCTGCAACAGAGTCTGGAATATGTCTGTATAAATAAGCGTATAATATGTTTGAACATATGTAGGAGATGTTCCCTTTCATTACATACTCGAGCACTCTTGCATATGGAAATAGGTCAAGGAAGTCGCAAACAAAAGAGCACATAACACACACTCACACACACGCTTAGGAAAATGCGCATGTATGGTGTATGCATGTGGTATTTATTATAGACAGCATGGCGACAACAGCTGCGTCTGATAACATAATGTAAACAAACATAAGCAGCTGTTAAGGGCAGCCCATGCAGTGGCTGCAGCAGCTGTTGTTGTGCTGTTAGCGCTACTGTTGGCTGCACTCACCTTTCCGTTGTGGGCTCGGCACAAATGAGCGCCTGCTTCAGCTCAATGGCCTGGCCATTCTTCTCCTTCAGCTCCCCATTCTCACTGTAGTACTGCACCAGCTCCGGCAGTGTTGCGAACTTCTCACCTGCAATTGGATGAAATGCGATGCATCAGTTATGTTATCTTATGTTCTTATGCTATGTTATGTTATGTAGGCTATGAGCTATGTTATGGTAGGTTAACAGCGAGGCGACTTACCGCCATAAAGATCGAAGAAATCACCATTGTTTTGGATCTTAATGTGTGTAACCTCGTTGCCGCGACGCACGGAAAGGGTGAATGCGCCGGGATTCGAGGATGATAGGCGCGCTAAATATGAACCGTCGTAGCCTTGCTCGTGTAGTAATTTCTCAGCTTCAATGCCCGATATCGTTGGGTGGAACCATCTGTAAAATGGCCAGACAAACATAAATATATATATATATATATATGTATATATCTCAATGTATTTGCATATACGATACTATGCACATTTAGTATGCCATTTTGCTAGCGTTAGTGGAGGGTGCAGAGTATCTGTGTGTGTGTGTGTGTATAAGTGTATAAGTGTCAGTGTGCTAATGCGAATATATTGCTAGTAGAAATGGGCGCGTGTCAAGTGTGCAAAAAACGCGACACAGAATTCAAATAAAGTTTACATAAAGATATGCAATGTAGATAGACGAAAATACAATTTAATTTAGTTGTTTAATTTGTAACGCGTATACTAAAACAATAATAAGATTATACAGTATAGATTTTGATAGTGCTAGTAAAATCCGGCCCGCTACCATCTCTAATTGTCGGCTGTCAGAAATAAACTCAAAATTTAGAATGCTTTAACTTGAACATTTTTCGAATTTTATTATTATTTTTATTATTATAATGGACTGCTTTCTGCAAAACACATTTTTTTCTGTACAATTTATGTTTTTTGGTCGCTCGGAAATTAGAACTTGGTGTTTTTTTTTTAGGTGTGATACCAATTTCTATATATTTCTATGATACCAATTTCAAATAAACAACTTTAGTGAGTTTTCACAGTAAATATGTTTGTTTGCAGCTTATATTAATATTGTTTTACATCTCAAATGTGTTGAAACAAAAAAAAAACACACATTCGGAATTTGAAATTTGTTTGCTTATAACTTCGGACTGATATGAAAGTTCTAATGTCCAAGCGAATATATCTTAAATTTGAATTTAATGACTTCCATGGATTCAGATTGTATTTAATATATATTTTTTCTCACAAATATATCACAAATAGATTAAATTTGATTTTCAGCAAGCTGTAAGCTGCAAACGAACACTGTATGAGCTTTCAGCTGCGATCATGAGCGTGAGAATTTCCGATCGTGAGCGCTCATCTCTAATAGATGGACACAAATATATAAGGTAGCCCGCAAAAAACACACACACACAGCAAACGCCTCTGACCCAGCCACCTGCCTAACCAAGCCCCCCGATTGCCCGCGCGACAGCAGCAGCAGCAGCAACAGCAGCAGCAGCAGCAGCAGCAGCAACAGAGGTGGCAGACAGCAACAGCTGTAGCTGTAGCTGTGGCTGTAGCAGCAGCGATACTGGGATGGGATCAGAGGCGGGGAACGGAGCGGGCTGCTGCTGCTGCTGCTGCTGCTGGGCGGGGGCAATTTACTTTTGAGCACTTTGTTGCACTTTTTTATCTCAACGTTGTTGTTTCTTTCATTTTTCTCTTCACTCTGCTTTGCTTTTTTGATTTTTGTATATACTTATACATATGTAAATAGACCAAGAGTGTATCTATGTGTTTGCGCGTGTATGGGTATGCGTGTGTGTGTGTGTGTGTGCGTGCGTGTGCGTGTGTGTGTGTGTACATTGTCGTTTTTCCTATTGGATTTACCTTCGCGATGACATTTTCTTATTGAACGCGCAATTAAAAAATAAATAAATGTTACACTTAACGGAAAAAAAAATTAAACTTATGTGTATGCTTTTGTTTAAACTTATTTTTACTGTTTGGATACAAAAAAAAAACTATGGATAGGCAAGGCTAGTTGTCGTAGTGATGGAGCTTTCGAGCACGACTGCTATCGATACCAATCATCAAGCCATCGATGTTAGACTGCAATCGACTAAGTGTGTGTACACACTGGCAAGCAACAAATGCGCGATTTGATTGAATTAGTCGGACACAATAGTCAAGCAGCTAGCTTGTGTTTAAAGATTTAGTTAATCAGAGCGCAGTTGAGACTTTGCTATTTTTTAAGTGAATACTGAGAGGTGTGCCCGCGGAACAGCTGTTTTCCTGTGCTTTTTCACAGCATGTGGAAGCTCGTCGATAACTTTATAACTTTCACTGCGATTTCCGTTGATGGGGCATACATGACATACAATGTGCTCCAATTGCAATTTGGATAGCAAAATAAAATTGAGATACAAGTTTTTTGGCTTTTGTAATTTTATTTTTTATTTAAGCAATTTAAAAGTTTTGTCCCTTTTTGTATATAGAGCATTACATGGCATGTAGACATATATATGCATATAATGCATTATATTTGCATTTTTCTTCTTTTCTTTCTTTTGGGTCTTTACTAATTTTTTCAAATAAATATAATTTCCATACTTTGCTCGTCTTCGCTTTCGAATTTAACGTGGACACTTCAATTAAATTTACAAATACATTTTGTTGATTTACGTGTTTTTTCTTGTTTGTTAGTTTTTTAATCATATTTCAATTTCATATACGTTGCCTACGTGAGACCTAAAAAAAGTTTACCATTGGAATTCGCATTTTATTAAATATCGTTTTTATTTGTTGTATTATAAAGCGCGTTCATATATATATATATAAATCTTTATATATTTTTATATATGCATGTATATATTTAAATATATAATACGAATCGTAAACATTTATGCAGTTATTTGTTGTATGTCTTTTGTTTCAAGTTTAGGTAAATTTAGTTATGAATGCATATTGTTTGTTATTTATTAAAGGTACCTAAGATTTGCATTAAATGACTTGTGCACATACTTATATAACTCTTCCAAAAAATGGCCAAAGATCAGCGTCGATAAAGTAGCTTTGGAAAAAAGTGTATGCAAGCTTCGGTTAACCGAAGTTAACAAATTTTTAAATGTGATTTGTGATTTTGTTTTGTATGTGAGATGTGAAACATGATATATAAATGTTGTTGCTGTTGTTTGTTGTTGTTTTTTGTTGTTGTTGTTGGACTGTTATGCTATATGTATGTTTGATTTATGTTTTTGCTTTGCTTTATTCGCAGTTGACATAAGGCATATATTTATTTATTATTTAAATAAAAGCACTGTGCGCCTGACTCAATTTTAAACTATTTTCTATTTTTTCTTTTTCATTTTTTTTTTTTTTTTTTTGTATTTTTAGGTATATATAATTTATAGTTGTAATTGTAGTTGTATGTATACATTTTAATTGTATTTGTATTTATGCATTTATTGGTAAAAAGTAAATAACACAGCGTTTTGCATGCAAAATTAAAATTAAAATTACATTTGAAATGAAATTGTTGTTAAACAAAACAAAAAAGCTTTCGTTTCTTTCTTCTCTGTTGCTGTTGTTTTAGTTTTTGTTTTTTGTTTTTTATATGGCCACGCACACGCAGACGCATCGAGCAAAAATAAACATAATTATAAAAATATAATAATAATAATAGTAATCATTATATTTTTTACTTGCATATGTATTGCGTTCACTTAAATCATAATGAAATATATAATAAAAAAAAAGTATAGATCGAATAGATAAAAATACGATTGCAACAAATTTAGACATTAAACGATTACAATATACAAGATATTGAATATACATTATAATTATAATAATAATAATAATAATAATAAACCTGATGCTGAGTTGAGATTATTTAGCAAAATGCAAACTCGTTGGGAGCACATCTTGAAGCAAAAGTCGAGCAAAGAGCCAAAAAGCAGTTGACAGTTACTTTCTGTTCGTTTTTTTCAGTTTTTGGTTTTGTTTTTGTTTTTTGTTTTTTGTAGTACGTACAACATACAGTTATAAATAACAACTGACGCTTAAATTACAATCAATTATTTTTCTTGACTATACATACAATTTGCGACGATATATGTATGGTTTCTATATATATATATATTTGTAGAGCTACGTTTGCTCCGATTTACTTATTGCTGGACTGTTCCAAATCGATTGGATTGCAGTTTAAAGCAGCGACGAACACATTACAAAGAAAAAGATATACATAAATAATATATATATATATATACACATATAGAAGAAGAGACGACACACTTCTACTATGTATATATATATATACATATATAGATATGTATATTTGTATATATATATATATATATATATGGTGTTGTATGGCATTACAATACATACGCATATGCTAGTTAGTACATATTTATTTTGAAGCTTAAGATTTGCTTGAATTTTCGCGTTTGTAAACGATATTTCCACTATACGACATTATGCTTGCTTTGAATAGTTGATCAATATAGATTGTTTATCTTTTAGTTTTTGTTTCTTTACTTTTTTGAGTATTACGTGCAATGCGGGCGTTGCTTACGTCTTACGTCTTACGTACTTTACTTCTTTCTCTATCTCTGCTGGCTCTATCTCTTTCTCACCAAATCTGCAGACATCTGGGTTTAGTTTAGCTTGGGTTTAGTTTAGCATTTTGCAGGGGTTGCATATCGAATTATTCGTATGTAATGTAAGGAATATAAACTAATCATTAAATTATATATATAGCATATACTCGTATAAACACAGACAGAGAGATAGAGCGTATTATATTCTTGTTGTTGTTTTTGTTTTTGTTGTTGTTGTTGTTGTAGCTATAGATGTTATGATGATTATTATTGTTGTTTGTTGTTGTTGTTGTTGCAGCTTGTCATTTATGTGGGACAAAGGACCTTCAGTATGTAATCCGTTAGCAGCGTCGGTACCGTCGGACTGTCCTCATTAATAGCCTTGAGTACTGCAATAAAAACAATTTTTCAATGTCAGTAGATCTACTATATAAATGATAAGTAATATACATATATAAAATAAACAAGTTTTCAGCCTCTTTATATTTGCAAAGCACATTATCTAGCTGTATTATACATGTTTATACTCTTTTCGAAGAAAATGGTATATTAAGTTTGTGCTGAAGTTTGTAATGCATAGAAGAAGCGTCGGAGACCCCCAAAAGTTACCTCGAGTATGCTTAGATTGACAAAACAAATTGATCTAGCCATGTCCGTCTGTCTGTCTGTCTGTCTGTATGTATGCAAACTAGTCCCTCAGTTTTTGAGCTATCGTGATAAAACTTTGCACAGAGACTAATTATTTAAAGGGACAGCACATTGGTCGGAACCGGCCGGATCGGACCACTATATCTTATAGCTGCCATACAACTGGAAATAAATTTAATATTTCACTAGAAAATTTAGATTCATATGATATCAATTTTTACAGCTAATGAAATTGCTGCAGTTGTCAGAGTGAAAATTGTCTAAAGGTTCGAAAAGAGTATTAAATCTTCGGCACGCCGAAGATAATCCTTCCCACTTGTTATACCCTGAACCCATTAAAAATGGGTAAAAAGGGTATAATGAAGTTGTGCAAAAGTATGTAACAGGCATAAGGAAGCATCTCCGACCATATAAAGTATATATATTATTGATCAGTATCAACAGCCGAGTCGATCTAGCCATGTCCGTCTGTCTGTCCGTCTGTCTGTCTGTATGAACACACAGATATCAGAGACTACAAGAGCTAGAGACTTCGTATTTGGAACATAAGTTCTCCTAATCCCGGGACAGATCAAGTTTATTTCATTTGATCGATAACTCATCGCATTCAAAAGTTATCGATAAATTTTGATTTGAGACTAGCGTTTTTGGGACATAACTTCAAAGTTATAAAAGCTAGAGACCCCAAATTTGGCATGTATAATCTCGAATAGCATACACATGTAACAAATATTTCACTTTTTGGATACCACCCCCCAAACCCCCCAAAAGTTAAAAAAACGCATTTTTGAAGGTACGACCTTGCAATTTGGTTTGGTAACACATATTATCGACAATTGCTTGCCCCAAAAATTTCAATAAGATCGGACAATAAACACATAAGTTATTTAAGATTTAACTTTCCATTGTGTGGGGCTCAGCGAAAGAGCAAGCTATCTGCTTAAACCGCTTGCACTGCTTGTACTGCTTGTACTGCAGCATGTGTGTGTTTAGAGTAGTACGAATGATTGTAAGGACTGGGTTCAGGGTATCTCCTAGTCGGGCACTCCCGACTAGAGCACTCTTACTTGTTTTCTTATAACAATGCATTCAAAAAGTGAAATATTTTGTTCGTGTGTTTGCTTTTCGAGATTATACATACCAAATTGGATATGCCACCTCTAGCTGTTAAAGCTTTCAAGTTATGGCCAAAACACGCCGCACTGAATTCGAAATTTATCGATAACTCTTGAACGGGATGAGTTATCGCTAAGATGACACAAAATGTATCTAAACAGGGACTATGATCACTTGTATTCCAAATATAAAGTTACTAGCTCTTGTAGTCTCGGATATGCGTGTTCATACAGACAGACAGATAGTTGATATATATACTTTATTGATTGGAGGTGCTTCCTTATCCCTGTAACAACTTCATGATACGCTTTGAACCCATTTCTAGTGATTTCAGTGCATACATATTATGATTCTCATTTCCAAGCAGTTGCAAATAGCTTGGAGTACTAATTGCGGATGAATGTTCTTCCAGCTAATTATCGTGTTTGGCTGAGACTTACTTTTAATCAACACCTGCAGCGATTGATTATTGGGCGTGCCATTCTCCAGATGATACGGTATGACAGTGGTCAAATATTTGGGCTCCGGACCTGCAATACGAACTAACTGAATGATATTGTATATGCTATAGAAGCGATATTGTGAGCGTACCTTGGAATTTGCCGCGCTTCTTCTCGACATGGTACTGTCGACGCTTGTTCTGGACTGCCAGCAGCAGGGATATGAAGGAGTTCTTCAGCTCCTTCTCATACTCGAGCTCGTCGCGCAGCGCCAGCTCATTGATCAGTGTCTCGCTCAGCTCCTGGATGAGCATCTCCATCTCCATATACAGCTCGTTCAGCTGTGTGCTGCTCAGATATTGCAGCTCTAGAGATTTTGGATAGCGAGATTAGCTCTGCGTGTCCGGTCGGGGATTAGATGCGTCGCTACTTACTCTCTGCATAGAGGGGCGCACCGAGCACCTCGCGCGCCTTCTCAATCACCTCGGAATCGCAGTGCTCGGGCTCGTCCAGCGGACTCTCGGCCTCATCCATTATGTCGTCGATCTCCTTGATCACCTCCTCCACCGATTTGATCGGCTCATCCACATCCCCATTCAGGCCGTTCAATATCAAGGCGTGCATATCGAGATCATTGGCCACCGCCTCATCCTCGCTGGCCAAATCATTGAACTCATCCACGGGCGTTTGTGCAGTTTGTTGTTGTTGTTGTTGTTGTTGCGACTGTTGTTGTTGTTGCTGCTGCTGCTGCTGCTGCTGTTGCTGATTGCGCTGCTGCTGCTGCTGCTTTGTACGGCTCTGGCCGAGATTGAGGGTCGGCATGTGCATCTGGCGTGTGTACGACTTGGACCAGTCTATGGGCAGAATGTTGCCAAAGTTACCAGTTATGGTCCACCACATTCTGCAAGGAGAGAGACAGAGAGCGAGAGAGAGAGAGTTTCTTTAGTCACGATTTCAATTTCAGAATATATCGAATATATTTAACTCAGAGTCCTCTATTTCTAGAATAAAAACTGTATTTTGGGTTTTTTTAGCTCGTAACTAACTCGTAGACTTATTTGTTATTAATCCTAACTAATCTTTGCCATTTCTTTATAATTGTTATTGCTTTTTGTCTGATTGGGCCGTTTTCTGAGTTTTCCAATATTGGACCAACTTTTCAAGGAAATACCCCCAGGAATTTTTTTTTATGGATACCTTTTGAACGTCTAGCATTTTTCGTTTAGCTCGAAAACCGCCATGGAAAATATTTTTGGAATTATTTTTTTTGGACTCAGATGCCGATTGAACTTTTGCTTAGTGTAATTTGTATTCCATAACAACAATATTATTTGTTATTGTTATTGTTTTTTGTATGAAAAGCATTTGCATTCCTGAGGAATTTGAAAACACATTTATCACTCTACAAACAATTTGATAACATCTTGGCTTATGCATATTTTTAATAATAATAGAGTAATCCAAAAAAATCCAAAAAAATCTTTACCACAATTGCTGAAATTTCAGTTAAGTTTTTATTTCAATTAAGTTTAATACATACAAAATAAACACATAATGAGAAATAAATTGTAAGCTTAGTTAAAATTAGTCTTCCAATTATTTCAGTGTAAGCTCAATTTCATCATTCAATACTTAATATAATTAATTAAAAACTGTAAGTCTATTAATTGCGTTTCATAAACCAATTATTTAATTTTTTTTCTAATGTTACCTGACAATAAAAATAAATAATGTAAAAAATGAAATAAATCTACTATCTATTGCTTATATTATGTATATATTACATATAATATATTTTAAGACATAATCGAATATATTTGATGATAAAAATGCTTAAGAGCAAGTTGAAAATGTTGAAATGCAGCTCAACGATTCTAGAAATTTGCACTCACACAACTATTTGGTGGAATGGAATTTCTTGGCCTTCTATTGCGAATGAGCAAATGTTTCATATTCCACCCACAGCAACGACAACAAAAGGCAAACAGCAGCAGAAAACTGGCACAATAAACTGCCAAGTGGCTGGCTGAATGACTCTACTGCTTGCAAGCAGGCTAAGAAAGCAGCTGGTAAAGATTAAAAGGCCAGCGCACAGGGTGGGGGCCAACAGGGCGGCACAGGGTGGTGCAGCCTGCGTAATTGTTCGAATTTGTGGTTGCTATCTGTGCGAAGCGGCTGATAAAATGCCTCATTTGCTGAACTAGCCAAAAAGCACGAGCCATGCAAATGAGATGCAATTTAGATTGCAGCTGGATAGATGGACAGAAGCAAGTGGGAAGCTTCGATAGTTAAAGCAAATGGGAATGGGCAACAGGGCAAGTGGAGGAAGCATTTAACAGTAGGGACTTTGAGACACCCTGTTAAAGTCGAGAGTGAGTCAAATGAAATACTCTGTAGCTAGGAGAAAGTAATTAAATGAACATAGTGTAAGGAATAAGAGAGAGAGAGAGAGAGAGAGAGGGAGTGGAGCAAACACACATAGAGAGAGAGAGAGAGAGAGTTGGAAAGGAATAAGAGAGAGAGAGAGAGAGAGAGAGACGGAGAAAGCGCAATAAGAGAGGGAAATACGAAAGAGAGAGAGAAAGAGAAAGAGAAGAATAAGAGAAAGAGGGAGAGGCCGAGAGAGAATGACAGAAAGATAGAGAGTAGTTTGAGAGTATAGTAATATAGAGAAAGCAGTAAAAGAGAGCGAGTGAGAGAAAGAGAGAGCGAGGAAAAGCGGAGCCTTAAGAAAGAGTAGCAGGAGAGAGGAGAAAGAGAGAGTACTAAGATAAAGATACAGGAAAAAAGGAAAGAGCGTATATGAAGACAGCGACAGAGATAGAGGGAGAGCCAGCCAGACATATAGAGAGTATATTGAGAGTATAGTAAGTTAGAGAAAGTAGTAAGAGAGAGAGCGATAGAGAGAAACAGTAAAAGTGAGTTACCTAGTAAGAGTATTATAATCTGTATAATAATATCATAATTATAAAAGCCCTTCAAATCTGCAGGCCTTACTCAAGTTTCTGAGAATCGCATAGAAGAGCGATATACTTTGATGTATCCAAAAATATGTAAGCATCAAATTTTGCATATGGTTCTAAGTCTCCAGCTCTGAGAGCTAAGAAATTGAGGTTATGGCGACAAAATTTGTATAGATATCGAATATATTTTTGTTTGCATACATTTATAAGAGCCGTTTTGCACGCACTTGAGCTATTACAGGGTATATGATATATAGTGGGACGGACAACTGGCTCAAGTTGCAATTGGCATTTTGCCCAGAGATTCCCAGAGTTGGTTTCCATGCGAACAGCTTGTCAGAGTCAGAGTCAGACAGTCTGTCTATAGAGTATTAAAATTTGCTGTGTGGCACAATTGCTATCAAATTTCACGATCAATGCCAATCATTTAATTGCCAGCGTTTGTAGATGTTTTTTTTCGTTTCGTTGTTTTGCTTTTGGTTTTGGTTTTATGTTACGCTGCAAATTGTTGTTGTTGTTGTTGTCGTTGTTGTCGTTGTCTCCCCATAATAATTCATGCTCTACATTTGAGCAATTGTTTTTGGTTGCTGCTCTTGTCGATTAGCTGATGCTGCTGCTGATGATGGTGATGATGATGATGATGAGCATTTTGCACTTGAGCGATTTTGCAGCATGAAGCTAATAATGATAATGTTGATGTTGTGGATAGTTATAAGAGTTCTTCTGCAATAGATCGCTGCGCTCTGAATATCGCTTAGATTGTGGCTAGAAGTCTACAATTTGTACTTAATAACGAGCAGGTCATAACGAATAGTTTGGGACGTCTAATTTAGAACGATGAATAGCGACTACATTACAGCGGGTAGTTCATGACAAGCAGTCAGTTGCGAGTAGCTGCTAACGAGTAACTTTTAAGGAATAGTTTGTAGCGAGTAGTCAGCAACGAGTGTGTTTTATATCAAATAGTTGTAGCAACATTCGCTCAGCTTGCAATGACTAGCTCATAGCTAGTTTATAGCGAGATTACAGCGAGTAGTTTACAGCGAGTAGTTTACAGCGAGTAGTTCATGGCAATTAATGCCAACTAGCTAAGAGCGAGCATTTAAAAGCAAAAAGTTTGTAACGAGTGTTTTAAAACGAATTGTTGGCAACGAGTTGTTTGAGCGATTAGATATAAGCGAATAGCTTCTAACGAGTAACTCTAAATGATTCGTTTGTAGCGAGTAGCTCTTTGTGAGAGCTCAAGCTTGCAATGAGTAACTCATTGCTATCTCAAGCTATATCAAAGCTGAAAGTTTTAAGATGCAGACGAGAAATTGATGACGAGCTAGTAACAACGAGTACCTTATGACAAGTATATATTGTATTAGCTTTTTATCAAGGGCACTTCTACTGCCTAAAGTCAAATCAATTAACTAGTGATGGTGTATTTTTTCATACACATGCATCCCGCTGCTAACTAGACTGATTCCCGGTTCCTCCCGATTCCGACATCTTCTACGGATCACTTGCAAGAAAGTATTCGCACATTTATGACGTTCGTGTAAAGAATTTGTGGCATTTCCTTGTGTTTCATTTAATTTTTCTTGAATCGTTGTTGTTGTTGTTGTTGTTGTTGCTGCTGCTGTTTCGCTTCGTTTCGCTGGAAATGAATAATGTCTTGTGTCGGTTGTGTTTTCACTTTGTTTTTCCTTTTGACTTTTTGCGCCATGTGTAAATACAAATCACGAAAATACATTTCTGCAGCAGCAAAAATATATATAAAAAAAAAATAAGAAAACTAAATCGCCGCAAATATTACATACTCTTGTTAAACAAAATACTTTAGGTATCTCGTCAATGAATGAAATATATTTATATTTTACTTAGTTCCATTAATGTAATGTTTTGTGTGTTGATGGAAATTATGTTAAAAAGTAAAAGTAATCCAAACAATTAATCAAAAAGTAAAAGTAATCAAAACTCTGTTAAATCAAACACTAAAAACTTGTATGTTAGCAAATGATTTTTACTAAATGCTTGTATGATTTTACCTCAGTTACGAATTTAGCAAAACAATTAGGAACATATTTTACCATGTGTTATTATTCAAAAGTATTATATTTTAACGAAAAAGGCAACATTTTGTATAAAGTTAAAAATGCGTTAATTATTGTATATTATATACCCGATAGCTTCCCGCAGTGTTTAATTAAAACACTTAAAATAAAATATAAATATATATTTATGCAAAAATTCAAATGATATAAGCTTAAGAGAATAGTAATTACTTATTAAAATAATGTTATATACTGAGTTATATATTTATTGATCTGTAAGCTTTATGGCTTGGGCCAAAACTCATAATACGAATAATAAAAAATAATGTATAAGAAAATGTATAATTAATGTAAGATGTCGATGAAATTCAGTTTGCGTTAAAGCACAATTTACAGGGTATACAAAAGCCAACACAACAAGCAAAGGCCAAAGATGAAAAATGTGCGAAAGAAGCGAAGCGAGCAAATCGTTTGCGACACTCGGGAAAATGCGTCAGGTAAATTAATGTATGCATGTGTGTGTATCTACACACACACACACACACACAGACACACACACAGAGGCAGATACACCCATGGGAATTGGGAATGTTGTGTGTCGAGGCCGCCATATAATTTATATGTAGGTCTTTACAGCAGCAGAATCTATGGTATATATAGTAGTATGCATAAATGTACATATACATATATGTACATGTACATATATATAATGTATATATGCATATACATACATATATATTCATTGTGTGGGCTAAATATTTGGAGCGTCGTCGATGCACTTGGCAGCAAATGAAGTAATTGGCTTTTAAGCCAATTTGCATCTAGTTGAAATCGCATTAGTAACAACCTTGAAACGAACTTGTCACTTTACAGTTTACATTTTCAAAGTTGGGATAGTGTATTCCGAATTCGTTGCGATTCCTTGCCGATTCATATGGCCGAAAAGTGTGTCAACATTTACATATTGCACACTTGATAAAGACACAATATGGGGGCAAAAGAAAATAATGCATACAAGAAAAGCGAATGAGCACTTTTTTTGTATGGGGAAAATATGATAATAAACACAGTTGATTGCAAAAGCGCTAGAATATACAAAATACGGAACCAAATGCTCTTTAGTTTTGACAAATTAATATCAGCTGAAAGTTTTCCAATCGGATTCAGTTGTCAGTTACCCAGTTTCCAAAAATGTGCTCTAGCTATGAAAAGCAGAAAATCTGTCCCAATTTCAATTGTTCCAAAATAGAACCAAAGTTTTGAGCTAGATATCAATAGGCGTTTATAATTTGCATACAAATTTCAGATAGATTCTTCAGTTTGCTACCTCTCTCTCACTCTCTCTCTCTCTCTCTATCCCGCTCTCTCTCTTTCTTTGTCTGTCTCGCACATTTTCTCGGCACACTTTTCAAATAGAAGTTTCCATCATCGCCGCTGGCAATTAAGACATTTTTGTAGCATCGCATAATTCTACATCATCCAGCTATATATGGCACTTATCACGATCGTCAAATCAACGCAACAATATTAAAAACAACAACAACAACAACAACAGCAATAATTATAACAGCACATGTCGAATGAACCCTGAACTCTTTCCATCTTTCCACATGCGCCGTTATCTGGCTGCCATTTGGGGTCTAACCCTGACCGATATGCCGGGAGCTGTTGATGATTTCGAACTGGTGTCGAGACACATGGAGAAAATGCTATTATAAATGCAAGTACAGCTGGTAGATAACACTTAAGGAAGTATAATTTATGCTTGCTTTCAAAATCTATACAAATTCTTACAGAAATTTAAATAAAATCATTCACAATATATGCAGGAAAGGAATTAAGATTTAATTGAAGATGTAATTTGGTTTTCTGTGTGCTTAATTTAAGCACCAAATATCTTAATTTAAGTAATCAAAGTCAAAAAGTGTTCCAGTTCTTAATACAATAACCCAAATGTTTAATTTTCGCGTTTATTTATGAACTTAAATGCATAATCAATGCCTATTTGAAGCTGATTAAAGCTGTTGTTAAGTTTGATGTATGAACTTGTCTGCTTAAAGTAAGCATTAGATATCTTAATTCACGTAATCAAAGTAAAAAAGTGTTCTACTTCTTAAATTAAGAGCCTAAATGCTTAATTAAAGCCCAATTAAGGAAGCTAAATGCTTAATTAAGGCTTTTTGAAAATGTTATTAGGTTTGATTTAGTAACTTTTGTGCTGAAAGTAAGCATCAAATTTCTTAATTCAAGTAATCAAAGTCAGAAAGTGTTCTAGGTCTTAATTTTAGAAGATTTTTTTAGGTAATTGAGCATTTTACGTCTTAATTCAAGCAATTAAAGTAAATATCTGACTGCAATTAATAAAGTTCTTGATTAAAGAAATAATTGGACATATTTTAAGAACGCAATTACTTGAAAATGAATCTTCAAAACTTAAGAAAAAAAGTTGTTTGCTTTGTTTGTAGTTTTTGAATTGGCACAGTATACATTTTATAATTTGAATTTAATTTTGTAATTTATAATTTTTAGTGAAATTACAAAAATAAGAAATCGCTTTCTTAAAATCAGAATTGGATTCTCTGGCATAGAATTTGTGACCTTGGATGGACTTGTTTTTGCTTAAAAACGAACTATTGTTGTTTTTTTTTTTCTAAGTGCAGCAACAATTAGCAGCTCAATTTCAGCGTCAAAAATTTGTGGTCGAGCAACGCCCACGAAATGAGCTCATGAATGCCCCCTCTCCTCTTACCCGAACCCCCCTAAACTCCAAATGTGGCATATTTCATTGTTCCCCATATTCACATATGAAAATTAATGCGTATAGATATTTTAATGAATTTTAATTGTGGTACTTAGATAACGCAATCAATTTGTGTCCAACTGATGAATCAGTCGACAGCACCACATGACTATTTAGTTGATCATTATCAACATGATGATGATGCTGCTGCTGATGATGATGAATATTCAGACGCCAACGCAAATGAGTGGCATTTCATTCACTTGACTTCACTTCATTTCGCCCACGCAGCTTTTGACGTTTTTCTTCTATTTCTTGCTTATTTAATTGTATTTTTTATTTAATTGTGCTTGGGCATTCCATTGTATGTCGTATTACATTTAATTTAGTTTTTTTTTATTTGAATTTTACTTTCTTCCTGTCCCTCGCAAACGGCAAACAATGAGCAACTTTCTAATGCGCTGGCCCAGATGCAGATACAGATACCAGCTACTTGCAAAAGATACTAGATACTTGTTGTTTGTTCGCAAAAGATTCATCTAGCAAACAATGCAGCATAAATCGACGGAATGATAACTAGAAATTGCCTTGATTTGTCAATTCTGCTTTGTGCGCGTCATTCGTAAACGTTTGCAGCCGAAAAAAGAACCTCAAACTTCAACGGAAATGGAAAACATTTCAATTAGCAAAAGCTGAAGTTTCATACTTTACATAAATTATAATTTCATGGTTCATTTAAGGAGAATTCTTTGGAATAACTAAATAATGTTTTAGCTATGAGATATGAGAATGGCAGATTGGCAAAAACACATATTATTATTATATTATATTTGTATAACAAATTGATAAGCACAAAAAATGCAATCAAAACAAAATATTGACAGTCATTAAATGCTACTTTATATATATTTATTATATATTTGCTTTTTTTTTTGTATTAAAATATACTGAAATAGAATTTTCAAAAATAATAATATTCTAATTTACTATAAGAAACGATGAGTTATTATAAGTTCCCTTTATTAATTAGAAAATACATATTTAAAATGTTTTCATTGATTGTCGGCGGACAGTAATTTAACATAAGACTGGAGTGCCCGACTAAGAGATACTCTAAGCTCAGACCTTACATTCATTCATACAATTATCTGTATATGTATGTATACAAATACACAAACATAATGCAAGCAGTGCAAGCAGTTGAACCATTGAGCCATTGAACCATTGAATCTTCAACAACTTCTGTGTTCATTATTCGTCATTTTTAAAATATATATAATATAGAAGAATATATATAGGTAATGGGGTCGTAGCTGCCTAATACACACTTTGGCACAGCTTGAGTTCAGTGTAGACATACAAAAGCACCTTATGCAACACCTTAGCTATTGATGTTGCGGCTTCAGCTTGGGCAATGAGATGGCGATTGGGTTTGGGATTGGGAATGGCAATGGGTCGGGGATTGGCTTTTGCAGCTCCTCTTTGCTGCGGTTCGTTCACACGTATTTTCACTGAAGCGCAGCGCAACATTCACATATTTCATTTTTCGGCATTGGTCAAAAGGGAGACGTGGTTGGGAGATGGGGGATTGGAGATAGGAGATCGGAGTGGAAGCATGACAAATTTGGAATGCCCTTTTGCAATGAGAAAACATATGAATAAATGAAACATTTAATATACATACATCTATATTTGAGAACATCAGAATTGCCAAGGGATTGTCAAGTGCTTGGCATAACATCAAATCTCTGTGGCTTTGAGTGGCATTCAATGAATGCGAATGAGTACATCTACTTAGAATAAATATGCATAATTGTATTCATAGTTGTCCCGAACACAGCTAAAGGACATAGTAGAAAAATGGAACAAGTGGCGAAATATTATCTGCGTCGAGTTCGTAGATAGATTTTACTATCTTATATTTTACTCTTTTGCTCGAATACACCTTTTCATTCAAAATATTTAGTGATGCAAATCTTCGCTATGTATGACTCAGTCGTTTTGCAATTATAAACATTTATGACTTATGAGCTTGATCAAGTGTACAAAAAAATTGAAGGCAATAACTTTGAGAACATGGGATATGTGGCCAAAACCGATATCCAGTTGTATGACAGCTATAGGATATAGTGGTCCGATCCGGCTGGTTCCGACAAATGTGCTGTCCCTTTGAATAATAAGTGTCTGTGCAAAGTTTCATCGCGATAGCTCAACAACTGAGGGACTAGTTTCCATACATGCAGACAGACAGACGGACAAATAATACGGAAAAATACATTTTTTGAGGGCACAGTGAAACAATATGTACATAGTAAGAAATAATAGTTCCATTGTTTAATTTAACAACTTTATGGTAATGATTTTTAGCTTTTATGCTTTGAGTTGAATGAACTGAGTACAGGGTGTATCCTAGTCAATTACCCCCGACTAGAGCACTCTTACTGGTCTTAACGTTTAATAATTAAGGTATCTTCCGTTTTTCACTTTGTACAAATTAGTTGCCCAAAAATGTTATTGAAATCGATCGTCTGTGTCACAATGAGTGACATAGCTGGGATGCCCTTCACAGCCATCGCTGCTCAGCAGGGTATTGTGTTAAGGGGCGCTGCGTTTCTTTCTCTTCTTCATTCGGTGTGCATTGTGCCAGTTGTTTGTGTGAAAGTTTTGCGCTGGTCCCAAAAGCTGATTATAGCTATGGCCAAATAAATAGGTAAATATGTAAAAGATAAATCTGATGCTGGATTAAAAGTGGGGGGAAATCCGAATGGGAACAGAAACTGAAAACTAAAACCGAAACTAAACACGCAAATGCTGCAAACACTTCAAAGCCTATTCTAAATATAGTTGTTCACACTTTGCGTTGGCACCAAACACAAATTTCCCAAACGTGCACAATGCAGATACAAATACAGATACAGATACAGCTAAAAAAAAACAAAGATACACACAAAATGGGGACACAAACGTTGACAATCGTATCGCGCTCGTTTCTATTCGCTGGTACCACAAACACCCTGCCTGATAATTATGATCAAGCCAAAGGGTTTGTACTGCCAAAGCTGATTATTATTATTTATATACCCTGTAATCTGTTACTAAATGCTGACATTCGGAATGTAGATTGCACTTTAGTTTTATAAACACGGTTGCCACATCTGGTACAATTGTACCAAAACAGGTACATTATATATGCGTTGGTACATTGGATTCCTTTTTACAAAATTGTACAATTTTTAATATGCTTACCGTATTTTATTATTGAAAATATTCTTGGTAGTGAAAAATAAAAAGTATTTCTAATTCTTAGTAGATATCACATAAGGTACAGTTGTACCAAAAGCGGTACATTTTTTTGTTCGTTGCTACATTGGATACCTCTTTACAAAATATTACCATTTTTAATATGCTTAGCGTATTTTTAATTGAAAATATTTTTCGTTGTAAAAAAAAACAATTAACTATTTGAAATTTTTTCCAAATACAACACTGACAAACATCGAACATCATTAGAATTCAAAATTAAAATATTAATACAACTTTATTTGTTGCAGCTGGTTGAAAGAAAACAAGAGAACTATAAAAAGTTGGAAATTTTGATACATATGATATTTATATATATATTTTTCTTTCCGATAGCTCAGCCAGTAAGAAATATCGGTATAGATACATTTACAACTACTGTTTTCATTTTTTTTTAAGATTTAGAGGCATCATATTTCATGTATCCTAAATATTCTCGTAATGAATACTTTTGGAATGCATCGTTCTTAAAATTGGGAAAAGCAATAAACACATTTGAATGGCAATAGGCAAATATGTAACAACCAATGCATATGTTGGCCTAATTACAGGGTATCTGCTCGCCGGCCACACTCAACTAGCGCTATCTAGTTATTATTATAATGTGCTCAAAGTGTGGCTTCGTTTTGCTGTCGTCGGTGGTTCATTTTTATAGTTAATTATTATTTTGTTCTGTTCCTCTCATGTTCGTTTTCATTTATAAATAGGCCATTAGCTGTGGAAGAGGGCAGCAGATGAAAGGGGGGGGCATACAGGGGTGGGGTATACAGGGGGGGGGGGTTAACAGTGATATGGCTTCCATTTGCAGCAAGCGAAACTAATTTGTGCTGTTTGTCAGTTATGTGGCCCATAAACAACGAAAGCGGCCAAAACGGCAAATGTTGGCCAAAATCGAACGTTGACTCAATGATGATCATTATGTGGCTAATCAATCAAGCCAGCACAGTCAGCCAAGTGACCCTCAATAAGCCCACACTTCAGCTTCAATTCGAAGCTCTAAACATTTCAAGAAATTACTCATTTATAACTACATTTTTATACCCTGAACCCATTAAAAATGGGTAAAAAGGGTATTATGGTTTTGTGCAAAAGTATGTAACAGGCATAAGGAAGCATCTCCGACCATATAAAGTATATATATTATTGATCAGTATCAACAGCCGTGTCGATCTAGCCTGTCCGTCTGTCTGTCTGTCTGTCCGTCTGTATGAACACCCAGATATCAGAGACTACAAGAGCTAGAGACTTCATATTTGGAACATAAGATCTCCTAATCCCGGGACAGATCAAGATTATTTCATTTGATCGATAACTCATCGCATTCAAAAGTTATCGATAAATTTTGATTTTAGACTAGCGTTTTTGGGACATAACTAACTTCAAAGTTATAAAAGCTAGAGACCAAATTTGGCATGTATAATCTCGAATAGCATACACATGTAACAAATATTTCACTTTTTGGATACCACCCCCCAAACCCCCCAAAAGTTAAAAAAGGTACGACCTTGCAATTTGGTTTGGTAACACATATTATCGACAATTGCTTGCCCCAAAAATTTCAATAAGATCGGACAATAAACACAGAAGTTATTTAAGATTTAACTTTCCATTGTGTGGGGCTCAGCGAAAAAGCAAGCTAACTGCTTAAACCGCTTGCACTGCTTGTACTGCTTGTACTGCAGCATGTGTGTGTTTAGAGTAGTACGAATGATTGTAAGGACTGGGTTCAGGGTATCTCCTAGTCGGGCACTCCCGACTAGAGCACTCTTACTTGTTATTTGTAGCTTTTTGTATATTTTTTTTAAGCTTATTATCTTAAACAAATTTGCTACATATACAATTTATTTGCATAATAATATTCAAATATATATTTTTTTTTTTCAGAAACCAATTCAATATGTTTATCATATTTGAAGAATTTGGTTTTTTTTTTAGTGTTTGTTTTACTGCAAAAAATTAACTTTTTCTGAGATTATCCTAACTACAATTTTTACGTATACTATTTATTTGGAATATCATATTTTGGTTTATCATATTTAAAGATTTTTTTATTTTTATCAATAGTGTTTATTTGTCTTTATTTTCTTATTATATATATGTATATATATATATATCTTTGCTTTAACCATATCCTATTCAAATGATTGCGTATATTTGCAAAATATATATACTAAGCTGATCCATGCTGACATTATTCCAGCTAACAATAAAATATACATGCCATATGATATAACATATATGTATATATCATATATTTCTAGCTGTAAACCAAATTGTTTATTATTTTTTGTCACAACAGGCTTTATATATACATATAGTATATGTATATATATTATACATATATACATATGCCTCAATCAAGTAAATGAATCATCAGCGATTATCAATAATTCGATAGCATAATTTGAATTGCCCTTTTTTGCGCTCCTGAGGGGGTGGGCAGGGGGCAGGATTGGGTAGGGTGTGCCACTGAATGAAGTGCCAATTTCATTTCAAAGCTCAAGCCCCGATTCGATTTCTGCAAATTATATTTGATGCCCAGGCAACATTCAACTAAAAAAAAACCATGTTTTTGTTTGTTGCCGCCGGCTTGGCGTTGTCCTTGACAAGTCCTTTTCTCTCTCCCTCTCCCTTCTCTCTCTCTCTCTGAGTTGCTCTCTTTGATTGTTGTTGCTGCTGGATGATGATGTAATAGCCGGCGGCAAGCCTCTCTCGATTAGTCATTCATATCTGTATCTGTAGCCTCATTTGTATCTAGATACATATATGTATATATATGATTCGCATACGCAAATAATTCGCATTTTGTTAAACATTGTTAAACAATTGGAGAATGCAAGATATTTATTGAAATTTTCAATTGTATTAACAACGTTTGATTATTATGTTTTAAAGCATTAGAGGACCTATTCTGAATTTAGAAATATTTACAAACAGCACATAATAAAATATGCAATAGTAAATTTATTATTATTAATTATACAATTCAGACTTTATGATTTCAATGATTGCTTTCAGCTTCTGAATAGTTATGGTTTCTGTTTTCTTTCCTTTTTTTGTGTGCCAAATGAAATACTTATGACAGTTTTTATCATTTTAAATGTCTTTTTATACCCTTAACCCATTAAAAATGGGTAAAAAAGGGTATTATGGTTTTGTGCAAAAGTATGTAACAGGAAGCATCTCCGACCATATAAAATATATATATATTCTTCATATTTGGAATATAAGTTCTCGTAGTCCCGGGACAGTACAGGTTTGTTTTATTTTATCGATAACTCGTCCCGTTCAAAAGTTATCGATACATTTCGATTTCACACCAGTGTTTTTTTGGCCATAATTTGAAAATTATAAGAGCTAGAGGCACCAAATTGGTATTGCAAATATTTCACTTTTTGTATACCACCCCCCAATCCCCCAAAAGTTTAAAAACGCATTTTTGAAGTTATGACCTTGCAACTTGGTTTGGTCACACATTTTATAGCCAATGTTATGTCCTAAAAGTTTCAGAAAGATCGGACAATTAACACAGAAGTTATTTAAGATTTTACTTTCCATTACATTTATGTATACACACTGATAGATTAGTATGAATGTAAGGACTGGGTTGAGGGTATCTCCTAGTCTGGCACTGCCGAGCACTCTTACTTGTTTTTTATTAAAACAATATTTCAATTATTTTTGGTTTCTAAAATGCATAAGAACATTCGAAACTTATAAATTTTCGGTTCGAATTTCTGGAAATTCAAATTAACGAATGTTCCAATTCATTATTTAATTGGGCTTTGTAACAGAATTCAAATGATTCAAAGGAATAATCTCAGACAACCAAGAAAACGGACATTTCTAGTATTTTTTTCGCTGTTGACATTTTTGCATAATCGATTGGATTGTTGCGCTGCAACTCAACAGCGACAATTAGCTGTTGTTGTGCACAGTGCAAAAGGTTAATGTCCTTTTTGCAATTGTGCGCTTGGCCAGGAAATGACTTTCAAGCAACCCCCAATAACAACAAAAACATCAACAACAACAACAACCCTAAACTAACACAGAATGCCTATCAACTCCTGCATTTCATTTATTCGCACCCACTCACTCTCTTTATACTGCCCCTACTCTCTCTCTCTCTCTGTTGCTTTCGTAACACGCATACGCCATGTTGTGCTTACTGGCATGACTCATACGACCCTCAATAAGCAAGCAGTCTTTGGGGTGTGGGGCTGGGGGGCTGTTGGTTAGCTATTGCGAAACTACCCCCGTCTATATTTATACAATTTGATTATTGTCGCATCGCCGAGTCCAGGATGTGTGCATTGTTTTCAAGGATATACATCATATACAGCGACTTGCAGCAGAACAAAAAACAACAGCCCCATCTCCCAGCTCGAGAAAGCAATCGTATTTATTTGTAATACAACAGAAAGGACTACAAAAGCAGAGAATCTAGAATAGTATAAACTAAAATTTAAACGAAATGCATTAATAGTAAAATATTATCTATTACAGCGAATATTTGTTGACTTTTTTAAAGACATTAAAGATATTAATTGAAATTTATATGCTTAAATATTAATTATGTTAAGAAAGAGATCGTTTCTGAGGTTTACAGTTTGATCAAAACGCCATTTTAAGCATATTTTTTTAATTTGTATACAAAATGTATGATTTTGAAAAAAAAATTTAATTTTTAGAATTTTAAATTATTGTTGAATTAGAATAATATATCAAATAAATTTACTTTACTTCTAAGACATACATTTTGCGCTAAGAATTTACTAAAACACCTTTTTAGAAAGAAAAAATAAACAAAAGATTATACAAAATAGCGGATTTTGAGAAATATTTATAATAATGTTCAGAATTTGGAATTAATCTAGAATTCAAATAACATTATAAATAAATAAATAATAATTAAATAAGTACAAATTATAATTTATTTATGAGGTTTACAGCTTGGACAACAAATTTATCAAAAACCCATTAAAGAGCCAAAATTTAAAAAAAAGTTTTTACAACATTTCTAATCTATAGAAAAATATAAATTTTCAGATTTTGGAAATACACTTAAATGTGAATATTATTAAAAATATATATACTTTTCTTATATTATAGAATAAGATATTTGTCAGCAATTGATGATTTACTTATAAAACAATCAGCTTAGAATCCTAGAAGCGTTCCATATGTCGAGTGACTACTGTACTTGGCTAGCTGACTTTTGTTTTGCGGTTCGAATGTCAAAAACTAATTGAACCCCAGAGACTATGAGCAAGTTTTTGCCTTTTAATTGAATCGTTGACTGACGAATATATAAGCTAAGTTCAATTTGAGTTTTCGCAAATTTTTTCTATATGCACCATTTGCATTTAATTAACTTTTCATTAAATATACAATATTAATATGTTAACTGACAGCTTAGCTAAGTGCAGTATTAAGGACCTCAAAACACACACAAAAAGAGCTGACTTAAAGTTCGGCTGACCAAAATCAAATGCGGCCAGAAAAAACGAGTTTTCTTTTTGCTGTTTTTTGGTTGAACTGCAGTCAGGATGTGGCGACAGGACATTGAACTTAGGCGCAAAGTAGGTCGCCACAGTTAGTTTTGAGCTGCATTTCCAGTTTCAGTTGCATCCACTTCCAGTTGAATCAGCGCAAGGCTGATTGCATCAATTGCATCAGTGATAGACAATTGCCGATGAAATTGAAAGAAATGCAATGAAAGAAAATAAAAGTTGCCACCGACCACCACTCACAAATCAGTTATGTCAACGAGTGCGGCTACACTCAGCGAAACAAATGGCACTTTAAAGCCACAAATCGTTTGTTTTATTTCCTTACAAATTCTAAATTTACGAAATACGATTTCTTAGAAGTTGTGTTTGCCCTAAAACATCAGTCCTAATAATAATATTTCTGAGAAGTTGATGGCAAAACTGAACAAGAGTGCTCGAGTCGGGAGTGCCCGACTAGGAGATACCCTGAAGCAAATCCATACATGCACTCATACTAAACTATCAGTGTACAAGCAGTGCAAGCAGTACAAGCAGTGCAAGCAGTTAACTTGCTTCTTCACTTAGCCCCACGCTATGGAAAGTTAAGTCTTCAACAACTCCTGTGTTTATTGTCAATATTAATGGCAATAAAATGTGTGACCAAACCGAATTGCAAGGTCAGACACTCAAGAATTCACTCTGGTGCGAAACAGCGTTTTTGATTTCGCTGAGTGTAGCGTCTGCGTGTCCCACGCCTTGGTCAAAGCATTTGCAAATGGTTTCTTCGCCGGCTGACAAACCGGAAAGCGGGGCCAGCAACTGTTAACCAAAAGCGGACTGCTTGCTGCGTGCTGCATTGGCACATATGGTCAGTCAGCCTGCCTTTAAGTGGCACACAAATGCGGTCGTTTTTATGTCGCCGTCGCATGCAACAACAACAACAACCGTCAGCAATAATGAGAGTCTATAAAAGCGCTAGTCACAGCGAATTTGGTATGCGATATTCTCGCATTTCCTTTCAGACTTGATCGATAAGAATCAATTTCATATGCAATACGTGAAACAGCAAAAAAAATACTTAGTTTCAAGTACAAAACAGGTATACAAAATTATTATCATAGCAAGATTATTATTATATATAAATAATATTATTAGGCATACGCATACAATTCTTATATCAAGTACTATATCGAATTTCAATTTTAGTTTCAGTCAGTTTGACACCTTTTTCATAATGTTTCACTAATCTATTTTAAATACTGCCAGAATCTTAAACTTTTAGTTTCTCAAAATCTTAGATTTATATTTCAAATTTCTAAATGGTACATGTTTTTTTTCATAATTTTATTTTTATGTCATATACATTTTAATAAAATTGAATTCAATTGATTTTTTCATCTATAAGAGTAACGTTTCTTTCTGTTATCTCTCCAATTTTGGCTTGGGAGTAAATCGCCATTTTCAAAATGTCACTAATTGATGACATCAAATGAAAACGTACCCTATATACATATGTTATACAGGGTATCTCTTCTAGTTGCGCTTTCCTACGAACATTTTATTCGCTCAGTGTACGTTTTTAGTGCTGAGTTTGTTGTTGTGGCTGAAGCTGGCCGGGCCGCAAATGTTGCATTTGTTGTTGTTATGATTAAACGTGTTCTTCGCGCAGCAAAGAAACCAGCAAAAGCAACAACAAGCTGATCCAAGATGAGAAAAAAAATGTACTGCATCAAGCTGAGAAGAAGCTAAAAGTTTTCTACGCAGCAAATACTCGACACTGCCGACCTTCGTCAAATGTCACACACGCTCTGATGCGGCTGCTGCACACACACACACATAGGCACATGTACACGATGCTCGACCTTCGTTCAAATTGAGAGACGGCATCTTTGCTAATGGGTAACGTAAATATTGACAAGCGACGCACTCGTAGGCGACGCGCAGGTAAACAAGAACAATGAAACAAAACAATAAAAACACAGCGTTGACAATTACAGTTGGCTGACGGCAGCAGCAGCAGCGATTTCAGTGCCTCTAACGGTGAGAGAGCGAGACAGCGAACTGTAGGTTAGCAGCAGAGGGCAAAGGATGCCACGCTCTCTCTCTCTCTCGCTCTCTCTCCCAATCTTGAGCTTACTTGGAAAGCTTAGAAGAAGAAAAGTAGCAGACAGCAAGACTGCGTGGGGATAGAGGAAGTTTGCCATATGCTACAAAAACAAAGTGGAGTGCACACGAATTTCAGCATTAAGAAGAATAGATAAGTACTCAAAATACAGTGGCTCATAGATTATTTCATGCAAATGTACAGAAGAGATAGAAAGCATACAGTTGCTAAACTAGTAGGGCTATCAATAACAGTTGAAATGAAGTTGTGCTCTAAAAAATTTACAAATAATTTAGCGATTGTATCTGTGTATGAAAATTTCCAATAAAATAGGCTGTGAGCCACTGTATCTGTTTTTGCATGACTAGCCAAAAGTTGCTTAATTTCCAACTATGTATGTATGTACATATGTATTTGCATTTAATTTGGCGTGTCAGCATATCATCATGTTCATATTCGTATTGAGGCAAATATGAATATGCAGCACATTACACGAATACAGTATGAATATGTGTGCATTTCAAATAATTGCTTTCTTTTGGCACGTAAACACAAACACAAACACACACACACACACACACACACAAGCGAGAGCTTCGTTAAGCTGCACGCGATTATCAAATTTATTGACTGATGTCAGTCAGCAGAAAAGCAACATAAACAAGTAAAAATGTTTGCTGTTGGCAAGCTTGAATTAAAAGCCAATAAACACTTTTTCCTCTCAATAAAAGACAGCAATAACAAATGCGTTTGTGTTTAATTTGTGCAATTGTGCAATTCTCGCTCTTCACTCGCTCGCCGACTGCGACTTCGTTAAGTAACGCCGCTCTCTCGCGCGCTCGCTCTCTCGCTCTTTCCAGGCAAATGCACCCATAAGTGCCCTTTTTATCAGCGGTCAGCGCAGTCACTCGCCGCTTGTTGTTGCTGCTGTTGCTGTTGCTGTTTATGATTTATGCTTTTACGCACCGCAAAAGCAAAACGCAGGCAATTTTGTTGTTGTTTTGCTTTTGAATTGCTTTGCTTGACAAACGGCACTCAGCGCTGATTGCGACTTCCCCCACATTGCGTGCTGCACAAGTGGGCCACCGTTTAAGCATTGATTGTAGTTCTTTTTGTTTTTGCTGGAAGGGTGCACTCTTCCGCCAGACGCTGGTCAAGGGCTGCTTGTTGCTGTTGTTGTTGTTGTTGTTGTTGGGATGCAGGAAACTCTAGATAGCACATTTGTCAGCCGTCGACTTTTATCGATCCAACAAAGTACCCCCGCTCCGCCCCTGTCCGTCCCGCCCCGCTCCGCCCCTGTCCGCTCTCTCCGCCGCAGGATTACGTCGTTGTATGGCGCCAGGGTTGGCCGCTGGGTTTGAGGGTGGGCGAAACTGGCGCATGCGCGTTGGGAATTTGGGAAAAATATCGCGCAATGCATTTTATATAACTAAAACGGTGTCTGTTGGCAGAGCCGATTTGGCAAAACCGGTTCACAGATGAGACGCTCCATATTCCAGCGGCGAAAACAATATATTTTCTCGTCCAACATAATATAATAGAATAGAGTATAGTAGTTGCATAGCGCTAGCATTAGTTTTTACTTTTGGTAGGAGAATATCATCTTTCGCCAGATCTAGACCCAAGGCAGTTTCCTCCATGAGCTGAGTCTATGCCTAGCCATACCAAAATAAGCTCACTATTCGGGTTGGAATATTGCAAAATGTCAGCAACAAAATCAGAACTTAATTTAGGTAGAAACAAGTGGGGAAGGATTTTCTTCTGCGTGCCGAAGATTTTATACTCTTTTCGAACGCTTAGGCAATTTTCACTCTGCCAACTGCACCACTGAAATTTCATTTGCTGTACAAAATCGTTTTGTCGCGTAACATTTTGTTGTTGTTTGTTCTAAGAATATTTTATTCATTGCCAGTTGTATGGCAGCTATAAGATATAGTGATCCGATCCGGCCGGCTCTGACTAATGTGATGTCTCTTTGAATTATAAGTATCAGTGCAAAGTTTCAGCGCGATAGATTCACAAGCATGGGATACATGGCCAAAACCGACTTTGATTTGTAGGGCAGCTATAAGATATAGTGGTCCGATCCGGCCGGTTCCGACCAATTTGTATTTTCATTCTAAGCATACTGGCAGTAACTTTTGGGGGTCTCCGACGCTTCCTTCTATGCGTTACAAACTTCAGCACAAACTTAATATACTATTTTCTTCGAAAAGAGTATAAAGTTATGGTCAGAATTCAGGTCTGCATGCTCAAATATTTGCTGTAACAAAATCAGACCTTATTTTGAGATATTTTAGATATATTTGATAAGAAATTTGAATGGAACGATCTATTTGATCTATTGTTACCCTCTGCTGAGTCCATAGCTCGTTCGTCAACCCAATCTTTGGTTGGGTTGAGAGTAACTCAGTCTTCCAAGTGAATGAAATGTTCAACGATTCCGCCGCAGTATGGATTATTCCTATTTGTAATGGGTGGCTGCTTAGTCTACAATGTCAGGTCGGAAGATCGTTAGGTATTCCAAATCTATGCTTTGCCATGGTACTTGATTGCTTAAATCGTCTCAGATTACTACTATACTATAGTGAAAACCTTCAAAAGTAAGAAAGGAAACGAGGTTTTCCCAAACTGAATACTTCGTGAAGCATACAAAATAAAACCAAAACGTTTTATGTTTTAAAAATTGTTCATAGTTTAGTGGTAAAACGTAAAACCGAAAACCGAAAAGAGTCGAAATATACTATAAGATATGAGTCAATGCACACTTTCGTTGGGCTCCACTTCTTCTTAGCCTGCTCCCGCCTGGACATTGGAGCAGTTGCAACTGATGGAAACGCTGTCTGCCGTCTTGTCGGATCGAATGCGTGTGGATTGATGTGTGTGGGTACTGTGGCTGCTGACTGCCTGCCGCCAGTTGGATGCGCTGCCTCCTGCCGGAGGAGGCTCTAGTCGGGCTGCCCGATGGCCCGATGCAGCTCCTTGGTCGTCTCGCGCAGCATGTCCTGCTGCTGCTGCTGCATCAGCTGATCGTACATGTCGTGGACGTTGCGATCGCGTCGCTGCTGCATCGTGTCCAGGGCCTGCTCCAGCTGGCGATCGAGCGCGGCGACATGGCGGCGCGTCTCTGGCGATTCGTCCAGCAAGCCGCGCATGCAGCCATGGAGGAAGTTCAGCGGTCCAGCGCTGGGCAGCCAATCCTGCAGGCGACGTATGGAGCGGCGCGTATTGCGCTCGAGCGTCATCATGTGCACCTGCTGGCGCCGGATGGCCGACTCCGCCTGCTGGACGGCGGTGCGTCGCTGCCACTCGGCACCGGTGCGGCGGTAGAACTGCTCATTGGCAACGGCATTGGCGCGCATGGCATCGATCTCGGCGATCATTGCGCGATTCTGCTGCGAGATCAGCTCATATTGCGGCTCCGGCACGATGGTCGTCGGTGGGTCCGTGGATGCGGCAGTGCCGCCGCTTAGCCGGATTGCTGGCCATGGTACGGCCATGGCATCGAGGGCGGCCCAATCTGCGCGGAATGTGTCAGCCACATCCTCAATTGGCTCCAGTCGGGCCAATGGACCCATCAGACGCCGCCCGTCTCCATGGCCACCACACTCGGTGAGCAGCTCCTGCAGCGGTCGGCGCATATTCTCCGGATCGCTAAAGATGCCGTCCAGCTTGTCCGACTCCCTCAACTGGCCATACATCAGCAGCAGGAGACAGTTCCGGGCGTACTTGTCCTGCGGCGCGGCCATGTGGAAGACGTGCAGCCAGCGGTGACTCATCACAATGTCAGAGATGCTAATCTTTTCCGATAACACGCTGCTCAGCAATTGCAGTTGCGTTTGGAAGTGACGATCCAAATTGCATTCATTTGTTTCACTCATTTTGTTTAAAAAAAAAAAAATGGTTACACTAAAGAAGATATTTGGTCTATTGGCTGAAAATTTTACAATTTACTTTCTTTGGTTCCAGAGCTTGGAAAAGTTAGAAAACAAGATTTATATCAGACTGAAACTGTGGAGCGTCGAAAAGTAAGTGAATAATGCCCAGTGATTTCAAATTGTTATGGGCTAAACGATAGGACTAGAAACTGAGAGGCTACTTTGTTTTCAAAAATATTGACAAACAGGCTCAAATTGCTCAGATGGGAATTTTGACAACAGTTTTTCAAGCGTACATTCAAAATTCCATAAAGGGACTTGAGGATGCTCATACACGTATTATTTATATTTATAGGAAAAGCTTTAAATCACTAGATGGACTCAAAACAGTGGAGTAGGCAGCATTTTGTAAACGGCGGCTACAGTTGTTTGTTTATACATAGATCTATAAATGCTTGAAAAACAGTCAATTGGGCAGTCAGTCAGTCAGTCCATCAGTCACTAAATAAGACACTAAATATATCAATCAATCATACAGCTAATCAGTCAGTCAATCAATTAATCAATCAATCAGTCCGTCCAACAGTCAGTCAGTCATAAATCATCTAATCAGTCAGTTGATCAATCAGACAGTCAATCAGTCAGTCCAACAGTCAGTCAGTCAATCAGTCAGTCATCAATCGATCAGTCATCAAATCAGACACTAAATATATCAATCAATCATGCAGCCAATCAGTCAGTCAATCAGTTAATCAATCAATCAGTCCGTCCAACAGTCAGTCAGTCATAAATCATCTAATCAGTCAGTTGATTAATTGGGCAGTCGGTCAGTCAATCCATCAGTCACTAAATAAGACACTAAATAGATCAATCAATCATGCAGCCAATCAGTCCGTCCAACAGTCAGTCAGTCAATCAGTCAGTCAACCACAGTCAGTCCAACAGTCAGTCAGTCAGTCAATCAGTCAGTCAACCACTCAATCATTCATAAATCAATAAATCAATCAGTCAGTCAGTCAACAATCAATCAGTCAATCACGTTCAATCAGTGAATCAGTTATAGTCAATCAATCAATCAAATGTATATTCGCTACAAGTCAATTAACTAACTAATCAATCGCTCAGCAATCAACTTAATCAATCAATTCACTCAATTGTCATAGTTCATCAATCAGAATCAGATGTATGTATGTATATGCGTTACGACTACTCACTGGCATTCATTCATGATCTCCTCCTGGCTGCGCACCTGGACCGGTGCCAGCTCCTCGACGTTCTCCTCGTAGTTGCCGAAGCACTTGGTGATCTTCTCATCGAACGTATTCACCAGATCCTCCAGACTGCCGCCGAAAGTCTCCGTAAAGTTGTCCACATTCTCCGCGCCGCGCTTATCGCCCATGCCCATGCCCAGGCCCAGTCCCAGGCCGAGTCCGGCTGCCGCATCGGCCAGCACCAAATCGTTCAGATTGTGCGTATTGCAATTGGGACTGATATTGCCAGCTTCCGCGGATCCGGCTGATCCGGCCGAGCCCTCTGCTGCTCCATTTTTGCTAATGTGCGCATCGCGCACCGCATCCTCGAGCAGACGCAGCTTGTCCTGCTGCTGCTGCTTGGCATCCTTGTTGCCGCTGCCGTCCTTCTGGCTGCGGTTCGCATTCAGATTCAAATCGTTGAGCGCATTCTGATTGGAGATGAAGTCGCAGCCGCCCCATTCGTCCGTCTCCTCGAACTTCGCCAGTGGAGCCTCGAATTTAAGCTCGGCCATTTTCGTGCCGAGGTCACGCATGGCACGCGCGGGGTGCGTGCGAAGGGGGTAGGCTCTCTGGCAGCTGCCCAATTAAGTTGCAAGTCCTTTTTCCGTTTTTTTTAATATTTCTTCTGTTACTTGCTCCAATAAAGCACTCAACTTTGGCAGTGCTGCGTATTTGTTTTTGTTACTCTCCAACACTCGCTCGCTCTCGCTCTCTCTCGCTCTCTCTTGTTCTCCCACTCACCTGTGTTGGGAAATTTTTTGCAACCCCTATTTGCACACTTGTCACCCCACCGTCACTGTTCGGTCTAAGCAGTATGTTTCGTATTTTGATTTACACAAATCTTTTTTATTTTTATTTTGTTTTTAATTTTTGTATTTTGCTTTGCTGCACAGTAAACAAAAACAACTGTAAAAAAAATATAAAAACTCGCTTGCGTATATATATTTTGCGTCGCGTGTTACAAACACTGTTTGTTTCTATCGTTTTTGTTTGCTCTGCCCAACGTACTTTTGCTGGTTGTTGCAGCGCATAAAATAAACACAGCACAAGTGTCGACAAAACGCGCAACACGACGGCAACGACGAGACCAAAACACAACGAAAGTTTTTTGGCGACTGCCCACAAGCAGTGTGACCGCATGCGGCCAGCGCCAAAATACCACATACCCTTTTCAATATACAGCACTGCATAAATACTAGCAATTAAAAAAGCACATAATTGTTAATTTTACAAGAATGAACTTGCATTTGTTCGCTAATAACATATACACATCATAATGATATGATGATAAGCAACAAATTACTTGAATCTGTATTAAATTCTATAGCAAACTACTGGCATCGATAACAAACGATTACAATCGAAATGGAGACGCTTGCAACACTTACTACATAGGCGGGCACATTTGAAATGCGGTTTAAATGAGCATTTGATTAGAATAACCCAACTTTTCCAACCACTGCTTTGCAGTATATTAAAAAGAAAACGTTTGCATATGTTTATATTCAGTTTTATTACAATATAAATTAATATTTATATTTAATAATACATTATTAGAGTCCGAGTCCTAACATTTTATTTTAATATTTTTTGTTGTTTGTTTATACTGCGTAATATCGAAGCACTCTGCCCAGCGGCATTATTATTTTAATAATTATTTTGTTTTTAACATTCGTTTCCATTTAAATTAGCTTTTGGGTCAAAAAAATATGGTTAGTTTTTAATGTAGTACGTAGTATAAGTAGGACTTGTTTCTTTCTTCTTCTTTTCTTTTTTTTTGCCCATTTCCTGTGGGTTATCATTTAGTGCTCTTGAGAAATGCAATCAATAACAGAACTGTTAAACATAATTTTTTTTTGTTTCGTTTTTGGATTGGTTAAGTATCTTAAGAGAAGCACATACATACATATGCATGTGTGTAGATATGCAAATATACACACATGTATGCAATTTTTTAAGGCTAAGCTACAACATTGTTTGTATTCTCTTCCACACATTCGGTAATATATATATATTCTCATTTTTTTCTTTTTTCTTTTTTAGTGGTTTCTTAAAAGCCGTTTTTTGCAAGTAGTGTACATTTCTGGGTGTGTGTGTGTGTGTGTGTGTGTGTGTCTTTTTTGTCTTTGTTAGATAAGAATTAAATGTAAAATAAATATTAGTATATAAACTATATGCTAAAATAGAAATGCAAAAAACATTATCTCCAATCTCATCTCAACTGCACTTAAATCGTTTTTTTCTTCTTCTTTTTCTTTCTTCAAAGTCGTTGCTTGAAAAAACAAGCTTGTTACAATTAATAAAAATAATACAAGAGAAATAAATATTAAAAAAAAAAAACGTGAAAAATTAAGATTGACTGGAAAATGGCGTCTCTAAATTCTTCTTGAATTTATTTGATTATTTCAAATTAATTGTTAAAGATGACAAAACATATAAAAAAAAAATAAGATCATTAACATTATGGTTGTTTATGTTTAATGAGAGTAACAAATATATAGCAATACGTAAATTGGTTTTGGTGCGGGTAGTATTTTCAATAAATTAATACAAATTAAATACACGTTTTGTGGCCTTCATTTTTTTGTTGTTGCTGTTGCTTTTTTTTGCGATTTTTGTTTTTTGTTTTAGTTTTAAATAAATACAATGTGTAATTATCAAATAGTTGTAAAATGTAATCAGAGCCGCGTCCGCAGCGGCAGACAGCCGAAAATGAATGGAATCTCATATTATGTATAAAATATGTTTAGTATTATGTTATGTATAGTGTATGTATTATGTATTATAATGTATATATGTATAAAATAAATGTCTTTTTCTTTCACACAAGTTAAACGCGAGCTAACTATTAACGCTTATATAATATATGTATATATATGTATATATATATAAACGCTTTACATTTCGTTTTGCCAATTTGTTTATAGCGTTTTTGTGTTTGTTTTTATTTAGTGTTGCTGCTGATTCCAAAATTCAGCTAACTGTAAAAAGCTTGACTCTGTGTGTGTGTGTGTTAGTATAAAGAAGTGCATGAGTTAAATTTGATTGAAGATAGAGAGAGAGAGAGTGAGATATGAATGAGACTGCAGCAGATTGTGCTCTTGCTTTGGGCTGCAGTTCAGTGTTGCGAAATGTGCGAAGTGTTTGTGAAATAATGAGAAATTCGATATGACTGGGGGATATTTGATGTTCTTGTTTTATTGATGTGCGCAAAACATACCCCAAAATGTAATTGAACCAAAATAAGTGTGTTGTTTAGCTAAATTCAACGACATATGCCAGTTAGCGTATTGGGAGATTAAACAGAACCAAATGTAACAGGCAAAGGGTTAATTGAAAATTATGTAAATATCTAAACGACTTATCTGAAGCATTATTAAAACTGCACTCCGTTCAAAAAAAAAAATTTGTTTCATATTTATATATATAACTAGAAAGTCCAATACTATATAACTGACATAGTGGCTGCAATTTGTTCTTTGTTGTAGTGAGCTGTTGCTGTTGTTGCTGTTGTTGCTGTTGTGCTATTGTTGCTGCTAGTGTTGTTGGGTGCTCAACGCTTGTTGTTAGTGGGCTTGAAATGGCAAGACAACATCTCCTCCTTGGCCAGTTTGGCGCGATATTCGGCCATCATATCACGGCACTGTATGGCGATCTCGAGCAGCGTCGAGAACATCGTCTCGCCCCGCTTGCAATACGCATCCTGATCGTAGTCAACGTAGTTGGTCAGATCGTACAGTGCCTTCGATTCGGCGAGGAAGTTCTCCAATGTGGCATTCACATTGCGATGATACTCGACGACCATCTCCTCGGTCTGCTGCAGATCATCGATGGCCTGATGCTGCACAATCAGTTCGTCCGACATCTCATGTTCCTATATACAAAAGTGTACAGCATAAATATAAATATAGAAATATAATAAATATATAATGCCGTGCGTTAGTTTTTAGTGTGTTTTTATATATATTTTTTTGGTTTGTGTTTTTTTGTTCTTGTTAGTTTTGCTACATTCGAAAGATTTATATTTTTTGGAAATTCGCTGAATATATATATAGGCATGACAATATATATTCAGCGCTGCTTAAGCCCGGAATCTTGAATTTGGTCTCCTCGCTTGTCAAATCGTAAGTCTTGAATTGTCTTGTTCTTCGGAAATAAAGATTTTGCTGGTCAATGTGTATTGTGAAATTCATGCGCGGAATTTGGTTGCACCAGAATTTTGAACGAAGGGTTCTTGCCACGAAAATTTATGCCAATTGATAGTCATAGCCTTGAGCTAGCTCTTGTTCTTCTTCATATTTGAAGGCATTGAAAGTTGCAGTTTTTAGTTAATTGTTTTTCTTTTCATTCGTTTTTTTTTGTTTGGTTTTTTTTGTTTCTTTTTTTCGTGCATATTGGACCTCTTGAGTGTATTTTTGACTAATGGTAATTTTAGTGACGTGGCTGATTTTGTTTGTCAGGTTTCGGCTTTGACTTGCCACGTATCTAGAAAACACAGTAGACAGTCAATCATTTTAGTACAGGGTGCAAGGAGGATAAACAATTTCAATTCAATAGATACCAAACTAAGGCTAAGTCTAGTCGAGGTTGCTCGACTAGGCGTATACCCTGTGTGCGCAGTTGGTGGAGCAAAAGTAATTTTGTCAATACGAAAAGTACTATAATGTTAGGTATACGAATTTATCGAGAAGTACAGTAGTACACAGCTCAAATTTCGCAGCGGACAGCAGCTAGCAACAGGGTATATTGGTTAGGGCAACTGCTAGGCTACAGGCAGACAGACACGCACACATGCATACACAAACGGAACTACAACGGCGGCGGCGGCGGCGGAGATGGAGTTGGACTCTTTGCGGGCAGTCGTTCGGCGTATTCGTGGAGCAGCATTTTGCGTTCGGTTGTTGGGAACTCGAACAGTATGACCGTATCGGTGCGCTGCAAGCGATAGCGCCAAACATTGCGTTCCGGATCATTCAGATCGGCGAATTGCGGCGGCGGCGGCACCGCCAGCAGCTCATCATCATCCAGCGGCGGCCATTGGGGCAGCAGTGAGCGTGTCGCCCCCACCAGGGCGCGCAGCTCGAGCTTGTCGCGCTCCTTGTTCAGCTTGGCCAGATACTGCTTGTACTTCTGGCGCTCGGCGGCCGGACGCAGCAGCTGAAAGTCGCGCGGCTGTCCGCACTGGTCCAGTGGCACAAAGAAGCGCTCCGTGGTATTGTAGTGGCGCAGTGGTTCAGTCACCACCTGTACGGGTCCAATAAACGGTGGATCCATAAACTGTTTGGCCGCTGGCCGGCGGCTGGCAGGCGTTCGTGCTCCTGTTCCTGTTCCTGTTCGTTGCTTGCCGTACACACTGTACTTGCGATTGCTCATCGATTTGTCCGGATCCT
The DNA here is from genome assembly GCA_035042425.1 of Drosophila flavopinicola. Classification (NCBI taxonomy): domain Eukaryota; kingdom Metazoa; phylum Arthropoda; class Insecta; order Diptera; family Drosophilidae; genus Drosophila; species Drosophila flavopinicola. The sequence goes on from JAWNLL010000405.1 coordinate 161,011, forward strand.
TGCTGGCCAAGAGACGCTTGGCGGCGGCTGCAGAGGTTGATGCTTCTGCTGCTGCTGTTGCTGTTGCTCCTCCTGCTGCTGGTCCATCTCCTCCTCCTCCTCCTCCTCCGCCACCTCTTGCGCCTGCTCCTCCCGCGACCGACATCTCTCTGCCCAGCGGGCGTTTATATATCGCTGACGTCCTTTGTTGCGTCGCTTTTGCCACGCGGCTCACATAAAGTTGCAATCCTTTGGCTTCCTCCTTCTTCTTCTTCGTTTCTTTGGGCATTTGGGCCAATGTTTGTGCCCCCTTGGAGTTGTTGTCCTTTGCCACGCCCCGCTAAGTTTGTTTGCTTAGTTTTATCAAATACTATACACACTGAGCGAAATGCCCGAGTGCCTACTGTCTGCTTAACAATTTGTGGCCTCTTAGATTTATTCAATTTACCCTTGCAGTGTATATATATATATGCATATATATATTCTATATTTATATGCATAAATACATATGTATATATATATTATATACTTATATGCACATATTGATAATTATCAATGTTGTTAATTGCGCGTAACAAACTCGAAAACAATTGGCAAATAGCTTATCAAATTATGTTATGCAAGAATAACGAAATATTGCAATCTTTTTTTTAGCTCAAAGAAAGCCAATTTAACACCAAATATTGTAAATACAATAGATCGTAGTATAGCATTATTATTCGGGGTTAAACTGATCGAAATCAGTCGACAAACAATATTATCTCAAGGCTTACGAGCAGGTAACAAAAATAGCTAAAATATCTATTTGATCGATTTCCAATTTAACAAGCGAATATTTCTGTATTTTTATACTCTTTTCGAAGAAAATTGTATATTCAGTTTGTGCTGAAGTTTGTAACACATGGAAGGAAGCGTCGGATATCCCCAAAAGTTACTGCCAGTATGCTTAGAATGACAATACAAATTGATCTAGCCATGTCCGTCTGTCTGTCTGTCTGTCTGTATGTATGCAAACTAGTTCCTCAGTTTTAAAGCTATCGCGATAAAACTTTGCACAGATACTTATTATTCAAAGAGACAGCACATTGGTCGGAACCGGCCGGATCGGACCACTATATCTTATAGCTGCCATACAAATCAAAGTCGGTTTTGGCCATATATACCATGTTTTTAAAGCTATCGCGATGAAGCTTTGCACAGATTCTTATAATTCAAAGAGACATCACATTAGTCAGAGCAGGCCGGATCAGATCACTATATCTTATAGCTGCCATACAACTGGCAATGAATTAAATATTCTTAAAAACAAATAAAAAAAAATGTTACGCGACAAAACGATTTTCTACAGCTTATGAAATTTCAGTGGTGCAGTTGGCAGAGTGAAAATTACCTAAAGGTTCGAAAAGAGTATAAAATCTTCGGCACGCCGAAGAAAATCCTTCACCAATTGTTTGTATCAATTTTTGAAAACATTTTCCAATATTTCTTTATCATTTTTACACGCTAGCCATAAATTATACCAAACAATTCAAAATTCAGAATCCAATTGTATCGATAGTATTGAGAACTAATTTTTCTCCAAATATACATATATAATACCAGCTTATATATTCTAAAAAAACACATGTTTGAATGTTTGATGCATATTGGCAAAAAATTGCATAAATTTTGTTTCGAATATTTAGAATACTCGCATATTATTTACTGCTCATCAAATATTTCAAATATTGCGAAGGTTATTTTTGAAAATGTGCAAGGCATATATGCAAGGATATAATCGGTCTAATCGGACCGAACCGAAATGCGCTTAAGCTAAATACAAAATTCGATTGTTCTACTTACGCTCAGCGAACTAAGCATGGCCAGATCCATGTTGGCGGCATTTCCGTTCTTGCTGTTGTTGTTGTTGTTGTTGTGGCCGCGCTGCAGCGATTGATGGTGATGATGATGATGGTGATGGGCCGAATGATGGGCCATGCCCAGCACACCCTGATCAGTCAGTTGCTGCTGCTGCTGCTGCTCGTCGTCGTCCTCCTCGTCGTCGTCGTCCATGATCTCGATGGGCTCGCCGTCGCCGTGGCCGATCTCCTGCACATCCTTGACGACCAGCTCCTTGACGCGATCGGCATAGCGCAGCGTATTCAGCGTATGCTCGCAGCTGCTCAGCCCCGGCGAGATCATGGCGATCATGCAAGTCTTACTCTTCTCACCGATAAACGAATCGCGCAGCACCTGCGTCAGCTTGGACACGCGGAACGGCAAATGGGCCGACTGTTTGCCCAAGGCGCGAATGCACTCCTTGAGTGCCAGCAATGATTTGTTGATCTCGGCGCCCTCCATGCGCGTCTGGCGATCCGCCGATGATGTGTCCACGCCGCGCTCATTGCCCGCCAGGTCGATGAACGAAAATTTGCCATGTATCTTGACGCTGCCCATGGGACGCAAGACAATTTGGAATACGGCATGTGAGCGCGATGAATTCGAATTGGCCGATGTCTGGCCAGATGTGCGCGCCGAATTGCCGTGCTGTATCAGCTTCAATACGTCCTCGACGCCATCGACCACCTTCTCGGTGAGGCCGACGACCTGCACCTGTTGCTTGCCATCCTCCAGGACGCGCAGCTTTTGCTTATCAGCCAGCAAATCAAAGACCTGTCAAGCACACAATATATCAATTATATATATATATAGATATATATATGTATATTGAAGATGCACTCTCACCTTGCCGCTGTATATCTCAAAGAAACTGGCCGAAACGACCAGATTCAGCGAGCGATAGCGGGACCCGTTGAGCGTAGCGAACACATCCTTGGCGGCCATCGCATAGATGCCGTTCTTGCAATCCTGTATCTTTCCGTTAAACTCCCCGCCCATTGTGTGTGTCTTCCCCGATCCCGTTTGGCCATATGCAAAGCATGTGGCCATTCCCCCTCAAAAATAGTCTTCACCAGTGGTTTTGCTGTGTATCTGCAAAGTTGGGAAACGAATTTTTTGATTAGAATACATTACTATAATACATTTTTAAAGATTTGTCTTTTATACTCTAGTATATTAAGTTTGTGCTGAAGTTTGTAACGCATAGAAGGATGCGTCGGAGACCCCCAAAAGTTACTGCCAGTATGCTTAGAATGACAATACAAATTGATCTAGCCATGTCCGTCTGTCTGTCTGTATGTATGCAAACTAGTCCCTCAGTTTTTGAGCTATCGCGATAAAACTTTGCACAGACACTTCTTATTCCAGGGGACAGCACATTGGTCGTAGTCGGCCGGATCGGACCACTATATCTTATAGCTGCCATACAACTCGAAGTCGGTTTTGGCCATATATCCCATGTTTTTGAATCTATCGCAATGAAACTTTGCACAGATACTTATTATTCAAAGAGACGTCACATTGGTTGGAGCCGGCCGGATCGGATCACTATATCTTATAGCTGCTATACAACTAGCAATGAATTAAATATTCTTAGAACAAAAAAAAAAATGTTACGCGACAAAACGATTTTATACAGCTTATGAAATTTCAGTGGTGCAGTTGGCAGAGTGAAAATTGCCTATAGGTTCGAAAAGAGTATGAAATCTTCGGCACGCCGAAGATAATCCTTTCCCACTTGTTATTTTATTAAGAAAAATCTAAAATTCCATACAAATTTAAAGTAAAAAATTTTAAAAATAGAATATTACGTTTCTAATGTAGGAAATTTTATACAAATAGCAAACGAGAATCATTTGATGAATTTACATATGTATATACATAGCAAAAATATATATATATATATAGTCCATTCATACAGATATCTGTGCGGTTTGTGGCTATTATAAATACAGTGACTTTTGCTTATCAGAATTTGATGATTAAATTTCACCGTTGGCTTAAGTACGTGGCGCAACCGTTTTTAATGCCATTGACTCATGCGCAAACAGCCGGAAGGAAGGTGGAATTAGGTGGAATGTGGGCCAAAGACCGGGCGCCAAGAAGGGGGCCCGAAAGCAAAACGACGCCAAATAACCAGAACAGCCAAGCAAACAAAAACAAAAACAAATGCAACGCTGACGTCCAAGTCGACGGTTATATTTTTTGAAACAGCCAAGCCAGTTGGCAAATTATATACATACATATATATATTTATTGGTGTTTGCCGTACAGTCGAACCTCTCGCAAGTCGAACCAGTAACTGTCATATGGTATGGCAGCAAAGAACTGCGAGAATCTCTAAGGACTTGGTTCTTGGACTGGCTAGTACTAATCTTAGTTATATAGTATAATCTATACAGTCACACAATACAAATAATCTAATCGCTAACAAAGTGTATTTAGGATATATACAGACCGAATTTCAATGGCACATAAAACGACTTAGTGAAGTTCGACTGTATTTGATGCGAAATCAAAGAGAGAGAGAGAGAGAGAGAGAGGCGATCTCGAATCCAAAACACAAAACGCAGACGAAAAGACGGCAGAAAGACAGATGGAAAACAGCTTTACGTGTTTAGTCATACAGCAACAACAACATATAAGCAAAACTTTGGCTATTTCGGGAGCGAATGCTTTGAGTTTGTGTTTGCGTATGTGTGTGTGTGTGTGTGCGAGAATGTGTGTGTGTGAGTGTGTGTGAGTCAGTTGCTGTTGCTTTTCAAGCTGAACTTGTGCAAAGAAATTCGTGTGTCGCCAACGCAACAAGAAGAAGAAGAAGAAGAAGCAGCAGCAGAGCGCACAGCTGTTTAAATTTATGCATTGGCTGCCAGATAAGAACAGCAAAGATAAAAAAAGGAATCTTAATTCCAATCGAGATCACAGTTCCATCAGTGGACTGATTCCAATCACACTTTTTAAAGAGTTAGTATGCGGATGTGCAAATATAAACAAAAATAATTTACTTTAAATTTATCAATAATCAAAATTTAAAAAAAAAAAATAATGGTATGTTATAATAAGCGTCACAAATATACATAAGTCAGAGCATATTTTTCAAATAAAACCAAAATTTTAACTATGGGTTCTACAGAAGATGGATGTGGGATGGAAGGATCTAAAAGGATCTAACAAAATCAAAAATGTCAGCTATTTCAAATGTTTAAGGAAAAAAAAAATCAACTCGAATATGATATTTGAAGCTCGTAATTAAAGAAAAAAGAAAAAGCAATTCCCGAATAATCAGCCACAAGTTTGCATTTGTATTGCATGTATAAAATATGGGATATTTGATCTTAAGAATCTACAGAAGATGCATGTGCGATGGTGATTTCAAATAAATACCAAATAATGCTCAAATATTGCCAATGATGTCGATAAAAACCAACCGACTACGAATAAGAAGAGTATAATATGATATTTGAAACGGAAATTCCTATATCTGAAGTTGCAGAAGTGCAAAAACAAAGTTTTGCAAATTAGAACCGATGGGTTTGAAATTGAATTCGCAAGAGCGTACACTATATGATATCTGATATGGGTATATATATGATATTTAGATCTAATATGTACTCACTTGTACACCATAGCGTTGTCGCATGTGTCGTTGAATGCATAATCGAAGCGAAATTTGTGATTCTCCAGGAATTTGGTCAGATCGACCTTGCTGCGTGGCTCGTGGACCATCAGCACATTCTTGCGCGGCACGGATATGACATCGATCTCCTTGCGATTGAGCTCCTTGCGGCTGAGCGGACGCTTGCGCACACAGACGGCAATCTGATGGTCGTCGACCACCTGGCCATCGAGCAGCGGCACAAACTCCAATGTGTTCTGAAAGTCGCGTATCATTTGAGCCGTCTCCCAGTTGGGATTGCCCGGATCCTGATTCATAAGCGCGACCTTCTCCTCCTTGATCTCGGCCTGGCGAGCGCGACGCTTCTCGCGATTCTCCTTGAGGCGCTCCACCTCCTTGAGCGCATGCGAGCGACGAGCGCCCGCTGCAGCGGCACTAACGGCACTTGTGGAATTTGAATTGTTTGTGATCGATGCAGCCGATGTGGCTGCGGCTGCTGCAGCGGCACTTGTGGCGGCCGCAATGGCTGCGGCGGCAGCGCTGGCTGCTGCTGCTGATGCTGCTGCGGCGGCAGCTGCTTGCGAGTTGATATTGCTGCTGGTGCTGCTGCTGGGCAACGCGGATGCGATGCGCGTCTGTGACGGCAACTGGGAGTGTACATAGCGTGGACGTATCATGCCGGCGCCAGTGTTGTTGGCCGCGCTCATGTTGCCAACGCTCTGGCTGATGCCCAGCTGGGTGGGCGCGCATGCCTCGTTGATTTTGTTCAGCTGGGCGCCGGTCATTGTCATGCGTGCTGTGGAATTGCCAGATCCGGCTCCGCCAGCACCAGAGCCGCCGCCGCCGCCGCCAATGGTCGACTGTGTGGGATTGCGCGATAGATTCATGGGCGCCGGTGCATGCTTTCTGGTCTCCGGCGGAGCATGTTGCTGTGGCTGCTGTTGCGGCTCAACGGCTGCGGCGGCAGCTGCATCAGTTGTGCCCAGATCCGGATTGAGTGCGAGTATGGCCTCCAGTTCGACCTCCTTGCCTTTGGTCTCGCCACGCTCATACCATTCGACGGTGATGCACAGCGCCGATGGATTCAATTTGGATACGACGGCTCCATGGATGCGGCCATCGGTGCGCTTGATCTTCACGCTCTGTCCAATGCTAATCATATCCATAATGCGCTTGTTTGGCCAGGCCAGTGTCCTCGCTGCTGCTGCTGCTGCTGCTGCTTGATCCTGTGGGTGTTTCTTTTTTGGGCGTGTGTTTTGTAAATCCGTTTACCGCAACTGTTTTTTTTTTCAAATATTTTTAAATATATAATTTAAATTAGACTTGAAGAAAAAGAATTTACGTTTGGAAAATAATACAAATTTATGACGATTTACTATCGTTTAATGTCAGTATGGTTCGCACATTAGTTATTAAATGAGGCTAGCTGCTAGCTCCCTTGCCTGCCTGCCCGAAAATTCAGTGACAGTCCAGTCGTCGCTTACTCACAGCACAAAATTTTGCCTGATATTTTTTGTTTTTTTTTTCGAGTTGGTTTCCCACAACAATAACAACACAATCAACTACAAATCAAATGGCAACGTTCGAGACGACGCCAGAGCGAGATAGCAATACACCAAAATGGCTGGCGTTGAGCGTGTTGCTGCCGATGAAGTTGCCGCTGCTGCTACGGAATGACGACGACTGACTTTGGCTTCTTCTATGTCGAGGTCGCAAAAAAAACACACACATACAGTCGCTCACAGCTTATTTCGTGCAATTGTTATAGAAATTTGCAATTACCCAAAATAAATGATATGTAGTTTTTTTGGGGCAGTCTTGGAATATTTAGAAGGCAACTTCATTAAACACATTTCTGATAACTTTAATAGCTTAGCGACTATGCTTTTTAAATACATATTTCGTTACATCTGCACGTAATAAGCTGTGAGCCACTGTATGTATATATGTATATACGGCGTCTTTCAGCGCGCTTTTGCGTGTGTGCATGTGTGCGAGTGCTTGTGCACACGAAATTTAAATGCCCAACTGCCGCTTTTGCTATCGATAACACAATTGAATACGCGTGTACATATGTTTACGAACAGCGCGCCGCTAGTTGATTTGCCCAATTGTGATTTGTGCGCCGTTTTATGTTTTTTGGATTGCATCGACACAGCGGCAACGTTGTGCAACACTGTTCGCGTATGCGGCACATAGCGACAGTCACACAAAATCACACACATATACATATGTTACATGCACAAACGCACACAAGTACATACATACATATGTTTGCATGTGCATATATGCATATAAGGCATGTCTGTGTAAAAGTGCCAAAAACACGGCTAATCAATGCCAGCAAGCTTTACGTTGTTAATTACACACATACACAACCACTTGCATATGTTTGTAACAGCAGCTTTACGTCATGCAGTAGCGGCTCCCACATAGAAACACTCACTCAGAGCCGCACACACACATGCACATGCACGCAGGCAAAGAAATTTTGCCATCGGAGGCATCAGGGCACACTCACACGCACGCACGCACGCATATGCGGAAATGTAATTGTAATTTTGCAAACTTCTGCTATTGCGGCTGTTTCGTTTGCTGCTAGCGTTGCAGGCAAATACAACGTGTAATTTACGCTCACCTCGACACACTACAGATTTGACCACTCACGCGCTGTTTACTCTCGCAACTATTTAATAGCACAATCCATAAAATAACTTAAACTTTCTTTTCGTATTTTTGGAAGATCACAACTTAATATCACAAGAATGTGTTCGAAATAAAATGTACAAAGCGACCAGATGTCAACAACAGAATTTTAGTTCACAGTTTGCTTCGCCATTGTGTTTTTTTTTTTGTACTGCCAGCCAACCAAAGTCATGATGCGTGCATTTTGCAGCACTGGCACGTCACAGACTGTGCTGTCCGTTAAAGTCGTTCATATTTAAAATATTTGCTCGTTTAGCACACAAAACTTGCATTTAATGGCACACACTATATTTACATGCTCTACGCATTATTTCCAATTAAGAGCTGAGTTTATACATACACCAATTAACGCAACTAGCCGAATGCACAACAGCTGCTTGAGTTGTTACCAGTTCTAGTATGTTTTAGTATTTTTGCAGTAACAAGTGCATTTGAAATATCGATACATCGATGACGCCGAACACACTAACCCTGTGTACGTGTTTTGTATTTGTGTTTGTGGTGGTTGGCAATAGATTTGTTTGTGCGTAGAAAGCGTAAATTATTGCAGCGAAAAACGAAAAAAATTTAACTTGCAGCGAATCAGCAATTTGGTAAGTGCAGTGAGAGACGTTTCTTACATTTCGAAAATAAACGCATGCTCACTGCGCTTGCAGCGCCAGGCAGAATGGACATCATGGACATACAGGCTGTCGAATCGAAGCTCAGTGACGTCACAGTGACACCGATACCCCGCTCGCAGGTGCAAAACTTCTACAACTATCAGCAGCAGCGCGAGCAGCGCGAACAACAGCCCCAAATCCAAATATCCGCAATACATCATTCACGCAACAGCAGCAGCAGCAGCAACTCCGCCAACAACAATAACAATATGGGCGCCACAGATTATGCGACCAACAGCGGCGGCAGCAGCGGCGGCAGCAGCAAGCGCGATCGTGTCGCCCAAAGCAACGCTGCAGCGACAGCAGCTGCGGCGGCGGCAGCCGTTGCCGCCCTGCAATACTCGCCACAATTTCTGCAGGCGCAGCTGGCGCTGCTGCAGAAGCAGTCCAACACGACAGCGACACCTTCAGCATCATCGGCGGCAGCGGCAGCAGCAGCGGCGGCGCTATCGCTGGCCAACATAGCAGCCGCCTCCAACGGGCGCAACAACAGCAGCGGCGGCGGCGGCGGCAGCATCAATAGCAGCAATACCAACAGCAGCATCGCTAATCTTGGCCTGAATCTCACGCAATCGCAGCTGAAGTACCCGCCACCATCGACATCGCCGGTGACAATTGTCACCACACAGACATCGGCGAACATAACAACACCGCTGACCTCCACCGCCAATCTGCCAACGGTTGGCAGCCTTGCCGGCGGCAATGGGCTGAGCAAATACGCCCAGCTGCTGGCTGTGATTGAGGAGATGGGTCGCGATATACGGCCGACATATACGGGTTCGCGCAGCTCCACGGAGCGACTGAAGCGGGGCATTGTGCATGCCCGCATCCTGGTGCGCGAGTGCCTTATGGAGACGGAGCGGGCGGCGCGCCAATGAGAGGAGGAGTGCGGCATGCCGCAGCTAATGTCGCCAGATTAAGCTCCACACACTGCACTGCACTACTTAGGTCTATCAATTGGTGAAAGAAATTTAGCATTTAAGTGTCGATTAGACTACGGTTAGTTAATGCAGTCCTGTAAATTCAATGCAATTCATTTCATTTCACTTGATTTCATTTTGCTGTATGTTCTTACAATCAGTTCTTATGCTTGCTGAAGTTCCTTTCATGCAGTGGTTGCTCTTAACAAAACTCATTGTGTTTAAAGATGTAAGATACTCCTGAGTAGGTTTTTCTCTAAGGTATTCTATTTTAAAATGCTACAGTGAACGCTCGTAAGTTGGAGCATTCGCAAATTCAAACCAAATTTTCAAATGTTTTGATCTTTTCAAAAATCTGTAATATTCAGAATGTTCCAAAAGTATTTTAAAATTTGGTAATCTCCGAGCGTCCACTGTATATTCTAAATTTAATGACTTGCATTCGATATTCGATGCTTCGAAGTGCTCAAAAACTTTAAGATACATTATGCAGAATGAATTATGAATTTTACAGACCAATTTCATTGCTACTCAAGGCACCTTCTGTATTGTAAGAAGCCAGTAATACTATTCAAGTGACCACTGTAGGAGAAGAATACTTGGCAAAATTAATAGAGGGGCATTTTGCAAAGATCGTTAATCTGTCCAAAACACACACAAAATAGGATTTTTTTTGTTTTTTGTATTTGTTATTTAATGATACAAGTATACTGCTCGTGTTTGATGCACACAAAAAATATTCTTATCAGCTGAGAAAATTGAAAACGACAATTGCAACTTAGATGCTAATGCTTTCACTATGCCCAATTAAAAAAAATGTAACGAGGGTTTAGTTGTCTTGAAAAATTAGTTGCTAAATGCGCTCGTTTACTTGAACTAAATGTGCTTTCACTTTCATTTGTAAGCCTTACACTTTAATATTATATTATATTTGATTATTAAAACAATAGCGAATTGTATGCCCTTCTCTTGATTTCGATGGTCGTTATAAATATACATATATATTTTTTAATATTGATTTCTTTTTTCGAAATACTCTTACAAAACTGGCAAAGTTTGTTTTGCCGCCGGACCATAGCTAAAAAATGTTTAGACTAGCTCAGGTTATACAAGTTATATATGATATATATATTATGTATACTATTGCATACGAGTATGTAGACAAATGGGAAGCGAGCCAGAGACAGCTTCCTATTTTATAGGCATAAGCGAGGCGGATATACTATATGCATATATATGTATACATATATATTTATCTATGCATATATATCGTTATCTTTAAGACTAGACTAAGTTGCACCAGCTATAAATGTATGTGGCATGTATACTTTGTGTGTGTGTGTGTGTGTTAATGTTGTACAGCTTTAGGACACTGCTCCCAAAAAACACGCACGATATAAACTATACATATATATATATATACATATATATGGTTATTTTAGATAACTATACAAAACGAATATATGTATGTATATAAATGTAAAGCGGCAACATTTGTTTTTTTAGCGGTCTAGTAAATTCACAAATAGTGAGAAACACGTTCAAGCTTATGTATAACTAGACTTAATATAATTACGTATGTAAGTGCATATATGTATATATATATATATACACAGACCATGTATACCAAACCAAAATCGAATAAAGAGCTATTTTGGTTTTTATAAAGCAATCACAAATATACACATAGTATATTATCAATTGATTTTAGCAGTTGCGCTTGCATTTTACATTATAATTTTAGCATGAAATGTGACGAATTGGCATTAATTATATTACTACGTTAACTATGGAAACTAGCAGCAGCAACGAACTTGGTAAATTAAAATGGTAATTAATTATGATAAAAATATAGTACACATTTAAACAAATATGGTACAATTTCAGCGCTAACCTGGCAACTATTAAACAATTTCCCATATAGACTTAGACAAAATTTTAAAGATTCCGCAAAAGCAATGCAATAATATGTTTCAAAACTTACAACAAATCTGAGACCGAATAGCAACAAAAAACATTTCTTTTTACGGTATGTTTTCTTATATTAAACATTTTGATGCTGGCTATATTTGTTGTTATACTCTTTTCGAAGAAAATAGTATATTAAGTTTGTGCTGAAGCTTATAACGCATAGAATTAGGCGTCGGAGACCCCAAAAGTTACTGCCAGTATGCTTAGAATGACAAAACAAATTGATCTAGCCATGTCCGTCTGTCTGTCTGTCTGTCTGTATGTATGCAAACTAGTCCCTCAGTTTTTGAGCTATCGTTATAAAACATTGCACAGAGACTTATTATTCAAAGCGACAGCACATTGGTCGGAACCGGCCGGATCGGACCACTATATCTTATAGCTGCCATACAAATCAAAGTCGGTTTTGGCCATAAATCCCATGTTTTCAAAGCTATCGCGATAAAACTTTGCACAGATACTTATTATTCAAACATACGTAACATTGATCGGAGCCGGCCGGATCGGATCACTATATCTTAAAACTGCCATACAATTGGAAATAAATTTAATATTTCAATTCAAATTGATATCATATGATATCAATTTTTACAGATGAAAGTGCTGCAGTTAGCAGAGTGAAAATTGTCTAAAGGTTCGAAAAGAGTACAAAATCTTCGGCACGCCGAAGATAATCCTTTCCCACTTGTTTTTTGTTGGATTACTTTAGATACCTGATGGGTTATTCAACCAATTTCAAAAAACAATACGGCAAAGCAAAGTCTAGAAATAAACCTATATACATACTATTTGTCAATTATTCTTATTACATAAAGTGTACATATATATAATTTGTTTGCTTTTCGGTTTTAGAGGCTTCAAATGCGTAAAAAAAACCAAATGTGTTTCTTGTATATTTTAGCGTAATGAAATTAAGATATGCTCAAGGATATGTCAGCTGGTAATTTGGGTTACATTCACTTTTTATTCAGTTTAGTTACATTGATCAATGCTTGCCATGCTTATCACAATCGAAGTAGGGACAGCATTTTGGATACGGCTTCGTCGCATCCTCGATCAATTTGCACGGCTGCAGGCTGGCCAAAGATGGGCAGCTAAGTGAGAGATTAGTGCATTAGTAGATGTACTAAGAATAGTCGCTCGACTACTCACGTCTTGCCAGTGATAATGCCACTCGACTCGCAGGTCCTCAGCACACAGCGACCTGCAGGCTGATAAGTTTCGCCTGCCCTCAAGCTCTTGCCGTCAATCTGGCAGTCTGTTTGGCATTTGTATTGATGAATGTATCTAGGGAATGTATATATTTCAACGATTTACTCACCAGCCAGGACCAACAGCGAGTGGGCGGCCAGGACCAGGACACAGAGCACAAATGTTACCGGCTGCATTCTACAAATACTAGCTGCACTTCTTTAGCCAACAGTCGGGCACAGACTGAATGATATGCCGCACAGTGCGACTGATTTATACAGATGCTATGGCTAGTTGATCAGATTTGTTATAGTTTGCACTGACCTTTTCACACTGCACACTGATTTCGCCGGGGTCACTGGGTGTATCAGTGCGGTTGGACTGGGGAACGGGAATGGGAACGGGAATGGGAATGGGAACTGGAACTAATACCAACATATACACTTTACAAATCACCTGTTCTATTTATATGTAGTATTTTTGTTATTATTAGTTAATATTTTCAATATTTTCTTCTTTTCGTCAATTATAAATCAGTTTATTCAACGTTAATTTCCAATTTTAATATTTAAAAAAATGTATCTTCTCATTTTGTGACGTATAGAAGACATTGTATTGTTTTTTCTTTTATTATACACTTTTCATAAAATTCGTTTTACATATTTAAGTTCAGCTCTGGAAGCGAAGAATTCTAAGTTTTGGGCGACTATCAACGATCGATTCTCCACAATCGATTTGAATTTTCTTTAATGGTATTGTATTTACTTAAATAGCACTTTCCCAAAATTTTACTATTGGCACTTACAAAATGAAACATGCTACTAAAAAGTGCGATTTAAACAAAAATATTTTTCTTTAAAAAAAATTTGATAGTATTGAAAACAATTTGTTGACATTTTTTGTATACATTTTCACAATTTCAAAGAACATCCATTTTCCACGATTTCGTAAAAAAAAACGCACATATATTTGAGAATAATTTCAATTCACATACAAGATTTGCTATAGATCATCGTTGGAATTGATTTTGTATCGAATTTGTAATTAAAATACCAACAACCATAAGTTGTAAGGTTGATGTGTAAAACAAATAGCAAAATTTGTAGTCAATTGGGGCAAACGCGTTGAGCACAGCAATCCGGATAGGGTAGCGAGTAGTCGTTGTTCGTAAAATGACAGCCATTGGCCAACTGAATGCGGTCACAGCTGTTGGGATGCGATGGGAACAATGATGAGCTCAACTTCTGGTCATATAGTATAATCGTAGATGCACTTACTGCTTGATCACGAGCACATAATCCTCACGGCAATGCACCCGGGCACAAAAGTCCAATCGATCCACCGGATAGACGGTGGCATTAAGCGGCACAGCCAGATCCTCTTCGGCATAGTAGCAGTGCTCCGGTAGCGCTTAGTTCGATATGGTTTATGGTTTGGATTAGTCGGGCACGTATCCCCTATAGAGACCATTGACGCACTTACTCGGATGTTGCGTATTGCCGCGATACTGTGTGCTAAAGCCCAGTCCTGGAACCGCCAGCAGCGAGCACATTCCAATCCAGGCCAAACAGAGTATACGCAGCTGCCTTCCGCACATTGTCAGTTCCGATTGAGCGACTCAACTGAGTTTTATAGACAACGGATGTGCTCGCACTACCGACGCTTACTTATCAGCTCTTCAAAATTCACTTGTCTCCGCTCAGCACTTTTATTTGTTCCGTATATATTATATATTGCTTTATACTTGTATATATATATATATATATAAGTTGAATTACTCTTGGCGGGGCTTATTGGGCCCTCTCGAGTGTTTGTTTTGCTTTTTACAAAGCTACTTCTGGTTTCCGGGCCAACTAATTTGATAATATTCATACTTTCCGGTTATTTTATCTAGAGAGCCCAGACCCATATATTGTCTATAAGTTATTTGCTATTTTTGTTTTATAATTGAATTATAATCACAATTTTAAATTCTGTTCTTACTATATATATATGTATGGTATATTATATTATATTTATTCCGACATCTATTTTCAGTACTATTACATTTTTGTAATACAATACAAACTCCCTCAACTATTCTTATTCTTATACATTTTAATTCTATGCTTGATTTGATATCAATATTTAATTATATTTTTTTCCTTTATCTGAAAACGTTTTAAATTTTTTATTTCCATCATCCATCCTAATTCTATTTCGGTTAATTTTCCTATTATAATCGTTTGAAAATTCGCAATTCTACTTCTACATACATGTTCCCTCAATTCTTATTCTTATACCGACTGCAAATTATGTTCTCATTTCTGCAATAGAAGAGCACTCAATTTTCGTAATGATCGATATTGAGCTATACTGATTTTCGTTAAGAACCACAACAAACAAATATATTGGCTGCAAACAGACTCACGCTACTAATACTATATAATTAGAATCTCCAGGTGATAAATGATGATGATGATGGGATGAATCATACAACACTTATAAGCAGGTTTAGCTCTCCCACGTTTCTATTGTTTTTGTGGACCTTCCGTAAAGCTAAGCTAATGCTTGATTTATATTTGCTAAATATACCCTATATTTATGAGACGATAAAATTAAATGAAGGTCTGAACAAGTTTTCTGATTTGTATTTTAGTTTTTTTAAGCATGGTTTGCGTTCTATAACACCATTTTATTCGAACTAACTATAAAGTTTCGCTATCGCGTTCGAATTGCTTAATTTTACATTCAGTCAGCACTTGAACAATCTTTATTTCGGCAAGCCGCACGAAATCCATATCTAATTTTTTTAGCTCGCTGGTAATAAATGCGCAAAGTATATCATTTTCGCATGCAGCTATAGCAGCTGGAACACCTTTGCGGCTGGGTACATCATTGAGCATGTTTCCATCCATGAACGCTTCATCGGCCTGACTTTCAGCTTCTTCTTCTGTGTCGTCCGAGCTCTAAACGGGGTAATGGTAGATGTGTTAGAACGTTTCATTATAATCATTACTGTTATAAAACTAACCAGACTACGCGGCCTTTTGCGTATTCTGGTGGACTCCGTTTGTGAGATACATCCTGCCATAAAGTTCATATACTTCATGAATTTCCACGAGCTTCGTTTGTCCACATGATTGAGAGGATTTGCGCCATGCAAAGCCATTTGCAATTTAGTGCGCTCACCGAAGTAATAGGTCTTCAGGTTTTGCCATTTCCTTTTCAGATCATCTGAAATCAATCATACTATTTGGTCAGACTATATGACATATGTATATCAAATGTATTATTTACTTACAACTTTGCATGCGGTGTCCGCTTCTCTTCAGGAACTCGTTCAATGTTGTTGTGGCGTTGGCCCAGAACTTCAGCGTCAGATCCCTATCCCTATGTTGCTCATGAGTATACTCCCAAATGAAGGGCTCCTTCTTTATTATTTTAAGTAAAATAATTGTATTTTCGTCGGTCCACATACTCGTAGCCATTTCGACAGTGTTGAAATGACATTTGCTAACTGACGCGTTGGTGAGACAAACAATATATGCACCTCATGCAAAAAGTGAACAGTGCGAGCGAGACGTATATATGATATTATCGTGCTGCAGAATAGCAGCAAAGTTTTGCATTGCAACTGAAATTCGATTCACTTGTGTTATTGAAACTCACGACGTTTTTGCCAACACTAGTGCTGATATTTTTGTCATCGAAAAGTCTCAGCACTTGAAAGCCAATTTAAATAAAATAAACAGTCATTGCAAAGTGCACAATCCACATTAAATGTTGCACAATTTTGCCGCCAATAAAAAAAAGGTGCTGTCTCAGTGAGACCAATGCTGCAACTAAAGGGGAATAAGTCGTTGGCAGTATCGATATCATCGTTGATTGAATATATCGATGTTTTTTTTGCGAAGTCCGTTAAAAGAAGCAAGTTAGACGTTTCTGTGTAAATAAATGGGCGCCAATTCTAGCATATTCGCATTCGCATTCGATGCGTCGACAGCTCAGCAGACCTATCGAATATTCAACTCTTGCAATAAGATTTAGAGGAGCAAAATACGCAAGGTATATTATATGTTAACATATGGTATGAAGAGTGCTTTCATAGACCTGTCAAAAATGTCAAAACAATTTTGTATTATAATATATCTCAAAAATTCCCATTCACAAACAGAACATAGCATGAAACACATGTATGTATATTTAACAAAAAGTTATAGAAACGTGTGGAAAAGTGGACCAGAATCGTTTAAGTATAATTATACATATGAACCTGTAATAACATCATGGAACTCGAAGATAAACAAGTGCCGCTTAAGAAACACAAGCGCATTACCAATAAACCAAATCGCGTGGAGCACAAACTAGACAATGATGATTTTATGAATGTGGAAAATCCCTTCAAGCGCCTAACTATAAAAGTTCAGCGCGATCCTATCCCGGACACCAAATCTGTTCTGCAACAGCCAAAGCAAGATTTACCGAAAAATGCTCCATCGCGCAAGCCAATTCTTCTTCAACCGATCGACGTCCAAGCGGAAGAGATTGATCTGTCCGATCATTCCACTCGCTCTACACACAAAGTAGAGCGCAAACAGCTTCAGGACACCAAACGTATTCTACCACAAGATCCACAGCAAAGCGAGCCGGTCCTCGCCCAGAGCGACGAGGAGGAACTTTCCGATGAAACTGTAGTCGGAGACACTAAACCAAAGTGGAGTCCAGTGCGCAAGGCAACCCGCGGCCAAAAGGCCGATACCGTATCGGAGCAGAAGGTGCTAAGCGACCATGCTAAGCCGCGTAATCCCAAAGTCCAGCGCGACCCGGTACCGAACACCAGTGGCTCTTCAGATGAGGATCCAAAACAGAATGTTCCCAAGTTGAGTCCAGTGCGCAAGGCCACCCGCCAACAGACGGCCGATACCAAGCCGGAGGAGGAAACTTTTAACCCGTTTCTGCCTCGCACTGTTAAGGTTCAGCGTGACCCGGTACCTGAAACTAATTGCACTTTTCCGGACCAGAAGGAATTGTCCGATTTGGACCAGCAGCTTGATCCCTTCAAGCCGAGGTCGATAAAGTCCAACGTGACCCGGTACATGTCACCGAACAGAAGGAACTGTCCGATCAGAAAATGCAGCTGCAGAATCCGCTCAGCCCCTTGGAGGTTAAAGTTCAGCCTGACCCGGTACCTGTTGCCAATGACACTGCACCGGAGCAGCAGGAATTGCCCGATCCAAAAATATATCTTGAGAATCCCCTCCAAGTCCAGCGCGACCCAATACCGGAAACCCAATACTTGCTGCCGCAGGAGTCACATCAATATTCAGTGGAGGCCAGCCACAGCCCAAGCATAAAGACTTGCTTGGGCTGTGGCTGGGCTTCCACTGAATATTGATGTGACTCCTGCGGCAGCAAGCATTGGGTTTCCAGTCGGAGGACCACATGCATCAACGCAGTCAGTCAGTTTGCGTCAACCAGGCTCGCTGGCAACCGGAGGAGAACGTGCCGGATCACCATTCGCAGGAGCCCCATCAAGTCCAGCTCGACCCGATACTGGAAACTCAATATTCAGTGGAAGCTCAGCCACAGTCCATGCGAATCTTTAGCCAGTCGGAGGGCCACATGCTGCAACGCAGTCAGTCAGTTAGCGTCAACCACTCTCGCTGGCAACCGGAGCAGATCTGGACTGGAGAACCGGGTCACCGTCATCAGTATCATGTCGCTCGAGCTGTGAGTGCCACAGCCGCCGCACTTGCCGCCACCAGCTCTGCTCGGGATCGCAATGATGCTAACAGTGCCTTCGAGCTCGGTCAAAGTCCTTACATGCGTATGGCAGCCACTTACCATCCCCAAGAAGAACGCCTTCGCGTGGAGCGCAACAACAGTTTTCTATCTGCGATTATGCATTTTGTTCCTCAGCTGGGACCCGAATTCCTGGAGAGAGTTTCTCAAATGATACAGTGTCATGTCACTGGGCATGCCCCCTCGGCATCGGACTAATTGTTGATCTTGGTGATCTTTAATGTTTCAACTTTGACGTTCTGTTGATACTCCCAACTCTCTATATATTTTCCAGAATCTTTTCACCGTATATCATAGAAAGTAATTAGAAAGTTTGAAGCTTCAAAGAACGGCCATTTTAAAATAAAAAAAAGTTATAGTTGGAAGTAATATTTATGTGTTTGATGGTTTATTTAATAGACGCGCTCTCTTAGCTTGAACATGAGCGGATCCTTTGTGCGCAGGATCAGTTCAGCAATGAGCACTGGCGGCTCGGCGCTATTGCCCACAAAGTCGATCTCATAGTGGCGCAGGACATTCGCCACAATCGCCTTGATCTCCAGTATGGCAAACTTTTGGCCAATACAATTACGCGGCCCGGCCGAGAAGGGTATATAGGCGTAGGGATTTTGCTTCTCAGCGCTGGTAACGACGTCAAAGCGCTCCGGCTTGAAAGTGTGTGGCTCGCTGAAGAGCTCCTCGCGACGACCCAAATACAGGGGCGAAATGCCAATGTTGGTGCCAGCGGGAATAATCTTGCCATCTGTTTGGATATGGAAAATACAAGATTAGCGCTGCACTTCTATAGAGTATGGTAATACTAATGATAACCGCAATTGCCTTTTCAGCCATTATTCATGGGTTTAGCTTATACAAAATAGATATGTATGTCTAGATTTATCGGCAGTTTGAGGACGTACTGACGACTGTCACGTGCGTAGCCATGGTAAAAACTCACTTATTTCGCACTCCTTGACCACCTTGCGTCCCAGCAGCGGCACCGATGGATACATGCGCAACGTCTCCTTGATGCACAGATCAATGTAGGGCAGCTTGTTCAACAGATCATAAGTGACTGGCGTCTCCTTGTCCACGCCCAGCACGGCAGCTATCTCCTCAAAGCACTTGCGCTGGCACTCCGGATACGTGGCAATGTTGTAGAAGAAGAACATGATGGCCGACGAGGTAGTGTCATGGCCCTCGAACATGAACGTATCGACCTCCTCGCGTATGTCCATATTGGTCAGCGGCTTCTCATCGATCCGCGACTGCAGCAGTATGTCCAGGAATGCCATCTTGCGCTTGGCGCCTATATCCGCATCCGCGGCACTCTGAGCCGCAGCCGTACCCTGTCCGCCCTCGCGCAGCAGCTCCTCGCGCCGCTGTACAATGATCTTCTCCGTGAAGTTGTGCAGGACATTGAGGGCGCGGCGCTCCGCTCTGGCCAGTGGCGTCAGCATGTAGGTCAGCTCGAAGCGATAGAATATGTTGAACATGCGCTTGTGCAGCACCATCGATATGGTCTTCACCGCCTGCACATATTCCGAGTCCACATTCGTCTGGGCATTGATGGAGACGCCCATGGCCGTTTCTATTTGGGCAAGCGAAAGTTGATCATATCTCAAGTGTTGATTACACATGTTTCTAAATAAACTACTTTAGCATATAGCATATAGATAAGTGCAAAGGTTTTTCCAATTCAAATTTGCGTGTATAGCTTAGGGAGAACTGAGTACAACTTAATATAGTCTTAGATTAGTTAACTGTTTCCTGGAAGTTATTTAAAATGCTGTGGAACTCGCAAAATTGCTTGTTAAACAATCCCGCAGTCCGGCCCTGGTCTGCGGCAAATTATCTCTCTCTCTCTCTCTCTCTCTCTCTCTCCCTCTAACAAAAACAGAAAAACACCGTTGGTTGGCAAACAGAATCCCGTTTATGTAAAACGTGATACCGAAGATATATGTACATAGTATTTTAGGTTTGAGCATTTTCTGTCTGTCTATATGAGCGTAATTATTTGCGAAGCTATTCAAGATATAGACTTGAAAATTGGATTGTAATACTTGTAGGTATCTCTTACAGACGAAGTGTTACGATTTTTGTGCCACGCAAACTAGGAGGCTGGTAAATCGCTAACACCTGAAACATCAAATTGATAAAACGTGAATGTTTTCCGCAATTTTAAAGCTTGAGTCACCAAATTTGGAATTTAGATTGCTTTGGACCAAAGAGATAATTAGCAAATATATTTTCTCATAAGTGTTTTAAGGATATCTTGCCTTTTTAAAAGGTAGCTCAAAAAATGGAAAACAAATCATAGTAATCATAAATTTCCCCAACTATACAAAGCGAATACAATGTGTCAAGGGATCAGCATGTGATGGCTCAGTAACCTACCACAAATGGTGTCCATGGTGCACAGATTGAGCCAATCGTATAGATTGAAACCCGTCTGGCCCTGCTGGCCACGCTCCTTCTCCATGTTCCTGAGAAGGACGCGCGACTCACGCTCAAATATGTCGACAAACTGATCGAGGATCTTGAAGTGGAAGGCGGGCGTAATGATCTTGCGACGCTTGTGCCATTTGCGGCCACGGCTGATAAGGAGGCCCTCCTTGAGCCAGGGCTCGAGGGCATTGTATTCGCCCGCCTTGTCGTTGAAGCGCAGGGTGCCCAGCACCACCTCCACATCCTTGGGATTGGCCATTAGCATATTGAGCTCGGGTCCCAGCCATATCTTCAACGTCTCGTCCTTGGCATAGAGTTGCATGAAGTCGACAATGGTCTGGATCATCTCGTGCGGCTCCTTGCCAACGAAATGGTGGCCATGACCCACCAGCGGCAGCGCCGGCGGACTCGCCAGATCCCTAGTCACATCGATGATGTGCTTGAACTTCAGTTGGTAGATGACCAGGCCCACAAACAGGAAGCTGGCCAAAATCAGACCCAGCTCCAGAAACATTCTCTTTTTTTTTTGCCTCGTCAACTGCGACAAATGGAAAGCAATTGTATACTGAAAATCAATTGATTTCAGTCCATAACCCTTTGCTTGACGACATTGCTCGAGTGAAATCTAATCGCTGCGCTTATCCGCTAAATAGTTAGTAAATAGTTAGCTCGACTACCGGCTATCTAATCGCTGTGAGAGCATCTTTACGAGCTGACTTTGACCAGTTAGCAATTGAAGTTAACCAACTGTGGTCTGCCGTGGAGGTCTGGGTTAGGGTCTGGGTTAAGGTCACTTCAACAACTAGCTGATAAGTCTGAGAACCAAAATTACACTGGAAACTATCCATATGAAAGTTCAATATTAAATTTGTATCTGACTAAATGTTTATGAAGCTTTTATATATATAGATATTTTTTATTTCTGAATTTTTAAAATAATAAAATCATCAAAAATCTTTTTTCAGAAAAAAGCAAAAACAAGTGGGAAAGGATTATCTTCGGCGTTCCAAAGATTTTATACTCTTTTTGAACCTTTAGATAATTTTCACTCTGCCAAATGCAGCACTCTCATATGAATTGATATCATATGAACTTAAATTTTTCTTTTGAAATATTGAATTTATTTCCAGTTGTATGCCAGATATAAGATAAAGTGGTTCGATCCGGCTGGTTCCGACCAATGTGCTGTCCCTTTGAATAATAAGTCTCTGTGCAAAGTTTTATCACGATAGCTCAAAAACTGAGGGACTAGTTTGCATACATACAGACAGACAGACAGACAGACAGACGGATATGGCTAGATCAATTTGTATGTCATTCTAAGCATACTGGCAGTTACTTTTGGGGTCTCCGACGCTTCCTTCTATGCGTTACAGACTTCAGCACAAACTTAATATACTATTTTCTTCGAAAAGAGTATAATAAATTATTCAAAAGTATATTAAATTTAAATGTAGAATAAATTAAGAGGAAAACGAACAAAAAATGTATAACGACCTTGAAATTTGGTTAATTTTTGTTAAAATTATGTTAGATTAGAGTCCTTAAAGGGCATTTCTACGCAGCTCAAATCATTATCAGTTATTCGAGATTATACATAAAAAAAATTGGATGCCTCTAGCTTTTATAACATTAAAGTTATGGCCAACAAACACTTGACTGAAATTGAAACTTATCGATAACTTTTTAACGGTGCGAGTTATCGTTAAATTGAAACAGAAATGATCTGAACAGAGAATACGAGAGCTGATATTCTAAATATGAAATCTCTTGCTGTTATGGTCTCTGATATTTTCATACAGACAGATAGAAAGTCAGACGCAAATGGCTAGATACTGATCAAGAATACGTATACTTTATATGGTCAGAGATGCTTCCTTATGTATGTTATATACTTTTGCAGAACTTCAGTATACTCTTTTTAGTCATTGGTAATGGGTTCAGGGTAAATAAAGCATAGGGTTCTTATGAATACAGCCCTTTAGCCAATTTTCAATAGCTTCAGGGTATGTTACAGAGAAAACTCACCACAGATGACATCGAGGGCGCACAGATGAGCCGCATGGCCCAGCTCGATGGGCGTGTCGCCATCGCCAACGCCATCGCCTCGGGCCCGCTGCAGATGCTTGACCAGGTGACGCGTCTGCCTGTCGAATATGTCGACGTACTGCTCGAGGATGCGAAAGTGGAAGGCGGGCGTGATGATCTTGCGCCGCTGGTGCCACTTGCGACCGCGACTCAGGAGCAGGCCCTCATTTAGCCAGCCGCTGAGGAAGCTGTACTCCATGGCCTTGTCCAGCAGCTGGGTGCCGCCCAGGACGACCTCAACGTCGCTGGGCTCGAACATCATGACGCTGAAGTTGGTGCCCATCTTCAGCTTGAAGGTGTTACCATATTTCTCAGCCAGCTCGGCCATCAGCTGCGGCACCTGCGACGGCTCCAATCCGAGAAAGAGCAGCACATTGCCCAGCAGCGGCAGCGTCTTCGGGCCGGGCAGCTTGGCGGCCAGCTGATGGACGCGCCTCCTCCGACGCAGCCAGCGGCGCAATGGCGGCCAGGTGAGTGTGGCCAGTGCCAGGACGAAGCACAGGGCGACGACGAGGAGCATCGGAGAAAACGAAAGCGACATCGTTGTTGCCAGCAGCAACAAACGGCGATCAATGAGTGCATTTGAATGCTTTCCGCCTGCTCCATGTAGCATTTGGCCGTTATCAGTAGCCGCCCGTTTCGAAGGTCATGGCGTTATCATTGGCATGTCAAGTTCTAGTTCAAGTTGTTGCTTTACCCAAATTAGAGCGCTGGCCTCTCAAATAGACGTCACGTCCGGAACGAGTGGGTGTTCTCAGGTGTTTACACACTTTTTGTTCATCTTTTGCTTAGTAGTGGCAGCTGTGACGCCATTAACAGATGGCAACGCCTCCAAAGGGATGAGCAAGACAGCAACAGAGAGTGTGAGATAGAGAGAGAGCGAACTGAGTGATAAATAAAGTTAATTATAAATATTAATTGCGTTCGCTTGATATTATTTTGGTGCGCTAGCTAGCCCAACATATTTTTGTTGACCCATTGATTTGGCCAAAAACAATCAAATACACTGCGCGCTACTATAGCAACTTTTGGACATTTTCTCAGAAATTGTTTAAATTAAGTTACAGAAATGGGAATTAGCTCGAAAGCAGAGAACGTTAAGTTTCAGCTATTATTACAAAATTTAATTTATTTATTGATCTTTTTTTTTTGTAAAACACGAAAGAAAACACTTTTTGAAAAGTAATATATGATATAATAGTACTTTTCTCTAGACCTATTTTACAATAAAACAATTGTACTCTTTTCAAACCACCGAAATATTTAATGACGCATATCTTTGCTAATTATAACTCTATCGATTTGAAATTTCAAACATTGATGAGCTATAAGGATATTCAAGTGTGCAAGGGAATCTAAGGCGATAGCTTCAAAAAGATCGAATATATGGCCAAAACCGACTTCCAGTTGTATGGCAGCTATAATATATAGTGGACCGATCCGGCCGGCTCCGATCAATGTGATGTACATTCGAATAATAATTATCTGTGCAAAGTTTCATCGCGATAGCTCAAAAACTGAGGGACTAGTTTGCGTACATACAGACAGACAGACAGACGGATATGGCTAGATCAATTTGTTTTGTCATTCTAAGCATACTGGCAGTAACTTTTGGGGTCTCCGACGCTTCCTTCTATGCGTTCCACACTTCAGCACAAACTTAATATACTATTTTCTTCGAAAAGTGTACAATTTAATACCATGAGTTAAAATTTATTATTTTATAATAATTAAAAACGCTACATTAGCCTATTCGTGGAAAGAACTTTCTAAAATATGATTTTCGCTATGATTTCTATCAATGTTAAAACTAAGTTTTTAAAGCATTTGCAGATCTATAATGTTAGATTGTTGTCAATATTTGATACCCATACGAAATAACAATTTTATTGTCTTGTTGCAAATTGAACAAATTTAAGTGATTCATAGAAGCTATAGCATAAAACATAAACATAACTATCTCAATTAGTCAGTTCTGATAATGCTTGAAATTAGAACAAGATTTATGATTACACATTCATTCTGCGTTACACATTGCTAATATTATGCGGTTGGTTTTTTCTTCTGTGTAGCTATTGCTAACCAGAAATTGTAAACAAATATTTTGTGACGAGCAACGAATAAAAATACTTTTTGAACACATACTAATCTTTAGTACTTTATATATGTATATGATGCAGAAGCTTAAGCAAATAGTTCCATTCAAATATTTCTATATATATATATTACATTTACTATTTTATTGAACTTTAGCCAAAGGAAAAAACATTTATATATGTGTATTCATTATACATTTATATCCACTCAGAACAACACCAAGTATTCCGTACTCAAATTAAGTTGGAACGGTAACAAAATCCCGTATATCCCGACAATACTTGATTAAAGCGATAACTAATGCAAAGTTTACGTAAGTTTCTTTTAATCCAACAATAGTTGATTTTATAATATTGTTTTACTACTTTTTTTATCAGACTTTTTTGATAAAAAAAAGTTTGTACTTAATACAATCCCGATTTGTTCTTAGCTTCAGTATTATATACTTGATATCAGCAAATAAAACTTATTTTAGCCATTTTATTTAGCCATAAAATTTAAGTAAGTTTCTTGTAATCCAGCAATACTTGATTTTATAATGTTGTTTTAATACTTTGAGTACTTTTTTGATAAAAAAAAAGTTTGCTCTTAGTTTCAGTATTACGTATTTGATATCAACAAAAAAAAAACGTATTATAGCCATTTAGTTAGTAAAATCATTGCGAATAGTACTTGAAATTATAAGTACAAATACAATCCTGCTTGAACTAGGACCCGTTTTCTTTCTGACTGTGCATAAAAATGCATATATTTAGATTATACTAATCTATATTTGGGTGGGAACAATGAACCCAGACAAAATGTTTCTACAAATCAGCATGATTAACCAAAAAAAATAGTAAAATAAGTAGATTTGTTGTCCCAATTCAAATTGTGGCTCCAATGCTGG
This sequence comes from Drosophila flavopinicola, assembly GCA_035042425.1. NCBI lineage: Eukaryota > Metazoa > Arthropoda > Insecta > Diptera > Drosophilidae > Drosophila > Drosophila flavopinicola. Next base: position 187,219 of record JAWNLL010000405.1, read on the forward strand.
ACTTGGGATCTGCTCAAGTGCAACTGGGCGAGATGAAGCGAGATCGGAATGCGAATTGCGATTTGCGGATTGCAATCGAGCGATTCTGATGAGTGGCCAGCTGATTCATGGAGATCCAACAAATCCCACTCGATTACGTACACAACAATGCCATTAAAACAACCCCAACAACCCAAACAACAACCCAAACAACAACCCAAACAACAACAACAACAAGTAGGCGTCCTTCAAGCATGCCAAATTCCAAAATTCTTGCGTCGGTCGTCGACGTCGACGTCATTTCGCCTCATGGGCCACAATTGAAACGTAAATATTTACACATGTCTTACAAGAGTTGGCGATTTCTCACTGTCGGATATGCATAGCATATATATGCCTTATAGATCGGCCATATATACATATACATATATGTATATATAGCTGCATGTGTGCGCATTGGAATTTCATTGGCATTTCCAATTTTGTACATTTTTTGCGTGTGTGTTTTATCTTCTTCTTGTTATACTCTTGCTGAGTGTATTTCAATTTTGTTATGAATTGTGTTGTGTATTGCATTTTGAGCACTCTTTAGCTCGTATATTTTCTTGGACCCAATATTGCCTTATTATATATACTGTATATAACCTTTTGAACAGATACAATTATACGAAATACAAACACATTTTTCGGTCGCAATATTTATTAAAATTTTACACTATAAAAATAGCATTATCGTAGACGATCGCCTTATACAATTAAGGACCGATTTTTCAATGTCCCAGTTAACTATGTGTCAGTTAAATTTAATAAAAGGAAAGTTTTCTTTGAAAACATGGTGTACTGCAAGGACCCAAAATATAAAACACTATGTGTCAGATAGGAGCTGAGCTTAATCTAACATATATGTGAGCTATGTGCAGAAAGATAAGTAAGTTAATGACATTTTTCGGCCTGAAAGAGCGCTTTGAGTTCAGCTTCTTCCTCTACAGTTAATTTTATCTATCTAGCTATATTCTCATTTTGTTTTTCATTTTGAGCCATACAATCAAAACAAGTAGGAAAAGATTATCTTCGGCGTGCCGAAGATTTTATACTCTTTTCGAACCTTTAGACAAATTTCATTCAGCCAACTGCAGCACTTACATATGCTGTAATAATTCATTTTATCGCGTGGCATTTATTTTTTTTTCTAAGAATATTAAATTTTTTTCCAGTTGTATGGCAGCTACAAGATATAGTGGTCCGATCCGGCTGGCTCAGATCAATGTGCTGACATTTTGAATAATAAGTATATGTGCAAAGTTTCATCGCGATAGCTTTGAAAACATGGGATATATAGCCAAAACCGACTTCGAGTTGTATGGTAGCTATGAGATATAGTCATCCGATCCGGCCGGCTCTGATCAAGGTTATGTTTGTTTGAATAATAAGCACCTGTGCAAGGTTTCATTGCGATAGCTTTTGAAAACATGGGTTTTATGGCCAAAACCGACTTCCAGTTGTATGGCAGCTATAAGATATAGTGGTCCGATCCGGCCGGCTCCGACCAATGTGCTGTCCCCTGAAATAATAAGTGTCTGTGCAAAGTTTTATCGCGATAGCTCAAAAACTGAGGGACTAGTTTGCATACATACAGACAGACAGACAGACAGACGGACATGGCTAAATCAATTTGTTTTGTCATTCTATTTTCTTCGAAAAGAGTATAAGAATCACTTTGCCGTATAAAAAACAGCTGTTTTGAACAGCTTTGCCTTTATATAGATTGAGTTCATATGATATATGTTGGCCGTTTTTTGAGCATTCGAATATTTAAGCACATCATTATTTGTTTAAATAATGAAAATGAACTATAGGCAAGCGTATATAATCTTCGGCATGCTAAAGTTTGCTGTTGTTTTTGCAATATTTTTTTTTTTGAATTTTCTGCTTTGATTTAATTGCGATTTTTGTGCGCTAGCCGCACAGACAAAAGTCATAGAGTTCAATGCGGCTGCCAGTCAGCTGGATGGAATTTTGAACTCAATTGATTGTATTTGCCGTAGATCAGGAGGCATTCAGCAGCAGCAGCAGCAGCAGCAATGAAAGACTAACGGAAGAGAGCGAGAGTGAAAGAGTTACACTTCCTTGGCCATATTGGGCATTGGTTTTCCACATGGCCAGTCGGGGGCCATCAGGGCCAAAACGTGCCTCATGGGGCACTCAGCGCAAGCGTTTGATCAAATTGCACACAACAACAACAGCAACAACAACAGCAGCAACTATATGAATACATCATAATAAGTGAAAAAGCAAAAACAAAACAACCGAAAAAAAAATTATAATAATAATAATAACAATTTCGCTTTGGCGCAGCACATTTTGCGTCATTTGGCGCGAGTGCTTTCAACACTTGCCTCCTCAAGCCACAAGAACACACACACACACACACACACACACACACACACACACACACACACACGCACGTTATACATATATATATCTTTATATATAGAACTAAGCATTGGCACCATCCAAAATATTCTGCGCCATAATGCATAATAATAATAATAAGAAATATGAACAGCTAGCGAAATGATTCAGCCAAACGCTGCGTATGCGCAATTTTTATGCATTGCGCATACGCCACGAGCAACCAGCTACCATTGAAAGTCTATTAATAACAACTAGAAATTAATGGCCAAATATGGCCAACTATATTTATGACGAATCCTTGGCTTTAATCCGTCACTTAAGTGTCATATGCATTGCGTATATAAAAATAAAAATGCTATTGGTATATAAATAAAAATGCTATTGGTGTGATTAAAAGCAAAATTTTTTTTGAATACTTAATGCTCAGCATAAAATGTGTATTATTTATATTGTTATAATGCTAAATTTTGCATGAATTACACATACGCTACGAGGCAAACAAATGACTTTATATACTAATATTATATGTTATGAAATATGGCTCATTTGAAATGGTAGCTAAAAATTTTATATATTTTTTAAACTACTAAATGAACCCATAAAAAGGGAAATTAATTTAAATAATTTGTACATTTTTGATATATTTACTAAGCATACGCTAAAAAGGGGAAATTAATTTAAATAATTTTTACATTTTTGATATATTTATTAAGCATACGCTACGTGGTACCAACAAGAAATTGTATATATGTAATTATATATGTACCAACTTGCTTTGACCTCAACTATAACTTATTGCCATATGCTAATATTATATTATTTTATTGTATTATTAAATATGGCGCACATTTTGGCCATTTTATAAACTGCACTATGCCAACTAGGGGCACTAGTTGATGACTCATTTTGCATGTACCCCTTCCCCGTCCCCCCGCCTAGCCCCTCTCTACTAACGGTCCTTGCCCCTTGCCCCTTGCCCGTTGCGCATTTGACGTTTTAGTTGCTATTTTGAAACCATTGTGTCGGCATGTGTCATACCCGTTTCGGATACTCGTACTTTTGCCCCGGGACTGAGTATGCTCAGCCCCTTACATATGTATATATATTTATAGATAATCATCACTACCAACTAACAACACTGCATACAATTATGGACTAAAATGTAAAGTTTTTAAGCACATTCTTAAGGCATCAAAATATAAAAAAAAAACATTTTATTTTTAGAAATCTTAATTTAGACTTAATACATTGCGTACAATTAGGTATTGTAAACATTTATTTTTGGTTTGCATCAAAATGCCTTTAGTTTGGCTAAAGAGTGTGTTTGAGCTTTTTTTGAGTTTGACTTATTATTTATTATTATATTTACAAACAAACAAAAAACCGATTTTAATTTATCATTTATCATTTTAGTTTTGCAAACGAACTTATTAGGATTATTATATACAAGATATATTTGCAATTATTTTGTATTATTCCTAAGCTTATTAGGTTTATTTTCAGTTCTTCTTTGTGACGCATCCGTAAACGTTTAAATAACAGTATTATCTTACCAGATTACTTTATTGAAACACAATTTATTTGGTTTATTTGTATTTTATATACATATGTTATATATACTAAAGCTAATGGTGGATTATTACGATTTCTTTATACAATAATGCTTATAATGATAATATAATGATAATATTGTGTAACTAAGGGACAAGTAAAGCCAAACTTTGAAAATACAATTTAGTTATTTGTTAGAAACCTTTTTATACTTTAAGGCTACCAAATTGTTGTATTCTTCTTTAGCAATTTTTGCTATATAATTCCAATAAATTGATCTGCATTCTAGTGAGACAAAATACCCAGGCTAATAATAAAATGAATAAAACAAAAGAAGAACACAATCAATATATCCCATTAGTTGTTTTTAAAATTGTAACGGAAATTTACCCAAAATGAATCAGACAATAAATGCACAACAATAGGAAAATGTTTTATTGAAATTTAATGTGAAATTTGTAATTTTCAAATAGGTGCTTGATCTAGCAGATCTACAAGACAAATGGCACTTGCAGTTATGCTTATAATTGAATGTACATATATTACTTAGCTAAACTACTTGATTAGCATTTCGTATTGAAAGAATTGCAGGATGCGAATTCAGCGGAATATTGTCGAAATGGCTGAATGCCAACAGTTGCAAAAATGCTGAACAAAGTAAGAATTGTTTTTATTAGGCCTTTCAACGCCCGCAGACATATCAAAGATAATTTATGCTAAACCATTTTGTGGCATTTTCAACCAAATAATAAAAAGTACCAAATTGTTAAATGCAAAATGCAAAATGCAACAGGAAGTCGCTGAGGCGAACGCATTTTCATTCATGACTTGATTTTATTTATGTGTGTGTTGCACACTGGGGGTGGGGCCTATGCCAAATAAGCACAGTGTATGGCCACACAGTCATATAAGCGATTTTCAGTACAGTGCTCACCATTTCGGACGAACCAATACATAAGAGGAAATACATTTTGAAAAAAAATCAAAAGCAAACATTTGCATTCCTGTTTTTTTTTTATGCAAATATTTATAATATGTTTAAATGAACAAGACTATTATTATATTGTTAAATTAGTAATTTTATATAAATATAAAAATATTTTTTGAAAATTGCTTTCTATAGATGTATTTGTTTTATAACAAAAGGACTTCTTTCCGAGTGGCAACTTGATTATATATATATTTTCATATACATATAAAGTCATATTGCCAACTGTTTGCACAGACTTATTGTTTATATCGGCAAATTTATAATTGGCCCAGCAATAATGCCCTACATCTGTTTCTTCATTGTTTTTATTTCACTCATGTTTTTTGCCATTTCAACTGATTTTTTTTTTGTTTTTTCTATAAATATTACTGATTAAATGTCGTAAATTTTAAAGTGATTTCAAAATTGTGTTATCAATTCGTTTTGTAAAAGTATAATTCATATGCAATGTTTATAAAGCGAGTTTTTGAATGTAATCTAAGGTGTATTATAAAATACATTTTTTGAACAAAACGCAAAAAAATAGAAAGAAAAAAAATGTGAGAGCTCTCGAAATTTCAGGGGGACAAAAAGGCGAATAATTGTCAACACTGATTATATAGCATATATATGTGCATATATATATATATGTATGTTTACCTGCATATGGCATATGGGTGGTATACGTAATGAGCAATTGCCCAACATCGCCATGCACTTGTGGCTGTCAGCCAAACCGAAAGCGCTGAGAAACAATGCAATTCGAATTTGTTTAATTAACGAAATACACTTTGTATGTGTTTGCTTGTTGCACAAATATGCAAAGATGCAAATATTTATTTATGAGCCACTTTGACAAGCCAAGGCAGCTGGGCACGCGCACTTAACGCATTTCGTTACCAGGATGCCAGCCGATGCCATCCCATCGAGCTGCGTTTCATTCTCAAGCACAGAGACAGACAGACAGACAGACAGACAGACAGCTGGGCATTTTTGAATAGCATCCAACATTTCTCTCTCTATCTGCCGCTCTGCCTCACTGTTTGTATTTGCATCATATTGTAGTGACTGTTGTTGATCAGCAGCCCGTTAGATGACACAATCTATTTTTGATTGTCTTTCGCTTTGGCTAGACGATCGCCTCAAAGCGGGCGGGGCTGGCACTTCCGGTTTTTCCCAAATGCATCGCGAGCCAAAGAATTGGCATGCTTAGCAACAGCTATTCGCTTTGACTTCACTCTGACCCGATCCAACCAGCCAGTAGTTGCCTCGGCATCAGTTTCTATTAGCGCTTCTGATTGGATTGCGGTTATATTTGCCAGCGAGCCTAACCCTAAACTTAACCCCAATGCCCGGCCGGCCAGTTAGCGAGGCAGCGATGCATATCAAGTGCCGGTTCTTCTCGGCTCCGAGTGGAATTCACAATGCATGAAAGCTATGAAAGAAGTCATAAAAACAAGTGCACTTTTTGTTTCTTCTCTAGTGTGAAATGTGGCAGGTGTTTCGCTATTCTGCTCTGAAGTGCCGCCTAAATAGAAGTACTTTGTACAAAACTCAACTCTAAATTAAAGCTTCATTTCTTTTTATATCCGTTCATTTAACGAGCCAAACAGATGTTATTGTCTTAATGTGCTTAACAGCAGAAAGGTTTATGTGCAACAGTCATCCAGAACGTTTTCAAGCAAAGCAGCCAGTAAAACGTTACCAAATGCAAAGAAAAATCGCAAACTGAAATAGATAGACAAAAGACTTAAGCAGAATATTAAATAAATAATATATATAGTTTTTATGTCTGCATAAAGTGAACAATTGTTGCACATACTTTTCTTAATGCTTTCCGTATTCAAAGGAAATATTTTAAAATATAGAGTAAATAACTGATTTTAATGAAATTTTGCCAACCTGAAATGAAAACTTCAGCAATTGATGTCACTTGAATGAAAGCTGCAGCAGCCAGTAAAACGTTTCCAAATTGGCATGGAAATGACAAAAATGTTTAAATAAATATATATGCTTATTTTAGATTGTCCATCTAAATATTTTTAAAAAAGTGTATGCTTGCATTATATAAAATAACAATGCAAATAAAAAAACAATGGAACAATAATTGTAATCATGAAACCATTGTCTCAACCTAATATTTATCAACAATGCGTAATGAAAACTGCACAATTTTGGATTTCGCCAAATATTTCGCATGTTTTAGTTTATACACATTGTTGCAAGCCAACAATTGATTAATATCATGTGCGTTATCATTATCATTGTATCCGAGAGCATTGTATTTAGCTGCAGCAAGAAAAATCGTCTAAAATTAAAAGAAAATGTAGAGAGCAGCTGGGAAAAACTTTGTTCGACTTGCTTTTTACATGCTGCTCGGAGAGTCGCTCAATGTGAGCGTGTGTGTGTGTGTGTGTGTGTGCGTGTATCTGTGTGTGTTGTTCATGTGTATGTGTAGCTGCCGGCGCTGCTATAAAAAGAAAGCGCGCTCGCTTTCAGCGCTCACTTTTGGTCCCAGCAACCAAACGGTGTACACCACAACAAAACAACACAGGAACGCAGAAAGAATTTAATTGAAAAATATCTCTCTCAGCTGTTGTTCAGTTATTTCGTTACTTTTTTTATTTGTTACGCATAAAAAGTGTTGAAATTACAAAGAATATATAAATACATATACATATTAACCCAAGTCCAAGTGCATTTGCATTGAAGTGAGAATACGTAGTGAATAAACCAACAAGGAATACCATAAGCAAACCGTTTCAAGCGGAAACAACAAAATCAGCTAAAAAAGTGAGTGTCTAAATGCAGCGCTAACGTTTTGCCGCCATTTATTTTGCACTGCATTCCTGTTGCTGCAACGCCAGCCATTTGAAACTGCCAACTGTCAACTGCCAACAGCCCAACGATCAATTGTGCATATCTATCGAAATTCCGCATCGATAAATCAAAAGCAAAGCAAAACTCAAAACAAAATGATACGCAGTTAACTAACACTGTTGCTGGGCGTAGGGGACGCGGAAAGGGCATGAGAATAGAAACAGGTGCAATTTCTAATGGGAAACGAAATGAGAAAACGAACTTTTCAAGCTCAGCTGGGCGCATGCGTAGTACTACCTGGGCAGAGTGAAGAGTTCAGGCCAGGTGTTACCGCTCTGCTTGTATATGTGTGTGTGTGTGTGTGTGTGTTGTCTTTTTTTATTGCTGCAAGTAATTTGACTTTGTTTTGCTTCTTGCTTATGGGGCCGCTCTGTTTTTATTTATCAACTTTTTCTATATTCACTTTTTGGGTCTGACTGTGGGTCACAAAAGAAATGGTAAATACAACAACAAAAATAGACGCTGTGTAGCAATGCCAGGGCAAAAAAGAAAAAAAATACAAAATAAAACAACAACACAATGGGCGCTCAAACGAAACAAATTTTCATTGTTATTATGTGTGTTGTGGTTTGTCTTCTTACAGCGTTTCTTTTCCGTTTAGTTGTTTATTGTGGTCGGTCTTTTTCTTTATTTTGCAAAAAAAAAAAAGGTAACGTTTCGCAAACTTTAATTGGCCTTTATTTACATTTACAGTACGTCAAGTGTTTTTTTGTGTTGGCCAGAAATAAAAGCGACCGAACGAACTCGGGGTTCAACAATAGAGGCGAGACTGTCTGTGACACGTGAGTCTTTTTTGGGGCCAGCTGCCGATCGCTTTTCCAAGTAAAACTTTTGCACAACTACAACAACCAAATCCCAATAACACAATGGCCGATGTATCGCATGAATTGGGCGCCCTGCGCTTTGTAGTGGTAAGTAAATCCCCAATCCAAAAAAAGAAACAAATTCAAGAATATATAATAACTAGACTAAAAACCCCAAAACGCCAATTAACATTAGAGCTAATTAGCAAAGACTCCAGCTTGGCAGCTAAACAACAAAAGGTATTTGTGGAATGTGCGCGCACAGACTAAAAACAAAAGCAAAAGACAAATTCACAGCACAAAAAGTTGAAAAAAATTAAGAGAAATTTTTGTCAGTTATTTTTATAAATCCCATGGCGATTATTATTATTATATTGCAAATATCTCGTGCGACAAATGCCTGAACATTATTTATGCGCAAAAGAAAATAAAAAATGGATGAAAAAAATCACAAGAGCCAACAATAACAATAACAAGCGTGGAAAAATGTCACACAAAATTTGTATTTTCATTTGTAGATGGAAAATGGTGTGAGAAATTGTTGCTGCTTTTGCTAACTAAAGCCGAAAAGCGGTGTGATTAAAAATCATTAAAATGAAATGGCATAAATTTCAAAAAAACAAAAAAAAATATTAAAAAAATACCGCGAAGAAAATCCGCAACAGCAACAGCAACAAAAACGGTTTTGAATTTTATTTGCTTTTGCTTTAATTTGTCGCCATATGAATTGCCAAAAGAGCGGACATGTATATATATATATATATTTATATATATAGTGTATTTATGTACATATATACAGGCGCTCGTGTATGTTCTATATGTATGTATACACTTTGGCTGACAAAAGAAACAAATTTTTTGTCGCACTGTGCAAAAGATCAAAACACGGAAAAATTCTTGGCAATGACCATCGTTTGAGTTGAAATAGCAATGTTATGTAGCCTGATGTATGTATGTATGTATGTATATATGTATGTATGTATGTCTGTACTGTCTGTGTATGTATTTTATGTATTCTATATAATAAAGGCGACGACTGAGTGACATCGGCGCCGACGACGACGATAAATCGAAATGCTTAGTTATAGATACTATATATACACAGATTTCAGATACATAAGTATCTAAGCAAGCTTCACTTTTATTTCTTTGTCGCCTGTACACTAGCTCATTTGAACCGGTTCGGTTCATTGGCTTTGCGCTACTTGAGTGCAGACATTAAATATACAAATTTCATTTCATTATCACGTGTAGTTTCTACTTGCAGCATTTTTCCCAGCGAAATTCTCATAACAATTGAAATTTATGCATTATGCGACGACTTTCACCTGTGCGAATTTACTGCACTGTCTGGCATTCAAAGAAAATTATGTAGTTAGCATACAATATATACATTGATATATATATATCTATTTATCTATCCCATCCTATATAGACTATATAACATGCAGCTTATTGCCAAATTCGAATACTTAACATTTTCATTCATCGCATGGCGCTTCGCTGCGCATTTTATTTATTTATTTTTATTGAATATATGAATGAAATTCATGAAACAAATGAGCTGGCAGCCAAATTGATTGAAGAAATTTTGGATATTGATCAACAAGAGACAACAGCGCCATTGACAAAAGTCACTGCTGGGGACTTATGTTTATTTGGTTTTTGTTATTATTATTATTATCATTATTATTTTTGTTTCTCATTCGCTGCCAAGCCGAATTCGCAGTGGACATTATTTAAAATGCTGTTTAAATAAAGAAATTGTATAGATATGTAAATACTATGCACATTATGTGGCAAGCGTTGAACCGCTAGATTCGCAGCCAAAAGATTTATACAATAACTTTACAAAATGAACGACCCACACATAATTCACAAATGCACATAAAAAACATATTCACACAACTGTGTACATATGTATGTATGTATATGCGGCTAGTTCGCTAGTTTTGTCAAAATATGTTATACGAAATGAGAGACAAACAAAATACATTCGCAAAAATTGGCTGTGAAGGTCGTTGCTGGCTTTTAGTTTAATTTTATTTATTTGGCTTTTGGTTTTTTTGTTGTTGTTTCTTTTTACGAAATTTCATTTCCTTTGTGTGTGCTCTGGCTGCTTGAGGAAGTGTATTACGTTTTAGATGCTTCGTCAAAGTTTTGTTTTTATTTATGGGCCGACATTTGCGCATTCCTTTCGTCCCATTTGCTTGTACACATACATATGTACATATGTACATATTATATGCATATATACATGTTGCTCATTTCTAAAGCATTTTGCACTTATTAAATGAAAAATTGAACAGCATGTAAATGTGCTGTTATTTAATTACAGCTCATTAATTAAACAGCTGCCACGTGTTGCAATTGATTTCAAATTCAAATGCGCGCTAATTCAACAACAAATCGACATAGCTCGTTTCAATATGGCAACGCTTGATTGAGCTTGACTCTTGGTCGCAATTTGGCAATGCTTCAAAGTCAACAGCAGTTAACGGTCTGGCAACGCCTGATTAATACCAAAGGCAAATGCGGCATTATGTATAAAACAAAACCATTGACACTGTGACAAAGTAAACAGCAGTTAAATGTCAATGCGATTTCATTAACAGCGGTTAATAACCGAGCCATGCAAAATTTAGCTTAACTATAGGTCGCAGCTGATGCGTAATTTAAAATCCGCCGCCCAACCAATCAAACAGTTGGCAGCGCGACACACCAGTTAACAAAACAGCCTGGCAACGCTTAGCTAAGCTTGAATTTCATTTGCATAGTTTTGGCTTCCTCGTTTAAAGATTGTTTTGTTTTGAATTCAATTGTTACAGGACTCTCCGCTATCATCGAAGGTGGCCATGTTCAACAATCAGGCAACACAGCACAAGCAGTCGCAGTTATTAAACCCATTCTCGCACGATGGGCGCGCTCCGTCGCCAAAGCCGACTTTCTCCAAGGATCAGTATGGCAAACCGCTCACCGGCAGTCTGACAGAGATGCGTGGCCAGAAGGCTAACATGCATGTGATGAAGGAAATGCTCGAGCTGTGCCAGATCATTGACTCCGAGGGCTACCAGGTCAAGGATGAGCCAACCATGCGCGTCATACCCTTCGGTGAACTGTTTAATGTAAGTATCAGACTTTCGCTCAATGCAGTGAACTAGTTACCTTTATACTGAATAAACAAATCCGGGTTTTGGAGGTTATTCGTTCAGCCTGTTATTGATGATAGATCAACCATTTTAGAGTTTTCTTCGCAATAGAGTTGAGACGAAATAATCTTGATGTTTTAAAAAATAGTATATTGACAGCAATTTTGGCTTCAAACGTGATTTTTAGTACCCTAGAAATGCCCTTTGAAGATTTTTTTGAAAAAAGACATGTTTTATACTCTTACTAAATAAAAAAATTTTTTTTTAAAATAGAATCGTGATTTGTTTTTTAATCGATAAGTATAAAAATCCACTTGAGAACCGATTCTGTGATGGTTAATTTGTTGGCCTAAAAACAGGAAAAATTAACAAAAACTTTAGCTTGTAAAGTGATTTTTGGTATCCTAGAAAAGCTCTTTGATAACTTGAAACTCACATAAAGTTGCCAAAGCTGAACCGATCTTTAAGCTTGCGATAAGTTTGTTTATGGTCTTTTTCTCAAAATATAGTCTACATTTATGTTTTGTTCAATTTTGAAGATTTAATGTTTGGCCAAACTTAAAAAGTCTTTCTACAGAAACCATTTTTGTATGATAGTTGGTCTTAGAGTTCTTAGTTCAGTAGTTCAGTTATGAGGTTAGTTTAATCATACCAATCTGCCCAATCTGACTTTCATCTCACCCCAATCTTGTAGATTTACAACTACATTTCGGACAAGGTGGTCGGCCTGCTGCTTCGCGCCCGCAAGCACAAGCTGCTGGACTTCGAGGGCGAGATGCTCTATCAGCGCCGCGATGACAATGTGCCCATCTTTCTGCTGCGGCCCATTGTCGAGATACGCCGCGAGCTGAACGCCAAGGTGGAGGAGATCAAACGCGGCACCAGTCCGGCGCCGCAGTCGACATCAGTGATTTTGGATAAGGCGGCGCACGCGAACAAGCTGAAGGTGCAGCAGGAGCAGGGACGCCAGTCCAAATCGCGCACACCATCGCCGGCGGTGAAAGCCAAGTCGAAGTCACCAACGCCGGTGGCCGCAGACAAGCCAGTGGAAGTTACAGCGGCTGCTCCGGCTGCTGCTGCTCCGGCTGCTGCTGCTCCGGCTGTAGCTGAATCTCCTGTTGCTGTTGTCGCCGCAGCAGCGCCCAGTGTTGTCATTGATGAGCCGCCAACGGAGACGGCGGCATCGCCAACAACGCCAGCAACAACAACTGAACCAGCAGCTACAGCAGTGGAGCAAGTGCAGCCGGCAAGTGAAGTCCAAACAGCAGCAGTGTCCGCTCCATTGGAGACACCAGCAGCTGCTGCCGAGAGTGCCAGTCCAGCTGGCGCTGAGCTGCCCACAATTGTAATTGAAGCCAGCGCAACATTTGTGCGCACAGTCAGCGGAGAGGAGCAAGTGGAGCCAGTGGCAACTGTGGCTGCATCAACTGCCGAAAGTGCCTAGACGATGAGCAGCGGGAGCAGGCGTCTGCACTTTTTGGGAAGAATATATTTGTTTGAAGCACAACTCGCAACTACTAAAGCGGCAGCTTCAAATTGCAGTAATCTAGTTTAAAGCCTAGTTTAACTTATAATTAGTGTTAACAGCACTGAAGACAGAGCGAGAGAGAGAGCAACTATTTATAAATGATGAATAATGAACAAGTAAACATATCTAAAGTAAATGTAATACATATTTAGACACAGTATTATATAAAACTCATACTTATTAATGCATGGTTATTATATAATATGTTGTAGTAATTTAAATAAAACATTTAAAATCAAAATTCAAATGTTGCACACAGGTCGTTGCCAGATTGGCAACAGCAGCAATGAGCGCTTCAAACAGGGTATTCCATCGTGTGAGTTTAATCTACTTTGAACTTTTGGTGGACATACACAATCAAGTATACCATACAAAATCAAAACAAAGCGTAGTGTCCACTCCTATATTAAATAAGTCATCGAAAATCTCTGTGACGATTTCGATCAGTTTTTAGTGGTCTCTTTGTTTTGTTTTGTACATTATTAGAAGATATTTGGATGTATTTCTCCAGTTGAGAAAAATACTTTCGGTTTTATTGGAATACCCCAACAGATATTTAAATCAAAATGCAATTTTATCGGTTGTGTGTGCTCACAATTTTTGGCCGATGTGGCAACGCTCGCACCTACTGCACACAGCTGTTTTCTGCCGCCCTTTAGTTTTTAGTTAGTGGACAACACACTCACACACAGCAAAATAATGCGCAAGATCACAGCTTTAGCCTGCGGCACCGTTGGCGGCCTCGCCGCCTACTATTTCCAGCGGCTGCGCGATCCACAGCACGCTGTGCACAACTCGTGGACGAACAGCGAGTCGCTGGTCAGTGAGTGCGCGCGCTGGGACAGCAACTGGGACTTTCGCGATCCGAAGAGCCTGGTGCGTCCGCAGAAGAACGACAATCCGCAGGAGCAGAATCGCTTTAACAGCGATCTGGAGCAGAAGGTGCCCAAGAAGGCGCGTCACATCATACTCATCCGCCATGGCGAATATCTGGACGTGGGCGAGACCGACGACACGCACCATCTAACAGATCGCGGTCGCCTGCAGGCCAAATATACGGGGCAGCGTCTGCACGAGCTGGGCATCAAGTGGGACAAGGTGATTGCCTCGAATATGGTGCGCGCTCAGGAAACCGCCGACATCATACTCAACGAGATCGACTACGACCGTGCCAAAGTGAAGAGCTGTGCTTTTCTACGCGAGGGTGCACCGATTCCACCACAGCCGCCCGTCGGCCACTGGAAGCCCGAAGGATCGGTGAGTAACTTCCAGCTGTATGCATTGCTACTAACAATCCTCTCAACTGGCACACAGCGTCTTTGATAATTATGTGACAGTGTGAAACTTGATGCTGCCTTTTCTTTCTTATAAGAAAGACGAGACAAAAGTTTGAAAAAGGGCGTTGCCGAAGCTTAAATACCCTTGCAAATATTTGTCAAAATATCAGTTGTTGAGCAATCGTGATACCTTACGTTTTAATTAACATATCTGATAGCACCTGTAACAATTTTGTTAGGTTCATTTATTAGAAAAATTACTGTTAATCAGCTAACTAATAGCAAATTACTATCTTCAGATTTCCAGCATTGGGTTTGATATTTTTATTCACAATTTTCAAAAAATAACGGTTTAATATATAAATATTTTCTGATTTGCATAATCAAAATCCAAAAATGAACTGCTAAAACTGATTTCTATAAATGCAATTAATAAACTCACTGTATAACCACTGCCCATTTCTTGGCTTTATTTGCAGCAGTTTTTCCGGGACGGTGCCCGCATTGAGGCCGCCTTTCGGCGCTACTTCCATCGTGCCTATCCGGAGCAGGACAAGGAGAGCTACACGCTCATTGTCGGCCACGGCAATGTCATACGCTATTTCGTCTGCCGTGCCCTGCAGTTTCCGGCCGAGGCATGGCTGCGCATCAGCATCAATCATGCGTCCATCACATGGCTGACAATCAGTGCGTCCGGCAATGTGTCCATCAAGTATCTGGGCGACACCGGCTTCATGCCAGCCAAATTTCTCACGAATCGCATACCCCGCGACGCCAAGAATGTTGTCTAGTGAAACTCGTTTGCCAAAACCGAAGCCGTTTCAAAATCATATGTGTTGTATTCCGTTTCCGAAAATTAGGCAATCATAAATCATACCATATACACAAGTGTTGTTCCCTGAAGTCTAGTATTTTTTTAAAATCTAATGTACGTAAATAAACTTGAATGAATGCTATTATAAGTGTTGGGCTTATTTTTGAAAGGTGTACCCATACAGCAGGTAGCGACTTTTGATCTGCTAAGAATTTAATAACTAAGACTCGAAAGTATAAGTTACAAAAAACCTTTTCAACAGCTTAGCTATAATTCGCTAGGCTTTTCGTATTTATATCTTATGACTCGTTTCAAGAAGCGAATCAAATACACAAATTTAAAAATTCCATACATATATTATACCACTTTTAAGCAAATATAATAATGCAGCCCAAATCAATATAGTTCAGCTTTAGATAATTTACGTGATTTTTTTCTTATTACTTATCAAATTTAAAAAAAATACACGGGTTGCCAAACACTTTTTAAAAATGCAGCATAAAATAAAGAAAACATTAAGTAAAATAGAAAAAAAAACATTAGGTTTATATAAGCACTAATTAATTTATACAAGCAAAATTTAATTATGCTCTTTTCGAAGAAAATTGTATATTAAGTTTGTGCTGAAGTTTGTAATGCATACTGCCAGTATGCTTAGAATGACAATACAAATTGATCCATGACCGTCTGTCTGTATGTCTGTATGTATGCAAACTAGTCCCTCAGCTTTTGAGCTATCGCGATGAAACTTTTGAACAGAGACTTATTATTCAAAGGGACAGCACATTAGTCGATACCAGCCAGATCGGACCACTATATCTTATAGCTGCCATATAGCTGGAAGTCGGTTTTGGCCATATATCCGATCTTTTCAAAGCTACCGCCTTCAATTTTCTTGTACTCTCGAACATACTTATTATTCATCAATGTCCGAAATTTCAAAACGATTGGGTCATAAATAGCGAAGATATGCGTCATTAAAAATTTGGAAAAATCGGGGGCCTTTTTCAATTTTTTAAATTTTGTAAAAAATTTTTTTCAAACTTAAAGTAGTTCGAGTGAAAATTGCATAAAAGTTCGAAAAGAGTATAAAATCTTCGGCACGCCGAAGATAATCCATACCCACTTGTTTTCATATAATTTAAAAAAAAAATTGAGTTTATGTGTTCATTATTTACATCTTGATTTAACTTTGGCTCATTCAAACATTCCAATCATGGATGTTTACTTTGCTGTTTTTTACAAGGACAGTTTCCCACGTATTTTCCAGCTAGGCTAAATTGAATGTGTCACAAAACTAAATTCAACTTCAGCTCGCGACAATTATGGAATAAAATGTAACAGTTTTAGTATAAAGTATGATAGATTAATTATTGTGTCTGATCACTTGTCTCAATTGAATTACATCAGAGTTGTGTACAAATTGTGGGCTCCTTAGTGGACTGCCTGCAGGACCTGCTGCAGTCGCTGCAGGCACTTGCGTATGCCCACATCCTCGCCTGCGCCGCGCTTCAGCTCCACGCCCAACGCCTGCTCCCTCACAAAGCCAAACTCGGAGGCGACCAGCTGTGGCGCCTGCTCGGCCAGCTTGATAAGCATCTGGAAGTAGAAGTAGGTGCAGTGCGCCAAGTGCTTCTCGGCCAGCGAGCGTATATCGGCGCTACAGATGTCGCGTGCAGCCGCTGAGCGCTGAAAGAGTGCGAGATGGACGAGGACGCGATAGAGATTCAGCACCTGGACGCGACTCGGCTCCAGTTCGCCGACAAACATGATGTGCTCCAGCAGTGGCACATGCACCGCCCGCAGCAGCGTCAACAGCTGCGCATCCGCTGCCGGCAGCTCAGCCAGGCCGGCAAATAACTGCTGCAGCAGCGTCAGGATCAGACCTGCATGCGGTGCCGCCTGACTGCGCTGCACGCCCAGAAACTGAGCGGCCAGCTGCTGGAGCACAAACTGCGCCAGCTCACCGTCTGCATCCGCTTGCAGCAGCTGGGCATAGGGACGCGCCAGCAGCTTGATATTGCCACTGCTGCCGTGGCCAAAGTGCGGCGTCCAGTGCAGTATGAGCTGCTCCAAGGTGCGCGCCAGATACGCATCCGTGCGATAAGGTAGTCGGCCAATGCCCTGCAGCAGCACCGGCCACATCTTGTGCACCAGCTGCGGCAGACGACCCTCCGGCTGTGCGCCCGCCTGCAGCTGTGTGGTCAGCAGGAAGCGCACCATGGCCAGGTGGAAGAAGCAGCTGGGCTTGGAGCGCACATACGACAACGTCGCACAATTATAGATGACAATGGCCAGAAAGTTGTAGAAGCGTGCGGTTATCTCGGGACGTGGCTCCGCCGCCTGCGGCAGCCACTGCTCAAAGTGTGCCACATAAGCGTGCAGCTTGTGGCTGAGCTGCATGCGCACATGCGCCACTGCGTCCTGCTGCTGAGCGCGTCGCCCCAGAGCACCAAAGAAGGCGCACAAGGGCTCGCGACCAGCGTCCAGTGAGTCCGCATCCAAGCCCAGCACGCGAAACTCCTCCAGCTGGGCGACGTATGGGTTCAAGGCCAGCACCGATGCATGCTGTGCGGTGAGCAGCACCAGCGACTTGATCCACACTTGAATAATGAGCACGCCGGCTGGCTGCTGCTGCTGCTGCTGCACTGCATCCTGCTGCAGCACGTGCAGCAGCAGCTGTGCACTGGCAGCCGTGTTCGCCGGCTCGGCCCCGAGCAGCAGCAGCTGCAGCAGCTTGCGTTCTTTGTCCAGCGCCACAAAGTCAGCGGCCAGCTTGGGCAGCCAGCTGCTGTAGCCGCTGGCAAACTGCTGGCGCAGCTGGGGCAGCACATGCTGCTGCAGTGCCTCCCACATGGCGGGCACGGGGCTGACCCGCAGCTGCTGGCACAGTACATGCAACGACTGCCAGACGCGCTCCTGCGCCGCCTGTCCACTATGCTCCAGATGATACGCCAGCCAGGGCGACAGCAGCAGTTGCTCGCCCCGGCCGAAATCATCGGCCTGCTCGAAGATGGGCTGCAGCGCTGCTGCATAGATGCCGCACACATCCGCATCATAGCGCACCGCTGCCAGCTGGCCGAGCAGCTTGCTCACGTAATCCTCCATCGGCTGGCGACGCTGCGCATGCAGCAGCAGCAGCGCCATGTGACCCTTAGCCGCCAGTTGGCGTCGCGCCGGCGGCAGCTTGTCCAGCGCCAAGCACAGCAGCATCTCGCGCAGCTTGGGCGCCAGCTCCACAAACTCGCCACAAGCGAGCAGCAGGCAGAGGAACAGCTCAATGACATGGTGTATGCCGGATTCGTTCAGCGCCAGCAGCTTGGCCGCACTGAACTTGCTGAAGATGCGTCCGAGCAGCTTCTGTGACTGCTGCACGCTGCACAGCTGCAGTGTCTTGCCCAGCAGCCAGACGAACAACGTGAAGCTGCTCTGGTTGAGATCCTCCAGCTGGGGCCGTGCCAGCAGCGTGCGATAGCGTTCCACATAGGCAGCGCCATTGGCACAGATTAGCGGCAGCTGCTCCAGCTGTGCCGCAAAGTGGCTGTTGAGCGAACGATGCAGGCACTCCCACAGCTGGCACACCACATCCGTATCCGGCGGGCCAAAGTGCAGCTGCAACGGCGCCAGCAGGCACAGATAGACGCGTCGCTGCTGCTCATCCGGCTGGCTGGCCAGAAACTGACGCAGCAGGCTGCCAGTGAGCAGCACTTCGGCGGCGACGGGCGTTGGCTTCGTCATCCGCTGTCCAGCTGGTCCATAAGCAGCCAGGCGAGCGAGACTCAAACGCAGCCAGGCATAGAACTCGTGGTAGGCCAGGGACTCCGCTGCAAAGTAGATCTCAATTAGTAATGAACATGTATTTCAGGCAGTCTTTTCGGTAAATGCCTATTATATGCCACTCCATGAATTTTTTGTTTATAACTTGAATATAGTTTACCTATTTATACTCTTTTCGAAGAAAATAGTGTATTAAGTTTGTAACGCATAGATGGAAGCGTCGGAGACCCCCAGAAGTTACTGCCACTATGCTTAGACTGACAAAACAAATGGATCTAGCCATGTCCGTCTGTCTGTCTGTCTGTCTGTATGCAAACTAGTCCCTCAGTTTTTGAGCTATCGTGATAAAACTTTGCACAGAGACTTATTATTCAAATG
The DNA here is from genome assembly GCA_035042425.1 of Drosophila flavopinicola. Taxonomy (NCBI): domain Eukaryota; kingdom Metazoa; phylum Arthropoda; class Insecta; order Diptera; family Drosophilidae; genus Drosophila; species Drosophila flavopinicola. Next base: position 206,740 of record JAWNLL010000405.1, read on the forward strand.
TACAGCACATTGTTCGGAACCGGCCGGATCGGTCCACTATATCTTATAGCTGCCATACAATTGGAAGTCGGTTTCGACCATATATCCGATCTATCCGATCAAAGCTATCGCCATACATTTCCTTGTACACTTGAACATCCTTATAACTCATCAATGTTCAAAATTTCAGTTATAATTAGCAAAGATATACGTCATTAAATATTTCGGTGGTGCAGTTGGCAGTGGGAAAATTGCCTAAAGGTTCGAAAAGACAATAAAATCTTCGGCACGCCGAAGATAATCCTTCCCCACTTGTTTTAAATTGATAAAATGTACTACATTCTTACTTGATTTAATTGGAGCTTTCGCCATTCTTTGGCACAAGTGTTAGACCAATGTGCTATTTAAATACCACCAGAATCTTTGGTCATATCAAAGATTCACTATAAGTATTAATTTCCTCAATCATTTGACCATCTACCAATATATTTATGTCCATATTTGCGTATACGTTAGTTATATATTATTCCCACTAAATATCCCATATATTGCATAAAAGCAATCAAATAACACAATACAAACTCAAAAATCGATCGAACAACCCAAGCATAAAGACTAGCTTGGGCTGTGGCTGGGCTTCCACTGAATATTGATTTGACTCCTGCGGCAGCAAGAATTGGGTTTCCGGTATTGGGTCGCGCTGGAGGTGTCAGTGGTAACAGTTATCGGGTCAGGCTGAACTTTAACCTCCAGGGGGTTGAAGGGATTCTGCAGATGAATTTTTGGATCGGGCAATTCCTGCTGCTCCGGTGCAGTGTCATTGGCAACAGGTACCGGGTCAGGCTGAACTTTAACCTCCAAGGGGCTGAGCGGATTCTGCAGCTGCATTTTCGGATCGGACCGTTCCTTCTGTTCGGTGACATGTATCGGGTCACGTTGGACTTTTATCGACCTCGGCTTGAAGGGATCCAGCTGCTGGTCCAAATCGGACAATTCCTTCTGGTCCGGAAAAGTGCAATTAGTTTCAGGTACCGGGTCACGCTGAACCTTAACCGTGCGAGACAGAAACGGGTTAAAAGTTTCCTCCTCCGGCTTGGTATCGGCCGTCTGTTGGCGGGTGGCCTTGCGCACTGGACTCAACTTGGGAACATTCTGTTTTGGATCCTCATCTGAAGAGTGACTGGTGTTCGGTACCGGGTCGCGCTGGACTTTGGGATTACGCGGCTTAGCATGGTCGCTTAGCACCTTCTGCTCCGATACGGTATCGGCCTTTTGGCCGCGGGTTGCCTTGCGCACTGGACTCCACTTTGGTTTAGTGTCTCCGACTACAGTTTCATCGGAAAGTTCCTCCTCGTCGCTCTGGGCGAGGACCGGCTCGCTTTGCTGTGGATCTTGTGGTAGAATACGTTTGGTGTCCTGAAGCTGTTTGCGCTCTACTTTGTGTGTAGAGCGAGTGGAATGATCGGACAGATCAATCTCTTCCGCTTGGACGTCGATCGGTTGACGAAGAATTGGCTTGCGCAATGGAGCATATTTCGGTAAATCTTGCTTTGGCTGTGGCAGAACAGATTTGCTGTCCGGGATCGGATCGCGCTGAACTTTTATAGTTTGGGGCTTGAAGGGATTTTCCACATTCATAAAATCATCATCGTCCATTTTGTGCGCCACGCGATTTGGTTTATTGGTAATGCGCTTGTTTCTTAAGCGGCACTTGTTTATCTGCGTGTTCCATGACTGTTTTATAGGTATTAGTTATTATGCCGAAACGACACTAAAGTTTTTTTTCCTACCACACGTTTTTGTAACTTTTTGTTAGATGTACACATGTAACATACTTTAGAAAATTCTGTGTGTGAATGAGAATATTTGGGGGTAAATAATAATAAGATAACTTTTTTGACACGATTGACAAGTGTTACTCTGTTTTGGTCATATTCCCAATGTTCTTTGAGTCATGTTTGGCACGCCGAAGATAATCGGATAATTGGATTTGAAAATCGCATTTTAAAAGAAACCACGAATGGCAGAAGTGGCATATAATAGACAATTACCGTGTTTTCACCTACGCTGCAGCTGCGTCCGGTGGCGCTGCATGGCGCGGTGGAGCAGCGGCCAGAAGGCGCACTCCCCGTCCGACTGCTGATGCAGCAGCAGCCACAGCTCCTTGCTGCAGCGGCACACAAAAGCCGAACTATGCAGCAGCTCGGCGCTGTGTTTACTCCGATAGTGATAGCTCGCACAGAGCACCAGATCATCCAGCGTGCGCTCCAGCTGCAACTGATACGACTGCTCCTCGTTGTGCTGGCGCAGCAGACACAGGTCGAGCAGACGCCACTCTAGGGTGCCGTGATGCAGCTGGTAGGCGGGCGCCGGGCAGTCATTGCCCTTGCTGTGCTCCGCAAAGTACAGGATACGCCAGGCGGCCGCATCCAGGCAGCCGTTGAGCAGGTCGCGCAGTTGCCGCACAGCGGGCGCAATTAGCTGCCACTCGTGCGCATCGTGCAGCAGCCAGTGATAGTAGTGTGTGACCTGTTGGCGCACCTGCAGCCAGGACGTGGCAGAAGCGGCATTGCACTGAAGCTGCTGCTGGCCAGCTACGGCAGCGCACAGCTTCTGTATGTTCATGCTGGCAATGGTAATGGTCAGTTATATGGCACACACTCAAGAGCTCTCTCCCACCACTCACCACGCCTCACCATGCATATAGTGCATAACTATGCCCACTTGCAGCTGCCGCGCCTCGAAATCCAAGTACAATCTGTCCAGGCGGCTGCGCGGCACCGGCGCATCGAGCGCATAGCCATTGCGCACAAATCCGCCGCTGGACAAATCATGCTGTTTTATTGTGTCCCGTCCGCTGCAGTTGAACGCTGGCAGCAGGTCCAGCGCATCCGCATCATCGTCAACATTTAACTCCGCATTATTGTCCAGCTGCGCCGGAGCTTGCGGCTCTTGTGTTGCTTGTATAAAGGCGCTTAGTATGTCCTCATCGTCGTCCGACTGGAACAGATCATAGTCCATGGTGAGTGCATAAACTCAAGCCAAGTTAATTAATATATTTGTTATAGTCGAACAGCAACATTTTGGCGCCAAAATTGCTGACTCTGCATATTCAGCTGGAAATATCGATAGTCTGCGTATACCTAAGCAGCTATCGATTGCCAACAACAGCACAGCGATCAGAAAAAGCTACAAAATAGTTCGATTTCACCATACTCTTCTGGCTAACTCTCTAGCTCTATAATATTCTTTATTATTATTATTATTTTATTATTATATTGTTGGAGTTTGGTATTAATTTGAGTATGTGTTAGTCAGCTCGAGGTCAACATAAAAACCTATGGATTAACTTTTAAAAAAAATTCTTTTGATATCATTTAAATTCCGTCAGAGGACAACCTCAGGCATTTTTTTTAAAACAGCGCTAGCTTGCCTGCTGTGCAGTTTAACACAAAGTTTGTTTGACAGTATTATCTAGTTAATGGACGAATTACCGGGGCATACACAAATTAGAAGAAAAGGTGTATTACATATATATATTATAAAACTTAATTTTATTTAATAACAATGAATATTTTAATTCTTTGTAACTCTGAGATCGAAAAGTGGGTCACACGTCTCGGAAAAGCCAAGAATTTTAAATTTTCTATTAAAATCAAGACATGAGAAGGCACCCTAAGGCCTAAATAGTCCAAAGAAATACCTCTCAAAAACCAAAACTCCCATAAGTTTGTCAAAACTGATCCGATTCTCAATTCCTAGCCAGTTTTTATCGTGGTTTGGCATCTATAGGTATTCTGCATTTAATTTTTAAGCAATTTAGAATTTTTCATTTTCTAGTAATGTGCTTAAGGCCAAGATAGTCCATAGAAATGCCCTTCAAACGCCTAAAACTCCCATAGCTTTGTCAAGCTGCACCGATTCTCGTTCCCGAGTCATTTAAATCTGAAAAAAGCATAGATATTTTGGTAAAAAGCCAGACAAGAATTCAAAACACATATTGCTGAAAGTTTCAAATTTCACAAGCAGCGACAAAGCTGTGTTGCTTCTTCTCCGATATCTATGACAGTAAAACGATAGTCAAATCATCTCGATAATTCTCGCAAGACTGCTGCACTCGATATATGTCACAACAATGCAAATTAATTTGTCCATCTCCAAAGTGGACATTTGGACTTTTGTTTCACTGCTTATCTTAGCAGAATTCATCCAATCCTAATCTGCTGCTTTAGAGTTAGAACGTTAGAACGCAGTGAGTGACAGTTACGTAGCAAGATGTCGTTACGTCCACTTGTGGAAGGCGACTGCGGCGCTGTGAATCCCTTGATGCAACTGGGCGGCCAGTTCACTCGCGATGTAGCCCACAAGGACGACGGCTTTGCCCAGGCGCAATTCGAGCGCAACCAGCGTCCCGACGAACAGCTAGTGAATGATTTTCTTGGCCAAGTGGCCGCACCGCCGCAATCCTTTCAAATGGACACCCTGCTGCAGGAGATGCGCGGCATTAGCGTCAATCAGCATCAGCCACGGGATGCATTGGCTAGCCAATGGCACAGGGACTTTGCCCAGCAACAGGGGCCCAACAAAATGGTGCACATGAAGCCGCAACAGCAGCACCTGCAGAATTGCCACGAGTTCTTTGATGAGCCGCTGATCACCAGCCAAAATATGATGCCACCACAGATGATGCGCCAGCAATATATGGCCATTCAAGCGGCGCCCCAACTGCAGCAGCAGCAGCAGCACGATGCCTTCTTCGACGAGGGTATGGAAACGATAATAACCGACAATCTGCCCAAGGTGGCAAATGCCGGCGAGTCTGTCGAGGATTGGATTAGCGACTATCAACGTGACAAGGAGCACAACGAGCAGACTGCCACCACTTACAACGAAAAGATCTGGCAGCAAATACAGGATGAATGGAATAAACTGTCCGATGAGTATCCGTGGTTTTCAGAAATCAGTGAGAGTGCGGACACGTACAAGGAGTACGAGTTTGTCGAACAGAATCCCATGTCCGAGCTGGAAAATGCGTTCGAGAAGGGCAAAGAATATCTGACCAAGGGCGACATACCCAGCGCGGTGCTCTGCTTCGAGGCGGCCGCCAAAAAAGAGCCAGAACGTGTCGAGGTCTGGCTGCTACTGGGCTCCTCTCAAGCCGAAAACGAAATGGATCCACAGAGCATAGCGGCTTTCAAGCGTGCAGTTGACCTACAGCCGGACAATCGGCAGGCGCTAATGGGTCTCGCTGTTTGCTTTACGAACGAGGGATTGCAGAGCAATGCAGTGGCTATGCTCGCCACCTGGCTGGAGTCACATCCACAGTACAAGCATCTGTTGGCCGCCGGTCCGGCACAGAAGTCGGAGGGCGCGTCGCTGGCATCCTCACTCATAGACGGCAACAAGCTGCGCGAACTGCAGAAGGTTTATTTGGAGGCCGTGCGCATGCAGCCGACCAAGGTGGACTCCGATCTGCAGGAGGCACTGGGCGTGCTCTATAACCTATCCGGCGAGTACAACAAGGCCGTGGATTGCTATCGCGCTGCGGTACAAATGGATCCGCAAAATGCCAAACTTTGGAATCGCTTGGGCGCCAGTCTGGCCAACGGTTTGCGCTCCGTCGAGGCCGTGGAGGCGTATCAGCAGGCGCTGGAGCTGCAGCCGGGATTCATACGCGTACGCTACAACGTTGGCGTCTGCTGCATGAACTTGAAGGCGTACAATCAGGCTGCCGAACATCTGATCACGGCGCTCACCATGCAGTCGAATACGAATGCCACCAGGGAGCTGCCCAACGCGCATGAGCTTGGCCAGCATCAGATGTCCGAATCTATTTGGAGCACGCTCAAGATGGTCTTGGCGCTGCTGGGTCGAACCGATCTGCAGGGTCATGTCAGCGATCGCAATTTGGATGCTCTGAACGAGGCGTTCAAGGATTAGGAGATGGATCAAAGCTGGGATGTTGGATTTAAAGTTCTCTATGTGTAATTAATACTTCGTGTTGCATTTCCCACAATTCGTCACTTGTTTCCCACATGATATGATTGTTTTAAACAAGCTGTATTCAATGTATTTCTCTGTGTGTTAGTTTTTAGGAACCAAAATTTAATTGTTGCTACCATGCCATCAAATTTTGTGCCGATTGCGGAATTATTTTATATCTGCCAGTGTACTATGTATCATAAATAAGGCCAATTTTTAACAGGTATTTTTGATTTTCTATTAAACTTAGTCGACAATAAATATAAAAAACATCATTAAACAATTATATTTATTTGTTATTTTTGCCCTGGAAAAATAGCAGTTGTTTTCATTTTCATGTTTTAAGTCTTTGAATAATGGTTAGAAATAATTTGTGTAAATAAAATACATTCCAAGATTTATTTTTTGTTTGTTTAATAAAAAAGTCGTTTGAAAACCTTTATGACAGTTCGAAAAAACGTGTTTCAGGTAAATCTCAACGACTGTACTAGATAGAAGTATCCCCGGAAGATGGGAGAGTTTAAGGCGAACATACAAATGGAATTTTTGGTACTTGTATAAGCACAAATCGTTTGATGTGCTCAAAAGTATGGAGCAATAATTTGTTAACTTTTTAATAAGGTCGATAACTGTTATTTTTCGGACCTTGAACATAACTAGTGAGCGCATGATATAACATTATGACCGTTCAGACGATATGACAGCTATTTTATATAGTAGTCCAATCTTTTCTAGTTGCTGCTTCCGAGCCCTTCTAGAAAATATAATTTGTCATTTTTAAATTAGGTTATTATCTCCGAAGATAAAACAGATATGAATATGCTTACATATATATAGCTTCCAGTAGTTAGGAAGTTCATATCAGTCAGATATTAAAACCAAGCTATCATTTAAGTTAACAATTTCAGTTATTCAATATAATAGCCATCTATGAAACCAATCGGCTCGAACTTCCGCGCGTTCACTGTTTACATATTGGAAGCACTACGAAACTCGTATTATGTTTCAGTTACTGATCGATCGTTGCAATATACTATAGATATCCGCATTCAATTAAATAATCTCTTGTTGCAATAACAAGTGGCAGACAGACAATTCAATGTCACATTCCATTGACATTGGCCATTGGGCATCTCTGAAAGACTTTCAAAGTGAAATTCATATTTTATACAAACAAAACTTGCCGAAATGAAAATGAGCTTTCTACATAAATATAATATTCTAAATTTTATTACTAAACGATTTCAATTGGCCTTATGGCAAATTGCCCAGTCGCTTGTAGTCTATCTTTTCCAGCTGTACCAATGGCTTCAGCTGCTCCGCAAATACGCGCATTTCCTCGCCCACATTCTCCTGACCCGTGGGCGCCACCACGGACAGCTCAACAATGTAGCTCTGGGAGATGGGCTCATTGGCCATGTCCTGCTGCTTGCCGGGCACAATTTTGATCAGCTTGGACACGGTGATCTTCATGCGACCCTTGCGAAACATGTAGCCTATAAAGAAATCCTCAATGATTCTAGCTGCATATGAGTCCTGGTAAAAGGCAAACCTTTTGCAATGTACTCGAATTCCAGGCGAAAGCCCATTTCGGTGAGAAAGTCGAGAATGCCATTGGTGCAGGCGCAGTCCATACAGCTGCGCACCAGTGTGGGTCGACGCATATCCACCTCAGGCTGACCCAGATAGCGCATCTGGAAGGGTGCATCGCGTCCCAAGGCGCGTCGCACGCGCAGCAGCAGCGGCTGTGGTGAAGTTGGCTGGCGCAGGCTCATGCATACTTCCAGATCGTGAAACGTCTCCGGCGAGGTGTCCACATTATCACATAGACCTTTCAACCTGCCGTGGGGTTATACTAGTTTAACCTGATCATTTATTGCGGCATTTCATACGCACCTGTGCATCAAGTGCTCGACGGCTGTGTCCAAAATGGAGCCTTGCAGCAAGTACTCGAGATTGGGGAGAAAGCGATTGGTTAATGCATGCGAAAGTGATTCGCGCGCCGACGAGATCATCATCATCTTAATATAATTATTATAAGTTAGACGCACAATTGTTTAGATTTCACAGTGCTGCTGTATTGAATTGTTAAAAGCAAACACATCGACCATCGATATATTGAGCACGATGATATATCGATTAAGTTCAAGAATGATGGATTTTAGAAGGTAACCACATGCACAGCTTTCGATAAACATATACCGCGTGACGTCAAAACAGAATGTTTGCGGCATAAGCTGCTTACTCTTTGATTTATGGGCGTTTCTTTCAAACAAAAATCAATTATTGGGTGCTAGTAGTTTTATATTATTATAGCAGCATATACAGTTAAGCTCTTCTTGGTCATATATGACGTAGATGCGCAGAACGAACGTTTTGTGCGATTCGCTGCTGTATATACTACTCGCCGCGTTATCTGAGAAATGCGATAATTCTTGACTCACTAGGTTGCGGGTGGGGTTGCCAGCTGAAGTCTGCAGATAAGGATGCCAGATGCAAAAAAAAGCACAGCCAGCACATATCGTCGCAATTACAATTATTATTGTTGTTTAACAACAACAACAGCAGCAGCAGCAACAAATGTGTAGTCAGCCAAATGGCCAAACAAATGCGATCGAAATTCGAAACGCTTAGACACAACGGTAGTTAATAGCAGTCGTGCAACAAAAAAACGCTTACCCAAAGTTACGTGAACAACAAAAAACGCAAGCGAGGAGACACCCATTTACGTGAGATGCCAACAGCAACAACAAGAACAACAGCAGCAGCAGCAACAAGAGCAACAACAGCAACAAACAATAACAAACAGCTGCAATGAATGTGAAGAAACGGCCACGTCTGGAGCTGGCAACAGCTGCCACTGCCACAGACGTTGCGCTCCTGAGCAGTGCGTATGGCAACGGAAGTGGTGGAGTGACCAACGGTCTATTCCTCACCAGCAGCATGGGCGTGGGCGGCATGGGCGTGGATGTGAACAGTGGTGCACAAATTTATCTAACCATTTGCGGCGATGATGACAACTCGAATGAATCTCAGGAGTTCTATGCCATTGAGAGCATCAAACAGGAGCCAGATCTGGATGCACTGCATGCGCTCTTGCCCACAAATCTGCAGCTGCCCACGGGTTGTGAAATCTATCTAGTTAAGGACACGACCAGTGTGAAGACGAACGAACAACTGCTGGCAACAAAGCAGCCGGCATCGATGGCAGCCATCAAGCTGGAGCCGGACTCCATGCCGTCCGCGAACGTGCTGTTCGTTAGTGGAGGCGGCGGTGGTAATGCGCCCACTCACAACATTGTTATTGCCAGCAAAGACTCAACGCCCAACAGCAGCAGCAGCAGTTCCTCGCTGGCAGTTGCCAACCATTCCCAGGCGGCTGCTGCTGCTGCTGCTCCTGCTCCTAATCCTACTCCCACTCCTGCTTCCGCTGCACACTATAACGTCAAGCTGGATGCGTACAAGAAGCGCGATGATAAGCGACGTGCCACACACAACGAGGTCGAGCGACGTCGTCGCGACAAGATCAACTGTTGGATCTTCAAGCTGAAGGAGATGCTGCCCACGGAGGGCAATCGCTACAAGCCAATGACGACAGACACACATGCACATGTCACGGCGGAAGCGGTGGACAGCAAGGCGAGCCTGCGCAGCAGCCACAACAATGGACGCACACCACCCAACGACTCCAAATCGCAAATACTGATCAAGGCCTGTGACTACATCAAGAGCATGCAGAACGAAATTGATAAGTAAGTGGGCGTGGCATCGTATCTATTTGATTTCATGAAATCAATTGGCTTATCAGTGCTCAGAGGAACAAAGAATTGAGTTGCATCTTGAATGCATATCAATTGAATTCAATTCAATTTGCATTTCTCAAAGATCTTTTAAGCTCATCTCGAATGTATTCAGAACGTAATTCAATTGATTTCAATTGATATTCATTCGTATGAATTTAGCTAAAATATAATTGCAATTAAATTGTATGAATTAAAAATGTTATTTCATTAATAGGTTGTATCAAGTATTTAAATTTAAATTTCATTCCTTTTAACTTTTCAATTGGATTTGCATTCCTTTTATTTTCATTAGCAATATTGCTTCTTTCGAATGTCTGAATGAACTCCACAGCTTAAATTATTTAAACATCAATTCCATTTTGTTCAATTATTTAAATTGAACTCTGAATCCATTCCATAATGTGAAATCAACTTGAATGCATACAGAAAATGATTTTTATTTTTTTTTTGACAGGCACTTATATTGTTTTGAAACTAATTCAAGTTCTAAATGAATACACTTAAACTTGTCTAAAATCATGTTGTAAATGAACTCAGTTTTTGCTAAATTTATAAAATGAATGAATTCGAATTGAATGCGAATGCGAATGCGAATGAATGAAACATTAGGGGTACTCCCCAGTACTTACTTGAGACCCAACATATATTAAATGAGTACATTTTGCAGCTTGCGCGACTGCCTGCAGGAGGCGGACAGTCTGCGTCTCAGCAATCAGGCATTGCGCGACGAGTTGGAGAACCTGAAGCAGCAACAGGAGCTGCAGGAGCGCTTCCACACCGCTGGCGGATCATTTAACGTAACGCTTAACTCGCTCAACAGCTCAGCTACTAGTGACCTCTTCGATGGCATCGATGCGGCACCCAATCTCTCAACGGTCTCATCGATTAACTTCACCAAACGGGGCCTCATGATCACCGACTACGATGAGTAAATGCAGAATACGGAATAGAGCATCTTCCTTCACCTTCGTCATCAGCCAAAGATTTTTTGGGAAAAAAACAAAACGAAAAACAATAGTCAATATATTAACATTTATGTGCCACAATTTTGGTGAGAGAGAGAAACAGAGAGAGAGAGAGAGAGTAATGTGGGCAGCTTCGGTTGCGGCCGAAGATAAATTCTTGTTATCGCTGATATTCGTTTTTGTTAACAAATTGTTGTCAATCCTCATGGCATGCGTACATACACAGATGCATATACATATACACATACATATGCTGCATCAAGTTATATACATACATACATACATATATTAGGGCATACCCAGAAAACAAAACCAAAACCAAAACAAAAAACAAAAATACCTACATAAATACCTATTTCATATTTTGAGCATGTATTGTGCTTGTTTTTCGATTTTATTGTAATTGTTACTCGCACTAATTAATTAATGTAAAGTATTTGTAATATTCTTAAAACAGACAAATATCTATAACTACATTATACAATTATTATATACATATATAAATATATTATAAATATACATAAGCGGTTAACAAAGTCAGCACACAAGCACGATATGCGGCTCAAAAAGCTCCGCCAATTCTTAATGTATTACAAATACAGAGCATTATGCGCAGATACGGCTATCTGATAAAACAGAGAGAGAGAGAGACAAAACCGCAATCAGGCCAATCATAAAAGCAAGCAAGAAGGCATGTATCTTAAAGAGCGAGAGACCAATGCTAGAAAGAGATGGAGCAAGTGTATGAGAGAGAAAGATAGAGAGAGAGAGAGACAGTGCGTGTGTCGATCTTCAATACAGATGCATTTCGCTCATGTAGTGGTGTGTACAGTTTAAACGATATTGTTAAAGAAAATTGTAAAAAAAATTTGAGCATATATTGTTGTGAATCGTTAGAAAAATTGTTTTTGGTATAACGTTGATAAAAAAGGGTGCAATTTGTGTTACTTGTTGCTATCTACATATATACCAGTTAATAATTCTATTTAAATTCAATAAACAAAAATAACGGTTCTCGTACTGTGCTTTTCATTAAGTGGATGTTGTGGATCTAGACTTCCAGTGAATTAACATTCATAAATTGTGGATGCTAAGTGGCAATGCCTGACCGCTTGCCAACACTATTTTGTATCATATTTTAAAGCACTAGAGCAATCGTTGTGCCACCACCGTTGTTCACTAGCCGTGTGTTATCGATAGGAGACATAGCTATATGTTCTAGCGAACGATTCAACGCAATATTTACAACTCTTTTTTTTTCTAACGAACCTAAAGTAAACATTCAACTAGTGAGCAGAACAAAATTCTAATTGGTGGTGTTGCATTTTATTAATGTAAAAAGCAAATGGCTGGCCCAATGCAAACGCTGTGACTAGCTGAAAACGACAAATAAAAAGATATTTTTACCTGCGCCTTAAGTAAACAAACAAAATTTGACGAACCAAAAATTCCTCAACGAACGAAAACATAAACAAGTGCAAAAATTGTGCAGCAAAGCAAAGTAAAGACAACAAAACCAAACTATGTAAAATGTGTTAAAAGTGCATATGAAATTGTAATTGGTAAAAGATAATCTGCATACCAATTGTGAAAGAACAAGAACATAAAACGAGTTTGCAGCAGCGACAACGGCGGCAGCAACAGCAGCAGCAGCGACGGCACGATAACAAGAACGACGCCAAGGTAGTTAACGAGTTGACAAGGGGAGTTTAGGCCAGACAGCGGAGGGCGGGCGGGCGGTCGATTGGCGGTTGGCGACGGCAACGAATGGGATGGCGCGAAAGAGATAGCGCATAACAACGAGTGCGAGAGCGAGTGTGAAACCAGTTCTTGTTGTTGACGAGGGGATAGGTTGTGGGTTTGAGGTGCACAGCAGTGTTGGCAACTGCGCTTTTTTCTTAGCAAATAGGACTTGTTTCAAATTTGGCTTTTTTAAATTAGTTCGTCTATTTTGGATAATTTTACCTCCAGATAATACCTTTTTTTTTAGTTTTGTAAAATTAACTTCATTTTTTTTTTGTACTGTTATAGTCGATTTAAATAAAGGAACATAAGATCATAGAAATCATTCAACAGAAATTAATTTTCAAAAATAAAATTAATTTTAAAATAAATTTGAGCTTAAACTTGATATTACCGAGACTTTAATATTAATATATATATATATAAGAAAAGTCTTTTTGGGAAAAGGAATCAAACACATTTAGCCTTTTTTCTCATTTTTATTTCCAGCTCTTTTTTTGCCCGCCAAAAGCTGGCAGCATTGGTGCGCACTATGCAAAGCAGCCACAAAAACAGCAGCAGCAACAAGCCAAGCAACAAGTAGGAAGGATGAATGCAAAATGGATGCTGGCAGCGCTGTTGCTGCTGATGCTGCAACTGCTGCAGGCGCGACTGGCTAGCGGGGCAAGCAGCAGCGGGGCAGGCAGTGGCAGCAGCAGCAGCAGTAGCAGCAACGCGCCACCGGAGATCATATTCCGCCAGTGCGAGCCCATACGAATCGAAATGTGCCGCGGCATTGGGTACAATGAGACATCGATGCCGAATTTGGTCGGCCATGAGCTGCAAACGGATGTGGACTACACACTGCAGACATTTGCGCCGCTCATCGAATACGATTGCAGCTCACAGCTGAAGCTGTTCCTGTGCGCCGCCTATGTGCCGATGTGCACGCCCAAGGCGCCCGTCCATTCGATCGGACCCTGCCGCAGCCTGTGCGAGTCCGTGCGCATTCGCTGTCATCCGGTGCTGCAGGGCTTTGGGTTTCCCTGGCCGCCGGCGCTCGACTGTGAGCGCTTTCCGCGCGAGAACAATCACGAGACCATGTGCATGGAAGGACCAGGCGAGACGCATCTGCCCATGCAGGAGGAGCATGAGCTGTACGGCCCAAATATGCCGCTGCCCGGCACGAACATTAAGCTGGCGCCATCACTGCCGCTCGACTGCTCGGCGTTGGCCAAATCGCATCTGTATGTGAAGCTGCATCGATCTGGTCGCTGTGCCCCACTGTGCGAGGCGGACATACTGTTCACGCCCAGCGAGAAGCATCTGTCGGAGATTTGGGTCTCCACCTGGGCATATGCGGCACTGGGACTCGCCTGTGTGGCCACCATCTGCCTGCTGCTGCTCGGCGGCGATAGTCGCGGCCGGAATGCGGGCGCCAAGTGGTCGCGTCTATTGTCGCCGCTCCTCTGGTGCCACAACATGATCACCATTGGCTGGACGGTGCGCTTCATTGTTGGACGCACCGGCACCGCTTGCGGTACCGATCCCCAGGCGCCCAACGAGCTGCTCCTCAGCGTCGATGGCCTCTCAAATGCGGCCTGTGTGAGCGTCTTCCTGTTGCGATACTACTTTGGCATGGCTGCCTGTGCCTGGTGAGTTCAAGGGCCTCATCTTTTTGAAGAAAATAGTATATTAAGTTTGTGCTGAAGTTTGTAACGCATAGAAGGATGCGTCGCAGACCCCAAAAGTTACTGCCAGTATGCTTAGAATGACAAAACAAATTGATCTAGCCATGTCCGTCTGTCTGTCCGTATGTATGTATGCAAACTAGTCCCTCAGTTTTTGAGCTGTCGCGATGAAACTTTGCACAGATAATTATTATTCAAACATACATCACATTGATCGGAGCCGGCCGGATCGGTCCAGTATATCTTATAGCTGTCATGCAACTCGAAGTCGTTTTTGGCCATATATCCGATATTTTCGAAGCTATCGCCTTAAATTTCCTTGTACACTTGAACAGCCATATAACTCATCAATGTTTAAAATTTCAAATCGATTCAGTTATAATTAGCGCAGATATGCGTCATTAAATATTTCGGTGGTGCAGTTGTCAAAGTGAAAATAACCTAAAGGTTCGAAAAGAGTATAAAATCTTCAGCATGCCCAACATAATCCTTTGCCACTTGTTTTGTTTCGCTATGAACATGTTTCTGCATGAAATCAGCAATTCTGTCTTATATCCTCAACAAGTCCTGACTAAAAACAGCATATTTTCAAGTCGAGCACTCCTTGCAATTGTAACTGCCATTGTCTAGCAGGTGCAATAGCCATTTATATGTTTTGCATTTGCCTTCAACAGGTGGGCAATTTTGTGCCTGGGCTGGCATCGCGACATCCGTCGCAATAGTCCGGACACAAAAGGGCACATTGCGCTGCCGGCCAAGCGGCATGGGGCCAGTGGAGGCGCCAGCACCGCCCAGCAGGACTTGGCGCGCAATAATTTTGTTTGCTTTGTGGCCTGGGGACTGCCGGCATTCCAAACGGCGGCGGTCATTGTGATGCGCCTCGTCGATGCCGATGAACTTTTGGGTGAGTTGCGTGTTTTGTTGTCATTCGCATGGAATTTGCAACTAATTGGAATGCTTCGCTGTTGGGACAGGCGCCTGCTATGTGGGCAATCAATCGGATAAGGCGCTGCAGGTGCTGGTCGCCACGCCCGTATTCTGCTATTGGATCTTTGGCTCGATGAATCTGATATCCGGCTATCTGGTGCACTGTCGCAACAAGGAAATACTGCGCAACAGCAATGCGCTGAGTCTGCAGCAACAGTTGCAGCTGGGCGCGCATACCAGCTCCGGCATTGGCATCTTTCTGTTCATCTATGGCGCCGCCTGCGCCCTGCTGCTGCTGGCTGTCATCTATGAGTTTGCCAACATTGATGTGTGGCTGAGTGCACGCGAGACATCGACGCCACTGTGGCCGTACTTGACGCGCGCCTTCATGGAGCTAATGCTGGGCATTTGCTGTTTCGCCTGGCTGCTCGGACCGAGCATATCCAGCATGTACAAGCGACAGCTGTCGCTGCGACCGCACAAGCAAACCGCTGGCTCGCCGCACTCACAGCCAGCGCAGCAGCAGCGTGAACGGGAGCATCAACAGCAGCAGTTGCAGCGGGAGCAGCTGCAACAACAGCCACATCATCAGCATCATCAACATCATCAGCACAACACGCTCGACGGGCAGAGCAGCTCGCGTGGCTCGCACATGGCCTGCAGCAGCACCGTTGTCTCGTACCATTCGGTGCGTCCGTCGCATCAGTCGCTGGTCAGCGCACCGCCGCTCATTGGCAGCCCCTACAAGCACAAGGCGCCGGCGAGCGCCGGCTCCATATCACTGAATCAAATGTCCAACTATTCGCTGGGCCGCAGCGTGCAGCAGGCGCCACATGCTCACTCCTCGCATCGCCTTTACTATGCGCCCCAGCAGCATGGTCATTATGGTCATCAGGGCAGCTATTCGCATTATCCCATACAGCTGCAGCGCTACGGCAACGAGACGCTCCTGTGAGAGCACAGACGGGTGAGCATTTAAATGCGCTTCTCTCTGCTGTGGCTTTATTTAACTTATCTTTCTTTTTCTTATACATAGTTGCTTGCTGTGATTGTTGTCAGTTCATCAAGTCTGAGATGCCGCACAAGAAATTGTCAATAGCTGCGGCTATTTGAAACCACAACGTTCCTGTCCAGGTCAGCTAAGATCTGCCTAGTTAAGCTAGTTAGTGCGTTTCCAATTAAGTTCAGCAGTTGTGGCTTATTTTGGAGATTTGTCTGTGGTTGATTTCTATGGTTTATTCCTCTTGTCTTCCCAGCATATCTCTCAATTCTTAAGCTATCAAAATGTTTCCAATCGCTGCACACAAACACTAAACCAGAATCATCACTGTATGTACTATGTACGTATGAGTATTATGTGTTGATTTCCTCTGGTTGGGTTTGGTTTGGTTTCGAAAACGCAATGCTAGGCATAATATGATTTCACTGGCGCTGGCTTTTGGGGAGCGCACTTAAATGTATTTCGATAATTGTATTAGTTGCAAATAATGTGTATATGTGTACTTAGTAAGCTTAATTTTTCGTTGTGTTTCCATGCAATTACTGAAGAACTGAACTCAAAATGTGTCCAGCATTATGTTTTTGTACAGAACTTTATCACACTTGTGCATACATATATATTTCATTTTGAGTGTCGAGTTCTTTATAACAACAATATAAGTATTTCATGGCGCTTTTATATGTGTATGTATGTGTAATAATCAGCTACTATATTATCTACTTTAGAATTATTATTTAGCGCTGCTGCCGGTGTAACCAAAGTACAATTCACTAAACAATTCTTGCCAATTTTCTTCTTTTTTTGTTTGCTTCTTAATATTATTTGCTTTTATTGTTTGTTTACGCAGCAACAAATACTGTGATACTGTGATTCATTTTTTTTTAAAGATAAACAAATCTGAACCATTTTGATTGACATACATATATATATATATATATATATAGTAAACCGCAAAGTGTACTTAACAACTAGAACGCAATTGTATTTGTATTCAGTGTGCCATTAGCTTAAGAACCTACTAAAACAAAAACTTCCAAGTACTTAATATACAATGTACTCTATTATATAGATATATATATGTACATATATATATATATATATATATATGTAGCTTTAACCGTGACCTTATGCCAACTTTTATAGAGACTTTATCTGGGCTGAGCTTATTGGTCGAATATATTTGCAAAGCTTTATACAGTGCATACAAAATTATAAACTTTAACTACCGCTCGGAAATTATAACTTGTACAATAGAAAATCATTCGGAATAGTCTCAGTTTTTGGGAAATAAAATGAGTAATATGTTTACTACAACAGACATGGGAAATTGTAAATTTTTGCGTTTAAAATTCGCGACCAGAAAGTGTTGCAATCTTCGAGCGTCCACTGTATGTACTATACATATGTATTTTTGATAATATTCATATATTATATACAGTGCATATTATATGTACTTGCAAATATACATTTTTGTACTGAATATATTTTTGATAAGATATTTGGCCAAATGTAACTGTGGTGTCGTCTTCCCTTTTTTTTTGTCAAATAAAACAATGCATTTGAAATTGTTTTTTAAATATGTAATTTGTATTTTGTAACTTATTTATAGCGAATAAAGTGTCGAAAATGATTTGATATCTTCTTTTGTTTAATACATTTCGTTTATGTACAGAGTCTACACATAAAATTGTTGCAATTTCACCTGATGAGCATTTTCATGGCATTATCCTTCGACTGTTTGTTTTTTCGTATTTACTACTGGCGAGGTCATCGCACGTTTAATTATTATTGTCGACTGGGTGGCAACGAAGCTTGTGGCATTGTTGTTGTTGTTGCTGTTGTTGTTGTTGCCACCACATCCGTTGCCCGAGCGGGCGCAACAACGACAATCGTATCGCTGCTGTTGTTGTTCGCCTTTGTGTGCGTGTGCGATTGCCAATTATTGTCAAGGTCCTCGTCGGCCGCGGACTCTGCCTCCGCCTGCTCCTTGGCCCGCCGGTGGTACTTCAGTTCGCTGGCATATTTGGAATTGGTGATGCCCAGCAGGGAGGCGAGTCCGCCGCCCACATAGTCAATGCCGGCCAATATGTTATTGCCCACCTTGCTGGCCTTGTAACGTAGGCGCGGTCCCAGCGGCAGTTCGCGCTGCAAATGAGTCACAATCGAGGCGTAAGGCATTAAGAACATTCGATTTGCATTTGGTTGATTGATTTTGCGAGCATGACAAACCTGCAGCTGAACATCGTAGCCCTTATCGGGCACGTCCGGCTCCGCATCGCTGTCACTGGAGGATAGCTCCTCCATGCAGCCGTCGCTGAAGTACAGCATGCGTTTGTTCGACTGCAGCTCGAGGGCGGAAATGCGATCGGTCTCACAGCGGCCAGCGGCGCTTGACATGCTTTCTTCTTTTTGTCTTTTTTGTTAATTCTAATAATTACTGTTATTAATTATCAATTGGTTTTAGGCAAAATGCAGTCTGCTCTTCTTAATGCTGATTAGTCACACGCAAAACGCGGCTTCTACAAATGCACGGCACGGAGTGAATGGCCCGGGTTAGCTAAAACAAACACAATTTTGGTCTTGAATTGCCAACAGAAAAACAACAGCAACACAAAATAATAAAAAAGGCACACAAACACGTTAATATCGCCTGTCCATATGGGGGTCGCTTGTGTCCTTGGGTTGGGGGCCGGCGTTGCGTGCCAAGCGCCAGTTTGCCCATATGTAATCAATAAAAATGCCGACTCAATGCCGAGTGCGCATCAACAACAAAAAAAAAGTAACGAAAACAACCAAAATGTAATCAAAAAACATATACAAATCGAACGGCTGTCATCGATGGTATCGCAGAGTGCCAGACTTTTACAAGGTTTCGGCACGCGTGCGGCTATCCACTAGAGGTGGAGAACTATCGATGGCACTATCGGCACTATCGATGGTTTGGCACTATCGAGACACCATCGATAGTAGCTCGTCACTATCGATATTGTTCGATAGTTTTTAGTAAATGCTCTACACAATGTGTAGTACACATCACCAAAAAAGCGCACATTTCTATTGGCGTCTATTTAAAAAATTTCAGGAGCAAAATATGTGACTGTGTCACTAATAATTCCAATGGTGTACGGATTATGCCGAAAAGTGGAGCAGTCATCAAAAGAGTTAATCACCGTTGAAGGAAAGCTGTTTCAAAATGTTTTGTTAAATTCAATTAAATCAAGACTTTTTGTATACGAGCAAAGAACAGTCACAAGAATGGCCACTATACTGGATCCTAGATTCAAAAAGCACGGGTTTCAAAGTGCTTTGAATGCTGATCAAGCGTCTGCGTGTTTGGAAAATGAGTTAGTTAATGTATCGCATCAAGAACCTCAACATGATGAAAATACTGGTGGAACCAAAAAGGAAGAGTCGACGTTTTTTGATTTCTTACAAGAAAAGGCAATGGAAAAAAAAATACCGCTCGTACTAATGCCATAATAATAAAACGTCAGTATTTGGAGAGGTCAATTGCCACGGAGGAGACTGATCCACTGCTTTGGATAAAAGTAAATATAAATATATTTAAATAATATTTTACAAAAAAAACTTATTATGTTCCTATTTTTCAGGTCAACGAAAATGAATTCGATTTAATAAAAATCCTCATGTTCAAATATTTATGCGTGCCAGCGACGTCTGTAGAATCCGAACGCATGTTCAGCAAGGCTGGACAAATCGTCTCTGATAGGAGGACTCGCCTTAAGGAAAAACATATTAATATGTTGCTTTTCTTAAATAAGAATTTTTGGCTTATAAAGAAATAATATAAGTATTGTTTAAAAAAAATAATTGAATTGAATTAAAACAAATTTTTCGTTAAAAATATGTACTAAAGAATAAATATGTACTAATGATATAATATAAGTATTGCTTAAATCAAATTAAACCAATTTCTGTAACTCAGTTCACTATCGAAAACTATCGATAGAATATCGATGTTTTTCGAAAAACTATCGTCCACTATCGATGGTGCCGACTATCGATAGTTCTCCACCTCTACTATCCACGGGCATTTTTATATTGTATATCGATAGGTAGCGGTGACATCACAAGCCACTACGTACACCAGCTGAAAGGCGGCTTAGCAGCACATTCTCAGCAGTAATAATAGTAACTGTCTTAGCAATAAATTAATTTCAGCGAAAAATCTACAGGGCAGTTTGATGTTGTAAACTTAACTTAAATTTCTGCCTGCATTGGGACAAATAACCAAAATAAAGTGAGTTTGTGTTCATTTGCATAGTTGTTAAAACATTGTTGATACGTGACGCACTTAGTAGCAGTAAGAAAAAAGCTATTTATCTTGTCAATGTGTGATGTATATAAACAAATGCATGAAAGGGTTCATGTATAGCAAGTCATTTATTATCAGGTGTATTGGCGCATTCGAGTTGGAATTGGCGCAATCTTGTTTAGTCGATCATTTCTTGACCACCATCTATCGGTCGCGGCCAGTGTGACCGTGATGTGGCTGCAATAAACAGCTGTTGAATGATTTCTGAACGCGTCGCTTACAACAATTAACAATATTGACACCGATTGAATCAAAACAATGGAATCACCCATATCACCACCAGCAACAAAAGGTACGGTATGGTTCGAAAACATAACGAGAAGCGAACTCATCGCAAGCTTAGAGTTTCAGGTTGCTGGCGTTTCACGCAGCGGACGCGTACGCAAAAAGTCCTCCAAGCTGTTGGACTTCGAGTCGCCCGAGGAGATTGAAAGGCGAACGAAACGGCCGGGGAGACCGGCTGCACGGTATCCGGGCCGTGGTCGACCTCCAAATGCGCTGCGCAGCCGTGAACACGAACTGACGCTGGCCTACGAGGAGGAGCCAGAGGATGATGAGGAGCAAAACAATCACCATCTGTCCGATCTGGAGGAGAAGCAACCAAGGACGACAATTGGTGGCGCTGCCGATTTGCGGGGCGCTCTAATGAACTCGGACGATGAAGTGGACACCCTGGTGCAAGATCTCGTCGAGGGCGTTGAGGCGGAGGCATCATACACAAACGATTCCCGGGTACGCCAGAGCTTGTACATGCGCGAGAAGACCAACAAGCGCAAGATCCTCAAGGATGCCAAAATGGTCGCCGGCAAACTGCAGCGAAAAGACAAAGGACGCGCTCGCTTCACCGCCTACAGTCTCTGGGCGCGGGAGGCGCGCAAGCGCGACGTTGCCGACCTAGGTGAGCGCACAACGAGATCAAAATATTATCCCAGTCGTACTATTTCCTAAACTGAACTGAAAGAACTATGTCCTCGATTGTAGTTCGTCTAGTTCGTTCATTTTGTTCTTAAGATTAAAACTAAAACTTTTAGAGCCCCTAAAACCAAAAAGTATTGTTAAAAATGTTCCCAGAAAAAAACCCGAAATTAATCGTGCGACTCATTTAGAACAAATTTCAATCTACGTCTGTAGTTTCCCATACGTTTTTCCCGTTCGACCTACTGCGCACTATATGGTTTATTGGGTGTGTGCAATGTCCATTATGCCGTCCGTCTATCTGTCTATTGACAAAAGAGACTTGAAATTTTGATTTTTATTCTCGTAGCTATCTGCTCTAGACAAAGTGCTAAGATTTTTGCGCCACGCCCACTGGGAGGCTGGCAAATCGATAAAATGCCAATACACCTGAGATTCTAATCGATGAAACGTGAATATTTGCCGCAATTTTAAAGCTGGAGCTACATTTGGAATGTAGATGGCAAGTAACCTCCCTCAAAATTTGCAATCTAGATATCTCAGCCACGCCTACTATAACGCTACCAAGCCACCCCGCCCCCAAGAATTGAGGAAGCATATACTTCTTACAGTTTTGGAGATAGTCATCATATTTTGAATATATAGTACTAGGGATTCCCGATTCCTAACTGACTTCTGCTTCTCCTTAGATTTTGCCAATACGGCGCGACGTCTGAGCGAGCTATGGGCGAATGTGTCCAACAAGGATAAGAACGCTTGGCGGCGCAAGGCCAAAGCGCAGGCAACAAAAGCGCGCGCACGCGAACGGAACGCGCCAGGCGATGTGGCAGTGTTGGCGCCAGCAGTGGCCAGCAATGGCAACGTTGCGGCCGCTGCTCCGGATGTCAACGACATCAAGTTTGTGAATCGCGCGACAACGAGCCGCACCAAGAAACTGGCCGCCGAACGCCGCCAGTTGCCCGAAACAACAAACACAGCAGGAGCAGGAGCAGGAGTAGCAGCAGCAACAACAATGACGACGACGACGCCCGCCACCTGGGCACAGCGCCGACAGAAGCGCACCAGCAGCAGTCGGGTCAAGGCGAGCCCCATCTACAGCGGCAGCCAGGCAAGCACATCCAGCCAGCTGGCAGCGAGACACAGCGGTGGACAGCTGGACATGGGTGCGCCACAGCAGTCAGGCATTGAGGCCATCGATGCGGCTGCTCATCTGAAGCTGCTCGGCGAGAGTCTGACAATGATTGGGGAACGTCTCAAGGAGCATAACGGTCATGTCGCCCTCTCCGGCAGCCTGTCCGTGCTGCTGGACAGCCTACTGTGCTCGATGGGGCCGTTGTTGTGTATGACAACGCAAATACCCGGTCTGGAGAATAAGAAACAGTTGAGCACGAATCTGGCAGCGACGTTGGACAACATTGCGTACGTAATGCCCGGTCTGTAAGCCCAGCCTGCATCCTGCTTCAGAGTAGGCTGCAATATTGTGTATACATAATGTTCCATATTATGTAATTTAAGCTAATAAAATAAACCGAAATCTATTGTAGTTTTAAAAACAAAAAGTTAATCACTTTTAATATTCTGTAATTGGAGAAATATGAATTTACATATATGTTTGAATGAAATAACCATATAAACTATTGCACATTCGAACTTCCATAAGTGGAATTTTCTGTAACTTAAGCCAACTTCAGTGGCAAAAGCGTTGGAATGAAAATAATTTTGTCTCCATAAGTCGAATTTCTCCATAACCCAAACAATAATTTGGGACGATTATTTCATATGTAAGTCATATCGTTAAAATTTGAATAAGTTGAATAAATTTTGTGAATTTCGTTAATGTATTACGGAAAACAAAAATATTGTTCATACAATAATTATTTTTTTGACTCACTGCATGTATCATTTATGTGTTCTCAAATTATAACTTTTTTTTAGTTGAACCTTTATGTGGCAGATGGATGTTAGGAGTATATACTGCGTATAATTTATTTAGAAAAATATGCGTATTTGTTTTGAAAACATGTCATTAAAATTGGCGGGAAAATGGAGCTAGAGTAAAATGTGCAGCAGATCAATAAATATATACTTGACATAGTGCTTGCTAAAATAAACAAATAAATTCGTGAGCTGAACTTTTAATACAAATAACTATAGCATAAAACAAAAAAGAAACCCATATTGATATCACAAAAATTGGAGCCAAAATTTCGCTTGAACAAAAGTTTTATCAGAGCTCATCGATAGGTATATAAATGCGATATAAATATAAGCTGGCTTCAATATCTGAACAAGTGTAATATAGACTACAAGCAATATCGGTATAAAGGCGCTCGAAATAACTCAGAGTTACGCACAAATGCAGCATTTGCCAACTTAAATAAGCAAATTTTAGTTTTAAATTAGTAAAATATCGATACGAGTGCATTTTAGAAACCGCGATACTTATGCACCTATCGATGTGAGCCGACTGAAAATATCGCTATGGGTGCACTTTGAAAATGCTCACGATAATAGCGAAACGATAGCGATAGTGTTTTACTTTTCCCAGGGATTGGAATTTATTTGACCAGCAGACGCAATCAAAAACCAAAATCCAGGACCAGGACACACACACACACACACGCACACATAGCAGCCACAATGATGCGAGAACAGACCTCCAGCAAACGGAAAAAATCCAACGGATTGCGATTGCCCTGCGCCTGGCAAGATTGCCAAACTGCCTGCGATGACGAATGGGAGCTCAATGGCCACATTAGCGTCCATCTGGAGGTGGCCCTGCAGCAGCTGGATGACGACGACAAATGTGCCTGCGTGTGGGGCGATTGCGACTTTAAGACAGACTGCCGCGAGGAGTTCGAGCGGCACTGCTATTATCATGGCTACTACCTGCATCTGTTGCTCAGGGGCAACCAGGAGTGCGAACTGCATCCGGAGATACCCGCCTGCTATGCGCCCGCCCGCCAAGGCGACCGGCTGCCCGATCTCAAGCAGAACTTCCAGTGCAGCTGGAGCGACTGCAATCGTGCCTTTGTCTCCATCGTGCAATTCCAGGATCACATTGTCCAGCATGCGTCGTTCGAGTACGAGATTCAGAAGTCACCCGATGACGAGCGACCCAAGACACAATGCAACTGGAATCTGTGCAACAAGCTGCTGGAGAACAAGTATCGCCTCATCGAGCACATTAGCACGCACTCGAACAAGAAGCATGTCGCCTGCTTCCACTGCGGCGAACTCTTCCGCACCAAGACGACGCTGTTCGATCACCTGCGACGCCAGCCGGACAACAACAGTGAGTAGTCTAGTCAGTCAGTCAGTCAGTGGGACTAAATAGGATAGGAGAAGAGCTCATGGCTCAGTCATTTGTATACTACTATACGATATGATGAGAGAATCGATATACATACATACATATATTTCCCGGCTAGAGTCAGCTAATTTGGCAGTTGGATTGCTGGTAACTTTCCTTAGAGATCTGCACAAAAATATTTTCTAGCCACACCCAAAAAGTCGCAGTTTTCGCGTCCAAACAAAGGCTCTTTTTACATCAGAAATGATTATAAAGGTATTTCGTAGCCGGTTCTTACTTGTTATACATCAAAGGATTGACAATGATTGAAGTAAAAAAATTGCGACCTAATCGGTTTTTGATTAATCCCACTGTTTAACAACACTTTTTTTTGTTGTTTTTATACCCTTGACTCATTGAAAATAGGTCAATTAAAACCCCTGGATTACAAGTGTTAATTTGCTTCCAATTTAACTATAATCGGATTTTTAGAGATTTGGCAAAAAATTAATGAAAACTGGTAACCACGAGCTCGAAAATCAGCGTACAAATTGATTAGGCACATATTTCAATAATTTGATAAAGATTGCAATTTGTTTTGGGTGGAAGTTACATTTTCCTATGTAACAAAATCTAGAATTTTCACAATAGGTCTGAGACCAAAAATAAATACTAAAATATGTGAACTGTAAATGAACAAATGATAGGTATATTTTATTATATTTATATATAATATTATTATATATGTATTTATTTATTTTATCGTATTGATTTTTGAAATCAGTTAAAACGTACGGCAGTAAACCAAAGAAATACTTAAAAAAAAAGCATAACTTTAAATTTTTTTAAAAAATATAAAAATTGTAAACAAAGTTTTTTTGATTTAGTGGTTCCAAATACACAAAAAATGGACTCGTATTATTTGGGCTGTAATCGAGTGCAATTAAACGATTTTAAAGCTTGGAAAAATGAAAAATAAAGATAAGCACGCATAATAATTATAATGATAGTAACATTCTAAGTTACTTTTGCTAGCGAAACTTGCAATAGTAATATAATATGCATATTCAGTTTTCATATCCATTTCTCTCTCTATATCTCTCTCTCTTTCTATGTCGTTTTGCTTGTAGCACACAAATTCCAGTGTGGCCAATGCTTTAAATACTTTGCGACGGAGAAACTGCTGCGGGGTCATGTGGTGCGGCATGTTAACTGCTACAAGTGCACCATGTGCGACATGACCTGCAGCTCGGCCAGCTCCCTGACGACCCACATCCGCTATCGCCATCTGAAGGACAAGCCGTTCAAGTGCAGCGAATGCGATACGCGCTGCGTTCGCGAATCCGATCTGGCCCAGCACGTCCAGATTGTCCACTCCAAAATGGTGCATCAGTGCGAGCATCCCGGCTGTCAATACTCTGTTCGCACCTATGCCCAAATGCGACGGGTAAGCATTCCAGCTCTAACATGGGGCCACTTTCCTAAGCTAAAAGCTCAAATACAAAATAATGTCAATCAAATCTCAAGTAGATATTACTATGTAAACAAGTAAGAGTGCTCTAGTCGGGAGTGCCCGACTAGGAGATACCCTGAACCCAGTCCTTACAATCATTCGTACTACTCTAAGCACACACATGCTGCAGTACAAGCAGTACAAGCAGTGCAAGCGGCTTAAGCAGTTAGCTTGCTCTTTCGCTGAGCCCCACACAATGGAAAGTTAAATCTTAAATAACTTCTGTGTTTATTGTCCGATCTTATTGAAATTTTTGGGGCAAGCAATTGTCGATAATATGTGTTACCAAACCAAATTGCAAGGTCGTACCTTCAAAAATGCGTTTTTTTAACTTTTGGGGGGCTTGGGGGGTGGTATCCAAAAAGTGAAATATTTGTTACATGTGTATGCTATTCGAGATTATACATGCCAAATTTGGGGTCTCTAGCTCTTATAACTTTGAAGTTATGTCCCAAAAACGCTAGTCTAAAATCAAAATTTATCGATAACTTTTGAATGCGACGAGTTATCGATCAAATGAAATAAACTTGATCTGTCCCGGGATTAGGAGAACTTATGTTCCAAATATGAAGTCTCTAGCTCTTGTAGTCTCTGATATGTGTGTTCATACAGACGGACGGACGGACAGACGGACATGGCTAGATCGACTCGGCTGTTGATACTGATCAATAATATATATACTTTATATGGTCGGAGATGCTTCCTTATGCCTGTAACATACATTTGCACAAAACCATAATACCCTTTTACCCATTTTTAATGGGTTCAGGGTATAAAAAGCGACAAAATGTTTGTAACTTGTTTTATTAGAAGTAATATTCCTGCTACGTCACGTTTTACCCTTCAAAGCCACAAAAATGTATATTATTGGCGACTTACTCTGCTATACCAAAAATGTGTACAAAAACCAGTGGGAAAGGATTATCTTCAGCGTGCCGAAGATTTCATACTCTTTTCGAACCTTTAGACAATTTTTACTCTGCCAACTGCAGCACTTTCGTATGCTGTAAAAATTCGTTTTATCGCATGGCATTTCTTTTTTTTTGCTCTAAGAATTGATATATGGTCCGATCCGGCCAGCTGCAATTAATGTGCTGTCATTTTGAATAATAAGTGTATGTGCAAGGTTTCATCGCGAAAGCTTTAAAAACATCGGATTTGTGGCCAAAACCGACTTCGAGTTGTATGGCAGCTATAAGATATAGTGGTCCGATCCGGCCGGTTCCGACCAATGTGCTGTCTCGTTGAATAATAAGTGTCTGTGCAAAGTTTTATCGCGATAGCTCAAAAACTGAGGGACTAGTTTGCATACATACAGACAGATGGACAGACGGACATGGCTAGTATAATAATTACGAGCTTTTGCGATTTTCTACATATTTGGCAATGCCCATATTTAAAATTGAAACGTCTCATTGAATTCGCTGCTAATCTGGATACTCTGTTTCAGCACTTTCTCGAGGTGCATGGCAACAATCCGATCTTCTACGCCTGCCACTGCTGCGAGCGCTTCTTCAAGAGCGGCAAATCGCTGTCGGTGCATCTGATCAAGAAGCATGGCTTCCGTCTGCCCTCGGGCCACAAGCGCTTCACGTATCGCGTGGACGAGAACGGCTTCTATCGGTTGGAGATGACGCGCATCGAGAGTCTGGAGGTCACACAACAGATCCTGGCGCCGCATGGGAAGCGTGAGACTGAACAGAAGCCGACGATCGGCAGCTGCTACGAGATCGTCAATCCCATTGGCAACGAATGCGAACGTTTCTTCGTGTCCAACGATGCCAACGAGGCGCATCTGATCGGTGAGGTGACCATCTCGCTGCCCAGCCTGACCGACGATGAGCCCTGCTGAGTGGAGCACGAACCAAGAAATACCAAGGCACTCAACAACACGCTCATCTCATGCGACACGAAACGGCTGTGTGCACAACAAATGGTGCTGTCCACCCACCCAACCGCCTGCCCCCTTCCTAATCAGTCCACTCTCCCCTACTTGCACACAACTGATGCCCCACCGAGTACTCATAGTTTTAAGAATCCTTGCATCTTACGTGCATTACTTAAGATTTGCCCCCCCCCAAAAACGACCAGCTGCATTTGATTAGTATATATTGTGCCATATAGCGAATGCCTACTGTAGTTGTCCATGGCTGGGGGCACAAAAACAACCTACAATTATCTCCATTTTTCTTTGCATGCCAGCATTTAAAACCTTTCAAGTATTGCAAATCATACATCATTTTAATTAGCATTAAGCCAAAAGTTTCATTCTTGACATGCATATTCAATAAATGAAACTATGCACAAACTGATTTCTTATACTTGTATGTTAAATTTCCTTGCACATATTCTGATATCGGCGAAATAACAATGATATTACTTTTATACTATAGTTAGCTCATTTAAATTTTATATATATTGAGATATTCTAAAGTAGAAATGAGCTAAGTGGAGCGAAAGCATATTAATTCTTGTTTTTCTTTGGGTAACATTGCAAAAAAAGGTTCCTTGTAAGATTTATCAGCTGGTTCAACTAACTTGTAAGGCAGCTAAGGTAATTATACACTTGACAAAACTATTTCGGACAGAAATGAAGCGAGATAAAACAAGTAAAAAGTAGTTTATACAAAATGGCTGCTATAATAATACATATCAGTATACTTAGTATGATATAGTATTCCTATATTGGTAAGATCTAGTTTAAATCTTAGAGGCAGACAAAGGACTGATGAGTTTAAAGAACCCCAAATAGGGTTCATAGAAAAATTCATATTATTTAATGGGATCTTCATGATAAAATAGTCCAAAATAATTCGATATTTAATGAAGCTCCAATTAAATTAGTTTGCTCAAGATATCTACAAATAAAAACATTTACTTTTGCACAAAAAAAACTGCATCTACCAAAAATTGCTAAAATGTAGTGATACATTTGTATTATAGACTGGCGGCATACCACTATATAATACTAAGAATATGTTTCGCATTCCAGCGTGATACATATTTCTTAGTAGTCATATGAGCTATTTCAATATACCTATTAGAAAGATCTTAATCGCTTTAAATAAACGCTTGGCTTAGGTAAAATCGATCGAATGAACTATTCACACAGCTAAATCATATGGTAAACTTTACTTATAAGCTCGTAGTCTACACTAATGCAAATCACATGTTCCATGTGGCAAAATACTGAGTAAATTACAGGGCTACATTTATTCCAGCTGTCCTGTGGTTAATTTTTGGCCTGCTACTTGCACACACACAATCAATTCCCATTTGTACCGTTTGCGCTATGCGACTTTTATACCAAATCCGGTTTAAATCAGTCACGTACAGGGTATACATCTGGCCGTGCTGCCTTTGTGCATGTGCTTCAGCACAGTTACAACGGAACATGTGCGCAGTTCCCATTGGGTAAAAGCGCTGCACCGGTAAAAGAGCAAAACCAGTGACAAAGCATTCCGCTTTTGTGAGGTTATGTTGCAACTAACAAAACTATACACTTGAAAAAAATAAACACATGCTCAAATTATTGTAATAATTTGTTTTTTTTTTAATAGTGGCTTCATCGACTATTCAAGTAGTTTCAGTTTTTACACTTTTTTGCGAATGTAGTTGAATTACAAGAAAAAAAAACACCGCGCAAAAGAAAAAACACAGTTGCTGTTGTTGTTGAATCTGCTGCTGCTTGTTGATATTGTTGTTGTTTGTCGGCCATTTGCTTTACTTGGCATGAGTCTGAGCCTTCCTCAGCTGAGTGAGAATGTTGGACAGCTCCTCACGCTTCCTCTTGGCACGGATGTGTGTGCCCAGACGGCGCTTCAGGAACTTGAGGGCGCGCTTATCCTTGGACACCTTCAACAATTCCATGGTGCGCTTCTCGTAGGGCGCATGTCCGACCACCTCGCGAACCAGATCGCGGGTGAACTTGGTGTGACGCGTTTGAATCTGCAAATAATCAATCGAAAAATCAATCCCAATAAATGTAAACAAAAACTTTGCAGTTTTTAGCAATTGCCACTTACGTTCTTCAAACGGGAACCGCGCAGACCCTTGGCCTTCTTGTCGCCGGTGTACTTGACATTCTTGACTTTGGTAGTCTTGTGGCCTCGGTTAAGACCAATACACAACTCGTAGCGGACAGCCATTGTCACTGCAAACAAACAAAAAACAGAAGGAAATTTGTAAACACCGTTTTTAATCAATTGCGGTTATTGTTAACATCCAACAATTGTGCCATGTACAGCATTCGCCTTTTAACTTTTAATTGCACACACAATTTGCACGTACAAATGTAGGATGTTTGCAATATTTTCGGAATTTGTACACAAGAATTTTCCCGGCCGACCTACCTCAGTTGCTGTTAAATGGTAGAAAGAGCGCTGTCAGAGCAAGCAAACAGGAAACCGTATGCGTTTTGACATTAGCGTAGCGTTGCCAGACCACGCGGCAATCGCTCCAACCATACGATACGATATCGATACTTAATTTGGCCTTAGTGTTACAAGTGTTGCTTTTTGTCTTTTTTCATGTTTAATTCCTGTGAGCAATACAATAATTTTGAAGTTGTTCATATTAAAGTTAACGATGAATTTACAACACGGTGGCAGCACTCATACAGAAGTTTCAAATTAGCGCTGCATTAAGCTATCGATATGTGTACTTACTCGAAAGAGCTGTAATTAATATATCGATGTGTGATTGCAAAAAAATGTTGGTTATCACACCCATAGATAAACTTTTAGAAAAGCTGCAAAATTGAATATATTTGAGTACTTTTCAAAATGAATAATTAGCTGATGTTGCTTATAAAACATCGACATCGATAGTCGTATTTTAAATATCGATAGCGTCGATTGCTAGTCAATGCAGCCCTGTTCATGCATGTGTTGTCATTCAGTTCGATTAACTGTATTCACACGCGTTTTAGGCATTTGTGCGAACATTTGTGCTGCAATTCCATATGGAACTTTATTCTGAAGTGATTAGTGTGTCAAATAATGCATTGCAATAAATAATACAGAGTTGGCAAAGTGTGTTGTTTGGTTTATCGGCTTGCGTGCGCAACGATGGCAACACTGTATACGCCGGCCATGTTATGATATGTAAAAGTTAGACGTAGACACGTGTTTAATTCGTGCTGCTTTTGTACGCTCCAATTTTGTGTCAACCAAGTCAGAAAAAGAACAGAACAAAAGTGAAAATAGTAAAAACAATTACAACTCCTGCCAAGATAATTCAAAAGCAATACAAAAACATATTCATTGACCCACTGGTTTCAAAAGGTAAGCGCAAATTTCACCACGCGGAACATAACCTACTACAAAATAAAAGAAAGAAAAAAAAACAATGACCAAAACACAACCAATATGTATTAAAGCAGGCAAAATGGTGTCATGTTGCAAACGCAATTTATTGTAAAGTGAGGCGTAATAACAAAATGCAAAAGCCAATACAATTTCTTTTATACTTTTTTCGATCATTTGTGATTTTGTTTGCGTGTGTGTGTGTGAGAGTGCAAAAAATGCGCAACATAATCAATAGGTGGCAGCACCTTGTTGTTGTTTTTGCCAAGACATGCGGCATTCAATTTGTGCCGCCTGTCACTGTGTGTGTGTGTGTGTGTGTGTGTGTTGTCCTAGGATCAATGTGCTGGACATTTTGTTGGTCCTTACGATTACACAATGAAAATTGTTGTTGTCTGCTTGCATACATAGCATATGTATGTGCATATATATACATAAATACATAGATGCCTATGTTCATGCATAGATGTATATATGTATGTACATACATATGTACATATGTATGAGTCATTTTTGGATTTTGTTACGCTTCGTACGTAGAATTTCGTAGCACATTTGAATTGTGCGTGCGTTGTATTTTGGTTTGTTGTTTGACGGCTTTCACTACGCCATTGAATCGAAACGTTTAATAATGCTGCCGATAAGCAAAAGGCAAAAAAACAAAAAAGCAAAAAACGAAGAAATAACACTAACAAAACAAGCCCGACCTCGCCAGCCCCTCCCCCAACAAATGCTGACAAAAAGGGAGAAAAAAGACAAAAATCAAAATATATCACACATTTGCTCGATTATACAATACACTGAGAAATGCTGTCGTCGTTGTCGTTTTTGTCGAGCATATGATCGCCAACCACGTTGCCAAGATTATAGCGAATGTGTGTGGAGCGAAGTAAAGCGCTTTGCTCAACTGTTTGTTGCACCTGGCTTGTTGTTGTTGTTGCTGCTGCTGTTGCTGCTGTTGTTGTTGATTTCGTTGACTGCGTGCGTGCGTGTATTAATAGACAGACAAACTGTCGCTCTCTCTCTCTCTCGCTCTCGCTCTCAGTCACTGAGGCGCCCTTTGAAAATAAGTGTATGTGTGTGTTTGTTTTTGTTTTCGTGCTTTTTTTTATAACGAGTTAAATTCAAATCATAGGCCTTGGATTTAAGCGTTGGCCGCTTTAACGAATACAAATACAATACAAAACAAGTATGTAGGTGCGCTCTAGTCGGGAGTGTTAGTCCACCAGATACCCTAAGCGCACAGTCCTTAGATTCATTCATACACATGCACACAAACTCACACACACACACACACATGCTGCAAGCAGTTTATGCACTGAAACTGCTTCTTCTCAGAGTCCCACAAATCTAAGAGAACTTTTGTGAATATTTGCCGATTGTTATGCAATTTTGAGGGCAATAGCATGAGTGAATAAACCCAATTGAAAGGTCAACCTGAGTGTCTTACACTTTTTGGAGACAAATATTTGTAACATCTATATGCTCTATGAGAAATACATGCCAAATTGTAGTGCCTCTATCTCGGATAACTTTCATGGTATGATCAAAAATGCTGGTCTGAAATCAAAATTGATCGATAACTCTGTAACGGGACTAGTTATCGATAAAATGAAATAAACTTGATATTTACAGGGTATACGAAAATTTGTATTCCAAATGTGATGGATCTCTGGCTCTTATAGTCAGACGGATGGACATGGCCAAATCGATATGATCATTGATTATGATCTGGAATACTATATGTATGCATTTTAAGGGATCGTGCCTGTTACAAACAAGAGTGCTCTAGTCGGGAGTGCCCGGCTGGGAGATACCCTGAACCCAGTTCTGACATCCATTGATGCTTGCCTAATAGTGTGCATACATACAAACACACACATACTGCAAGCAGTGCAAGCGGTTTAAGCAGTTAACTTGCTTTTTCACTCAGCCTCACACAATGGATGGCAAAATCTTAAATAACTTATGTGTTTATTGTCCGATCTTTCTGAAATTTGTTGGACATAACATTGGCTATAAAATGTGTGACC
The DNA here is from genome assembly GCA_035042425.1 of Drosophila flavopinicola. Lineage (NCBI taxonomy): Eukaryota > Metazoa > Arthropoda > Insecta > Diptera > Drosophilidae > Drosophila > Drosophila flavopinicola. The sequence goes on from JAWNLL010000405.1 coordinate 240,204, forward strand.
AAACCAAATTGCAAGGTCATACCTTCAAAAATGAGTTTTGTGAACTTTTGGGGGGATTGGGGGATGGTATCCAAAAAGTGAAATATTTGCTGCATGTGTATGCTATTCGAGATAATACATACAGGCCTCTAGCTCTTATAACTTTTAAGTTAAGGCCCAAAAACGCTTGTCTGAAATCGAAATTTATCGATAACTTTTAAACGGGCCGAGCTATCGATAAAATGAAATAAACTTGATCTGTCCCGGGATTACGAAAACTTATATTCCAAATATGAAGTCTCTAGCTCTTATAGTCTCTGATATCCGCGTCTTCATACAGACAGACAGAGGGACATGGCTAAATCGACTCGACTGTTGATACTGATCAATAATATATATACTTTATATGGTTGGAGATGCTTCCTTATGCCTGCTACATACTTTTGCACAGAACCATAATACCCTTTTTACCCATTTTTAATGGGTTCAGGGTATAAAAAGCAATGTGATGTGCATACATAAAACGTGTACAAACATACTTACACATATGTAAATTTGAATGTTATGGAAAAGTTGTGTTAACATTGATGCTCAGCTGTAGCGTGTGCGGGACAAACATGCACAAGTTCAAAGTCAAGCTGCGAAGCGTCAAACATGTTTGTTTTGCACACAGAGTTGCATGTTGAAATTTAACAGCGTTTTACCGGAATTCGCACTTTGCATAAGTGTTGTTTGCAGCTATTTTCACCTGTTTTGTGCATGTGGCAACACTGGTCGCGTGAAAAGTAACTGTCATGCAAATGTTGGATCTGTGATCTGTGATCTCTGATATCGCGCATTCAGTAGGCCTAAAGTGGCGACCTTTGTGCCGCCCCATTTCTGATTAGGGCTTATCGACAAACGTCGCCGGTTTTTGGGTGACGAAACACAAGAAACGCATGTGTGTGTGTGTGTGTGTGTGTGTGTCATTCAAGTCTAGCCATAAACAATATACAAATAGACACACGCACACACACATGCGAATAAACAATCGCTTAACACAGGGCAACAGGTTTGCCTGTCTGTGAAACGAGAAAACTAAAACTAAAACAGAAACAGAAACTAAAACAGAGAGGCTGACGTTTTTATTGGCTGATTGAAATGCCACGAAGGGCGTTCTGTTGTCCAATTTTTGTTGATCACTTTGTATACCCAGTAATCTTTAAAATGCTTCAAAAGGGAATGCCCAAACTGGGAAATGTATGTAACAGCCTGCAGGTGTTTATGTCTATGTTCGTTTATTCGCCTAAGAGAGTGTTATAAGAGGTTTTTTTCTCGAAAATTTCTGAAACTAAATTCCCCTAATATTTGCTTGAACATTTTTGTTGTTGCTAATATGCCAAAACTAGGCCAGCTTGACGGCTAATTTTTCATACATTTCTAGACTTAAATTTGTTCCTAATTTTTATAATAGGTATACCATTTTATGGTGTTTTTTATCTTTTACAAACAAGGTGTTTCAAAATGCTTATACTCTTTTCGAAGAAAATAGTATAGAAGGATGCGTCGGAGACCCCAAAAGTTACTGCCAGTATGCTTAGAATGACAAAACAAATTGATCTAGCCATGTCCGTCTGTCCGTCTGTCTGACTGTCTGTCTGTATGTATGCAAACTAGTCCCTCAGTTTTTGAGCTATCGTGATAAAACTTTGCACAGAGACTTATTATACAAAGGGACAGCACATTGGTCGGAGCCGGTCGGATCGGACCACTATATCTTATAGCTGCCATACAACTGGAAGTCGGTTTTGGCCATATATCCCATGTTTTTACAGCTTTCGCGATGAAACTTTGCACATATACTTATTGTTAAAAATGACAGCACATTAATTTGAGCTGGCCGAATCAGACCACTATATCTTTCAGAAGAAAAATTTAAATTCACATATCAATTCTTAGAACGAAAACAAATAAATGACATGCGATAAAACGAAAAGGATTATCTTTCCCACTGGTTTTTCTTTAGTTTTTCCAAACAAATCCACAACTATTATTTTGACCGCACCAACATACCATATATAAATAAAGAAAATTCTGAATTCTGAGGTTCAATGTCATAAAATACAAGTACTAATATACAAAGGTATATTTTTGAAGAATATGCATAAATGATGTTGCTGCAGCTCTTAGCAGGGTATCTTCGCGTCGTTCACGCGCGCTTGTTGTTATTTGGGGGCTGTTGACACTGCGTTTGCGCCTGTGCCTGAATCTGTGGGTGGGTGGGTGGATTGGGTTCGGTTGGATTTGGTTGTGTTTTGGGTTAGATCGGATCGGATCGGATCGGATCGGATTGGCAACTCTTGACAAATGGCAAATGTCTCGAAAAGAGCCGCTAGAAATAATAAATAGAAACACGAAGCAATCACACGATCCCAACCCAATGGGGGTGGGGAGCTAACACACACACACAACATACACACACACACTGAGAGCAGTCGTAGCTAGCGGTAAACTGCAAAAAGAAGCGCTATGCGGATAGTTTCCCTTTGTATATCGAGGCGCTATCATCGCACGGCGGAGATACGCATTTGACAATAACAAAAGACCGGCGTTAATAACTATTACTAGTTGCCGCGTCCAACAAAACGAATCAATTACATAGCTTGTTTGTTTAAAACGAAGTAGGATCCCCTCAAACAAATAAAATCATAGAATCAACAACTTTAGAAGCTACGAAATCCAAATAGAAAGAAATTCTTAACGAACAAAAAAAAAACGAACAATTTAATTTGGCGTCTGAAAAATCTTTTGGAAAATTCCACGCCGCATATATATATATAAATATATATATATATTTATAAATATATATTAAGGTGAATTCACAGCTCCAGTTGGATTGGATTTGGCATGTTTGCGTTTGTTGTTGTTGTTGTTGTAAGTTTTGGCAGAACGCCTTAATTAATTTGCATCAATTTGTTTTGTAATGATTTCATAACAATTGCCGTAATATGCTTGCTTGTTGTTGTTCTTATTCTTGTGCTTCCTCTTGTTGAAAGCTGTCTGTTGTTGTTGTTGTTGTTCTTGCGGCCTTTTCTTCACACTTGACACTCAGCGCACGCGCAAGAGAGACGCAAGCTCGCTCTTTCTCGCTCGCTCGCTCGCTCGCTCACCTCGATCCGCATGTGCTGGCTCTCCTTCTTGCTTTCTCTCTCTCCCTCTCTCTCTCTCTCTCTCTCTCGCTGGCTTCCGCGTGGCATTCTGCGTTTGCTTTGCACCTTATTTGCTTTTGCAGCGTCGCCGCTGTTCGAATGATTTTTCTATAATTATGTATGGTTGCTATAAATACGTAGTCACACACACACGCAGTCACACACACACGCATACACACACACGCTTGCACACACACACACACGAATGTGGATGCCAAATGGGTCTCGTGATGGCCGCGACCCAAACAAACTGTGACTTTTCGGCAGCATTTTGTAGCACTGTAGAATCGGACATATACTATATATATGCATACATACATATATATACATATGCACGCATTTCTCAATAACAGCAGCACCTTATCTTTAAGCCCACTGAGAGCTAAGCACTATGTTTATACATATGCAGACGTCGATTCTATAACTAAATGTCGCTTGCAACACTCTGACATGTAGCAAATTTTCATTTGGGCATATTTATACTCTTTTCGAAGAAAATAGTATATTAACTATGTGCTGAAGTTTGTAACGCATAGAAGGAAGCGTCGGAGAGCCCCAAAAGTTACTGCCAGTATGCTTAGAATGACAAAACAAATTAATCTAGCCATGTCCGTCTGTCTGTTTGTCTGTCTGTATGTATGCAAACTAGTTCCTCAGTGTTTGAGCTATCGTGATAAAACTTTGCACATAGACTTAATATTCAAAGGGACAGCACATTGGTTGGCACCGGCCGGATCGGACCACTATATCTTATAGCTACCATACAATTGGAAGTCGGTTTTGGCCATAAATCCCATGTTTTCAAAGCTATCGCGATTATAACTTTGCACAGATACTTATTATTCAAATATACATCACATTAAGTTTTATTCTCTCTCAATAATGTTTTATTCAATATTAAATCGTTTATTGCATCTTGCATCCTTAAACGGTTCAAATTATATGCAGAAAGTGCTTTCATTCTTTCATCGGATATTTCTTGACTTTCCTAATAGCAATTTGTATGCTGCTACTCTTTGGTGTGATTATTTTGTCAATTCTTCTTTAAGACGCATCCTTAAATGTTGCAAATAGTTTTGGTTACTTGCCCATTTACTTTACTGTCTTGAGTAAGCATATTCTTTCTCTCTATATTAGCGCACTACTTATTTTCTTTTATGGCAATTACAATTTTGTAATTAAGGTAACTTCTCTTATTCTTTATGTCTTCATTCTTAAACGTTTCGAAACGTGCTGCTTTGTGCTAGCATTCACATTTGAAAACAAGTACTCACTGTATTACAATTTGTATTGAATAATATTTGTATGTTTCACTTTGCAGATTCTCCAATATTCAGCGAAAATGGTATCCGGTCGTCCTCTACTCTATCTGTCACTGCCCGGTGTAGCATTTATACTCGGCGTCTTTTGGTTTCGGCGTAGAAATAAAAATCGTGTAGATAAAAACGATGACGATGCAAACGCCTTGGCCAATGGGCAGCCGACTAAAGATGCCATCGAGTCGTCAATGATTACACAGCGCCAAGTCAACGGCGTCCAATCGATGAACGGCAAACTACCCACGGGCAATGGCCATAATGGACAAGTGGCCACCAAATCGATGAACATCTGTGGCGCCGGGTCTTCGAATAGTGGCGATGACAAGGAGATAAGTCCCAATACGCTGCTCTATGGCAAATCGGCACCGATCACTATACAAAGCAATGGACGCGCATCGCCGGGCAAACATCAGCAGCAGATCGATTCGGAGATGCTCAAGTCCAAGATACAGGATGCCGAGCACAAGAAGCTCTGCTCGATTGACGAGGACTTTGAGAATCTGTCATCGCCCCGCGATTTGCCCGATTCGATAAGCAATAATCGCGTCTCGTTCTACAATCGCAAAGCCAATCAAAAGACCGAGGAGCCGGTTGTCATCAAAGCGACGCGCACACCCAAAATATCGCCAGAGAACTCCTTTCTCGAGAGCAAATACACCAAGCAGGAGTGCGAGCCCAATAACAATTGTGAGCCCAAAAAGGAGGAAGCAGCTGCTGCAATTGCTGCTGCTGTGGAGCAACCAGCCAAACAGACTGACGAGGCGCTCGACGAGGAGGAGGACAACTCTGTGGTGGAGCAGACAATTGTGTCTGGCAAGGATGTGGATGCAACAGCCGCTAGTGGCAATCAGAAGCGCAATGTGGATGCGGCCAGTCCATCGCTGAGCATTTGCAGTGTGCAATCCGGGGATTCCGGCAAGGGATCTAGCCTGCCGCGCTCCGAGGCGACAACGTGCGTGAAGAACTCGTACCGTTTCTTCTTCCCAAACAGTCTGATTGGCCAGCTGTACGGGCGGAAGCGTACGTTCATCAATCAGATCAAGGCCAAGACACTGGCCAATGTGGGTCTGAGCAAGAATCGCTTCTCAACCGGCAAGCTGCGCATCTGCACCATCGAAGGCAGCGAGACTGAGATCGATGCCGCACTGGCAATGATACGCCAGCGACTGCCAGCCAGACGCTATCCAAACTTCACAATGCAACGTATCCACTATGCGCTTCCGCAAACCGTAGTTCCTCTTTCGACTGAAAGCCTCTTTAACCTACAAGTGAGTTTAGTCCCCGCTCAAATTGTTGTATGTAAAGAGAGACCCAGGGAGTTGTATATATATATATGTATATATAGGTCGATGGATCAATACTGTTTTGCGCAAAAATATGCATCAATTTATTGTCAGTATGGAATGTGATGGAAAACATTCGCAGTTTGCATCCGTGTCAAATTGATCTATCGATTTCGCAAAGAACGACTGTCAAAAGTTTTCAAATACATCGATAGGAACGATTGCGTATGCATCATACTGATCTATAAATTGAGAAATGATTCCAAATCAGAAATATAGTACACTCAGCATCAAATGTTAAGAACAAAAATGCACAAGATTTATTGCTAAATACTGATCTGATTGATTCGTTTCTAAATGATTGCAACACTTATTGTAGCTATAACTATCGATTTATCTTTGCTATACAACATCCCTGTACACGGTTGCCACATGTGGTACAATTGTACCAAAAACGGATTACTTTTTCTTCTTCAAAATGGTACACATTCTTACATGCTTAGCGTAATTGTTTATTAAAATATTGCAAGTATGAAATTATAAGCAAATATGTTGAATTCTTTGGAATTAACACTGACAAAGCAGCTCAATCTGAATCCATTCTTAAATATGCTTTTAAATCATGCAATTTGAACATGAAAAATCGATTTTTCTGCACCAAAAAAATTACTTAAATTTTTGGACTTGGAAAAAACCGGAAAGAAAAGACTAAAAGTTACAAAAAAGAAGCTCATTTTTGGGTTTAACTTTTCTTTCTTAGAAATTCAATGAAATATATTAAGTTGGTACACTTTTTGGTACACATAAACTAAATGCTTCTCAATACCATGATATATGTGTAAACTTTTGCGAAATTTATGTGTGCCTTGGAAATTCTTCTAGCTAAATCTGATCGAGGGCATCAACAATGATGTGGTGATCAGCGCTGTGCTCTCTGGTGATCATGTGTTCATCCAGCATCCACTGCATCCATCGCATCCCTCGCTGCATGCTCTGCAGAAGGGCATGTTCGACAGCTATTCGAGCATGGATGCGCCCCTGCTGCCCAGCATTGAGATCAGCGCCGTCTGTGTGATGCCCATCAATGAGGTCTGGTATCGCGTGCAGATCGTCGACAGCGATGCCGAGGACGAGGAGCGCTGTCTTATCAAGTTCTTGGACTTTGGTGGCTATATGAATGTCAGCTTTAGCGAATTGCGTCAGATTCGCACAGACTTTATGGCACTGCCGTTCCAGGCAACCGAATGCATACTGTCCAACATCGAGCCAATCGGTAAGCCGCTCATTAGCTGTTACTCTCACATTTGTACTCATTTGGTGCTTTGCTTTAGATGATACCTGGTCGGCCGATGCGGCTTATATCCTCAACAAATTAACCAAAGGCATTGTCTTGCAAGCTCAAGTCGCCGGCTACAATAGCCACAACATACCAGAAATCTATTTATTTGCTTCTCTAGGACCAAATGTAAGTATTAAAGCACAGCAAAGACAGAGATGGAGAGCTTGGCAGAGAAAGAGATAAAGCGTGTGTAAGATAGACAGAGAAAGGACAATGCGTCTCGCACTATTCAAATCAATACACGTTCAATATCGTTTACGATATTCAATCTAGCAAACACTTAAATACCGTTTAAGTTAATGCATAAAGATAAAGTGTTCGTTTTAAAACTAGAACAATTCGATTGCAAAGAAGATTCCAATTCGCTTTTGTTCTAAACACAAAACTTAAAGATTGAAATAGTTTGTTGTAAATATGATTTCTTTAGACTAAATCGATAGTAAATTGTGGATTCGAATTGAAAATAAGTACAACTAATTTGTTAAACTAAAATTTACTTTGCAATCCCCATGGATTGAATCCGAATTCACAAAATGTATAATTCGCAAATAGAAACATGCCTGCTTAATTCTTGTAATTGCATTTAATTAAGATATAGAGCATATACATATTAATAAACGCCATAATCATAGTAAATGTACTGTCGATGTTTAAACAATTGATGAATTTCGTAAATTAGCTTAAAGCTAAAGCTTTCAAAATTTTCAACGAGATTAGGCTTTATATTTATTTCAATTGTTATGTACAATTAATCATTTGTTTCGCAGCAATATCGAAAGTAAATATAATGCTTAATTTCTACTCTTTAAAATACATGAAACTAATCGAAATAATTTTCATATTGCAGAATGTAATATTTATCAATAAGGAACTTGTCGCCAGAAATCTCGCAAAATGGGTCGAGATGCCTGACTAACAGCCTTCAAGAACAACAAAACAAAAGAAAGTAAATATAAAACATAGGAACTACAACAACAGCAACAACAATAACAACAACCACACCACCAACTGGAATAACAAAAAAACAGCAAGTGCAACTTTAATCAGCAGCTAAAAGCTTGAGTCCCAAATGCAGAGATGGCCAAAAACAAATGGACAAAACACACACTACAAAGCAAAAACAAAAAATGTTGTTGAACGCGACTGAGCCCAGAAATAGAAACAGAAAGAAAACAAAAAAAACAAAAAACAACACACAATCAGCAAACACAAACACAAACACATATATGTAACGCATTGTTAACACTCATTCACACACACACACACACACACACTTACATCCGCAACACACACACATGCATATATATATGTATATGTGCATAAATGAAGTATACAAAAATGAAATTGAAAAAATGCGCGCAATTTTTTATCGGTTGCATGCCTCTTCGATTTGTTTGTTAAGCTCTGATCCATTTGCTGATCTCCGCATATAGGCAACTAACTAACTAAATTAGTTAATACGTTTATAGACCTAAGGGGGAATTCGACGGCTGAGTTGGTTAAGGTTGGTTGGTTATGTTAAGGATTTTGCACTAAAAGCACACTTACGAAATGCTCGGCAGTTGCGTTTGGGCCACTCACACCCTAAACACACACTTAGACACAAACAAACACACACACATACACACACACACAACCAACGAAACTTAAGATATTACCATACTCAGATTATAAGTAGTAATACTTAGTGTAAATAGAATTTTTTTTTTTTTATATACATTTATATGCATAGACATGAAAAAAGTCAAGGCAAACGTTTCATCAAATAACTTCATTTCAAATTGATACAATTAAAGTAACTTAAATATCATATAAAAAATCGTTTGATCGTTTTTTTTTGTGTTTTTAACTTTTTAACTTCATTGTATATAATTGCAAAATATTGTTTCGGTTTTGCTAGTGAAAGATTAATATAAATTTATATATGCAGTGGGTAATGTAATAAGCACAACAAAATTATAATCATATATTAAACTAAAGATAAAGGTTTAATGTACCATTTGGAATCTTTAATTATGTGTAGTATTTCGATTTCTTGTGCTTATCATATTACTCAATACATGTATAGCAAAATAATGTGTATTATTTTAAAAAAGAAAATAGCTAAAAAAAAAATGGACATTAGATAAAAGAGAACCCCTTTAAAACAACTAACACAACAGACAAATCGATAGAAACTCGTTGCAAAAAAAGCATACATAATGAATACATATATATATACAGATACTACATTATAATCCCCCTCCTACTCCTCCCCTTAATCCTCTTTTTTACTCCAACCAAATTTGCGTGTGTGCCATTGTTAAGAGCTTTTTTCCCCCCCTTAGCACGGATATGAAAGAGTTGTGCTATATTTAGAATTTCAGGCAGTCATGTAAATATACAAAACACATTAGCAACAATCACAGTAAAGAAACAACTAAAGCAATTTTGACACAAGCAACAACAATAATTGTTAACAAACTAGCATTATATACATATAAATACATCTAGTAATAGAAATGGTAATTGCCTATCTTGAACTCTGCTCTCAGTGCAGGCTCAAAAAGTGGATTGCTAAACAAAAAAAGAGAAAAGATTATTAAGTTTAATATCATGCCTTTTGTATATGTATTTCAAAGAAAAGCCACTTTCCTCAGCTAAGAAAACAAAATATTTGGCTGGTATCACAAAAACAGAAAGGATGTTGCATGAAGACAAATACCCAATATATATATATATATATATATATAGTATATGTATAATAGCACAAGAATGAATGACGTGCTGTTAGAGTTCGATTTTGTGTCTCTGTCGCAGAAAAGGAACAATTTTAGTCGTTTTGTTAGAGTAAGCGTTGCATATGTCTATGTTTATCGTATCACAAACATAACCAAGCCCCAACACACACACACACACACACACACACACACACACACACACACACACACACACACACACACACACACACACACACACACACACACACACACACACACACACAACTACAACTGAAAACCCAAACACAACATTATATATTTATTAACTGATTTCTTATATTTTAATTGCTAAACAATTCGTTGCCAAAAGGCTAATTAATTAATCTTAATTCATTGATACAACAAGAAAATAAAACGTACAAGTGATGATATTTATACATACATACATATATATATATAGCTGACATATATATATATATATATACTTACACTTGGCGTGTAATTCTGTTCTTTACATATTTTTTTTATTATTAAAATTCTAGTTTTCCCCTTTCATTTCCTTAGTTTTTTCCTCGCAGTTCAACGAATGGAGTTCTTTAAGTTTCCCCTGCGGCTTTCCACTCCATTCGTGTTTGGCTCACGCAAAATACAAAAATTAAAAAACAACAAAAAAAAAAACTGAAAAACATACAAACAAAAAAAAAAAAATACAAAAAAAATGAACAAAATGGTAGTGCAAATCTTGTAGAATTGTAAAGAGTGCGGCGCTTTTTGATTATTGTTTTCATTGTCTGATTTTGAATAAAAATTATACTTATTATCTAGCATATATAAATACATATAAACATACTTATATGTCGCATATAAATTACATATTACTTATTATTATTATTATTATTGTAATTATGATTATGATTATGATTATGATTATTATTATTATTATTATGATGTTCACTTGTACAATTGTTGATAACTGATTAACTGACATACAAAACATATGCACACATACATATATACAAACAATTGCCCCACACACACACACCCATACACCCACACACACACCCACACACCCACACTCACATATTGACATGATGTAGAGCACATATTAAAACTAAATTTAACGTCTAGTTATCGTGTTATTATTCTATTTCTTTTTTTTTCGTTCTTTAATTTAGTAATGCTGAGACGATAAATACACATAAGATTTAATTTATAGACACATTCAAGTGAAAATAATTTACAAAACTTAGCTATTAACTAAATATAAAATTAAAGCAACTATATTAAAAATAAAAACTATTGAAAATCTATACCTATATATATATTTTAATTGGTTGGGCTCTTCTGTTAACTCTTAACAGGTAAATGTTAGTAGATATGGAAACTCTATCTGGTTGGGCTTATGTTATCTTTTAACAGGTTAGCTGTTAGCTGCTTAACATAGCCACAAATGTTAGTAAAAGAAATGTTGTTTGACCTGTTTCTTGAATATAACCATGTGTGATCAGTTGTGGATCAAGAATTCGTTAGCATTGTCTATGAAGGGTATGTCAATGTCGTTTGCTCTTGTTTAAACACTAATTAACAGATTTTGCTTGAACCAATTGTATAAACATTTCATGTTTCGATTTTTCATTGGTAAATACGTTTTGTATTCAGTGAACCCATTAAAAATTGGTAATAAGAGTATAATTTAGCTGTGGAAAAGTATGTAAATGGCATAAGGACCATGTATATTGTATTATTGATCAGTATCAAGAGCAGAGTCTATCTTGTAATGTCTGTCTGTATGTTTGTATTAACACGTGGATATCGGAGACTACAAGAGCTGAAGACTTCATATACATATGAGCTCTCGTATTCTCTGGTTGGATCAAGTTTGTTTAATTAATCGACCCATTAAAAGATGATCGATAAATTTAGATTTTAGACAAGCATTTTTTGGCCATAACTTGAAAGTGTTCTTAGCTATGGGCACCAAATTTGGTATGTATAACCTCGCATAGCATACACATGTAAAGAATATTTGACTATTTTGTGATACCGCACCCAATCCACCCAAAAAATATAGAGCACATATTACATCCAATTTTGTGTACAACAAATTTCAATAAGACCGGATAATAAACACAGAAGTTGTTTAAGATTGAACCTTCCAAAGGGTGAGGCTCAGTAAAGAAGCAGGCTCAAGGGGTAAACTGCTTGCACTGCTTGCAGCATGCACACAGATAGGTAACAGTGAATGAATGTAAGGAATGGGTTGAGGGTATCTCCTAGTCTGACACTCCCGACTAAAACCCTCTTACTCCTTTCGCACTAGGGCTTGTATGAATTGTAACATTTCTTATGTTACTTTGATATAGTATATGTATCTGTAGCATGCCCACTCGAATCGAACTTATGTATGTTTATTAACATATGTATGTATATGCTCTAAGGTATTACCAAGCATGATTTCTAGCAAAAGATACTGCCTAAAATGCGTGCCGTATTTTTAATACGCATTGACTGGGTCAGCTTTATGGTGCTTATAAAAGTTGATATCGTTTTCTTGACCAAGCTAATTGCTTCGGCTGGGTATTTCTTTTTATGAGCATGACTGTTTAAAGACAGCTCGGATGTTTTGTTTTTTTTTGTTTTTAACATCCAAAGGCCATATAATGCAATGAATACGCTTTTTTTGGGTACTTACCACTGAATCATTATACCCTGACCGAGAGTATTCAAATTTGACTAACGCACTGATGGATATATGTATCTACTAGTTCCCATATAAATGGGAACAATAAGTCTAAGACTTAGTTTCTATTAATAATTAACTGTCAGAAGTTTTGAAATTATTTATTTTGCATGTGCGCAGCTAAAATCGGTTTGGAAGGGTATCTAATCTTCGGCATGCTGCTCTTTTTTTTCTTTCAGACAATAGAACAGCGACTAATTACAAAATTACAAAAACGAACTTGCGAATATTATTTATATTTTATTTAATTGCCCATTACAAGTAATTACAAATAATTACACTATTTTGATTGCTCTATGACACTTATTGTGATGTTTAGCAAATGGAGATAATTGATTTGCAAGAATGTTTAGCTTATACCCTGGTATACCCTGTACAAAGGGCAATCTTATAAGTACTTATATCTATACATAACTGACTATATTTGTATATCTGGTAAGTTAGGTTTATTATACAATTTTCATAAAATTGGAAAATTCCTGTAAATCAGAAAATTAATTTGTATGAAATAAAAGTTAAGAAATACTTAAGCTTAGCATGTCTTTTAAACGTATTTACAATTTACAAAACATCTTCTTAACAGCTTAAAATTTTGCATTTTTCCAAGATCGAAGGAAAGTTACTTACAATGCTTTAATTTGCTGTATATATTATACATACAGTGGCTCACAGCTTATTTCAACCAGCAACGTAACAAAATTTTAGGCATGTATAAAATCTAAACTAAAAGAGATATCAAAATAATTTAAGCGCAGTTTGTTAGTCTGATGCTTTAACTTATAAAATATGACTTCATTTATTTTTCAAATATTTTTAAAACATTTTATATTAATTAAAAACTAAAAAATCAACCAAAATCAATGTCACAGCTTATTTCAAACACTTTAGAAATTATATTGTTAAAATATGGTGATTTCCAACCATCCAAAGGTATATGTATATGTACATATATATTTAATAATTTAATAAATATTAATTTTTGATTGGGTTTTTTATAATAAGTTGTTTTATAATATACAATAAAATTAAGGGAACTTACATTTAATTTCAAATTTCGTTTCAGGTCTGTCTTCATTCCTAAAATGTTCTACAATTGAGAAATTAATTCCAACAATTCTGCTGAAATATTCTAAAATGTTTTTTCGACGCTATTGAAGATAGAGACTGGAAACTTCGACTAATATAACTGTTGTTATTTGCTTCAGATAAAATGTTAAGAGGGTGGCTGGCAATCGATAACATGTCGTTACGCCTCGAATCTCCAATCGATAAACGTAAATATCATTATCATAAAGGCATCCAATTTTAGTATGTAGCTGTTGATCTCGACCCCCAAAATAGTATCCTGGATTTTCCAGCCACGCCCACTTTAACGCCTCCCGCCCCAAGAATTTCGAAAGCCTATATTATGCCACAGCATTGTAGCTAGAGTTATCATATTTGCAAGGTAGATATCTCGTCATCCCTTGTTAAAAACAATTTTGGTCACGCGCTCTGCAAATGACGAAAATCTGTAAATTCCACAATTTAAGAGCTAGAGTCAACTTACTTAGAAGTCAGATTACTGTTAAGCTTGCTCAAAGCTAATGCAATTTTATATACAGAGTATTAGGCAGTCGGCGCAACATTCTTACTTGTTTTTAACTGCAAAAGAAAAAAACAAGTAAGAGTGCTCTAGTCGGGAGTGCCCGACTAGGAGATACCCTGAACCCAGTTCTGACTTCCATTAATACTTGCCTAATAGTGTGCATACATACAAGCACACACATACTGCAAGCAGTGCATGCGGTTTAAGCAGTTAGCTTGCTTTTCGCTGAGCCCCACACAATGGATGGCAAAATCTTAAATAACTTATGTGTTTATTGTCCGATCTTACTGAAATTTTTGGGACATACAATTGTCAATAATATGTGTGACCAAAACAAATTGCAGGGTCGTACCTTTTTTCAACTTTTGGGGGGATTGGGGAGTGGTATCCAAAAGTGAAATATTTGTTACATGTGTATGCTATTCGAGATTATGCATACCAAATTTGGGGCCTCTAGCTCTTATAACTTTGAAGTTATGTCCCAAAAACTGTAGTCTGAAATCGAAATTTATCGATAACTTTTGAATGCGACGAGTTATCGATCAAATGAAATAAACTTGATCTGTCCCGGCATTAGGAGACCTTATGTTCCAAATATGAAGTCTCTAGCTCTTGTAGTCTCTGATATCCGCGTGTTCATACAGACGGACGGACAGACGGACAGACAGACAGACGGACATGACTAAATCGACTCGGCTATTGATACTGATCAAGAATATATGTACTTTATATGGTCGGAGATGCTTCCTTATGCCTGTTACATACTTTTGCACAAAACCATAATACCCTTTTTACCCATTTTTAATGGGTTCAGGGTATAAAAACACGCAAAAATGCGTCAATTCGCGCTCTGTGATGATGTGCTGAGTGCGTTCCATAATCCTAATCACGCTCTCGCTCGCTCTCTCCCATCCTCTCTCTCTCTCTCTCTCTCTCTTGCTTGTTCTCTCTCTGTCGCTCACTCACTTAGTCGATACGATCAGCACACAAAAAGTTCTGCTCTGATATCTGCCAGGCGTAATTGTGGGTGTTGATGATGATGATGATGGAGCGATGATTAAACACTTTGCACCCGTAGCCGACTTACCTGAGCACCTGTACCTATAGCTGTACTTGTACCTATCGCTGTACCTGTACCTGTACCTATAGCTGTACCTGTAGCTGTAGCTGTAGCTGTAGCTGTACATTGTGTTGCTGTGTACACGGTGCAGTTGTACCTGTTGATCTACCTGTGCGCCAAGTTCTGCTGGCTGTGATGGTTCTTAAAGCGCTCAAAGCTCGCCGCTGCCTCAGTTCTAGCCGTGGCATTCACGGCATCACAGCTCAACGAGCGCGACTCGGCCTTTAGTTTGAAATGCCATTAATTGAAAAATTACAAGCAAATATCAACAGCAACAACAACGATTATTAACTAATTAACGCGGCGCTTCTAACTCATTTTAAAGTACTTTGTTTATTTTTTGTTTGTTTGTGCGGCAGTGCATGAAACAAAGTATTATAATAATACAAATCGGGAAATTCACCTTGCAACATGGAATTAAAGACAATGCCACAGAACGGGGCCAATGGTAGCATACAAAGTAGCGGCAACAACAACAGCAACAACAACAAGACAGATGTGAGTAGCAGTTCCAGTTCCAGTTCCAGTTGCATTTGTAGTTCCGCATGCCTATTAGATAGAACTACTTACTCCTCCTCCCCCCCCTTTCTGCAATACCAATTTGAGGAGCATGTCTCGACATTTAAGTGATTGAATATTACACGGGCTATACAAGTGGAGTGTGGCGGGGGCTCTGACGTTCTTTGCGCTTGTTGGCAAAGATTTTTATGGATTTATATAGCATCATATCATAATGCATACAAATATTAAAAACACAAACAAAAACAACAAGCGGGGAAGGATTATCTTCGGCGTGCCGAAGATTTTATACTCTTTTCGAACCTATAGGCAATTTTCACTCTGCCAACTGCACCACTGAAATTTCATAAGCTGTACAAAATAGTTTGGTCGCGTAACATTTGTTTTTTTTGTTCTAAGAATATTTAATTCATTGCCAGCTGTATAGCAGCTATAAGATATAGTGATCCGATCCGGTCGGCTAAAACCAATGTGGTGTCTCTTTGAATAATAAGTATCTGTGCAAAGTTGTATCGCGATAGCTTTAAAAACATGGGATATATGGCCAAAACCGACTTCGAGTTGTATGGCAGCTATAAGATATAGTGGTCCGATCCGACCGGCTCCAACCAATGTGATGTCTCTTTTGAATAATAAGTATCTGTGCAAAGTTGTATTGCGATAGCTTTAAAAACATGGGATATATGGCCAAAACCGACTTCGAGTTGTATGGCAGCTATAAGATATAGTGGTCCGATCCGGCCGGCTCCGACCACTGTGCCGTCCCCTGGAATAGTGAGTGTCTGTGCAAAGTTTTATCGCGATAGCTCAAAAACTGAGGGACTAGTTTGCATACATACAGACAGACAGACAGACAGACGGACATGGCTAGATCAATTTGTATTGTCATTCTAAGCATACTGGCAGTAACTTTTGGGGGTCTCCGACGCTTCCTTCTATGCGTTACAAACTTCAGCACAAACTTAATATACTATTTTCTTCGAAAAGAGTATAAAAACCATGTCTTCTACTTTATAGCGTTTATTGGCGGCGATATAATGAGTATTTTTTGCCGAAGCCAAGACAACTTATCTAATACCAATCAAATGCTAAGAGGCAAAATAAAACCCTAACCAGTTACAGTGCCACATCTTGACAACTATTAACTCAACTAACAACAATAATAAAATACAAAAAAAAAGAACAACAGTAACAGTAACAGAAAAATGAGCAAAACTAGCTCGAACCGCATTATGCAAATCGGAGATAGATTTTTTTCTTCGATACAATTGTCTGACAAAGGTGTTTCCCCAAGTGATTACTTTATCACTCAACTGTTGTAAATTACATTTTACTAAGTGATATTCCAATATGCAAGTCATGTGTGTATTTCCATTTAAATACCATTAAAAAAATGTGAATTTCCGAAATTTATATTTGTAATCTTCTGTAAAATGTGATTCAACTATTTTGTCATCTCATTGGATTGTTGAGTTTGTTAATACTTATAGTATTAAATAGTGTTTGCTAGACTGCATCTAGTCTGAAATATGCCATTCCATATACAAGTTAATTGTTTCCGATGCATAATGCTTAGATCGTTGAGATTGTTTTTAGTCTGATATATAGCATTACCTATTTATTTACATATATAAGCTAATTAATTCCAATGCAAAATGCTTAGATCTTTGAGATCTACACTAGGCGTCGAATATGTTTGAACAAGCGCTTGTCTGAAGTTTCTGTTATTTTATAGCTATGTATGTATGTCGCTATGTAACGTAAGATTTTTGTAGGTCCAAAAAAACATAACATTCTCCCCGATTTAATTTGATTTTTTGCGCAGCAACTTTTTGAAATTGAAAAAAAAAACGAATTCCTTGAGTGTCAAAATATATATGCCGGCCACTGTAAATTCCTTTGTTAATATTATTGAAATACTTTTGCAATACAGAATCAGAATACTTACACATTCACTCCTCTTAGTTATAAGTACAACTTTATAAATTTTGTATATATCAGAAATACCAGCACTTATTTTTATTTTGAAATATTAATTAATGAATACAATACATGAAAACAAATTATATCATTAACGAGAAACTTAGCTTATCAGCAGAAAAAATGAACATTTAGAAACAAATACTTATTTTTTTTTGTTCATCACTGTCTGTTAATATATTATATATATTATTATCTTCATAGGCAAATACATATATATTATTTTTAAATTCCCACATATCTTATTTTCTCTGTATTTTCACACAGTCAGTTTGTTTTTTTTTATCTATATGGATCGTTGAGATCTTAATGATAATTACAATAAAAATTCGAAATGAACTTATCTATGTAGATCGTTGCTAGTAAAACTCTCATATCGTATGTGCTCTGTTTATATATTGTTTGTGCTAAGTTAAAGAGATTCCGATCATTCCAATGTAACTGTTTATTATCAAACTGATAACATTGACTATATGGCGAACTTCTTTCTAACACCAATCTGAAACCTATCTTTCTTATCTATATCTATATATATATATATAATATTTAAAATTCGTATTATTAAAAGTCACATGTGCTTAAAATTATCGTGATCTCTTAACGAATCACTAAGAATGATTATTAGCAAATATTAAGAATGAACCGGTTCTTGGCGATTTTTTTAACTTGTTGCGATTGTACCTGTTTCTCAATACAAGAACAATAACAAGCAGCTTGTTAACAATTTCGACTCAATTTCGTTATCGTTAAGATATTTATACTTATGTATATATGTATATATATATACGCATGTTGGTACAAGATATTGCAATATTCTTTGTGACACGTGCTGCATGGAAAAGCAAACATGTCGAAAGCAATTTCTCTGTACATTAAACTGCCATAAAAAAAAGTTCGTAAAATATATATATGTATGTATATATTTATTTTTGGCATCAGTCAGCATTGCTGTCTTTCGTTAAGTGGCCCTTTAACTGTTCAGATACATTCGTAATATGACAGAGTGACGGCTATCTATAGTTATATTTGAACAGACCTTCTGAGAAATAGTAAAAAGCTGTCTAAACAATAATAAGCCGAATAATACATTATTAATAGGAGCAATTATATGATTGCTATATGCTAGATAAAATATATGCATGTATGGTCATAAATACACTGAGAAAATAAGAAAGATAGCAAATTCTTGCAAAGCAAATATATATTTTTCTATGATCGAAATAAGTGCAATATCGATTTCAGTTAATCAAATATTATTATTTTTAGTAAATGAAACATTTAACTTTGCTATTTTTTGATGTTGGTTATTTTCGATAATGTCTCTCACAATAAACAATGTATTTTGTGTTATATTGCTATATACAAGACAACTAGAGTATAATTTAATACAAAATTTATGAATGTCTAATATTAAATTTTTTGAATATCCAATTATAATGAAAGCAAATTGTTTTAGCACATTATGAAATAGTAAAAAAAAGTTTCCACGTAGTGCAGCCAGATTACAATCATGACTAATTCTCTTTAAGTGCTCATATGTATATGTAGATATGATCTTTCACTGTCTGAACTATTATGAGTGCATTTTGTAAAAGTTTGTATACCCTGAACCCATTAAAATTGGATAAAACGGGTATAATGAAATCGTGCAAAAGTGTGAAACAGGCATAAGGAGGCATCTCCGACCATATAAAGTATATATATATATATATTCTTGATCAGTATCAACAGCCAATAGACAAGTACGTTTGTCTGTCCGTCTGTATAATGTCAGAGACTACAAGAGCGGAATATAAGTTCTAGTAGTTCATGGCCAGATCAAGTTAGTTTCATTTTATCGATAGCTTGTTCCGCTCAAAAGTTATCGATACATTTTTCAGACAGTTGTTTTTTTGGCCATAACTTGAAAGTTATAAGCGCTTGATGCAACAAATTTGGCATGTATATATGTATAATCAATCTCGAATAACATAAGCATGTATAAAATATTTGACTTTTTGGATACCATCCCAATTTGTCCAAAAAAACTTCAAGAACCTCGGACAATAAACACAGAAATTACACAAGATGTCAGTTTCCATTGCGTAGGGCTCTGTGAAGAAGCAGGCTCCTAGGGTAGACTGCTTGCACTGCTTGCAGCGTGTGTACAGAAGTCTGTAACTAGAAGGGTATCTGCTAGTCTGGCACTGCCGACTGGAGCACTCTTACCTGCATTGTTTGAGTCATCAACTGGTTTTGGATAGTTGATGCAATGCAAATGTGTTAAGCCATTTGGTCAATATTATCAATGGGCATCGCAATGTGTTAGGGCAGTTCCAACTGCATTTACATGGATGGGGTTTTTTTCTGGCTGTGGCTGTCGCTGTGGTTATTTCCAAACGCTTTGTTGTAGCTGTCATTTGTCTGTTTTAGTTAGACTTAATCTTAACTATGTGAATGTGAATAGCTGGCGTGCATTATTCAAATTAAGTGAGTGCTTTGCGATATTGTAATTCACCGAAGTTTGGTCACAGCTTTGCCGCATTTTAGTTACTCTTTGTTTGGCCTTTGAGTCTGGGTCTGTGCTCGCAAAAATTCCTTTTATGTTTTTGCGATGTTTCATTTTATTTTATTTTTTTTATCTTGACAGTCGAACGTGGTCACGGGGCTTTTTTCCTGACGTCTGTTGTCGTAAAATTGTTTGTAATCTTATCGAGTTCATAAATCACATTTCTCAATAATTTAAGTGCGTCTGTGCGGCTTAGCTTCAATCAATGCGAGTCTTGGTAGTACGTACTAAAACAGCTATATATGCCCAATAATGTGGTGCAAAGTTCCCGACAGACAGAATGCAATATACTATGCGGAAATATCGTTGTAGACAGTGTTTTATATGGCGAACCAACGTTCTAACCATTGTATGACATAATACTCATACTCATTTGAAGGTCAGTTTTTGTTTGAGCTTTGGCAAATTAAGTATTTAGTCGTACCTCTTACTTATTTGCCTATTCTTTGCTTTTTCTTAATATTATTTTTGGTCTGCTTGGGTTTTTTTTGTTTGGTTTTTCCTTAATCCTAACGACAAATGTTTGACCGACTTATAAATTTACATTTTCATCTTAAAATATATTTTCTAATTTATAATAAAACTTTCCGAAATTTGTATTTTTTCTGTATAGATTTGTCAAAAAATAAAATTAAGGCTTTAGGAATTTTTTGCATAATAATAATATAATAATTCAAGAAATTAATATTACTTGAAATTATTTTTTATTTTCCAAAAAATTTATACTTTACTATTTTAATTATTTTCCTGTGTTGTCTGGTGAACATTAAATAAATAACATTAATTTGAAATTTATGTCGATTGTATTTTCAAGTTTTTGTTTTCATTTTCTAATTTATTTATTCTTATGTTAATTGTAATTCATAGTTTTATATATTTTTCCTTGCCGACGGTTAGTAATAATAAAATTGATGATAATCATAATTATAGCAATAAAACCTTATAAATACCTCTAGTAATTATAGTCGTAGTATTGTTATGAATTTATCAATTTATCATGTTATAGTCGCATTAACTTTTTTTTTTTTAATATTTGACTGATATAGAAACAGTTCGTGGAATTAGTTTATTATTTTGTGAAAATATTTATAAGCTTGTGTTACTAGGTACATTATAGTTAGTAGTGCTAACTTATCTTAGCTATAGCATGCCGGAAATGGCATTTCTATCTTTATGTTTTAAGATACAAAATGTTCTAATTTTGGGACATTCCCAAAAACCTTGTCACTGTCGGCTAATAAAATATGCGCAATGGGTTATCTAAAATTTTCACAGTATTATTCAAACATTGCGTACTGGTATTCGGTATTTGAGTGTTTGAAGAAGCGTTTGCTAATCAAGCAATCTACCTAAATATTTATTGTGGAGTCTGGGAATTTTGTGCAAACATCAACATGCCACTAAATAAATCATGTATCATGTTTGGATGCGATAACATTGACTGATAACAGATGGGCTTATGCTAAAGTGAAGTCAGAACAAATTCAAACAAATCTTGAGTGATACAAAGTGATAATGGATTATATGTGTACATATGATATAGAAATATAGTTAGAATGTAGATATTTTAGAAACAATACTGCAAAGATTTAAGATTTTTTGTACATCTTAAGTTTTAACTGACCAAAGTATTGAATTTTTAAACTATACACAAAAAATGGATATTTGAAAAATATTAAATGAATCCTGAACTTTTTTTTTAGTTATTTTATTATTTGCTAATATCAACTTTAATGATCTTCCCTACTAGAACAATGAGAAAGAGGCACAGAAATTGGATTCTGAGCGCACCAACTGGTCCAATGGCCTGGAATTTCTAATGTCCTGCATATCGGTATCTGTGGGCTTGGGAAATGTCTGGCGTTTCCCATTTACGGCATATGAGAATGGAGGCGGCGCATTTCTAATCCCATATATAATAGTGCTTTTTCTGATCGGTAAGTGCTGCTAACTATAGAACATAAAGTTAAAAAAATAGCTGGTTACATTTTAGCTTCAATTTTAAACCTACATTTTTGAAAATTATAAAAATTAGCTTCATAAAATATTTTATTAGCTGAAAATTAACTGCAGCATGTATTTTAAATAAATTTTGGATGAAGTTTTAGATCTAAACCCTTAAATATTGAAAATATTATATATATATTAATATATTATATAAATAGCCCTTATTTATACAAACCTTCAATTGGCTTTAATTTGGGACCTAAATTAAAATTTTGTTTGAAATTTTATTTTTCAAAATAGAAATAACTATTGAAGCCCTTTTGGCTTAATCACTATTCTAAAATTGTCAAAATTTAACAAATTATCTGTAATAAAAATTGCATTGCATAAAATTAGACTATTTTGAAAGACATTTTTTAATTCAAACTATAAAAGTCTAAAAAAATTTTTAAAATGATTATTTCTAACTGTCTATTAATATCTTAAGTATTTTTATTTATATTTATATTTATAATAAACGTTTATTTTTCAAACATATCGGCTTAAACAGTAAAAGAAAACTTAACAAATTGGCTGTAATTAATATTCCATTATTTTGAATCGATAAACTATTTTGAAAGAAAACTCTTATTTTTGACTGTGTACAAATAATATTAATATTATTATAAATGACCGTTTATTTATACAAGCCATTTTGGCATCAGTCATATCTTGATATAAAACTCTAATTGTTGTACTGTTCATAAATATTATAAATATTATTATTGATACTAAATGCTGGTCTGAACTTTTAGGTAAGCCCATGTACTATCTGGAGATGATAATTGGCCAGTTCACGAGTCAGGGCACCGTGAAGATCTGGTCCATATGTCCAGGATTCTTGGGTGTGGGCTATGGACAGGCCTTTGCCACGATCTGCATTATCTCCTACTACTCATCCCTATTGGCATTGACCCTCTACTATCTGAGTGTCTCGTTTCAATCGGAGTTGCCGTGGAACTATTGCCGCGATGATTGGATGAACTGTGTGAACTCCCGGCCAGCCGAATATGTGGAGACATTGCTGACTAATGCCACTTCAGCATTAACTCTGGCTGCGGATGATTCAAGCGATGTTACCAAGCTTCAGAGCAGTTCCGAGCTTTATTTTCTGTGAGTAGAAACTAAGTTCGAATTTTTAAGCAACATTTGGAGAATTTGCGACGAAATTGTAAACTGAAAAGTTTCTTTTTTATTTTTGAGAAAACATTTTTAAAAAGAAATAAATGATACACATTTAAACGAAAGATTATTTTGCATATATGTATATTATAGAGTGACAGTCGGATACAGAAAATAAAATTTTAATTATAAAAAAGTAAATTACAAAACTAAATAAAAACAAGTGGGGAAGGATTATCTTCGGCGTGCCGAAGATTTTATACTCTTTTCGAACCTATAGGCAATTTTCACTCTGCCAACTGCACCACTGAAATTTCATAAGCTGTACAAAATCGTTTTGTCGCGTAACATTTTTTTTGTTCTAAGAATATTTAATTCATTGCCAGTTGTATAGCAGCTATAAGATATAGTGATCCGATCCGGCCGGCTCCAGCCAATGTGATGTCTCTTTGAATAAAAAGTATCGGTGCAAAGTTTCATCGCGATAGATTAAAAAACATGGGATATATGGCCAAAACCGACTTCGAGTTGTATGGCAGCTATAAGATATAGTGATCCGATCCAGCCGGCTCCAACCAATGTGATGTCTCTTTGAATAATAAGTATCGGTGCAAAGTTTCATCGCGATAGATTAAAAAACATGGGATATATGGCCAAAACCGACTTCGAGTTGTATGGCAGCTATAAGATATAGTATTCCGATCTGGCCAGCTCCGACCAATGTGCTGTCCCCTGGAATAATAAGTGCCTATGCAAAGTTTTATCGCGATAGCTCAAAAACTGAGGGACTAGTTTGCATACATACAGACAGACAGACAGACAGACAGACAGACAGACAGACAGACAGACAGACAGACAGACAGACAGACGGACATGGCTAGATCAATTTGTATTGTCATTCTAAGCATACTGGCAGTAACTTTTGGGGGTCTCCGACGCTTCCTTCTATGCGTTACAAACTTCAGGACAAACTTAATATACTATTTTCTTCGAAAAGAGTATAAACATTTTAAAAATTCGAATTAAAAATATAAAGCGAACACTTATCGAAATTGTAAGTGGGAACAGACCACAACTGACTAATAAGTAAGAAAATTTCGATTTCTGAAAAGCCTTAATACATTTTTTCATACTAGATGCATATCCTTCTTAAAGGTACATTTCTAAATATCAAAAAATATTTTCCTAAAGATAGACAAAGGTTATCTTAATTTTTTTTTTGATAACGATCGGAACTACTTGAAAAAAAGTTTCAACCGACAAAATGTAATGTTTTTTTTTAGTTTTTATTTAATATTGTAATGAATATTTCCATAATTTGCAGAAATGTGGTTATCAAGGAGAAAACGGATATAAGCGATGGCATCGGCGCACCCGACTGGAAGCTAACGCTCGCTCTATTCGTGTCCTGGGTTGTCATATTCCTAGTGATAATGCGGGGCGTCAAGAGCTCCGGCAAGGCAGCATATTTCTTGGCCCTGTTCCCCTACGTGGTGCTCTTCGCCCTGCTGGGCCGGGCCGTCACCTTGGAGGGTGCCGTCGATGGCATCATCTTCTTTCTGCAGCCCCAATGGGGCGAGCTCCTCAATCCGACCGTCTGGAAGGAGGCTGTTGTCCAGTGCTTCTTCTCGCTAGCCGTCGGCTGCGGACCGATCATCATGTTTTCCTCCTACAATCGCTTCGATCATCGCATTTACAGGTGTGTGTGTGTGTGCTCTCTGGGATTGCTCCTATATATATATATATATATATTTTATCTATTTTTTATTTATTTAATAATCAATTATTTTATTTATTTGATAAATCTTTATTTATTTATCTATTTATTTATTTATGATTAATTAATAACAAAAGTTTTGGCTTGAAAATACCCTTTGAAGACTTAAAACTCACATAACTGTGCCAAAACTGAACCGATTTGACAGCATGAGACCAATTTGCTCATGGTTTTTCCTCAAAATTTACTCCACACTTAAGTTTTCAATTTCAATTCAATTCAATTAGTAAAATTTTGAGATTTTTGCTTTTTTCCTTGTACACCTTTTTTTTCATAATATTTAATGACGCATATATTCGCTAGTTATGAGTAAATCGTTTTGCAATTTGAAACATTGATGAGTTATAAGGATGTTCAAGTGTACAAGGAACTTGAAGCTGATAGCTTTGAAAATATCGGATACATGGCCAAAATCGACTTCCAGTTGTATATCAGCTATAAGATATAGTAGTCCGATCCGGCTGGTTCCGACTAATGTGCTGTCCCTTTGAATAATAAGTCTCTGTGGAAAGTTTAATCGTGATAGCTAAAAAACTTTGGGACAAGATTGCATACATACAGACAGACAGACAGACGGACATAGCTAGATCAATTTGTTTACTCATTCTACACATACTGAAGGTAACTTTTGGGGGTCTCCGACGCTTCCATTTATGAATTACACACTTCAGCACAAAGAGTATAATGAATTGGACAACAACATTTATGCAATTTATATGATTTACTTATTATAGAGATGCTATGATTGTCACCACTTTGGATACTTTGACTAGCCTCCTGGGTGGCATCACGATATTTGCCATTCTGGGCAATTTGGCGCACAATCTGAAGGTGGAGAATATAAGGGATGTGGTGCGCAGTGGCACCGGATTGGCCTTCATTTCCTATCCGGATGCCATCTCCAAGTTTCAGGCCGTGCCGCAACTCTTCTCGGCCCTCTTCTTCTTCATGCTGTTCGTGCTGGGAATTGGATCGATTGTGGCACTGCAGAGTACGATTGTGACCATCCTCTGTGATCAGTTCAAGTCGTGGAAGTATTGGAAGGTCGCGCTGGCTACGTCCGTTTGTGGTTTCCTCATGGGCTTGGCGTACGTAACTCCGGTAAGTTTCAGTATTAAGTGTGTGTGAATTCTGATTTTTACAGTTATTAATGTTTTATATAGGGTGGCCAATGGATTTTAACGCTAGTGGATTTCTATGGTGGCACCTATGTGGTCTTCATTTTGGCCATCTTTGAGCTGGTCGGCATTGTCTGGATATATGGTAAGCTATTGTAGCATTTATGAAACGGTTATTTAGATAAAGAGATCTTAACTTTATATTCAAAAATTGAAAGTTTGAAAAAGGTTAAGAACTCAAATATGTTTTAAGTGGTATTCGAGATTATACATACCAAATTGGGGGCTTTTGGAACTTATGACATTCAAGCTATATCAAAAAAATGATGGTTTGATATCGAAATATATCGATATCTTTTGAACGGGCGAGTTTTCGATAAAATTCAACAAACTTCATTTGGCTGGGGCCTACCACAACTTATATTGCAAATATTAAGTTGCTAGGTCTTATAGTCTCTGATATCATATAGACGGACAGACAGACAGGATTTTTCGATATATAACTATAAAACACATTTCACACTTTCCCAGGTCTACAAAACTTCTGCGACGACATCCAGTTCATGAGCAACAAGAGGGTGTCCTTTTACTGGCGCATTTGTTGGGTCTTCTTCACACCGGTCATGATGATTATAATATTCATTTACTCAATGGCCACCATACAGCCCATCAAGTACAGTGATACCTACTTCCCCCTAGCTGGCGATGGTTAGTCTGAACTAACAATTAACTACCTTAGCATATTACCTAATTAACCTCATGTTAATTCTTAGTTGCTGGCTGGGTGCTCTTTGCTGTGGGCGCTGCACAATTTCCACTGTGGGGCTGGTGGTATATCAGCACCCATAGGCGTGGCAGCTTTGCCAAGGTAAGCTGAACCAAGTCCAATATCCAAGTCTATGCTGTATTAACTGTGGCTTCTTTGTAGAGCTTCTTGGCGTCGATGAAGCCGAGCGAGAAATGGGGACCAGCTAATCCGACAACTCGACGCGATTGGCTGCTATTCAAAGGTGATTTGGCTGCCAAACGGGCGGCTAAGGCCAAATCGGACAAGATGGGCTTCTTTCGCCAGAAGCTGTACAATCTGTGTGGCAGTAGCATATAGATGAACTTGCAGATTCATCGATTCGTATTATGTATATATGTATTATACGCCTAGTTGTACGTCAGTTCAGCCTCTATGAAGCCAAAGGCAGTGCTTCAAGTGAACAGTTGCCAACATTGAATTATTGTCTTTAGGACCGATCCGACATTCAGACAGGCTGATCTGGTCCTATTTGAGTTTTTGATAGCCTGGACGTATACGTTATTTTAAACAATTTGTACATTATTTTATAGTGCCTATTTACGTATTCGATATTCTCGATGCGCTATATAAAATAAATTATTTTTATTGATAATATTTGTAATGCGTACTTACTTTTTCGCAAGAAATTATATAAATGGCTATTTTTTCATACAAAGCCCTTTATTATGTTAAAATTTTTCAATTTTTCTTCATTAATTTATAATTTACAATTTTACTTAATTTTGCTTCCCATTTTTTTTTTGGTTTGGTTGCTTTTTTTGTCGTTTTTGTTTTGTAATTTTTTGTATTTGTATTTGTAGTTTTGTTTTTGTTTTGTGTTTATTAGTTTTTGTTCATTTGTTTGCTTTCGGTGTGTACATTATAACAGTACATCAATTGATTTATGTAATGGTAAATTTGCTATAAATAGTGGGAATTCTTATGAGGTAAATGCTTAATGAGCAAAAAAAAAATCAGATCAGTTTATACTACATACATATATGTATACAAAATAACAAATCGTAAATCTAATAAACATTCTTAAAATTCATATCCCAAATACATTATTTGTTGTTGTTGTTGTTTTTTTTTTTTAGTAATTATTTTTGTTTTTTGTTTTATTTTGTGTACATTTGAAATAAACGCGAATGGATTTCTTATATCTCTGTTTTTTTGTTTTCTCGACATAACATCTTTTTATGCGTTTAAGGACTACATTTTAAAATTCATTTTTATTCTGTAATTGTCGTCTTCTATTAATGTGTGTATGTGTGTGTATGAGTGTGTGTGTGTGTGTGTGTGAGTGTGTGTAAATCTGTAGTGTGTTTGTTGTGTTATGTTGTGTTAGGTATTTCTTTTTTAAATCGTTAAATACTAATTTAGCAAATGTAGGCACCCTAAATATTAAAGCTTTTGCAAAACACGGTTCCTCGATAAGATATATAACAATATTAATTTAAATATACAATACCGTTAATTCAAAATAAACTATTTCTTTAGCCACTGAATTGTATGTAAATTACATCGTTTTTTTTTTGTTTTTGTTCTTTATATTTAGCTTTCATTTCTTTTAGAAACTTTTGTTTTGTTTTTATTTATAGCATTTAACTTAGTTGTTTAATTTTTGGGTTTTTTTTTTGGGTTTTTTTTTTTTGGTTTAAAGTTTTGGATTAGTTAAAGTTTTTCATTTTAAATTACTTTACTTGCTCGTGTTTTCTCTTTATGGTTTAATAAAAAATTGTTTCGCATTTCATTTATTTATGTTAATTTGTTTTTGCTTTTATTGTTTAGTTTAACATAATTGTTTATGCTTAATAAATTGGTCTTTGCTTCGGCTTTCGTTCAACTACTGAATACAATACTATAATACATGTAAAGTCAAATATGATCTTTTAGTATGTGTTTTTTTTTTGTTTGTTTGTTTTTGTTTGGTATATATAGTTTATATAGTATGCTTGTTGTTTTTGCTGTTGTTGTTTGACCGCCTGTACATGTATATTGTATATATGTATGTATAACCCATTTCTTATTTATTTCTTAGATCCTTTAGATTTTCACTATACTATGCCGTTCATCCGCTTAAGCCGGATTTCTATATAGTTTAAACGTCTTGTTTAGTGCTCGCTGTTTTACCCATGAACTTGAAGTACAGTGTAAATATACGAAAATGGTTCTTCTAGTTGTTTGTTGTTGTTGTTGTTGTTGCTCTTTCGGTTGCTGTGATCGGTATGGGGTTTTATTATCTGGGCTATTTTCATTGTCGAACTCAATTAGCTGGAAATGTTAACTGAAGAACTATGCGACACTTTGTGATTTTCGTAGTACCCCATATGCATTACGTTTCGCTGTTGAGTAGAACACACACACACATACAATACAATGCAATACAGTAAGTATTAGTGTAAGTCGAATGGAACACATCCTACAGTGCACAGTGGGCCGGGCGTGTTGAAAAGTGCCAAACACTAAAAGCGTATCGTTAAAAACGGCCTAAAAACAACGGCTCTATAAATGTTTTTAAGTAAGTATACATATTCTCTAAAAGTGTTTTTCCTATTGAAGATTTTGAATATTTGCTTCGATTTGATTTCGTTAGCGCGATTTTGCATCGCATCGCAATTCCCATGCCATTGAGCCACTGTGCACTGTGGTCTAAAAAAAAAGGGACGTTCAGTTTACATGATGGCATGGCATATACATAGTTTGTATGTAAATATTGTTAAATATATATACATATATATATATATACATTTATATATATATAGATATATGTATATGTTTATGTATATGGTTTAGGCTTCAGTTAAAGGATTTGTGTATAATTAAGACCTGTCTTTAAATTTCGGTCCCTCATATCAAAGTTTTTTTTTTGTTGTTTCTTTTTCTCTCGTTTGTTGTTTGTCTTTTGTTTTAGTATCAAGGTATTGTGTTAAGGAAACCAGTTCAAACGGGAAAAATTTCTCTTGGTATCATATATAAGTTTTGTTGTTGTTCGTTTTGTTCTGTTTGTTCTTGTTGTTGTAGTTTTGATGGAGTGTTGAAACCCAAATATGCGTTTTAGTACATAACATTAAAGCTGGGCGTATATATTTCATATCTCGAGTTTCCCTCATTTTTTTGTTAAATATTTTCTTTTTTGTTGACTTAGTGTTGTGTTTTGCTTGTCCACCGTGTTCGTTTGATGTATGTATGTGTGTGTGTTTTTTTTTATTGTGATAAAGCTATTTTGACAGCAGTCTTGAACGTTCATTTCAATTTATATATTCAATATTATATAAATAGGTATACATTTTTAAGGATTTTTGTTTTTCATAGTTTGGTTTTGCAAGTATCCGAATCATGTATGATGTTATCTTTGGACTTACTGCAATTGAGAATATATTTTCGTTTAGAATTTGCAATAAATGTCAGCTAATTATGTAAGTAAGTATATCAACCTACGGACAGTATAATTATGCTCAATATTCGTGTAAGTTTAGATACTTGAACACAAATCAAAGCAAACTATCTGCCAAATGGGGGAAAAAAAATGCTTCGCATTTACTGGCATTACGAGTTAATGCTTATTATGTTTATGTTTCATTCCAAACGTTTCTGGCGCAGCCAACTTAACGCTTACTCTAATTGGAAAGTGACTCGCAACTGATACTATATAGGGTATTTTTTAGCTATGGATCGCAATTAATGGGTAATACAGTTAAATATTGGAGTGGAATGTTCTTAAATGACAATTGATTGGGAACGCATTTCTATTGGGGGCATGGAGCTTGAACAAATGAGTAAGTTTTCGAAGAGCACTACATAGTTAAGTGTAGATCCTTGCTGGTTCCCTGGTTGTGCGATGGCAACTTGGCATGTTCGATTGGGGAATTCAGTTGTATAACTTGTTGAACTTATTTTCTGTATTTTTTTGTTGTTGTTGCATTTTGCGACTTTCCTAAAAGCTTTTGTAGTTATGCGTTTTAAAAGTGTTTTTTTTTTTTGCATTTTTCTTCTCTCTTTCTATGTTTACTTCATTTACCTATAAAAAAAAACAATTAACTTCGATGCTCTCAGTTAATACTTTATATAGTATGTCTATGCATTTCCTTTTAGAATCTTTAGAAAAACTTACGTAGCTCGGCCACTCTGCTATAACTACTTTATTATTATGTTTTAGTATTTTTTTTCTAAATTTTTTAGGTTGGTTTTTTTTTTTCCTTTCTTCTTTCCTTTGTTACATTACAACTAATTTGTATATTTAAGTGAATTAGTTTTAGCTTTCCTTCTTCTTGTTGTTATTTAAATATATTACAAAATTCAATTAAAATTGTTCTTTTAGGGTTGTTTTTGTTTGTTTTTTTGTTGGTTTTTTTACTTTACTATTATTTATCTCGTACCTCTCTCAAAAGCTAGTCAGGT
The DNA here is from genome assembly GCA_035042425.1 of Drosophila flavopinicola. NCBI lineage: Eukaryota > Metazoa > Arthropoda > Insecta > Diptera > Drosophilidae > Drosophila > Drosophila flavopinicola. Next base: position 271,697 of record JAWNLL010000405.1, read on the forward strand.
TCTTAATTGAGTTTATAATTCTTTTAGGTTTACATGTTTAATCTCTTTTTAAGTATTTTTGTTCTTTTTATATTTTTATAAAATGTTGTTCGTTAAAGCCAGGACTAGTATTTAGTGTGTATGTATATGTGGTACAGTATTTTGTTTTCATTTTCTTTTCATAAACAACAACATTTAAGTTGATCTTAGATGACTTTGGTTTTTTGGTTTTGTTCGTAATACATACAACAATTTGAATACTCGTATTAACATCTTTATTTTGTTTACCTATACACACACACACACACACACACACTCACACACTCACACACACACGCACACATGCATATACAAACATGCTGTAGGGACATCTAATAAGGACAATAACCAAGTCTGCAAACACCATTTTAAAGTTTAAGTTGTAGTCTATTCTGTTTTGGGTGTCAATCAAATGTAATATCATCATATAAAATTGAGTATGTTATTTGTTTGTGGAGACTTTTCGTGGAGGCAGCAAATTTGTTTGATATGCTTAATATTCCTTTAGTATATGAGAGCCCACATACCAAATTTGCTGTCTCCAGCTGTTAAGGACGGACAAAGAAACAAACAGACAGACCTGGATTTAGCTCTCGATAATATTGTACTTCCAGAGATCGGATATGCCTGTTATTGATTTGTTAACTGAAGAGCTTAAATCGATTTTATCGGAGGATTTGCAGACTTGGTAGGGTATTTAGGAATTTCGCTATAGTTGCTATGGTATTTATCTGTAACTGTATTATTGTAACATTTTGGAACGACTCGTGTTGCTCTATTTTGGTTTTTTTTTTGGGACTAAGTGCTACAAATTGGGATGGGTCTATTGATTTCATCATTCATTCAATTAATTGTTAGGCTATGCTATGTAATTCAATTCGATTACTCGATAGTATTGTGAAAATTACCAATAGTATCCTAGGCTTAGAAAAAAATACACCTTGATATATATATATATATATATATATACATACAGATATATATGCACATATAGATATACTATTTAAACATGTATATTTATATATATGTATATATAAGTATTTATGTATGTATATGCTAACGTTTGACTTTTTGTTTTTCTCATTTCGAAGAGGCTTATTTACAAAAGGCCGATTTCGAAATTCGACTTGTAGAATTACTAATATTACTATTACTTGTATTATTATTACTATTACTACTATTATTGCATACACGTTCTCTTTTCCTAGTAAACTTATTCTCAGTGATCTTCGAGGCATTCGTTGCGACATTCGTCGTCGCTGTCGCTGTCGTTATCGCACCGCTATCGATAGTTGTTGTTATCGGCTGCGCTATCGATATGTCCGCTGCGGGCGAACTGTTGCTGTTCGTATTGGCAGCGGACTCAGCATCCTCCGGTATAGCCGGTATGCAGATGCTCTCAACGATGCGCTGATGCGGATGCGAAAGCGGATACGGATGCGGATGCGGAAACGGATACGGATGCGGATGAAAATGGCTGAGCTCGAAGAGCTGTTCCGGTTCCACAGACGAAGATGGTGGCGACGATGATGAATGCAAACGATGCCTCAGCGCGGTCTCCATCAGCGTTGGCGATAGGGACCTCGACATGGGTATTGGTATTGACGTAAATGCGGATGCTGAATGGGATGCGGATGCGAATGCGGATGCGGATGTTGATGTCGACGTAGTTGCTGCTCTTGGTGGTGGCCTTATTGTTAGCATCTCGATGTTAATCACGGAGTTGGAGCGCTCTCTTTCTGATATTCAGCTGCCGTATTTGTTGGAAGATGCGTAGCTATTAACTGCAGATCCATTTGATGGCATGTGAGTATCAGGCACTAAATGTGGTGTTCTACTAGATATAGGTGGCAAAATAGGGCTTGTTGGCCAATGGTAAGTAGCAGCGGCGTTATTGGATGAGGGTACACTTCTATGCAAAAAGCAGTATGTTAATTCTCAGTTAGATCGTTTTGCAACCAACCATTGCAATTAAACAATGCAATTATTTGCTAATAATCATTATCATTATTATTATTATTATATATTTAGAATTATTATGGATTTGGATGTGTGTGAGCTCGATCAATATGCCAAATATATATATATATATAAATACTTATGATATGAGATAAAAGCCATGGATATGCATTTCAAAACCAATCAAATCAAAATGTCCAAATGTCTTCTTCTTTTCTTTATATTTTTTTTTTTTGTTTTCCGCCATTGAAGTACAAAATGCAAATTGATAGCACTCACAGACACGCTTCATCAAAAAATAATCACATGAATCTTGCATAGAAGAAAATGCCACAAATTGTAATAACGGGCTACGCAATTTCGTGTCGGGTCTTTAACTACTGGAGTGTTACAGCCTTACATACATACACACAGATGAGATGAGAGATCAATTCCATTGCACAACATTCGGCAAATCGGAATGATAAGCAATTTATATCACAAATATTCTATGTCAATTTGGTATTCAAACGCAAAAAGCCTAATGTCACCATATATAAGTTTTTCAGAACATATAGCTCTGCATTTGGATTTCCTATATTAAACTAATGTTCCTGTGTCGATTGTTAATAGTCGACATTAAATAAAAAGGGGAAATAAATGGAATGGATCACTGTTGCCAATTCCCTTATCGTTTTCGAAACTTTAGTTTCGAAAATAAATATTCAATTATATGCAAAGCGACAATTTAGAATCTAAATTTTAAAATATTATAAAAATAGCATGGAAATTATAAATATTGGGTTTTAAATAAATATAATAAAAGAAAATCAGATAGGTTAACTGATAACAATTTAAAAAAAATTTGTTTATTATTACTTCTTATTCTTTGTTTCGGAACTAATGTCTTATAAATGTTTCAATAATCTGATAAGAAATGTAAGGTTTTCATTAGTATTTCATAAAACGAAATATGAAAGAAAAGCATTCGAAATATGTGTTAACTATAAAAGAGAATTTTGTTATTTGTAGAAGCAAGTTGGAAAATATCTGAAAATTTTCTCATTAAAACGATATTTTTGTTAAATAATTTGGAAATAAATATTATATACATAAAAAGAATAAGTATAATTGAATATACAGTATAATAAAATAAATGTATTAGTAAATTGGAAAATATCTTAAAAAAATAAAATTTTTTTTAGTTTGAAAATATCTTTATAAACACGAGCATTAGTCTTTTTTTGTTTTCGTTTCTTACATTTCATTTAGAAATCGACTTTGTTCTTCAAATTCTTTTTGTTTCATTTCATTTTAAAGTGTGATCACCAAAAAGTCTTGGACTATCTTAATCCGTACTTGGTCTGTTCCGAATGTTTCGAATACAGTGGAATTGAACTATGTAGCAGCCAATGGGAACGATATATGTGTATACAATGAGAATGATCTGATGCCGCTGATGGATGCAATTGCCTTAGACAAAGGCCAAAGGTGCTTACCTAGAATGGGGGAACAGCATGGGGGCCGCATTGAACATGGATTGGGGCGTGGTCTGCTGTACGGGTTGAATGGCAGCAGCAGCCGTATCCGGATGTAGAAAGTTGCGTCGTTGCTCGATGCGCTCCTGATGCTGGGTCAGGCAGCGCGATAATAGATCTGGAAGGCTCTCCATGTGTTCCTGATCAAAAGCAAGAAGGAGAAAATGCACATATGTATAGTATTATATGGGTCATATATGGATCGCGTCATTTACTCACTTGTAGACTTTGCATTTTGTCCTCTAGATTTGTTAGACGCTCCTCGATGGCATCCTGTCGGCTCGACATGTCCGATATTATTTCATAGACCGTATTTTGTGTCTGCGAAATGATGGACATAGAATTTGGGTTAGTGTTGAATTTGTCTGGTCTCTAAGGGACTTCTACAGTTTATGGTTGATTAGCTACCTTGGCCATATCGGTTATTGTGTTTGCGTTATCCATTAGTTTGCGTTGATCCATTTTAACTTTTCGCAACCTAGTGGGCAGGTGGAAGAATCATCAAGTTTATAAACAAAGTTATCGAAATAGCGTAGCACGCTCTTTAACACAAAGTTAATTTCTTGTTTATCATCTGTTTTTTCATTTCATTCATTATATACATATATTTCTATATACAACATTTAATCAGATTGCATTTCGCTGAGCATTACATTTTTAGCAGCAGCAAATGGTTTTTGTGATTGTGTGTTTCGGAATACTCGGACCACAGACCCAAAATGGATCAATTATAAGAATAAAATTATAAAATTGATGTGAGAAAATACTAGAAAATTGTTTCTGTGTGTGTTCAAAATTTGTTGTGCTGTTATATGTGCTTATCGATTAAATATTTATATATATTTTTTTCATTTTTTTTTTGTTTAGCGTTAATATTGCAGAAAATCCTATCGAAAAATATCATCAGCTAAATTCTCGTTTATTTACCAAGTTTTCTAATTTGCTTTCTTTTCAATAATGTGTATTATATGCACGTGTATGAGAATATAACTACATACTATGTATGATTTTGATGCAGCTACTAAGCCGAAGTGATCTATGAGCTACTATTTGTATGGTTTTTTGTTTTTTTTTTTTTTTTTGTTTATACAGCATATTTACATCTAGGTTGATAGAATTTGTAGTGTGGCAAAAGCTGCTGATATTTTCAGATATGAAATTCTGAAATATTAACGCTGCATGCTAGGTATTGTGGCTAGTTTTCGGTATTATCGTAACGTAAAAACAGGGCTTTACAACCTATTTACAGGCTAGTAAAACGAGTTCAATCATTTAATTATGTAGATTTCATTTTTTTTTTTTGTAGTTTGGTTATTGCACTCATTTGGTTGTTATTGTTATCATGTTTATCGGTTAGTTCTGTAATATGATAGTATGTACATTTAGTAGTTATAAGCAGACGCTTCACATTCACATTTATGGACCCCAAATCCTGTTACCGTGCCAAGCATTTCAAATTCGGTGTTAAGCGACTATATGACACATAAAAGCTTGCAATGTCAGGAGTACGAAACAGATGTCGAGAAGATTGTGGAAACTCTGAATTTTGAAATTCGGAAAACGACTGCGCCACAAAGTATGCAATGAAAATTACAAAATCAATGCAAACGCAGAAAACGTTTATTCTCGGAGCAGTTTCTTCTTCCGTTTCTTCCGTTTTCCAGAGTTTGTATGTGTTCGTGTATGCAACTATCGTTTAGGTTTTGCAGGTATGCGTGATCCGCTCTAAGAACAGCTGACAAATAGTGCCACACACACAGACAGACACACACACATACGCTGGTAGGCACACTTACATACTTAAGCAGCTTTTGGGCACTCTTAGATGAATACACACTCACATATGTATGGACAGGACAAAGACAAGAACTTAAAATGTGATTTCATGAATGGTTGTTGCACGATTTGCCTCACACTGAGCTCTGAGTTGTTTATGATCAGAGCTTTGCTTGGGGATTCGTTCAGGCTATATGGTTGTATTGTACAACAGATCCATTAACTGCAAAGCGTATAACTATATAATTATATATATATATACGACATACGATTAATGTTATTGTTGTTATATTGATTTATAAACTGCTTAATTCTTTTTTAGTTGCATTCACATTCAGTTTTTTTTGTTGTTGATTATTGTTGTTATTGTTGTTTATCATTTGTTTGGGGATTTTCGTTACTTTTGTTTTTGTTTTTGGTGGTTCTGACAGTTAGTTGATGTTGATAGATCTCTAAAAATACTCACGCATATATAGCTAGAAGGAACTTTCTTTGGTGGGTTCTTACACGGCCGGGATTAACCCGTTTTACTAGTCTTGTATGTTTGTAAATGAGCCAAGTTTCACGAAGAACATTCGCCGCAGCATTTTTCAGCTAAATTTTTATGAGAAGAAATGAATACAAAGTTATTAGAGTTGTGGCATTTGTTGTGGGCACATTTAACGGTGTTCTACGACTACTTATAAAAGAAGCTTTACAATATATATATATATATGTATACTGTATTAACGCGCGTTTCAGTTGCCAAAAAAGTCGACAGATTGCACAGGAAACAAAAATAACAAGAGTTATTTAAAAACGAGGTCAACTACAAAAAAAAAAAAAAAAAAAAAAATTTTAAATTTACGCGTCAGTCCGAATTAAAGTTGAGTTAGTTCGTTCACTTGGCTCGATCTTGAATATATAACGTTAATTGTGCGTGTGTGTGTGTGTGTGTGAGTGAATAGAGTTTAGCTGGGTGTGTTTTTTTTTAGGTGCTGCTATGGAGACGATCTATACCCTTTTTGTTAACTGCGTGTCCATCATGAAGTTGTGCACATGCTTCTCGGCACGGGTCAGTTCCAGCTTACGGGATACGACAGCCACGAGTAGCGCCGTGCAGCCAGCACCCTGTAAACGATAATAGATCGGACATTAGCAATGATATATATGGATATAGTGATATATATTGGCACAGATACAAACGACAGAGAGGCGATTGAGTCTGTGCCAATCAATCATGAGTGATCAATCAATCGGTTTTTGTTTGTTTTATAATGCCAGTTAATTGTTTTGGATTATACACTCAAATGACAGTTAAAAGTCCAGAACATGTTGCTTTTGATTATTTTGTTATTCATATTGTTTTTTCTATATATTTTTTCCTTGTCTTGTCGCCTTGCCTAAGATTTGTTGTTCGTTTTTTTTTTATTTTTATTTTTATAAATTTCACATAAAAATGGGCGAAGAAACGTCTAAATGATTGAATGAATGAGTAGTTGAGTGAATGAATGACTGAGTGAGTGCAATGCATGTGGCTTACTCCAAATGATGTCGCACGTTAGTTGGAAATATATGTAATATTATTATAATTATATTATTACGTAGCAAGAAGAGTTTTTGGTTTTTTTTTGTTTTGTTTTTTTTTTTTTTTTGGGAAACTAGTATTGTGTAAATCAGAATCATAATCAGAATACGTTCTCAGGTTTGTACGAGTTGTTCTATGTGTTACAACAGTTAGAGCGGGGTTGGTTTTTTAAGGAGTTTTCATTATTTGTTTGGCAGATACAAAGGTACACACATACGCAACGATTAGGCTAGAGAACAAAGTTGAAAAATGATAAGCACAATTCAGAGGTTAGTTTTGAGTATTTAGTATTTAGTATTTAGTTCAGTTATTGTTTTTGTATGACAATTTCAATTCAATGACTACGACATGATCAATATGCATGTAAAAATGTAGTCGAAGACACGCAAAGAGGATAGTAAGAGTTAAAGATAGATAGATCTATAGAGTAAAAGAGACAAAATGAGAGAGAGAGAGAGAGACAGAGTCAGATAGAGCGAGACAAGAAATTGAATTGAGTGGAAGAGAACTAGAGCTAGATTATTAGCAGAAAAGGCGTCGGTGTGTGTGTATATGTGTGTGTAGGGTGTGTGGGTGTGTATTCTTGAAGGTCTTTAAATCAGCCCTGATTTCAGATAACATATCGTTATCGTTATCGATAAATGACATGCATATTATATTGTGCTCTGTTGCCTACTTCCAGAGATCGCGACATGACAGATGAGTTAAATGTGTACGGACTAAAGCACTGGATGGACTCGGTCAGTTGGTAAAGCTCATTCGATGATATACAATGTTTTTTGTATGTATGTAGCAGTATATGACATAGAAAATGACATAAGTTCTTATATAGGTAGTGTACTAAACTAGGGGGGCTGGGTAAGGTTTACATTGCGAGTTTTTGTTGTGATTTCAGCATTGGAATAACTGTCGGGTACTTTTTTGTTTTATATTTTATATGCGATAAATGCAATTATTTACATATGAATTTCAAACTCGATTCGAGTTGAAATGAAAGCTATGTTCGGTTAGAAACAGTTAATTTGATTCGCTATTTTTATTGGATTGTTTTTGATTTGGATGTGTGTGCAATTGGACATTTTATTTCTAAATATTTTTTTTTTTTTTTGTATTTTTTGTTTTGTTTTGGCTTTAAATTTGTTTTTTTTTCTGTGTTTTGTAGTTAAAAACTCACCATTATTCCTGTACTGACAGCGATACCACGTCCACAGTACGTATTCGGAACAATATCACCGAAACCAACACTCAAAAATGTTATCGCTATCAGCCACATTGCATTTAAAAGATTCGCATGCTCTTCATCATGAAATCTGTAGCATTATGCATCCATATGTCGAGAGTTCGTAATATATATTTATATATATATATTTAGATATATATTGTTTTAATATATTTGTTTGGTATTTATTCGGTATCAGTATCAGTATCGGTATCGGTATTTTTGATTTGTATACGCAATCATATTCGTATTCGTATTCGTATTCGTGAGACGCGTTATCATTGTTCAGGGGCAAATAATACACGTATTTATTACGAGCACGCAGAGCGTATTATTCAGTATTAAATGAAAGGGAAAGAGAGATAGAGAAAAATATCGTATTGTTTTGGCTTAATATACACGAAAACAAACACATAATAAGTTTACAAAGTATATATGTATTTCAAAATCATAAATTAATAATATTATTTTTTTTTGTTCATATACCAAAAGAGTAAAGAAACAGAACATAAAAACAATGGTTAGGCTCAAACACTCTAGAACGAAACGAATTCATAATAACCATAAGAAATGAAATAGAAACAGATCAGTACGGTTAAATCATATGAAAACTGAGGGTTAGTTTAAGTTCAACTGATGACAGGCATAGAGAAATGTTAGAAAAATGCAACTTGAAAGATCTTTGTTTTTGTTTTTTTTTTTTTTAAAGAACCGTGAAGACACACATACTGTTCAGGAAAGTTAAGATAATATTAGATTATGCAATATGCAGGTAAAAAGTTGTTTGTTTTGATTGAAAGGACAGCGACGTAAACCGAGTGAAATCAGTCGTTTAAGTTAAGAGATTGTAAGTTGTTTTTTTTTTGTTTTTGCTAAGAAGAATTTTTGCTGGTGCACAACAAATTTGAAGGTGACTATTTAAATTGGACATTGTGTTTGCCCACGCATACACGCAAAGCACATACACACACTCATACACATACAAACATATACATATATAACCATACAAAAGTATATACACATAGATATATACAAATAAATGAGCTGTCAACAAGGATTTGTTGCCTGTTTGTGGTAACGGAAACTCACAATTGTTACAAAACAAAAGTCTGGCTCAGTTAGCGGTTGTTCCAACACACACACACACATAGACGCACACATACATACATACGTACACACATACACACATACACACATACATACACACATACCCGAGCACACACATAATCAGAGACGTAGCTATAACAAAATAGTGATAAATACATATACATACATATATATACATCAGAATGCTTATGCGTATGTGTGTGAGTGTGGTTGTGTGTGTGTGTGTGTGTTTGTTTGTGTTTGTGTGTGTGTGTGTGTGTGTGTGCTTAAACATATATGCATATGTGTAGGTGTAAGTATGTACGATTATATAGAGAAGTAATGTATGAATATGTTTTTGTATTACAGCGACACACAAATTACGATTTATGCATGAGTTGTTGCTGTTGGTGGTTTTTGTGGTGGGTATTGGTGGAGTTTTTGTTTTTTGTTCTTTTTGGTTTTTGGCTGGCTGGTTTTGCGGGTCTCATATGTGATGATTTACAGCAGAGTCTTGTCTGGTATCGTATTATATATACGCATATAGATAGATATATGGAATGAACTAAACGCGCGCAATGCCCTGCAAAAACGAAAGAAGCTAATCAGCTAAAAACCGGCTTCAAATCTATCTAGCCGATTCCTGCTTTTGGCATATGGCCAATACACAAACACAAACGCACACACAGTGTGTGTTTGCGTTTGTGTGTGTGGCCTGTTATTACCATCTATGCATTACTAAGACATCGCAGAAGTTTCGAAAGCTGTTTTCATTGACTTGGACTTTATGTCTTTTGCTTTTGTAATTGTACTTCTATTTTTGTTTTGGTATGAAATATCGTATGCATGTGTATCGTAACGTATACGCAACGTACTTGTAGATGTTGTTGTTGTTTGTTGTTGTTTATTTTTGTTGTTGAAGTAGTAGTTCATGCTTATGATATGACATAATCATTACATGTGTTCACTTTCGCTTTTGGCAACATTCTGTCTGTTCTGCTACTGTAACTGTTAATGTTACTGTTACTGTTACTGTTATTTGTTACTGTAACTGTTCTGTTTATTGGTTCTGGTATGTTGACTTTGTTTATATATATATATATATATTTGTTTTATTTATATATATATTTCTGTTTTTGGGTACAAATTAAATTGATTTTGGTTTTTACTAGTTGTATACTTACCACCATGCCGCAGGTGAGCGTTATACCGCGTCCACAGTATGTGTTCGGCACAATGTCGCCATAACCGACACACAGAAATGTGATGGCCGTTAGCCACATGGTGTTTAGCAAATTCGCGTGCTCCTCATCGTGGAACCTTCGGTTTTTTTGTTCAAGTTTAATGTTTCAAGATTTCGATTTTTATCGGTTTTCAAATTCGATTTTGTTATCGATTACGTATCGTTATCGGGTTCAGGGTGCAGTTCAGTTGGTAGTAGTAGTATACATACATTCATGCATATATATATATTCATATATATACATATATATCGATAATATGCATTTGTTCATATGTTGTTGATGGTTTTTTTTTTGGTATTATTAAAAAATATATATATATATTTTTCATTGTATTTTTTTTGACATTGCGAGTATATCATATATCATATTAAGTAATCGGTTTTTTTTTATATTATCGGTATCGGTATATTCAGTATTCGGTATTCAGATGCGTATGCGTATTCAAGTTGATAAAGATTTTTTTTTTTTTTTGGTATTTTTGTTTTCAGATTCAGTTTCATTTTGCAATTTGTGGATACAGAAGTAGGGTGAGAAGTGGAGTAAACAAATAAACAGATGTGAAATTATGTGAACATTTTTTGTTGTTGTCATTTTCGAAAAGAAAAACAAATAACAAATACAATTTTCGGTTTAAAAAAATTATTTCTTTCGATTATTTTTCAAATTGCTTTTATTTTATTTTTTGTTTTTGGTTTTTTTTAGAAAAATTTGTATGTATCAAAGAATACACATAATAAGTAAGTATTACACAAGTTCAACAAATTATTATAAACTATATATTTTACAATTATCAAATCAAATCATGAATGAAAAACAAATATGAAAATACAAAAGAAACCAAAAAAAAAAGAATAGGTACAAAAAGAAAATTAAACCAAAAGCCATACAATTAATAAATATAGTAGAAGGGAACCAAGTCCTGAATAGAATAGGATAACCGGGTACGAATATATACGTATATATATAATTATAAAATATACAATGACACGAGTTATTATTATTAAGTAAGGGTAAATAGGTGTAGCTATAAGGCTTAAGCTCTGCACAAGCTGGAAATGCATTATGAATGGAGCTGTTAACTGTGCAAGGTCGGCCCTAGCCCCAAATAAAATATCAAACTGGCAAACTGGCTAACTGACTGACTGGATGAAGACAGGGACATGCACAAGAGCATCAATTAAATGAAGGATGACCCGCTAACCACATAAGCACACACACGCACACACACACACACGCACACACACAGGCACACACACACGAAAAGGCCACAGCAGAGTTAACCTAACCTCAAACTGAGAAGCTGAAATGGCGCAACAGCAGAAGTGAACTCTGAGTGTGCTGCACCTGAGCTGCCACATAACTGTTAAATGCTGGCGGCTGTGGCAGCTCAAGCAACGCTTGAGTGGCAGCGCCTAGCGGAAAAGTGGGCGTGGCGTGGCGGGGCAGGGGCAGGGGCAGGGGTGCGTGAAGAAGCTAATGAAGCTGAGCAGCTGATGAGCAAATAAAATGATAACTAACTATATATGTTGTGTACTCGCTGGTATCTTTGTCGCTAAGTACGCAGTGTTGGTAAACGCAAAACAGCAACAGAAATGGAGCACACACACACGCTTGTGTGCTATGTTGTGTGTGTGTGTGTGTGTGTGTCAAATGTCAAAATGTCTCTTTGATGGCACTCAACGAACAAAAGGAAAAGAACTGAGCGCCACTTTGCCTCAAGCTGCTGTTCATTTAGTTTGTTGTTGATTCTCTGCTTCCTCTGCTGCTTCCGCTGCTGCTGCTGCTTGCTTCTTCTTATTCAGACTTTTGGTATCGTTAAGTCCGTGTACGAGTGTTTGGCTAGTTTGTGTGTAATTGGTATCGTTATCGTTAATCGTTGATGTCTCTATGCATGTTGTTCGTTGTTAACCAAAGAGCATGCGATTTACTTATGTAGTTCCCAGAGCAACAAAAGCTACGCTTAATTTCAAAATAGATAAGTATATGTTTTACTTAAATGCCACACACATTCGATATATTTGGTTATCAATTTCGATAAATACATATACATACATATACATACACAGATTAGATGCATTTTTGGTATATTTGGAACACACACACACGCACACGCAAACTTGTAGTTATGTATTAGTTATAATTAACATAAAATACTACAACAATTCAACCGAAATGAATTTTACTGAATTATGTTATAAAGTCAAATCACATAAATTACAAATGTTTAACTGCATCTTGATTATGTATGTTATTGATTTATTTATCGTGCCCCAAAATGTCAAATTTGCAAATACCATAGAAAATTCGTTGAATTCGTTAAAATTTATTTTGAGAAGCAGTTAGATAGATGAGAAATACTATTGTATTTGTAAGTCTTTTTTGTACTATCCACTTCATTTATTATTTTCTTTATTAAATATTTGATTGCTTACTGATTTGATTAACTTTTAAGCAATCCAATCTTGCAGTATTTTTTTTACATTTAATTATTGTATTTAGTATTTTTGTCATTGACTTAAAAGAGATGAAACTGCTCCTAGTTCTACAAGCCCCAACAATGTGGATTTAGTTTATATGCAGATTGTGTAACAAATAAGTTTGGATAGTAGGAGTTAAGTTTCGAAATGTTTGGAAAAAACTTCTACTGTTAAGAGGAAAATAAAAGACAACATTTAGACATTATGATAATAAATGGGCAATCGTTAATCTAATGATAAGAAAAGGAAAGGAATATGCAAACGTTTAGTTTTGGGTTCGTTTTTATTTAAGTATATATATTATATGTAAGAACCAAAGATCTTATTAGCACCATAGTATTAGGTTAATAAATGGACATCAATATATCAATCAATATATGTATATTTGAATGTATATATATATATTATAGGAAACTTGTACAGAATTACACCAATAGCACAAATTGTATACGTAATGTGTTGCTGTTGTTTGCCCTTAATATAAACGCATAGTTTTTTATTTTCTAGTGTGAGATTTCTTGTTGTTGTTGGCTTATGTTGAACCCAAAATATATATGCACACAAGTCCTTTACAGATACGATAGATAGATGATAATCATCGCTTACGTTTCACAAATAATAAAAAAAACGAAAAATACTGAAGAAGAAAAATAAGTAGGGGAAAAAACAAACGAAATGGAAAAGAGAAAACTGTAAATGATACGCAGTTGTGAAAGTATTGAAAGGACGTCACAGAAGGACACGCATTAACGATGGCATTTCATTATAAAGCTGATGAGCAGAGAGGAGGTAAAGGGGGTGGGGTGGGGAGCGGAGTGGGTGGTGGGGGATGAGTAGGGGAATGTGACACGAGTAGCATTTGCCGCGTCATGAGGGCTTAGCCAAAGGTCGTAGGCCAAAAAACAGACCAGAACAACGGATGAAAACAAGATAAGAATAAAAACGAAAAAGCGAAAAACGAAAAACGAAAAACAAAACCAAAAAGACAGCAACCCAAAAGAGATAAACAAAAATGTAAACGGCACAGGAAATGAAAGGACGAACAAGAAACAGCAGAAATGGGCAAGCAGACAAAAAAGACCCACGCAGCAAAAAAAAAAAAAAAAAAATGAGAAAAAAAAACGGTTAATGGTTAAGTTCTCTAACTGTGTCTGTGGCTGTGTGTGTTGTGGCTTATTTATGAATTATATTTATGTACAAATACATACTCATACTCATACGCAACCAAGCGACAACAGCAACAACAGCAACAGCAACAACAGCAACAACAGCAACAACAACAACATCACCAACAACTGTAGCACGTGTCTCGGAAAAAGATCCACTTGTAATGCATAAATGTGTGTGTGTGGTAATATTTGAGTCACATTCCGGAACTCAGATTATCATAAACATATCTCTTTTTATTTGCTTCAGATTTTTCAATTGAATTAAATTTACTTTTTTGTTTTGTTTTGTTTTGTTTTTGGTTTCTTCTCTGAGGTTTTCAGTTAAGATTGTTGTGGTGGTTGAATGTAATTTCATTATGTTTGTTGTTCTTTTCTATTTATTTAGTTTTTTTTTTTTTTAAATATATGTAAATATAATAAGTACTTATTACGCATTAGATATACGATTTCTAGAGCAATGCAGGCGGTAGTTCAATCCATATTGGAAGCTTAATAAATATAGTGTACGAGTAAAGAATAATTATTTCTCTTACAGCTCCACTAAATACAACAGAATACACACACATTAAAAAACCAGTCACAACACACACACTTGCATACACACACACACAGGCATACCAACAAAAACACACACAGAATTCAGTTAAAGAAATTAAGTAGAAGTTTAACTAAAGTATACATGTAAAGACAATTAATTATTATTTTTTGAGGGAGCATAAGGCACACTGAAAGTGCACAAAATAAGTTTGTAGTAAGTAGTAGAACAACAAGCAATAGAGCAACATTGGACGAAATCGATAGTCAAAATAGAATACAAATAGTTCGATAGTGGTGGGTGGCTAGGGTGCAAGAGATATCGAAAAAGAGAACAGTGCTTATCGATAACTTTGGTGAAAAGTAGTCAGCAGAGAATCAGCAGAGCTAAAAGTTCAGTTAGAAGAAGACAGAGACAGTCAGATAGAGTAAGTGAAATACGAAGAGAAATATATATAAATATAAAGAGAGAGAGAGAGAGAGAGAGAGAGAGAGAGAAATGTGTATATGGTTTATACGTAAATCTAAGCAAGCTAAGGCAAGAACTCTAGAAGTTTAGTAACTACTAAATGCAGCCAGGCATAAAATCAGGACAACATAAAGATATTAAAGTATTTCGTAACTACTTAGCTAACTAGACTACAAAAATTGTATGAGTAGCCTTTTCAGTTTTTCTATTTGATATCCTGCTTAAACTCACACAGACCGACTAAACAGATACACTTTATAGAGACAGCAGCTCCTTATTTTTTATTTTTTTTTGCCCCCCGCTCACAACTTGTGCAAAACTTATGTAGTTTATGGATTTTGATACACACACAAGCACAACGAATACGAAATGCAATCAGCAGCAAACCGAAAACAAAATATAAAAGGGAAATATCATTCAAAAAGTAGTGGAAGAAGAAGAGGTGGCAGAAATGGCAGACAAAAACCAAGCGACATTTGTAAAAATGTAAATAAAATTGAAACGCATGCAGGAATTATCCTTCTTTCAGCACGTGACCAGGACACTCAGTTGGAATTACAACCGCTAGCTTGTATATGTGTGTGTGTGTGTGTTTGTGGTTGTGAATTGCATTCGATTGTTTTGGGGCACATACACACACACACACACACACACACACCCATACATACATATGTGTATAAAAGAGTAAACGAAAGATACAAAACACGTATTGGTTAAGCAAATGGTTGAGTGGGTGGGTTTGAGTGGGTGGGTTTGGGTGAGTGGTGCGGCTGCTGATAATGTTGTGTGTGCGTGTGTGTGTGTGCGTGTGTGTGTGTGCGTGCTGTGCTTAACCCCTTCGAATGCAAGTTGAAAAAGTTATTGAAACTCATTTGCTCTCAGTTATACCAAGTTAAAGATACAAATTTTTTGAGATACTTTCCGGGCCAAAAGAAAAACTTTCACTTTAAAAACTGATTTCTTTTCTGTTTTCTGTTCTTTTCTTTGCTTTTATTTTGTTTTGCTACGTGTGTGTTTTTAAAAGTTGAGCGTACACTTGGAGACATTACGTAATGTTTAGCACATACATTTATGTACATAAATATGTTTTAATAAGTAGGCGTATATATATATATATATATATTTATATATAGTTATGTCAAAGTATTAGTGGCATACATTAAATCGGATTTCAAAAAAGACAAAGAATACAAACAAATGAAAGTAAAACATAAAAATGAATCCTCACGAGAAGTGGAAAACGTAGAATAAGTGGAATATAAGTAAAAATAACTCAAAGTTCAAACAACAAAAACGTAAAAATCAATTAAGAAACAACATTATAAATTACTACAGAAATTACTATCATATCACAATATAAGTTTGTTTCTTTTTTTTTTTATATTGCATTTTTTTTTATATTTTAAGATAATTGCATTACCTTTCGCATTGCCGCAGCGTCCAGGATGCGATGATCCACAGCGAGACCATGAAGACCAATAGAACCGTTCCCGGGCATATTGTCATAAGTGTTTTTAAAACAAACCTAGAAAATTCGGATCGCAATTAATAAAGAAAATAAGTTGTAGACACCAACTGCAAGCGATATATTAACATAAAGAGAGAGAAGCATTACGAAGTTTGCTCTTTTAATCGTAAGCAAGAGCAATGTGAGAAGCAGCAGCTTTATGCTTCGGTATGCTTCTCACTTGACAGCTTAGCTTATTTCTGAAAATCGCCTGTTGTGATTATTCGATTGTTATCGATATGTAAAAGTAAAGAGAGCAGATCGGTGAGAAGCAGCAGCTTTATGCTTCGGTATGCTTCTTAATTAACAGCTTAACTTATTTCGAATACTATTATTATAATATTAATAACTATTAGTTTAGCGGACATTACCTTGTGTTAAAATTAATCCTATTGAGAGCGCCGATGCTCCGTGATGATGCGTCTGTGAATAGCTTTGAATGAAGCAGCATAACACGGCAGATTAAATATAATCGAAGGAACATAGGTAGTGATAAAGCTACGTCGTATGGCACCATTTCAGTGCCAATTGTTTTATTTTTATTGGCCAATTTCGTCGTCCACTGGAAATAGTATTCACCAGGAATTGGATGTATAGCGCATATAAAAAGTTCTAACCCTATTTGACTAATTCGTTGCCATGTCATTGCGATCCTCCAATCGTCGGCGCAGTTATCTATCATGAATAACTATTTTTTGTTTTTGGCCATTCATTTATTATTGATATTGTTTTCATATTTGAAATTTTGGATATCGGAAACGCAGACATATTCGGTTTAGTTTGGTGGTTTTCATTGTGGTTGATTTTATCATTTATTTATTTTTTGTCATATATTTATTTTGAGTGGTTTTTATTTAGTGTGTGTTGTTGTTGTAGATAATTAGTTGATAGATTTCCGGTATTTTTTTTATTGTTTTTTTTTTTTTTGTTAGACATAAGGGAGCACAGAGAAAAGAGAAATAGAGAGAAAAAATTAATTATTAAATATAATTGGAATTTTATTGATTTAGTATTTGCGACTAAACAAAATGAAAATACACCCAAATATACGAGCATGAATTATTCGACAATTACAACGTCAATGAGGTGTATATCTATGACTAAGTGTGTAGGTGTGTGTGTGTGTGTATGTGTGTATATAGGTGTGTGTGTGTGTGTGTGTGTGTGTGTGTGTAGGTGTGTGTATCGGTGTGTGTGTGTGCGTGTGGTGCAGGTGTCGCTGTATTTGTGTGCTGTTTGGTTTGCAATTGTGTTTGTTCAAGCATTAGCATAGCGATGGGGCGGTGTAAGCGAGACCTGCATTTTGTTATATACTCTAACACGGTTATCGATTGGCGATAACGATAACGGTAACGAATAGCGATAACGATAACGATTTCATAAACCTGCTAGCAGCAACGATTTATTGCTGCTTCTGCGTCTGTTGCTGCTGTGGCTGCTTCTCCTCTCATTCCATTCGCCTGCTGCTCCATTTACGACTTCGTCCGTTGACTGCACCGATTTGTGTGGGTATCGGTTATCGGTCTATCGATCGGTCGGTGATGGTGATGGCTACTTGTGGTTGGCTAACACAAGTCACACTATTTAGCTAAAATGTATTCAATGCGTTTGTGCGCCAGTGCGTGTGTGTGTGCGCATCTGTGTGTGTGTGTGTGTGTGTGTGTGTGTGTGTGTGTACGTGTGTGTGACAGTGTGTGTGCAAAGTACTTACTGGTTAGGTAGGCGGCGTGCGTGTTCTCGTGTTGTTAGCACATATTCTTTTATTTTTTCATTCTGTTTCTCTTTGTTTTTGTTTTTAATTTGGCATTTGTTGTTTACCTTTTTTTTATTGGCTCAAATCAATTTGGAATTAAGCCAAATCGTTCTTGATTTTCTTACTTAAGTGCAGCTGCACTCGAGCTCTTAGACTAAGGCTAATTGGTTGGAATGTGGGGGGTTTCCCTTTTGTTATTAATATATGTACATACATTCAATTAAGGGGATTTGCAGCAACTAGCGGCTTAGGTCTAGTGTTGTGCTGCTCGTATGCAAATTCTATTGAAGAGCACTCGATTGAATAATGATGATTGCATTGCAATCATTTGACGGCGCAAATACCGTTAGCTTATCGCTAAATTGAGGTTATGTTTATGCATTCAAGTGCTGCTCAACTAGCTGCAAAGTGTGGCCAAAGTGGCCAATTAAATGAGCAATGCTGCGCTCCCAACTCAAGGGTGATTTATATACATAGTTCTACAGTTCAGTTTTAATTGGACAAAAACACTACAGGACTTGAATGTCAAATCGAGCGATTAAATCATACTATCTATGCGACGCTGTCAACATATACATTAACATTACTTTATGCAAATAAACCGTTGTTTTTATCGCTTTGTATGAAATCCATAATCTTGGCACACTTTACATTCCCAACACTCCCCGAAAAAGTGCGCTGCTTTTTTTTTGAATTGATTTTGCATTCAAAATTTTTCGAACTAAAATATTTGGCACTTTTTTTGAGAAATTTGAAACTAAAAATTGCCATAAGATAGCATTGCGAGTTGTCCTCCGAGTTTTTTCATTTGTTCCAGATTTTGTTTAATTTTTGTAAAAAGTTCTGGCTTTTTAGCGGGCTGCACTTTGATAAAACTTAAGCGATTTGAGCTCCAGATCGATTTTCCTTTTTTGGCATATATGTAAATAATGTATATATATATATATATATGTATATGTACATATAGGGAAAAAGAATATATATCGGCATACGTATGGTAAAAGTGTTTGAATCAATCGACTCAAGTCAAATTTATTAATATTTTTGCTCAGACAATTTCTAGTTAAGTTATATATATTAATCAACTTCTTATATGGTATGTTTAGCATACTTATGACAATCATAATCGTGAACAACACTAACACGTATAAGCACATATGTATCTAGGATACGCATACTATTCACTACACTACTCACATTGTATACAAATCACATTTGTGAATGTTGCGAATGGTGCATGAGGGAGGGGGGCAAACACTTTGCTGCTATTGAGTATTATAGTATAGTAGTAGTAGTATTTGTAGTAGTAGTAGTAGTAGTAGTGGTAGTAGTAGTTTTAGTATTAGTAAAAGTAGTAGTAGTAGTAGTAGTAGCTGGGATAAGCCGTGTGTTTGTTATTGTTGTACAGGACTGAGTTGGTACGGATAGTTAACGATAGCTATAGAGTATTGTTAGTTGTATGTATTGCATATGAGTCATTCGCAAGTTAAGCCGATTAATATTGAAGTATGTATCGAGTAACTGAGAAACTGTATAATGTATATATAGAGAGAGAGTTTGATTTGAAGAAACGTATTTCGAATAGTAATGCATGTGCAGTACAAGTTTTTCTAACGAAAGTCCTGTGAATTGTTTTTGTTTTCATCTTTTTGTGTGTGTGTTGTTCTTGCAAAATCGAAGCACCGTTCGAATCTTGGTGAATTAAATGATTGATGCTTATTCCGAATCGACTTAGCAATGAGAATGCTCATATGTGTGGCCAGTGTGTATGTATGTGTGTGTGTGTGTGTGTGTGTGTGTGTGTGTGTGTGTGAGGTCTTCCAATTTACATGTATGCATACATACATACATACGTATGCTGCTGTACTAAGCAATTAATTAGCTGCTGATTTATTGTGGACGTGGACTAAGTTCGTACTACGCATAGGGTCCCAAAACAAAAAAAAATATATATATATATATGTATAACTGGTGAATCGGTGATTTGCTTCTGATTGCGCTGATTGTGCAAAACTAAGCCACAAATTCGTTAGTCAGTGCTGCTGAATCAGCTAGAAGGCGATTGTCTTGTTTGGTTTTCAGTTACGTCATTTTGGTTGTGTCTCTGTGTGTGTGTGTGTGTGTGTGTGTGTGCGTGTGTGTGTATGCAACTGTTAGCGCTGTAAAGCTATCGCTGCTGCTATTGATAGATATGTAATTATTAGATCTGATATTTTAATTTAAACTATTGCGAATAGTTAGCCTAATTGGGAAGCTTTAAACTGTCAATCAAACAATCGAACAGCATAAAGTCGCAACTGTTAAATGTGTGAATGGCAAAAAAATGCAATCGCTTATCAACACTGCCCAGCAACCAAGTCAGCCTATAACCTTTTTTTAGTGTTAGCAAATTTACAAACTTTTTGAAAAATGAAAGAAAACGGATTCGGAAAAACAAAATCTTGAGAATTTGTGGGAATGTAGGATGCTTTGAGTTTAGCAGTCGGTAAAGCAGTACTGATACCGGCGGACTGATCGGTAAGCAGTTAACGCTCACAACAAAGCAAATCTCATATTGAGGAAATCAAATTTTGCAAGCCGATTAGACTGACGAAAAATCTTTGATATTTTAATTAACTGCTCTGTTTTTGGCACTTTGTTGTTGCATCTGCTTAAAAATATTACGAAGTAAAAGTTTTGTGCGATTTGTGTAACACAGTGTTAAGTTGGCTGCGCCTGATCAATACGTGTTTTAAGACGGAATAAATGTTCCAAGAAAGTGTTTTAATAAATTTTACACGATCGTTTTTCAGCACTAGCAACTATATACACACACACACATACTTATATACATAAGTATGGGTTTTGTTTGCGCGTCGTTTTCTTAAGCATGATTCAATTGTTCTATGATATACTAAACATGTACATTGTACATAGACACTTTATACATAAATGCATACATATATACAAATAGAAGATTATTGAGATTATTCTATTCGAAACGATTTCAACTTCTGCTGTTAGCATGTTTGCAGCTGGCATTTGTCGGGTACACACACATATACATATACATATACATATACATATACATATACATATACATATACATATACATATACATATACATACTACATACTACATACTACATATACATATACATATACATATACATATACATATACATATACATATACATATACATATACATATACATATACATATACATATACATATACATATACATATACATATACATATACATATACATATACATATACATATACATATACATATACATATACATATACATATACATATACATATACATATACATATACATATACATATACATATACATATACATATACATATACATATACATATACATATACATATACATATACATATACATATACATATACATATACATATACATATACATATACATATACATATACATATACATATACATATACATATACATATACATATACATATACATATACATATACATATACATATACATATACATATACATATACATATACATATACATATACATATACATATACATATACATATACATATACATATACATATACATATACATATACATATACATATACATATACATATACATATACATATACATATACATATACATATACATATACATAAACATATGTACATAGATGCATATATTAGTGTTATGAATGGATGATCTGAAGATCATAGTATCTATCGTAGCATAGTATTATTGTTGTTTGTTGCTGTTTGTTTGTTTGTTTGTTGTTATTGTTGTAATTGTATTTGTTGTTGTCAAGCTATTCTATGTTGAATGTTGTTGTTGTTTTGGTATTGTTAACCATATATAGTATGTATGGGGTACATAACACTATGCATGTAGGAATTACTCACAAATATTTATGATGTATATAATAAGTATTACTTACTGAATTCTGCAAAGCATAATTGGAAGGTAATTACATATTAAAATTTTACTTTAAACATCAACATTAAAAAAGGGGGGATTAACATTTAATCGGATTTATATAGTCGAGAACAGAGTATGAAGATTACGAATATGAGCGACGACGGTATGTTGAACTGATATTGTATATATACATATATATGTATATATATATATAAAGCTGATTCTGATTAACTGACTGAGTTCGTTTGGTTTGATTTGATTTGGCTGACTGATTGATTGATTGATTGATTGATTGATTGGACTTGCATCTGGATGATTGAACATTCAAGAAATGTGTTCTGAATCTGATTCATGTACGAATAATGGTATGCACGTGAGTTAATCGATATATTTTGTATTTTGTTGTTGTTGTTGTTGT
This sequence comes from Drosophila flavopinicola, assembly GCA_035042425.1. Classification (NCBI taxonomy): domain Eukaryota; kingdom Metazoa; phylum Arthropoda; class Insecta; order Diptera; family Drosophilidae; genus Drosophila; species Drosophila flavopinicola. The sequence goes on from JAWNLL010000405.1 coordinate 294,323, forward strand.
TGTTATTATTATTTTTTTGGAGATTGAGCGGTGATTCTTCTAATTATTTGAAAAAAATCTCTAATTCAATTATAATATCAATTGATACTGAACACAGGACTCACAGGACTTTCTCATTTGTATGCCTCAAATGGAACATCACAGTTTAAATTTTAGTTAGTTACGTTTTATTTTCGTTATCGTTTGTTTTTTGTTTTTGTTTTTTCTTTTTTGGCAGAGACGCAGCTACGGCTACATTAAGGACAATCGAATTGACAGGATTACATTTGCTTGTTCCTTAAGCTAAGAGATTTAGTACGTTTTAAGAACTTGATTACTTTGATTATAATAATAATATGATTATAGTATATTGGATTAACGAGTAGTATTTTGTGCAATGTACCGTGATGTTATGTTAATTATTATGTCATGTTTCATTCAAATTCAAATTCAAATTCAAATTCAAATGCAAATAGAAAATAGCAATATAAGTAGGAAATAACAAATTAGTAGCTCTCCCATGCTCTACTTTTTTTGTAGTTTGTGTTTTGTTTTTCTTTTCGTTTTCAAAATTATATATTACCATTACTCATGCGAACATTTTGATACATGTGGTTGGTATATTTGCTAATTTGTAAACACAAAAAAAGAAGAAGTGGGTGTGGCAAATGGCGGGGGAGAGAACTTGCTTCCGTGGGACGGGGAGGTTAGTTGAAGGGGAAGTTGTAGTTGTAGTAGTAGTTAGCCAAATAAATTATAGTGCTGTACATGCAACTGACTGGTATTAAAAGCGCATGAGAGGAATACGTATGTATGTTGTGGATGATAAACCCAATTAAAAGTATGTATTCCGATTTGTTCCACCGACTAGAGGAATTGAGACTGATATGATTGCACTTTGCAATTGAATTATACATATTTATCAGATCGAAGTGAACACCTGTCTGAACTGAACTGATTTGAACTCTCCTAACGAAAAACGAGTAGGTGAAAAGGTGTTGGGTAGAACATAAGGTGATGAGCTGTTTTATGGTGGGCACATGATTGTATTTACAATGTTCGAACGTTCTATGATCGTATTATATATGATGTGGTTGCGGCTTAATCGGTTTTTGCTGAGTGAGTATGGAGTATACAAAGGATACAATTGCTAATTAATCGTAGTTTTTCAAGGCGGGGGCTCTGACTGGCTCTTCACTTTTAAGTTAGGAGCCTTGAGTGTCAATCATATACAGAATAATGAGACATACGGAATGACGGAATGGAAGTAAATAGAGTAGCATTTTTGGAAATGTCGCTAATTTCGTTACGTAAGAAACACAATTAAAAAGAACATTATTGGTTGAACATTATGAACAAAGTGTTACACTTTGTGTGTGTACAGTTGCGTTCGGGTTTCGCTAGCTGCATGCATGCTGGCGATAGCGGCAACGATAACGATAACGATAACGGTAACGGTAACGGTAATAAGTAACGAGCGGTAACTGTAACAGTAACGATAACGATAACGATAACGATAACGCAACGAGACGCAGCAAATTTGCGTTTAACAAAGTGCAATACTTTGTTCGTTTTTTTTGTGGGCATTCTCTCTTTTGGCAGCTACGGGCAAGTCTTGTGGCTTTTTATTTAAACTGGTTTTTGTTATTAAGAACAGACAAAGAACACACAAAGAATACAACAAAGAACTGCAATGAGGTGTTGGGGCTCTCTACGCAGGAGCGGTTAAATGTTGGGTAGAGGTTAGAGGGGGAAAGGTTCTGGTTTTATTGGGATGCTTTACGATGATGTGGTTAGGTTATATAACGGTAATACGGGCGGGGAGTAGGGGTCATAACAGTGAGCGGGGTAGCGATGGCAACGTTAAACAATAACGATGACGACCATCAATAACATCTGCAAGAGAAAGATACAATTTGCACTCACTCTCACCTGCACTTCCAAAGCATGGTAAGCTACTATAAGTCCTAAAAGAATCACAGTCGAAACAGATATTAAGGTTTTTAACGCTGTCGAGTAAAACGATGCCTGCAACGAGAAGGAATAAACAAATAAGTAACGAGTAACGATTCAATTACAACAAAAACTACGAATGAGCAACGATTGAATCAGCAATAAAGTAACACTCGCTATTAATAATTAGTAACGAGTAGCAACGAGCAACGAGTGACGATTGATTTATAAGAAGAAGCAACACTCGTTATTACTCGAGTAGTGATTAAATAGAAGTGTTTTAAACCTGTAATAATTAAATTTATGCAATCGTTAGCTGCATCTTAAGACTTTGCTACCAACGAGCCACATTTGCAATTTTAGCTAGTAACTATAAAATGAACAAGTAACGATTGAATCATTAGAAAAAAACAACACTCGTTATTACTAAGTAGTAACGAGTAGTTATCAAATTAAAATTTATTAGTCGTAAGTGACGTGTATTATTTTTAAATTTATGTTATAATTATCAGTCAACTAAATTCAATCATAGTTAAAGCAAATCGTAGAGTAACAAGAACAATTTAATCAGAAACAAACGAGTAGCGAATTCAAATATTAGCTGATTATGAGTTACAAGCACTCAACGTTAATATTTGTTCGTTAGTAACGAGAAGCAATTAATTTGCTCTTCTTTATGCTAAGTGGCAATTATTATTAGTAATTTGGTAATCGTCATTCATAGTTGATGTAAGCAAATCAATATATTATGGATTAAATGCTAAGTTAGTTAGACCAACACTTTTTTTTATTAATCAACATCAGCGAGTAACGAGTAAAAATGCAATCGTTACAATCAATTGAGCTGTCAACGGTAAGGAGTAAGAGCTCGCAATTAATGAATTATTATGCGGCAATTGATGAATTATCAACTTGTAATTAGTAATTAGTAGTTGGCAATTAGGACTCACCTTTGTGTAGACGCCGGCACTGCTCAGTTCGTTTTCAATCACCATCACGATGATGCCGAACATGCCCATAACGAGGGCATAGTCGCTGATGCGTTTGCGCTTCTCGAACAAAGCTTTTCTCTTGCCCAGGCGATAGCCCACATTGGGTTTGTGTTTGGCCGAGTTTGTCGATGGCTTCCTGGACGTATTGCCGCCAGTAAGCGCACGTTCCTCCATATACCTGCAAGCAGTCAAACGGGGCGTATGCTCAATGCCAATTGACAATACATGCCCGCTAGCCCACACTCAATTGTGCCCCCACTTCGAACTAACTAACAACTAACTAACTACTCAACTAGCCAACTACTCAGCTACTCAGCTGCTCGACCAACCAAGACTTTGACAGATTTGCTACAGATGTATCTGACGGCATTGCCTAATAAATTGTCAACTAATGGATGACAGGTTTCAGTGTGTGTGTATATGTTTTTTCTTCTTCTCTATATGTTGGCTGTGTTTTGTGTTGTTGTTGTTGTTGGCTACTGCCTGATGAAAATTTGTGTCACATCAATTTGTGTATCCGAAAGATGCGCAAAGCAAAAGACATAGACACACGTGTGTGTGTGCCTAAATTTTGCTGACAATTGAAAACAGAAGCAGAACTGTCCCCCTTTTCAATTTACTGAAATATATCAAGTAATAAGAGTCAACTGATAGACTAGAATCTACGCTCTTGCTTGGACGCTCAAATCAAGACTACATTCAGAAAGAACGGACTATTTTGTACAGAGTAAAAAAAAGCCAGTTAGATTTGCGAATTAAAACGGAAATAAATATTCCCATAGCTTAAAATTAGAAATGAAATCATTTTTGGAGACATTTTTGAATTGAAGCCAAAAAGTCTAAAATCATTTCGTTAAAGCTTTAAAATGTAGATAAATTTTACTGTGTACTCAAATGAAGCGAATGCATTGCCAAAATCCTAGTTCTCATTTCAAATAGGTTTTTTTTTCAATTCCGAAATTCAAATTTTCCACTAAGAACTCCATTTTTTTCCTATTTTAAGCACAAAATTTTGTATAACGTGAATTTCATACTCGATTTAAGCATGTAAGTATTATTTTTGTAAAATAATAAGGATGGGAACAAAATTGTAGGATTACTACTAAGCTTAGACGGGTGATTTTTGTTGAGTGTTGATTCTGGAATAACTTTTTGTCTACAGTCCAATGCTTATGAAATTTTCGAAATATTTAGATAACATGGGAATATAAACAAGTATAAAAATCAAGACTGAGATAGCCTCTTAGACAAGCCTACCCTCTTTGGCCTTTTGCTGTTTTGCAGGGTAACAAAAATGCTGAACTGTGCCAAATTGAACGTTATTGCAAAAATATCGTACTTTGTTGGCACTTAAAGAGATTTATTTATGCATCGAACTGGACACACACACACATACACACGCACACACAATACACAAATGCAAAATGTTGCTTGAGCAACCGTATATTGAGTTGATAATATAAAATACTATACATAATAGCAAATTGAATGGTCATCAAAAACTCAATGGGATCTGATTTTGCTGTTGCCGCCGAACCTCAGTTGCAAAACTTTATGTATATTAACTTTGAGATTTGTTGGGGATTAGTTCTGTGGCCACTCTGGCTATGTGTGTGTGTGTGTGTGTGTGTGTGTGTGAAGGATATACTTATGTAATGACATTTATAATCTGCCCTGCTGGCGCTGACAGCTAATTATGGCCCATGGCAATTAGTCAAATTTTTTGTGGCTGGTCTCGTTTTTGGGGTTCTACATAGTTAGTTCTCAGGCATTATCTATAGTATATGTGGCAGTTGTTGTTTTCAGTGGGCACATGAATTGTTAATGGAATGTGGCTTAGACGTGCTACAATATATGCATATAGAAGTTGTTTGTAGTTGGTTGTTTATTGATTACATACGCTTAGCGAGATGCGCTTGTTTTTATTATTATTTTAGGTTAGGTTCGGTTCGGTTCGGTTCGGTTAGGTTAGGTTATGTTAGGGGGATGACGGATTGGCGCTTGGTATACATACATTTCATACCTAGGGTAGTCTGAGTGGATACCCACAAGTGCCTCGGCCGCTTCTTCGTTGCATCCAGATGAGATCTGTTCCCGGTTAGCAATGGAAGGTGTTTTCATCGAGCCAGGAATTGAAAGTGTCGACGCTGGCTTGCGGAGCTAAAAGAACACATTGATACATAGATAGAAAAAACGGATATGCAAGGCTCTATTCAAATCGTTTAAAAACAAACTCACTAAGTCAACAGCTGTTTGCACATGTTTGTGTGCTTGTATGTGCGTGTGTGTGTGTGTGTGTGTGTGTGTGTGGCTTGGGGTGTAGTTTGTGCGTGTGTGTGTGTGTGTGTGTGCTACGTCCAAAGCTCGTGTGAAATTATCAGTTAACATACATTACCATCGTTATCATATAATCATATAAGTATTTAGTTAATTAAATCACGAATCAGGCAAACATAACACGTGAGCTCGGTGACTAAACTTATAGAAGCTAGCTTTGTGCGCATTCTAGAGTGTTGATAAGTTGGGTTTAGTATCTTAAATAATACCCTACACGATTCTGCTTAAAATCTTATAGATTCTAACTTAATAAAATATTGCTAATAATAAAAATTTATACATAATTTTTGTTTACAGTAATAACTTTCTGAGTGACGAGACTTAGCTTACGAATTGTACATTTGAACTCAGGGGCAGATAAGTTCATAATTTAGTTCTATATTAAGTATACGTATTTTTTAAGTCAAATTTCTTGTACACAGAAAAGTGTCTGTGAATGAACTTGTTTATAATAATAACTTTCTGAGAGACGAGACTTAGCTTACAAATTGTACATTTGAACTCAGAGGCAGATAAGTTCATAATTTAGTTCTATATTAAGTATACGTATTTTTTAAGTCAAATTTCTTGTACACAGAAAATTGTCTGTGAATTGACTTGTTTATAATAATACCTTTCTGAGAAACGAGACTTAGCTTACAAATTGTACATTTGAACTCAGAGGCAGTTAAGTTCATAATTCAGTTCTATATTAAGTATACGTATTTTTTAAGTCAAGCGTCATGTACACAGAAAAGTGTCTGTGTACGTAAGCATAGACTGGGTTCAGGGTATCTCCTAGTCGGGCACATCCGACTGCACCACTCTTACCTGCTTACATAGCAGCTATGTCAGATCACATGATAATTCACTTGATTTCTGTTACTCTTTCTCAATTCAGCAGAGATTCTGATGCTGGCCTAGACAAATGCATACATGATGGAACTACACACACATATCACATTTGATTCGGTCATCATAATTGGCTCAATTGAAGCCACAGCCAAGCCAGCAGCAGCAGCAGCAGCAGCATCATCAGAATCCTAATCCTCTTTATCAAACGCAATCTCATAACTGGGTCCCCCCTCAGCTTGATGTGAGCCACGCCCACATTCACAATGCAGAAGGACATGGGAAGCTGTCGCTTCTTTTGACGCATGTCGGGCTCAAGTGGGCCAAGTAAAAGTGACGTCATCATTACATACAGACACACAGACACTCACACACACACACACACACACATCTATAGAAAGTCATCTGGTTTTCTAAATCCAATTATTTGGCTGCCCAAGTTGCTCAAAATGAAACCGGAATTGAAAGCACAAATATACAGCCCCTAGATGTGTGTGTGTGTGTGTGTGTGTGTGAGTTTCGTGTCCCTTTCTAAATCAGAAAATACTAAAATACTGAGTGGCACATAAAAGGCGCACAAGAAGAAGAAGACGAAAAGAAGTAAAAAAAAATACCAGCAAGTAGAAATATGTAAAGAATTTCGGTGTCTAAAGCGGCTAACGCTAAAACACTAAAAAAAAAGAAAACAAATAAAAAATAAATAAATAAGTAAAGTAAAAAGTAAATGTAGAAAGAAAATCCAAAAAGCAAGCAACTAAATGAAAGTACACAACACACACACACACACACACACACACACACACACACACACACACACACACAGCACTCTGCTCTTCATATTTAAATGAAAACTAAAGATAAGTAATCTCAACTTGGGTGTGGTTTTTTCGTTTTTTGTGTGTTTTGTGTGTCCAGCGCTTCTGCTTCTGCTTCTTCTTCTTCTTCTTCTTAATTTTGTAGCATGGCATAATCATGAGGCGGGGGCTCCAGCCAAACCAGTGGCGTAGGCAGGCGTTTTGCCAAGGGGGCCACAGTAAGAATTAGTTCTTACAAATATAACAGAATGAGAGTTTTGGGCAAACAATTCTAATAAATGCAAATTAGAATGCTTTTATTGTTAAATCTGCATGAAACGTTTTACATATTTTCAATTTCGCATTTCAAAAAATCTCTAATATAGTATTGAATCTTCTCTCCCAGCAACTGACTTGCAATTGCCCTTAACAAATATTCGTTGCGTTAGTTTTATTGAATAATTCAATCTTTTATAGCTTATATGGAAAAATAAAACAAAACCAATTTCATAAACGAATAAATCTTAATAGTTTTGCTTGGTAAAGGTAGAAACTTCCTGACTTATATAGTCTTAAAGGATTGTGTATAATTTGAAAAAAGAAAATCACGTTACAACTCAAAGCTAATTTCAAGAGTTTTTCCAAAGATTTTCAATCGAAGCGAAGTAAAAATTTGTACATTTTGCAATAACATTATTACTTCTACTTTAGAAAGTCTTGGTGGAGGGCAGCTAAGAGCTACGCCACTGAGCTTAACTATAACTAAGTAAGCGCTGAAATACAAACACACACACATGCACACACGCACACTCAGTAAAATAAACATGCCTAAAATGCTGTCTGCTGCTTACGACTAGTACAAAATTTTTCTTTAAATTAAGCATAATGTGCGCTGAAATAAACACATTTACACACACACACACACACACACACACGCACACACGCACACGCACACATTGAAATAGAGGCACACTCGCCTTGCCGTTAAATCCAAATATTTGTTTATAAAATCCACCATAACCTCACACCAGTTAACCGTTAGCCCAGTTAACCGTTACGTGCCTGTGTGTTGATGCTTGAGCTTTGGCCACGCTCTTTAGTCAGTCGCCGCCTTTTGCCTCCTGCTTATTTGTCTCTGTAACTGTAACAGTCAACACACACACACACACACACACACACACATAGTGCAGGTACTATGTGTGTGTGTGTGTGTGTGTGTACTTATGCTCTCTGCATCCTGCTCTGACGTACTTACTAACCATATATGAGTGCCGCAAATGCCGTCTTTCAATTGAGGCCTTAATCAGTTTGGCTTTCGCATTTTGTGCGCCCCTAATGAAAATGCTCACAAAAGCCTTTTGCCCCGCCCCCTCTTTGCCCCACTCTCTGCTACTATCCCCTTTGCCGCTCTAGTCGCATTGAATTGGTTTAATGCTAAGTAGATTTGCTTTAATGTGTAGGCTGTCGCTCTGCTTGTTGTTCCTGCTCTTTATGCTAATGTGAGTGAGAGAGAGATAGAGAGAGATAGAGAGAGAGAGAGAGAGAGAGAGAGCTTGACTTTGACTTTGGCTATGCGATGAGTTAAGCCCGCTTGAGTTGAGTTGAGTTGGCAGAGTTAAGCTCGGCAGCTCAATGCTGTGACAGGCTTAGTTTGTTTCTCCTTTTAGTTGTTCTTGTTATTGTTATTGTTGCTGTTGTTGTTATTATTGCTGCTTGCGTTCTCCCCGTTCTCTGGTCGTCCTTTCAGTGCTGATCAGGTGACGTTGCACTGTGGGGCAAATGACTGCTTATGCTGGGCAAAAAAAAGTACTCCACTCAGTACACTCGAGTGTAGGACGAATGATCTGTAAAAGCACTAAGAGCTGGGCCGGATCGGACAACTATATTGTTTAGCTTCCATAGAAATATCGGTCAAGGCACAAGTTGCTCAACTCATCAGTTCGAACATGTTCGCAAGATCTGATCAAATCTTACTAACGGTCGAAAGATGGGCGTAAATATTCTACAAAATTCGTTTTGGTAATGTATTATGTAAGACATTAACATATAATGCTTAACATATATTATATAACAGAACTCACTACAGTCCAGATAACAGCTGTTAAAGACAGTTTAAATAAAACTGTTCTTGTACAACATTTGTGATGGAATAGAATAATGCGTTCTAGTTGCAAAAGTTGAGCCCATTAACATATTTATACTCTTTTCGGCGAAAATAGTATATTAAGTTTGTGCTGAAGTTTGTAACGCATAGAAGGAAGCGTCGGAGACCCCCAAAAGTTACTGCCAGTATGCTTAGAATGACAATACAAATTGATCTAGCCATGTCCGTCTGTCTGTCTGTCTGTCTGTCTGTCTATATGTATGCAAACTAGTCCCTCAGTTTTTGAGCTATCGCGATAAAACTTTGCACAGACACTTATTATTCCAGGGGACAGCACATTGGTCAGAGCCGACCGGATCGGATCACTACATCTTATAGCTGCCATACAACTCGAAGTCGGTTTTGGCCATATATTCCATGTTCTTAAAGCTATCGCGATACAACTTTGCACAGATACTTATTATTCAAAGAGACATCACATTCTTTGGAGCCGGCTGGATCGGATCACTATATCTTTTAGCTGCCCTACAACTCGAAGTCGGTTTTGGCCATATGTCCCATGCTTTTAAAGCTATCGCGATACAAATTTGCACAGATACTTATTATTCAAGGAGACATCACATTGGTTGGAGCAGGCCGGATCGGATCACTATATCTTTTAGCCGCTATACAACTTTCAACAAATAAAATATTCTTAGAACAATTAAAAAAAATGTTACGCAACAAAACGATTTTGTACAGCTTATAAAATTTCAGTGGTGCAGTTGGCAGAGTGAAAATTGCCTATATTTTCGAAAAGAGTATAAAATCTTCGGCACGCCGAAGATAATCCTTCCCCACTTGTTTAATAACAATTTGGGCTTGGAAAAAGCTGCAAAAAGGTCTGGCCTCTGCTTAAAGTACCACAATATATGATTTATAGACAAATCCAATGCACATTTTGCATTTAATTTAAAAATCCTAGGAGCATTATAATACAATTAACTAGTGTGTTTGATCGGGATAATAAAGTAAAGATACAAGTTGTTCATACTAAGAACTAACTTTTACCGAATGTCAATTTTCTTTCAAAACTTATCTTAGTGTTATTGCTCTTTGAGTTTTGCAAATTTGAGCGCAAAACGTATAATTCGCGCCATCGTGCGCTGTATGCAAGTACTTATGCATACTTCTGTCTGTCTGTTTGTCTGTCTATGTGTGTGTGTGTGTGTGTGTGTGTGTGTGTGAGTATCTGTTGTTGCCACGCCCACCACAACACTGAAATTGTATGGGCCAAACAACAACGAAAGCAGCTGCTTCTGCTTTGGCTGCTACTGTTGAAGTTCTCTTTGTCATTGTTGTTATTGTTTTGAGCGTTGCGTGTGCCACACACACACACACACACACACACACACACACACACACACACACACACACACACACACACACGCACACACATATACACTCACATGGCTCACGCAATGACAAACTGGGAGGCGTTATCAATGGCGACACAGATCCTGCTGCTGTCTCTACATATGCAGAAAAGCCAACTAATTCACGCACAGACATGCGTGTGTGCTTATGTGCGTGTGTGTGTGTGTGTTGTCTGTGTGTACAACATAAAACAAAACACATTGCGCATATTCCGGAACATCTAATGCCAATGATGTTAATTGGATTTCTTAATTAAGTTGAAATGCGAAACAAAAACGCAAAACGCAAACGCCGCAAAACAATCAGCTAAATGTACGCGTTTATTTTCAATTTGACAAAACTATTTGATATAAGCTTACAACTTCAAAAATTCAAATTATGCAGCATACTTATTGGGGCAGCATCGAATGTTTACTTCTTGCTGTTTTATTATACCTTTTGCACCTATTTGTGTCAATGTCCCTGTATTTAGCTGCTTTATTGCTAAATTTAATTTGATATATATATAAGAGTTCGACATCTTTTCTTTCTATAGACTGCAATTGACACCGAAAATAAGTTTTGCAGGCGTGCTTCAAGCAAGGCCAACTTTTTGTTTGCTGAACTTGCAAAATATATATAGCACAACAGGCATGCTCGCGACACGTTACACACAACGATATGTTTCCTATACTGCCATCTTAATCCTTTGCGTCTACTGTCTCTCGTATATAATTTGCGAAAAGTTTTTAACGAAAAAAAAACGCGCTCTGCAGCACAATAAAAATAAAATAAAAAACACTTATTTCTTGAGTGCATTTAATTTCGCACTTCCACCATGTGCTGCTATCTTAAACGGTTTACGTTCTACCAGCAGCATTATTGCATAATGCATACATTTATGCAGCAAAGTTGAAGTGCAAAAGTTAAAAATATGCAGCATACTTATTGGGGCGCAGCTTAAAAATTTCAGCTTTAAGTTTTAATTCCACTTCGTTTTCTATGCCCACATACGCTGGTAATCCTTGAAATCTCAGCTGCCAAGTTGCTGCTTTGGCTATCAGTAAGTAGATATATGCCATTCCGTGTGATAACTTAGTCCTGGCTGTAGACAGCGTTTAATTCTGTCCGATATTATTGCTTGAGCTCATAAATAAATGGCAGGCGAAAAGTTTTTCTTTAGCGCTTTGCATATTTCATAAAGAATAATAATCGCTGTTGTCATTTTGTTAGCCAAAGTTTCAAACAATTTGCATGCAGCACTGCAATTGAGAGAGAGAGAGAGAGAGAGAGAAGAGAGAGAAAGAGAGAGAGGGAGAGGCGGGTAGGCAATCAGCACTTGGCACCTGCTCAAAAATAGAAACGATTTTCCATTTCCGACTTACAGCAGGCCGGAAATATGCATATCTATATATATAAACTATGCTTATGCATATGTATACGGAAAATGTCTCATTTGGCTTATGGCTTGCCGCATTGGCATTGCGGCCACGCCCCTTTTCTGTTTCTCACCTACATACCTGCATAACCTGCCCTAAATTAACATACACATTGTGAGCCCTTTTACGAGTCCGCCCAGAACACGCATATAACACATTATAAGCTCTAGGCACACACACACGCAAACACACTCAACACATGTGTGTGTGTGTGTGTGTGTGTGTGTTTGTACTCGAAGGAAATGGGTGGAAATTATCGAGTTTCCTATACAAAACGCGTCTGACACGCAAAACGAGCCCCAAGCAGACGCTTTTCGGCAGCACTGACTGAACTTGAATCCTGCTCCTGCTGCTGCTCCTGCTCCTGCTGTTGTTGTTGTTGTTATTGTTGTTGTTGCCAAAGCTGTAGTTGGAGCTAGCGTTGAAGTTGTGCTGCCTATTGCTTTAACGACAGCGATTAGATTTGGGTGTGCGGCTCCCAGCTCGCTAGCCTTTTTTCCTTCTCACATATCCTTGCAGAGGTATTATAGTTTTGGTGTGAAGTGTGTAACGCATTGAAGCAGACATCTGCGACTCCATAGAGTATATATACATATATATATTATTGATAAGCATCAATAGCCGAGTCGATATAGCTATGGCCGTCTGTCTGTCTGTCCGTTTTGATATGCAAACTAGTCTCCCAGTCTTAAAGCTAACCTGATGAAACTCGGCATGTACCCCAGACCGGAACATCATATCATATTGTTGCTATAGGAATTATCGGCTGAAAAGCACAAGAAGTTTTTCTTTTCTAGATTATTGTGTACACATGTTTTTTTTTTAATATTTTTAAGTCCAAAAACAATTATTTTTTAATTTTTTAGGATCTTTCAACCATATCATGAAATTCCCAAACTATCAATATCGGACTCAGATGTGATCCGCAAGGGTATGTAATATTCGGCGTGTCGAAGATAGCAATTCATTCTTTTTTTGGTCCCTGCTCGGGCGCCAATTCTGCCACACAGCATGATTTTGTTGCCAGCTTTCATTTTGTTTGTTCGTTTGTGTGTGTGTGTGTGTGTGTGTGTTGCCTAATAAATTTAGCGTAATTTACGTTTAGTTGAGGTTTAGCTTTCGCTTTCGTTTTCGTTTTTATTTTCGGCTCGAGTGCAGGAAATTCATAATGAAGTGTTCGCTTTGTTGAAGCTTAATTAGGCGTATAAGTAATATTTTCAGTTCGTCAATGGATCCCGTGTGTGCGTGAGTGTGTGTGTGTGTGTGTATGTGAGTGTGTGTGGGGCGGTGTTTAAAAACTTTGAATTAGTAAATTAGTTCACCCCGAGTGCACAATTCGGTCAGTGTACAGAGTGTTTAGTATTATATATTGGGGCAGGGTTGTTTGGCTATAAACTCATTGTTTGGCCGTCGTACACTTCACTTATCACTCTCATCGGACTAGGGAAGTGGCGCTTGCTTGTTACAGTGGCAGGCAGCAGCATGCGGATTGCACTAATCAACATACAAATTGCTGGAAATTTCACATTTTTCTAATGCAAATTTTGCCTGGCAAATTTCGATGTTATTTTAGATTATATTTATGGATATGAAATTTATTTTGTGGTAGGTAAATTTGGGAATCAACGAATCTGAATATACTCTTGTCTGCCAAAAGAGTATAATAAGAAAATACTTTCATTTGTATGCAATTAGCTTCATGAAATATTAAAATTTTTAACAGAAAAATAAACTTGAAAAAAAATATATATTCTTACCAACTTCATTTTAACAAAAATGTTATCTCCTCATTTTTATATTTAGTAACTTAATTTATTTTTTGTTTGCAATTACAAAAGTTGTCATATTTTCCAATGAATATTAAATAATTTGGTCAATAACATTTTTACGCTGCGTTGCGTTAATTGACAAATTTAATTGACAAATTTAATTGACAAATTTAAGTGACAAATTTAAGTGACAAATTTAATTGACAAATAAATTGACAAATTGAATTGATCTTGTGACAAACAAGTTTGTTTAATATGATCTGAGATATAGTCACATATGCAAAATAAATTTTGTGAAAAATCCTAAGAAAAAATGTGCAATTTCACTCAAGAAGAAAACTCACTCTGCCAAGGCAACAAACTACATAAAGAAAGAAAAATTTGCTTTGTGACAGTGTTACTTTTCTTATTAGTATGATTATTATGATTAGTAGTAGTTGTAGTAGTGTTTGCCGTTTCCTTGATGAACATGAACTGTTTTCTTGAGCTGGAAGCGTGCCAAAAGCGGCGCATCCAATAAATAATGATAACTTGACAATGACAAGAATTTTCTTAGCCCTCACACAAACACGAACTAGAATACGTATACGAATAGTGAACCCACATAAGTCAACTGGCTGAGAATGTGTAGTTTGCTGCTGCTTGTCGCTTGTCATTGTCGATGCTATGGGGCACGTCATTGCAGGTTGTTATGATCGAAAATCAATACATATATAACTAGCCCCATTGCCATAGTCTGTGGGGGGCCGAAGAATAGAAAGAAAACCACCCCCAGCCAAGACATGTGTGCGCCCCACTTGGACTTGGCTCGTATGTCTTTTGCCACTGGCTGCCAATCAAACCACCGAAGTCACCGAAGCCACTGAACCACTTTCGATTCCCATCCATTGCAATGTTGCCTTTTCCGATTTCAAATAAATAACTAAGCTTATATAAGGTTTGGGGGCTGCACTGCAGTCGTCCAGGCGTCGACTTTGTGCCCGCTCGGGTCCTCGTCATTGCGGTGACAAAAGGATATACAGTGGTCGCAGGACAGCGTTGATTCTGATTTGCAATTCGTTGACGAAAAAAAGTCCATGATATTTGAATGTGAATAATTTCCTAAATTTCTTTTGCTTAGAGTTCTTAAATATGTTTTAGTATTTTTATTTATTTATTTATTTAATGCTGTCTAAAAACCAGTCGACACAGCAAATTTTGACAGATTAAACATGTAACTATTTTATAAAAAATCGTTTTTGAGAGTTGTTTTTTTATACTCTTTTCGAAGAAAATAGTATATTAAGTTTGTCCTGGAGTTTGTAACGCATAGAAGGAAGCGTCGGAGACCCCCAAAAGTTACTGCCAGTATGCTTAGAATGACAATACAAATTGATCTAGCCATGTCCGTCTGTCTGTCTGTCTGTCTGTCTGTCTGTCTGTCTGTCTGTCTGTCTGTCTGTATGTATGCAAACTAGTCCCTCAGTTTTTGAGCTATCGCGATAAAACTTTGCACAGACACTTATTATTCTAGGGGACAGCACATTGGTCGGAGCCGGCCGGATCGGACCACTATATCTTATAGCTGCCATACAACTCGAAGTCGGTTTTGGCCATATATCCCATGTTTCTTAATCCGTCGCGATGAAACTTTGCACTGATACTTATTATTCAAAGAGACATCACATTGGTTGGAGCCGGCCGGATCGGATCACTATATCTAATAGCTGCTATACAACTGGCAACGAATTAAATATTCTTAGAACAAAAAAAATAAATTTTACGCAACAAAACGATTTTGTACAGCTTATGAAATTTCAGTGATGCAGTTGGCAGAGTGAAAATTGCCTATAGGTTCGAAAAGAGTATAAAATCTTCGGCACGCCGAAGATAATCATTCCCCACTTGTTTTTATTTATTTATGTGTAATGTCATCAAAACGTTAAACATACCATTAAATAGTTTTTAATAATGTATAAATTTTGAATAAAAAAATAGTCTAAAAATTTATTAAAAAATTATTGATTAGAAAAGATTTAAGATAAATTTATAAAATAAAAAAATTATCATCTTGAAATCATCTTTGACTTTTAATGTTTCATATTTTTTTTAGTTAATGACAACTTAGTCAATTAATTTCGTATTTAATGTTAAGTTGACATTAACCAACGGAAAATCGAAACATTAAAACTCAAAGCAGATTATAAAATTTGATAAATTAAAAATGTTTTTTAGAAAAATTAAGAAATTACAAGCTAAAATAACTAAATTTTAAATTAGATCTAAATTGAATTGAGGCCTTTTTGTTTGTATGTCTATTAGCTTATCATATATCTTGATGACACTATAATTTCTACACTTGCCACATCCATAATTTCTTTCTTTTCCAAGAATCTTTAATCTAAAATTCTAAATTGAAATTTTTGTATTTTTACATCATACTGTATCATTAATTTGACTTTAATTCTCACAACTCTCTATTGGCAATGAAAACAAAAAAAATAAAATTATATCTTAAATGTATGTTGGTCTCATAGAAACTGAGAAACTTTTGTGTGCTTCCAACAGTTTTATCAAGGACACCACATTTGACAGGCGATAGAAAAAAGTTTGTGTTTTCAGCAAAACTGTTTTCAATCAGAGTTTCTGAGTATTGCTTATCAAACTGCAACAACTCATAGCACTCGTAATGCACTTCGCATAATTTAGCAAAATAATTGCTTTCAGCTGGTGCGCAGCAAGCGCAATTTACCGACTTCCACTGATGAAAATTCGCAGTAAAAACGCTTAAGCTGAAGTTTCGTCTCTATTAAGTTGTAATACTGGGTATAGAGTGCTTATCAAAGCATGTCATGATCCAGCTTATAGCAAAAGCCCTCGACAAAATGAGCAGAGTTTTCAGAAGCACTTCGCTATGAGCAGAAATAAAAAGAATTTTTTTAACTTAAAATAGCCATTCTCAAGTCGACTACTTCAAGAAAACACACAATATCAAATAGTTGGGCCAGCAGCTATTAAACGAAAGATGAGCGCGGGTTTGGAAAACTTTGCTTGCCACCAAGGACATATATGCTTATTGATTCTACAAATTGTTTTTTCATACTCTTTTCGAAGGAAATAGTATATTCAGCTTATGCTGAAGTGTATAACGCATAGAAGGAAGCGTCGGAGACCTCCAACAGTTACTGCCAGTATGCTTAGAATGACAATACAAATTGATCTAGCCATGTCCGTCTGTCTGTCTGTCCGTCTGTCTGTCTGTCTGTCTGTATGTATGCAAACTAGTCTCTCAGTTTTTGAGCTATCGCGATAAAACTTTGCACATAGACTTATTATTAAAAGGGACAGCACATTGGTCGGAACCAGCCGGATCGGACCACTATATTTTATAGCTGCCATACAACTGGAAGTCGGTTTTGGCCATATATCCGATCTTTTCAAAGCTATCGCCTTAAATTTCCATGTACACTTGAACATCCATATAGCTCATCAATGTTTAAAATTTCAAATCGACTGAGTTATACTTAGCAAATATATGCGTCATTAAATATTTCGCTGGTGCAGTTGGCAGAGTGAAAATTGCCTAAAGGTTCGAAAAGAGTATAAAATCTTCGGCACTTGTTTTATTTCAAGCTTTTACTATGCAAAAATACAATTAAAATTTAATTATATAAGAAAAAAGACTCTGACACATACATACATAAGTGTGGAAAGTAATTAGTTAAGGCAAAGCTAAGAATACCGCTTCTCAAAATATAAATACGTTGAGCAGTAAAAGTTGACTTTGTCGAGTGATCACTGTAACAGCGTGTAATGTTGATGATTATTCAAGTTTATTGTTGAGTTTACTTAACTGTCGTTTTTTTGTTTTCATTGGCTGTTGCAACTTGTTGTAAATTACGAGCGTTCTCATTATAATTTCCATGCAAGCTTGCAACTCAAATATTTGTAGCCCCCTCCTTTCAGACACACACAGCAATATAAGGGGACCCAAAAAGCAAACAACTTCAATGCTAGAAGCATATGCATTGAAGTGTAGCAGAGGTAAGGTGTGGGGTATTCAGGGTATCTGTGTATTGGTCAACGCTAAGCAAATAATTAATAAACAATGGCCCAAAGTCACAATTGGCCTTGACTTGAAGTGTTTTCACATTCAGTGGGTTTTCTTTGTTTTGTCAACGCAGAAAAGTGCACAAGCCTACAAAACCGTGAACACAACCACAACCACCTCCCATTCCTCCCCCCCCCCCTTCCTGGTAGTCCGTAATCATCCACCCTCTAATAAGCATGTGGTAATTGCAAAGGCCGCACGCTTGCTCAATTATCCATGTAGAGTGTGGGGCATACGCGGCGTATGAGTATTGGGAGTACTCAATATGAGGCGTACTTTTGAATGGGGTGTACAAATGAGTACGCTACACCTCTTAAATTGTACAATGCTCAACGCTGTGGCCAATTTCGTTTCAATTACAATAATTTGAATGTGAGAGGGTGCAAAATTAAAACGTTTCGATCGACAAGGAATCCGACACTCCGAAAATGGGGAATTTGGCTTAAATTGGACATGCGGTCAGGGCCACGTGCGTAGAGAGTCCTGGGGCTGAGCGGGGGCAGCACAACAAATAAACTTTTTGGGGGCATTTTCTATTTACATAAAAGGCACAACAACAACAGCAGCAGCAATAGCAAAAGCGCTCTTCTTGTTGTGTAAAAACTTGTTTGGCCAAAGAATATCAAAAAGCGTTTAGACGGCTCGTGACTGTGCGAGGGAAGGCAATGAGCAGTAGAAAGGTTGCCTCTGTACTTCTGTGTGTGTGTGTGTGTGTGTGTGTGAGAGTGTGCGTGTGTGTGTATTGAATAGCTGGACACGTGCAAAACGTATTGCGCTGTAGTCGTTTTAAACGAAGCGTATATGTAGATTAGGCGCTCTCTGCCAAAAGCCCCAAATAACACAATCTAGTGGCGCCATCTATGGTTGGGTTGCGTATTTTGTGGCCTTTCAAAGATGTTGAAAACCGGCTGTGGGTGAGCGCACAAACACACACACACACACACACACACAATGCCAAGACTCCATCTGTTATGCGAACTTATGCGCAGTTAATAGTGCGCAAGAGAGTAAAGTAAAGTAACAAAAGAAAGCCATTGCATTTTATCTGAATTTTCTGGTGCTCCTATCGAGGGTATGCTTTAACCAAAAAACCAAAAGAATACTATGCGTAGCAGCTATATTTTATGAGCTAATATTTTACCAGTGTTTTCAGAGCTTAAATCTAAAAAATAAAATAATCAAAATGGAAAAGTAAATTAGGAAATAGCACAGTAAATTAGGAAAAGAATGTTACAACTTTAGCCAACATTTTGTATGCTAATTGGTTTAGTTTCACAACAGTTATTCCAGGTATGTTCTAAAGTTGATGAGCCTGTTAGTTATGAGGGTAGCAATTTTAAAATATTTACCAAAGTTTGTAAGCAGACGTTTGTGTCTGCACTATTGGGTTTTCATCAGTCTATTGTTAATCAAATTTGCATAATAACATAACACTGATTGCAATTCACCTGATTGCTCTCAGCAAATTCGCAGAAAATGCAATTTTCTGGCTTCCCCTGAAGAATGTTTCTATTAAAAATGCTCCTGATAATTTGTAATCATTATTAAGTTGCCATACTAGGAATTAAATGGTTATGGCAGAAACCGTTGACATAATGCACAGAGTTTTCCGTATTTTTTATTATGTGCAATTTTGGTTTGTCAGAAGCACTTCGCTATGAGCAGAAAATAACAACTTTAAAGCAATGAATAAATTATAAGTCCCATACCCAATTTTACGGCGCGCAGCTTCAACAATAAAACGTTTAAGAATGCGACACAAAGCAGAACGGCAAGAGTAAATGTTCGCACTCTCTCGCTCGCTCGCTCTCTGGAGAGAGACTCCACGTTTGTGTGTGTGTGTGTGTGTGTGTGTGTGAGTCACGTAGTCATCAACGTGGAAACGAGGGGAACGTGCTGCTGTTAGCCGCATCTAGAGAAAAACCCAACCCAAAAAATGCTGAATAATTGTTGTCATTTGGGTAGAAAAAAACAGAACTTGTTTTGTGTGTAATTGAGTCTGGCAAATCCTTCCCAAAATGTGCCTTGCCCACTAGTACACATATCAAATAAAACGAAATGCCAGCAGCAGCCGTTGCCTTGTGGCTTTTGCAACTGTGCAAACCTGTGCAACTGCAGGCACTTTAGCTCCAATTGACATGTGACAGCAATTGATTTCGGAATCAGGAACTCGCAAATGAAAAACTCTTCGGCTATTGCCAACTTGCAGTCGAGCATGACAAAGAATATAGCCCGCTTTATAAATATCAGATTGACAAACTGAGAATGTGTCACAGTCATGATTGATTACCATTTCAATAGCAAACGATTACAGAATATCATTATAATTACTTATAACAGCGCTTTGTTCATTGTGTCAGCCCTCTGAAAGGTCAACGAATTCTTTTGCAAATTACAAGCTCTACATTAAGTCGCTAAGATATATATACATTATGTATATTCCAATATCTGATTGGAGTATATAGTTAAATAGAGATAACAAAAAAAGGTGGAAAGGTTTATCTTCGGCGTGCAGAAGATTTTATACTCTTTTCGAACCTTTTGACAATTTTCACTCTGCCAAAACCGACTTCCCGTTGTATGGCAGCTATAAGATATAGTGGTCCGATCCAGCCGGATCCGACCAATGTGCTGTCCCTTTAAATAATAAGACTCAGTGCAAAGTTTGATCACGATAGCTCAAAAGCTGAGGGACTAGTTTGCATACATACAGACAGACAGACACACAGACAGACGGACAGACGGACATGGCTAGATCAATTTGTTTTGTCATTCTAAGCATACTGGCAGTAACTTTTGGGGGTCTCAGACGCTTGCTTCTATGCGTTACAAACTTCAGCACAAACTTAATATACTATTTTCTTCGAAAAGAGTATAATCAATATTATTTATGATATATTTAACAATTATTCTACCAAAATGTCTTTGACTTGCCTATAAAAAATACATCATTATTATAATCATATTCTGCTATGAAAAATGCTATTTTTGGCGTGCCAAGCGTCATATAAATTTACAGCGCCATTAAAGATGATGGAGCAATGAATATTATTAAAAATCATTTCACTCAAAGAAATATTGTCAAATTATTTCTATAAAATTAATGTATTGCCCATTTGTAAAGTAGCTTTATAATAAGAGTGTTTTTCAGCTGCCTTGAGGACTTCCATCCTCATGCTTGAAAAGCTTAAGACACAACACTAAAGCATAAGCAGAAAAACAATATTTTAAAATATGTTTTTTATCCTACCATATAAATAATAATAAGCTCACAATTCAAACTAAAATTTGTGCATATACATGAGCATTTCATCCCAAAAGGATCAAGATATTATTTAATGCTGACGTAATCAACCGTGAGCACAAAATTGAATTATAAAATTGAGCCTGAATAACGTGAAGTATACTTAATATTTCTCAGCATCAAAAGTTGAGTCAATTTTGATAAATATTATATTAATTTAAAGTCAGTTAAGCTCCGGAGACAGAAATAGTATTACACAACAGCAAAATCTGAGGAGGACATTGCATATACAGTGTTCGGCATATATATGTGTACAGGCTAGAATATTATGAACTTAAGTAAGAGTTAAGAGTATATGTTGTTCTAAATTTGTAGGAAAATTATCCGTTGGAGAGTAATATGCAGACCAGTGTATATAGATATATTAACTGTCTAAATGTATATATTATTTTTCATACTGAGGAAGGCGGATATCGAAACTAAATCTACTCAGACTAGTCATCCGATCCGGAAAAATATATAATATGATTACAAGTAGACATAAAACAATAAATATATAATGTACACCTAATGATTGCTTTTGTCGTAAGTCATATTGGCAAAAATGCCTGTTTCAATGCACCTAACAATAAGCTGAAAAAGTAATATATTTAAAATGATTTACGAAATGCACGAAACTTCTTTAAGATTAATGTCATACTTAATAATGTAGTCAACACCCATATATGTAGAGAGTATAAACGACTGCACTTTAACTGCTCTATGAAACTTTTAGCATTGTGCCGTGAAACGTTCACAGTTTTTATATGGTTTTATGCCCAATTAAAAAAATTTCACAAAAGCCAACAACAAAAAAATGCAACATTTTTCGTTTGTGTGGGTCGCTTTTAAAAACATTCCATAACCAATTTGATTATGCACTGCATACTTTGGGGCAGCATTGTAGCAGCAGCAGCAACAACAATAGCAGCAACGTGACGTATACGCAACGCGAAATGGCAACATAACGTATACGCAGCGTTCGCCGCACATTCATCTCCCTCTTTTTGGCCGCTTTTGTTGTGCTTTATTGTGTGCTCGCTGGAGTTTCTCACGTTGCTGCTGCCCAGTTGGACAGTTGTTCAGTTGTTCCGTTGTTCAGCTGTTGTGTTATCTATCCTGCATACGTACGTAAAGGACTTACATAACGCTCGCCAGCACACCACCCACACACACACACACACACACACACATAGAACGCACTCGGACTCACTTTCAACTTGGTTGCCGTTGTGTTTTATGCGGGGCGAGACGTGGGTGGAGTAAGTCTCTCGTTGTGTCCCTGGTGCGTTCTGTTTATCAGAGCTAGCGAGTTGCATAAGCTATTGAGATGCTGTAGCAAAGTTATGTTTGCAACAGCAGCGACAACAAAAACAACAACAACAACAACAACAACAGCAACAGCAATCAGCCGGCTGCGACAGAAAACATGTGACAACAAGCAAAATGCCAGTTGTACCTCGAGCCCCGCCTCCCGCCCCTTCTGCAAAGCCCCCGCTTACGTAGTGGAAATGTCAATCAACAAGCCGGAAACTGGCAACTGCCACTGAAACCGGCTTGATGAAGCATTTTTCGCAATCGTCTGACAGCCGGTTAGCCCCGAAAAACAAAAAACACAAACTGACAACCGACAACCGACAACTGAGAACTGAGAGCTGAGAACTGGAACCAAGAGTTGCCAACTGGGTGCTGAGAACTGAGTTTCGAAGTTGTTTGTTTGTGCTAAACAAAAGCAAAGCGATTCAAGTTGCTCAAATCGCAAACTGTGATATTTTCCTGATTTACTGCAATTCTTTATTATTATGTATTACTCATGTTGAGTATAATAATTTTTGTATCCTTGAGTTGTTTGTTTTTGGAGTTATGATTAGTATTAATATCATTTTTGTATCAAATTGATCATATTTTTATAGTTTTTAATCATGACTTGTGCATTTGGTAAATATATTTATTTTTATTATAAATATTTCTGAATTTTTTCTAATAAACGATCACATTTTGTTTTGTTGAGCATTTGTTTTTTAAACATATGATGTGTATGTTTTTTTTTCTCTTGGAGTTTTCTTTATTTTTTCCGATTATATCTGCAGTTTCACGAAATTAGTGCTAGTCCCTTTGTCTGTTTTTTTTTTTTTATCTGTTTATTGTATTTTTTTATATTCCTACAGTTTTTCTAGTAATATGTTTGTCTGCAATTCTTTTTAGTTCGCAAATTTCTTCATTTCATTTTCATCAGCTCTTTCAGTGACATTTGTTGGCTTTTGTATTTCCAACAGTTTTCTTCAATTATTTTTTCTGCTTGAGGTAATATCAGCTGCTTTTGCTCTTCCATTTTTATACCCTGATCCCATTAAAAATGGGTAAAAAGGGTATAATGGTTTTGTGCAAATGTATGTAACAGGCATAAGGAAGCATCTCCGACCATATAAAGTATATATATTATTGATCAGTATCAACAGCCGAGTCGATCTGGCCATGTCCGTCTGTCTGTCTCGTCTGTCCGTCTGTATGAACACACAGATATCAGAGACTACAAGAGCTAGAGACTTCATATTTGGAACATAAGTTCTCCTAATCCCGGGACAGATCAAGTTTATTTCATTTGATCGATAACTCGTCGCATTCAAAAGTTATCGATAAATTTTGATTTTAGACTATCGTTTTTGGGACATAACTTCAAAGTTATAAGAGCTAGAGACCCCAAATTTGGCATGTATAATTTCGAATAGCATACACATGTAACAAATATTTCACTTTTTGGATACCACCCCAAAACCCCCCAATTTGGTTTGGTAACACATATTATCGACAAGTGCTTGCCCCAAAAATTTCAATAAGATCGGACAATAAACACAGAAGTTATTTAAGATTTAACTTTCAATTGTGTGGGGCTCAGCGAAATAGCAAGCTAACTGCTTAAGCCGCTTGCACTGCTTGTACTGCTTGTACTGCAGCATGTGTGTGTTTAGAGTAGTACGAATGATTGTAAGGACTGGGTTCAGGGTATCTCCTAGTCGGGCACTCCCGACTAGAGCACTCTTACTTGTTTCTACAGTTATTATTAACATATTCTTTGTTCTCTTTTGAGCTTGTACAGTTTGTTTTAATTATTTGCTATCTAACTTTGACTTAGTCATTTCTTTTGTGAGACACAAACTGCCGCTGGTAAGTTCCTTCAGTTCCCTTCCATTTTTTGTATCATATTCTGGGCTCTTAGCATCTGAACAGATTTGGCTGTGAGCTCTTACAGTCTCTTTTCATCTAGTATTATTTCACGTATTTTATTTAGGCATTCTTCAGTACTTTTTGATATCATATTTGAAACTCTATAGCTCCAAGCTACCCAGCTCACTTATTGTATTTTTTGTTTTTTATATAGAGTGTATAAGATCTCAATGTGAAACTTAATAAATGTAAATAAATTCATATATATTCCCACAGTTTGTTCAGTTCCTACTGCATTTCTCAACACCCCAACCCTTGAGTGAAAAAAAAGAAAGTAAACAGTGTTGATAAGCAAACAACACATTTTGTGTGTCATAATTGAGGGAAGTTTGCCGTTTGCTTTCGTTGCTGTATGATTGAGTTATATAGTAGTAATATATATAGTAAATGGACTAATAGCTACTTTGGATGGTTAGCTAGTTAGTTAGTTAGTTAGTTAGTTAGCGTACTTTTTAGTGTGTGCCTCGATGTTGCGTCGCTCGAACGAGGGGCTGTGGGGAGTCCTTTGCGTTTCCTCCACTTGTTTACGACATTGAAGCGGTATCGCTGTGGAACATCCGTCGTATCGTTTCGGCTTTCATAGTGTTTTCTTTTTTTGGTTTTTTGTTGTTTTTGTTTTTGTTTTTTTGGTTTCTTGCTGTGGCTGTGGCTGTGGCTGTTGTTGTTGTGGCTTTGTCGTATTTTAATTCATTTAGTTGTTCAGCTTGCGCCTTTTGCTGTTTCTATTTCAATTGAACGTATTACGAATCGAAGCTAAATTTCATGTGCTCTTCTTTTATCGCACCCACACACACACACACGCACAACAAACACACAGCAAACACACAGCAAACACACACACACACACTCAGTCACACAAACACACGCGCACTCGAAAAAAAATTTGAAAAGAAAACAGATGAGATTTTTGGATTTTGTTGTTTTTTTGGATTTGCTCTTCTATTTGATTTTGCTCTTTTTTTGATTACAATTTTTGATTATTTGGTAGTTTCATTGACAGATTATTGTAATTGTTATTATTGTTTTGGGGGGGGGGGGCTGTTGGGCACGCCTAAAGCTTTTCAGTGTTATTATTGTTTATTGTATGTTGAGAGTTCTCTTATTGGGATTTTTATTGTTTTATTGTAAGTACATATTAAGTAAGTGTATATTTTAGAGGAGCTCTGCGCTTGCTACGTCAGCCCTGGGTGTAAACACAATACAGACTGAATCTTAACTGGCAACTGGCAGCGCCGAGGATACAACTTTGTGGAGGACGCCCAGCGACGACGACGACGACGACGACGATGAGGACGACGATGAGGACGACGACGACCAAGTTCGAATTAACTCTACCACAATACGAGCAGCGCGAAACGAAACGAAACGAGACTCTGCCTCTGCCGCTGCCTCTGCCTCTGACACACGACGGGAACAGTCGAGCGACAGTGGGACAGCTGGGACAGTTGGGACAGGCACCGGGATAACGGGGGCGCACTCATTTGATGAACGTCCTGTTCAAATGAAAGTGAGCGCGCCCGGCTGTTATTTTTGTTGTTGTTGTTGTTGTTGTTTTTTCCGTATTCCGTATTCCGTATTCCTCTTCATGGCTCTTTTGCTGTCGCTGGGGCCAACAACGAGGACTCGCCAAGCTGATGTTTAGGGGCGAGGTCCAACGACTCTCGACGCTCGACTCCCGATGCCGTTGACAGCTCAGCTGGTTGAGCAAACGCTCTGCCCCCCCATTCATCAGCTGGTCTGGTTTGCAGTCATTTTCCACTTGACAGCTTGAATGCTCGCCTTTTTTTCGGCTACAATATTCATTTGCTTAGCCGTTTTTTTTTTGGCATTTTGCGACAATTATGAATTGGCATTGTCATCTCTATGTGTCGTCTGTGTGTGTGTGTGTGTTTGTGTGGGCAGCGCTCGCTCTCTCTCTCTCTCTCTCTGTTGGCTCTCAGCGCGCTCTCTGCGCGTGTGTCTCTCGCACGCGCTCACTTACTCGCTCGCTCGCTCGCTCGCTCTTGCGCCATCTCTGTTGCACATTGTGCTTTTTAGTTTTGTTTTCATTTATACCGTTTTTTTTTTGTATTCTTCTTTTGGTGTGCAAATGGAAACTGGCAACTGGCAGCTGGGTACATGTACACTGGGCGGCAGCAACAAAGTGCAGCAACAACAAAAACACCCACACCAAAGAGCGCAGCCAGAATGCCGCCTGATAGCGCTTTGGCGTGTGTGTCAGTCAGCCGCTATTGCTGCTGTTGTTGTTGTTGTTGTTGTTGCTGCTGTTTGTTGTTGCTGCTGTTTGTTGTTGCTGCTGTTTGTTGTTGCTGCCGCTTCTTGGAGCGCCAACTGAACTTTGAGCTTGATCTAAACATAATTCGCGCCTGGCACGCGATACCAAAATCAAAATTGAACTTTACAAGTTAATCCTTTGCACAACTAAATCCAGCAGACATATCTTATATACATATATAGCTAACAGACCAGCTGCTGCCTATATATTTATTTGAAAATCAAATTCGCACCCGGAAATCAAGTGTTTTTGTTGCTGCTGTTGTTGTTGTTGTTGTTGGGCGCCCATTTTTCGTATGATTTTGTTGTTGTCGCTGTGCTTCTTTTGCATGCGAGTGTGTTGCCCTGTTACCCGTGTCCTTCGGTTCGTCCTGCGCATTGGCCAGCGCCGATTTGCGTAAGGTGCCAGGCTCCGGCGAAACGACTGTGGCTCCGGCTTTGTTGGCTCCTTGCTGGCTGCCGGGGCCAAGTACTCACACCCGCACACACCCGCACACACATGCAAGCGCGCAGTTACACCCACTTGGCAGCTTCACACACACACACACACACACACACACACACACACACGCACACACGCACACTGATTCTCAATCGAAAAAGTTGAGCTGCTGCGCGTTTGCTTTGTCATCGGCAATTGTCGTTGTCGTAGTCACGTTGTTCAGCAATATTTTTTAGTTGCTCACACACGTGCGTCTACTCTCTGTGTGTGCACATGTGTGTGTCTATGTGTGTGTGTGTGTGTGTGTGTGCGTGCGTGTGTAACTCGTTTGGAATGCATCCTTGGCGCTGCCGCTGCCGCTGCCGTTGATGATGATGAACTTGCAAATGGATTTGCCTAGCAACAACTGCTGATGGATGTGCACGAAAAACGGTAAAACAAAAAAAAATGAAGGAAAATAAGTAGCGAAATGGCAATAGAAAAAGGAAAACCATCAACTCAAAGGACCAAGGACGCTGCTGACACGCAACCACACGAACAAACCCATCTGCCGCTTTCAACGCCTTTAATTTGGCTAACTATCATTAGGCAAAAAGTCGTTGAGCTTTTAAAGTCACATTCAATTGCTGCTGCTGCTGCTGCTGCTGCTGCTGCACAGGACATGTGCACATCCTTTTGGCAAATGCATACGTCAATGGCGAACGTCAGATAGTCAAAATGTTGTCATGTCAGATTTTGAATAAATCATTGAAATGAAAACTTGATGCATTTGTCAGCCATTTGTTAGCCGCCCACCCCCAAGCCATTCCTACACAGGACCTCCTGCCGCTCTCAACCAGTTGACAACTGACAGTTGCACACTTCGATGTACGTAAGCTCATGTGTGCCGCGGGGTGGGGATTGGGGATGGGACTGGGTTGTAGTCTGCTTGCGCAACTATGCATTAAGCCATCTTCAAGACATCATGGCATTAAAGTGCTTTGGCTTTGGCTTTGGCACAACAAAGTGCAGATGTAGCTGCTACAAGTAGATACCAGATTGCGAACCGGTTCGGCAAGTTTGGTAAGTTCGGATGCCTGGAGAGGATGCCAGCCAAAATGTAAGCCAGAGCCGTAAGCGAATTAGTCATATGAGTGAGCTTTAAATACGATTTCCTTATTACTAATTGAATAGTATTTATTTATTTATTATTTATTTCAGCTTTTCAGCAAGTCAATGTGAAGCTGGTGAACTGCTCCAGAGATGAATGCAGCTTAGTTGGCAGCGAAGCCAATGTGGGTTAAGCTGCCAAGACGTTGCTAATTGAATTTTGAGCAGAATCATTCGTGTAACCAAGCAGATTATTAACTGTAATGCGAACCGGTTCGCAGTGGAGCAGTTGCAGTTATAATTGAGTGCAATTTGAACCACAATCCAAAACAAATGACAAGACAAGTTTGGAGCTGACCAAAATATGTTAAACAAGTGGGAAAGGATTGTCTTCGGCGTGCCGATGATTGTATACTCTTTTCGAACCATTAGGCAGTTTTTACTCTGCCAACTGCACCAGCGAAATATTTAATGACGCATATCTTTGTTAATTATAAATCAGTCGATTTGAAGTTTTAAACGTTGATGAGTTATAAGTATGTTCAAGTGTTCAAGGAAATTTAAGGCAATAGCTGCGAAAAGATCGGATATATGGCCAAAACCGACTTCCAGTTGTATGGCAGCTATAAGATATAGTTTTGCGATCCGGCCAGTTCCGACCAATGAGCTGTTCCTTTGAATAATAAGGCTCTGTGCAAAGTTTTATCGCGATAGCTCAAAAACTGAGGGACTAGTTTGCATACATACAGACAGACAGACGGACAGACAGACGGACAGATGGACATGGCTAGATCAATTTGTTTTGTCATTCTAAGCATACTGAAGGCAACTTTTGTGGGTCTCCGACGCTTCCTTCTATGCATTACACACTTCAGCAGAAAGTTAATATACTATTTTCTTCGAAAAGAGTCTAAACACATTTACAGGTAGGCGTAGGCAGGATTTCATTACTGGGGGGCGGGAAGCTTACGGACGCTACACTCCCTGCCCCTGCCTACACCACTGACTGCGAACTGGTTCCAAATATAACCGCTTTAACATGATTAAATATTCATCGAATTGGTTTTTAAAGAAAATACTTAATTTCTTGCAAAGTTGAATATTTTTCAACATTAAATAGAAAGTTGAAAGATAAAAAATCAGACAAAAATGTGCAAAAATTGTGTTTGCTTCGAAGATTTGAAATTAAACTTCAACATTTTTAAATCAAAGAAAATAAAAAGGTAATTTTTCTTCACAGTATTCTCGAGCGTTGTCTAATTAACTAGAATTTTCAAAATAGTAATTGCATAAAAGAGTGCTGCAAGAACTAGTTCATTTCAAAAAAATGACTCATGGATCAACCGATCTAAGAGCTGAAATGAAATGAAACCGAACCAAAACACTTGGTCGAAATCGAAATCGAAATCGTTTAAGTACGCTTGCCATAATTTATTGATATACACCCGGCTGGATAATGGATATATGTAACGATAAATACATATATATCTTTTGTATACATATGTAGTAGACGGACTAGTTAAGTGTGCAGGCAGCCAGAGGCCCGTCAACGGAATCGTTGTGCAGTACCATTATCATTAAATTTTCACAAGTTCTTTGACTACTTTTTTCCGGGCGCATTATGCAGGCTGCCTTGAAGCCGGACCCGGACCCGGACCCGAACCCGGACTATAAGTTATTGGCCATTGAGGCCACCTGCCCTCAATTCGATGCTAGTTTCGTACACCTCCCCTTCCTCCCCCAATCGCCGCCCTCCTAAAATAGCCAGCCAGGGTCAGACAACTTCCATATGCATGGGGCACTACGAACATATGGGCTTATATACCAGGGGCATAGACAGGGTGGTTTCTTGGTTTTTGGGGGGCTCCCAGAATATTGGAAGCAGGAGAAACTATTTTGGCATGCTGCTATTTATTAAGCCACAAATATGTATTCAGTGGAACTAAGTTTATTTGATAAAAATACATGGTTTTTTCAATAATATTATTATTATGTTCCCAATAACTAGTCAATGCACATTGTACTTGCATGTAAACTGAATCCGGCCAAGACCAAAACAAAAGCATTCTATTACAATGTGCAAAATTAGAATTGATTCGGCAATGCTCGAGAATATTCTGAAGAAAAACTACCTCAGAAGTTTCAGGTTATGTTTTATTTGATTTACAAATCTAGAACATTTGGAAAGAACATTTTTTTTCAACTTTATTTTTGCTTTCTTTACAGGTTTGACCATAGCTTGATGGTAAATAAACAGATTTAAAAAATCAGAATAGTATTAGATTGAACCATATGCCATTTACACTTCTTACAACAACTTGCTAGATTTGTAGTTATTTGAGCCAATATTATGAAAAAGTGATTTACTTGCGCATTTTTCTGGGCAAAATGCGAAAAGCAATTCCAAGGTATGAATACATTAATTTGGATAGCTAGGCGTAATTTGTCATAGCTATATCTCTATATATGCCTCAAATTGCATTTTCCGTTTACCTACATATATAAAATCGAGTAGATAATTATATTCTTTTAAATTTGATAAGCTATCTTTATTTTTTTTTAAATATTTTTTTTTGTGCAATTGTCTTGAATTAATTCAGTTTAAAAACTAAAAAAAATACTGTAAGCTGCCCCCTAACGGAATACTGCCTACACCACTGACATCTACAATATGTATATGTCAATATAGTATCTATATGAATTGCTGCTGTTGCAAATGCATTAACACAAACGCCTTAAATATTTGACAAACAGACGGCGGCCGAGGAATGTGAATATGCTTGGAATAACTGCGATTGGGGGTTTTGGCCAACAGACAGATTCACATATTTATGTATATATATATATATATATATATAGAGAGAGAGAGAGAGAGAGAGAGAGAGAGAGGGGGGAGAGAGATGCCCTCTGGTGGCCGCTTGTCGTCCACCGCAAGGCGCATATAAAATTTATCATCAGCTAAATATGGCATGCTCCGCTCTGGCAGTTGAGAGGTGTTTGCTTATATGTATCGCACACATGTCGCCCACATTTACTTGCATCGATAATTCATGCGGCTCGACAATAACAGCAGCAATAGCAGCGGCAAATAAATAAAGATAAAAACTTATCCCTGGCCTCAAAGTGCAGCTAAAAAGTGCCAGGGCAGCGCAAAAGCAAAAGCAAAAGCAAAAGGCGAAAGGCGCTTTCAATCGGTCCATTAATTAAAGCTGCTTCAATCAGCTATCTTGCATCGGCCATATATCACGTCTAGCAGACAATTACTGCAGTTTCTAAAGTTGAAAGTTCATTGAGTCAACAATAAAGACTACCGACTACGTATACAGTGGAAATCCTTAAACAGCACAGATACCAGCAAATATTTATGACTTTCAATCGCTTTGTTGACGCTCCATAGATACACAAGACTATATATAGCTACTACATTCATCTTCTCTTTGATATATGGTCATATATTTTCGAAACTATCAGCCTTAGCAGATTTGACTTATATGTGTTGCTGCTGCTTTGTAAACAACTACAAAAGAGCTCGTTTCGTTCCTTTTATATAAGAGTAAATGTTAATGTGCGCATAACATATTATGTTAAGAGCAGCGCATAACATATTATATGAACAGACTGCTGTTAACATAAAGCCCAGTCAAAGATCCAATAGTAATTGATATGCAGTTTTTGGCTTTCTG
Source organism: Drosophila flavopinicola (assembly GCA_035042425.1). Classification (NCBI taxonomy): domain Eukaryota; kingdom Metazoa; phylum Arthropoda; class Insecta; order Diptera; family Drosophilidae; genus Drosophila; species Drosophila flavopinicola. The sequence continues at coordinate 326,002 of JAWNLL010000405.1, forward strand.
ATTTTTACACAGATAATCATCAGAATGTATTTCAACCCAATCGGTTCAAAGCAACCAACAAGAGCTTGCTTTGTGCTTTTTACATAAGAATAAATGTTAATGTGCGCATAACATATTATATTAACAGACTGCTGTTAACATGAAGCCCAGGCAAAGGTCCAATAGTAATTGATATGCAGTTTTTGGCTTTGTGATTTTTACACAGATAATTATCAAATATGTAAGTTCTGCATCTCAGGCGAATATCATAATGTATTTCAACCTAATCGGTGCTTTTTACATAAGAGTAGATGTTAATGTGCGCATAACATATTATATTAACAGACTGCTGTTAACATGAAGCCCAGGCAAAGATCCAATAGTAATTGATATGCAGCTTTTGGCTTTCTGATTTTTACATAAGAGTAAATGTTAATGTGCGAATAAGATATTATGTATTTTAACAGATGTTAACGCAATGTCCAGTCAAAGATTCAATAGTTATTGATACCAGCTGTTGGCCATGTGTCTTTTACCCAGATAATTATCAAATTAGTAAGTTTTTCAGAGCCTGTAATAAATGCCATATGCGTCTCAGCTGAATATCAGAATACATTTTAATTACATAATTGCGTAATCGGTACAAAGGAACTTTGAACAAACGCAACTTTAAGGATCTCGCATATGTTCGAACATCTGTTCGTCTTTTCGCAATTCCATTGGATAATAATAGGGATAAGGGCGGATATCTCATATAAGGGCGAGAGTACTCAAATAATCAATAGCTATCTATTATATGCGATATATGTGACTGTTAATGTGATGACAATAAGCTATTAACAAATCTGACTGTTTTGCTGCTAGTTCAAGGGTACTTGTACTTAAATAATATAACATATAAATATATGTTATTACACAAATACAGTGATTCAGGAAATGCATTTGGCATAAAGAAGACAACATTAATGATAGGTCACCGTAAAATATAAAAATATTATTCATATTTTATATCTAAAATATATTACAGTACAGTAATTCAAGTCAATTGCAGTAAGCAAGCGGTTTCCTGGTAGGCTTAACATATGTTGTTAACTGTAAAACTAACAGATCAAGTAACTTTCACTTTCATTTCGTGTCAAAAGCTCATTATATTTCAAAAATATTCGCATAAATTCTTAATTGTGTCAGCAGCTTTCTGTTAAGTATAACATTTTACTGCGTAAAGTTATGTTGTTTTTACATGCCAGGAAATTAATTCTTACACTATGTTAAATCGCAATGTATTTCCTTATTATATAGTCAACGAAATTTTAAACATATGTGTTTAACAGTATTCAATTAACAATATCTCAAAGGCAAGGTACCAGTTTCAAAAAAGTATTAACAGCATTCGTTAAGCATAACATTTTACAGTTTACAGTTCAGCTCATGTTCAGCTGGTTTGCCAAGAAATGAGAAATGTGAAATCGCAATACATTTTCTTATAATATTGTCATCAGAATGTTAAGTATTCAATTAACAGCATATCAAAGGAAAAATGTGAAAGCATAAACAAATTTCTGTTAAACATTACATTGTATAGCGTAACATATTAGTTGGCTATTTTCCAAATTGTTATGATATCACTTTTTACAAGATGTTAAATCGCAATACATTGCCCAAAGCGCTGTTAACGAAATGTTAAATTGTTTGTATTTAACAGTATTTAATTAACAGTATCTCAAAGGCAAGTTGACAAGCAGCTCGAGCAAAATGTAAAATCCATATTTGATTGTCAATCGCAAACATTTCACCTGACAACTATTTAAAAGCCAGAGATAAACTGTCTGCTCAGATTTAGGTGTACGATTTTTCAACAACAAGAAAAGCTAATATAATTTTTGGCTGCCAGGCATTTGACAAGCGGATTGGGTAAATGCCTGCCAGAGTGACGGGCAGACGGGTGTTTTGGATAGGGTATGCTCGGCTGTGCGAAATCGAAAAAGAGACCAAAAGAATGCCAGGAGTAATGCAATTTATTATAACAACAACAATAAAATGCCGACGGGGGAAATTCGCGGTCCGTTTAACACAGAAATTTTTGGAGTTTTAGCTGCTTGCGTTTATTTGGCTAGCGAATCGATTTTAGAAGCAAGGTGACGAGAGCTTGTTTGCTTTACGCCCCCATTCCCAGGATGTGTTGAAGTAATTGACGAGTTCTAGACGACGCACAAAGGCCCCTTCCCAGATACATTAGCTGACCCTGACCTCAAAAACTAGTGGTCGAAGAAACTCGGAGTTGGATTTGATTAGTCAAGTTGAGTTAGCCGAGGGATTTGTTCGGATTCGTTTGCCAGGTGCTCTGCCTAATTTAGCACGAATTGTGTACTTGTTTTCTGTTTCTGTTTCTGTTTCATTTTCAATTTAATGAGAATCGGCAGAGCAGAGCCTATATAGTAAACGCAATTACTAATAGAGATGACTTCGCGGCAAATCGATTAGGTCATATGCCAGCAGCACTCTAAACAATATATCAAAGGCAAAGAGCTGGGCTGGGGCATGAATAAGGCGCATACGTTTCGTATATTATAGGCAAAGCGAGTATTTATGGGCATTTGTTTTCGATAGCAATTCAGATACAAATACAACAAGATACAATCATCTCGATGCCTGCGCGTTCGCTTTCTGATTTGTTTGCCTGCGTGTGCTTCTGTCTGTGTGTGTTTGAATTTCCCACATTTGTTATTCCATTTAAAATGGGGCTTCTTCACTTTATTAGTCGCTCAGCAGCGTTGAAGTGCCAATAGAAATCACATTTTTCACATTTTTGTTCGATTTCTGCAGCAAAGTTAGCAAAAAATCTAATTTTTTTAAACATCCGTTTGCCCCTTAAGTGATCCTTTAACTCCACATGAGTCTTGCAAACTTATTTGCTGAGTTTTCTAGTTACAATCGCTTAACATTAAGACTTTATGTTATTTTAACATAAGTTTTTAACATTTGAGAGCAGTCTAACAGCAGTAGTGTTAAAGTAACCTTGAAACTCTATTTCGTAATAACATAAACTACATTTGTATATAAAAGTCAAAAATACTTTTTATTTACACAGTAAAAGAACATTGTTTAAATTTTAAAATTTCTGCAAATGATTCTCTGCTTTTAAATTTGAGATTCAAAATAGTTGAATTTTAGTAATACATGGTATTTTAATTTTAAGCTATTGAAATTTTGATATGTGCTTAATGTGGAAATTTGGAAAATTTTAGCTTAAGTCAAAATGGTTTGTATGCTTATCAACCTCAAATTCTTCTATTATAACTGAGATACAAAAGATTGGAGCACACAGAAAAAAACATGATCAATTTCAATTTAATCTTAGCTTATATACATATATTGTATATATTTTATAGTTTTTGAATTGAATAAATTAGTCTGGCTGCGTTTTCGAAATTGCTGAAAAACATCAAGCAGAGTGAGAATCTTATGTATAAGCAAAGCTCATATGAACAATAAGCAGAATCATCTACGGGAAAATCTAACAAACATCAATTGGCAATATTTACTGAGAATGTCTGTTTATTATATTGTATATATTAGAGATTCAAGTCACTGGAAAGTTGAACTATATAATTCTATATAATATCATTATTCTTGTTGTATGTTGCTTAAAGATGTTTTAGCAATTACAATTGTAGTTTTTGTTGTTGCAGTTTGTCTGAGATTCTAAAAATTTTAGATAATACCCATTATCTTTGTACACGAAAATCTTTTCAGTTCTTATGCATTTTTATATTTTAGGTGAAATCAATATATCAAATCAAAAAGTATATAAATGATGTACAGGCTAACTTCTGCGAAGTTCGATTTAGATAAGTTCGAGCGATAGAAGTTCGAGTCAGATAAGTTGGAGTGTAAATAAATGTTCGTTTTTAGCATGAGCACAACTTAAATAAAGTTGAGCTTATCTAAATTACATACCGTATATAGATGTAGATATATATATTCTTATATATAAAAGAGTGCGCGTCGCGTCGTTTTGCTTTTAAAAAAAGAAATGTACAAAAACTGGTTCATTGTTGTTCGGATTTCCTCAATGTGTGTGTTGTTGTTTTGTTGTCTGCAGATGCTTTGGATGAAAATAACTTGGTATAGCCCCAGTTGTAGTTCAGAAACGACGCGTTGTTTATTTTTATAGTTGGCTCGATGGGCAGCCAACGTGAATGTGAATGTGAATGTGAATGTGAATATGAATGTGATTGTTAATATGAATGTGAATGTGAATGCGATGGAGCTGAGAGCCTGCATCCACAACTGGATCCAACTGACGATATACTACGTCATAGTTACAGTTATTGTTTTACTATAGTTTAGTTTAGTTTGGTTTAGTTTAGTTTAGCCATTTGTCATTTGGCCTGGCAAGTGGTTCTATTTTGTTGTCTGCACTTACCAGGACGAGCGGCTCGTTGGCCGAGGAGAGCTTGCGGGTCTGACGCAGTGTCTCCACCCAGAGGGAGGTGCGGCGTGACGCATTTGCGGCGCCAGCGTTGGCGTTGCTGTTCCTCCTGCTGCCGCTGCCGCTGCCGCTGCCACGCCCACCGCCGCCAACGCTGCCGGTGCGCGTCATCATGGCCAAAGCTGGCGGCAGCTGCGATGACGTTGTTGGCATTGCAATGCTCACGGCTGGTACTAAGGCCGCAGTCGCAGGACTCAGAGTGGCTGCCGTGCCAGGACACGGGCCGGGACACGGGCCGGGACACGGGCCGGGACACGGGCCGGGACACGCGCCAGGACACGCGCCAGGACACGCGCCAGGACACGCGCCAGGACACGGACACGGACACTTTGGGTAGAGGCCGCCCTTGCATTGATTCTCCATGCAGGAGGCAGGCGACATGCCACAACAACAACAACAGCAACAACAACAAAACAATCAACAAAAATAATCGCTTTTATTTTGTTCAATCGAACTTTCAATTGTTATTTGTTCAGTTGCACTTTTTTTCCAACATCTGCACACAATGCATTTTTGTTTCTTCGGTTGAGCTTTCTGCTCTGGCAGCCGCCGTTTTCACAGTTTGAATGTTGATTTTTTTGATTTTGGCCAGCAACAAATGCTGTTGATTTTCCAAATTTGTTCAAATCGATTTTGTGCGACTGCGTAATTGTCCAGAATGTAAACAACAAAAAGAAAACACGGCGAAAACACACAATTGCAGATGGTCAACGGAAAGCGGTCCGATCGATTCTGTTTTGCTTTTCTTTTCTTTTTTTCGTATTTGTATTTGTGTTTGTATTTGACTTTCATTTGGCGATTTTGGCCATGTGTGCACTGTGGTTACGACCTGTGCCACTGGTCGGTCGCGCACAATGATCTTGCCCAGCCGAGCGTCTTTATATTTATAATTCAATATCATTCTTCTGCCCTCCGGGGGCAGAGAACAACTTTTCTGGGCAGCACGCGTCGCGGATCGCGATTGCGGATTAGTCCGATTCCCGATTCTCGATTACCAATTGCCGATGGCCGATGGCCGATGGCCGATGATTGGCGAGAATTGAATGGAAACAGAAACAGAAGCAGCCGATGTGGCCGCTGAGAGAGACATCCGCTCACTGTCCCATAATGGAAATAACAATTGATTGCCTACGTCATGGAAAGAACGATGCTCGCAACTCAGCTCGCTTCCTGCTCACTTCTCTCTTAGTCGCTGCCTCTCCCTCTTTCCCTGTTGCTATCACTCGCTCGCACTCTTTGCCGATAGCTGGCAGTGGACCCGGGCCAAAACTTAATGGCCATTTGTCTGCTGACAGGTTTGTATGAACTTCAAGATGCCCTGTGCTCACCGAGCATGACTCATTGTATTTACCCTCAACCCGCTTAATGATATTAAACAAAAATATAAAGCACATAAAAACCAAAAAACCAAAAAAAAAAATATAAATAGACCTTGTCCCACATGGCATTATTCCCAATGAAAATTATGAGTACCGTTATAGTACATTCACACACAATTCTTATTCAACAATTATTGGCCATAAGCCAAGTTTTATATATATTTTTCGCCAAACGCTTATAGCCAAATTTTAGGGCTATAAATTCCAGAGAATTCACTGTATTAAGAGAAACCAAAAAAAAACACACACACAACTTAATTTGCCCAGAAACATGCATGTCACATAGAAAGTTTGTTTTGACATTTCAACTAATTTCAACTGGAAATAGTCTACAAAATTGTCAAAGTAAAATTTAAGTATTTTGAACATAGTATTTTTTGGCTATAATTGAGTATTTTGCTGGGCCATTCAAAATTTGGCATTTCAGCAAAGTTTTCATAAAGCTTTGTCAAGAAAAACTATGCAAATATAACAAAAAAATCTTGTAAATAGTCGCAGTAAATCAACAAATTGTGATAACAGTCATTTATCACAGTAATTATTTAAATACATCCAGACTTCTAATAAGAGCCATACAATTTCTTGAGTAATAAGCAACATAATAATTTTAAAAAATATATATTCAAATTATTTTCATTAAGTTTTTAATTCAGTATAAGTTCAAGATATTGATTTAATATATAGTATATGTCTTAAACATATGTTGTAGCTGTTGCCTCAAATAAGAAATATGTTCCCGAAATGTTCAGTTTTCAGTAATTTTCATATAGTAAGTTTTTGAATGAAAACATAGCTAAAGTTATGCAAAATGATTACCGTATTATTATATTTTATAAAATATATATATATATGTATATTTTAAAAATATTTTACAACTGCCGCTCCAAATTTGATATCAATTACCAAAATGTTCAGTTTTCAGTTATTTTCGTATTATTTTGATTTATGAAAATAATATACCCATATCATTAAAATAGTATTCAATATATGATTAAATATACTTCATAAAATATTTTGTAACTGTATTGAAATTGATTCCTAAAATATTCAGTATCCTTAAAATAGTATTTGGTAAATATAGACTCTAAATTCTTGAATATATCAGAACATGTTCATACATTTCAAATATGAGTGTAATTGAGTATACTACTTTGGGCTGTATATGGTGCATTATACTAAATGTCAACTAGTTTCAGTCATTGGCATAACGAGTGCAAAGTATTTATTCATAACGGCAACGGCAGGCAACATACACTTGAAATCACAAACGAATATCTACGCTTACCTTTAAGAGCTCTTAAACAATACGCGCAAGTATCTAATAGATTCTATATATTATCTACAAACTACAAAAGCAGATAACGAGCTAACGAGCCATAATGTGAATGCGAATTGCGAATGAGAGTGAATGAGTGGCGTGAGCGTGAGCGAATGAGTGATTGAATTGTATGAATGCTATAATCAGCTACAAGCGACATTTGATGCGGCACTGAAGTAGACGTCCAATTCAAAGTTATTGAATAGCTGATATTGATGAACTAGCGCATACACTAGGCTGATTGACATTGTAGTGTGTGTGCAGCACAATACGAATACTATGAGTACGAATGCGAATGCGAATGCGAATGAGTGGTTACTCAAAAAAACGTTAACGGGCGCATTCAAATGTAGCAAATGTATCGCATTTCGGGAAAGTGGTGCCAATAAATTGTATTTGAATCAAACGCCAACCATAAAACTTGTATTACGAGTTTTAATATTTATTGTTTTTTTTTTTTTGTTTTTTTTGTATGTTTGTATGTACACAATACATATAATTTGAACGCTAATCGAAGTTTGGGATTGTTGTTGTTGTTTTTGGGGGATTATTGTTGCCATAAAATTGTTGCTGGTTTGTTTTTGGTTTTGAAAGGGATTTGTAAGATTTTGATTAAATACCATTTTGGAGCTGTGAAGCGTTTCATTAGTGGCCTCTGTGAAGGCCCTTCGAAGTCGCAACTTTCGACTGTCGGACAATGTGCGAGGCATTAGAAGAACGCCCTGAGGAGAATCGTTGATGCGAGTTGTGATTAGTACAGTTAGTTGGTTCAAATAGTTAGTTAATTTCATTAATTATTGGGGATATACAATAAATATGGGATTTGGGGGTGACCAGGATATATATATACGCTATGGATAACTAGTATCAATGTTGAAGTGAACGCAATATTATTACATAAATATGTAGATATATATATATAGCTAAGTATTTACCATAAATGAGAATATAGAAAGACTTAGTTTTACATTTCAAAATATACATATATAGTATAGGGCTTTAGATATGAAAGTAGATTAGGCATATAGTTTGGCTAAGAATGATTTTTTATAAATTCGACTAATATTGGCTGAAAATATGAATGCAAACAATTTAAAAATGAATATCACTTAATTCTATATTGCCTAGTTTTAGGTGCATATTGTGAGGTTTCCTTTGCCGCTTACTTTTGAAGAAATTCGTATAATTTTGTAACGCATGGAAAATATATTTTTAATTCCACACTCTAGATCGTCAAAGACTTAGTTGAATGAAAATCAATATATACATATATTTTTTTTTACAATACAATTTGCCTTAGAAATTTGTATAAAGCAAACTTAAACTTATTGTAAAATGAGACTACAATATTGTAGAACTCGCTGTCATATATATATATACATATATATATATACAAGTCTATTAAATGCCAATGTTAACTAAAATTGTGTGCTCTCATTTTTTAAGCACGCCCGAAAGTAGGCAATATAAAATGTTTACTGATTCTGTCTGCCAGTAAAAGCCTAAACAAAAATATAATAAAAATGTAACTTTATAGTTTCAATGGCAGTGATAAAATTAAAAGCAATTGTAAGCAATTTAGAAAACCGACCTATTCGAGCTGGAGCCTGTAATTAAGCTATTGGCACAATGTCCTGTAGCTTTTATTGCAGCTTAAAAACTTTCAACAAAAAAACAAAACATTTACACACGTGTGTGTGTGTGTGTGTGTGTGTCTAGAATGCACAATGAATGAAAAGCTTCTTGGCGCGTTGCATAATTAATGTGCCAAAGCTTTGAAGCTGGCGAAAACTTGAAATCAGGCGCAGAAGCTTTGGCCGCCAAAAGCTTTCAACTCGCGGCCGCGTAAAATGCCAAAGCTTTGCCCCCGCGCTCAAACAAACATCAAATAATACGCACGCATGTAAACATGCGTACATACAGATGTACATACATTTGTACATACATACATATGTACAAGCCGATGTGCATACGTATACGCATGTTCATGCATAGGTAAGTGAGCATGTAGTTAAGTATTTATTTATGGTTTGCCAGTACTTTAAATTGCATACAAAATTTATGTGCTTGGGGTGTTTTCCTTGCTGAAAGCTTTAAGCTCTTAAGCCAAATGCGCGGCAATAGTCGTTAAAAACATTTTATATTATGTTAGGTTAGAGCCGGAATTGCCCATAGTAATTATTAAGCCGCATCATCAGGCGAACTTCATTATTAGCATAGGCCCATTAACTTTGGCATTAGTTTTCAACTTTTTCGAATGTGACAAAGCTTTTTGTCGCACCCACACACACAAACACACAAGCACACACATAGAAATTGGTCATAAGCTGCTTTCCTGTTTAACAGCATTGCTGGACTTGCTGAAGCTTATAGTCCCCCCCTTAGCCATTTCGGACAAAGTGTCAATTATCTACAGCAAGTGCTGCTTGTTGTAGTTGTTGTTGTAGTGGTGTCAACAAGGGTGAAAAAATACCCCAAAAAAATATATATATAGATATGATAAAAACGCGACATCAAATGTCAAAGAGTGAAAACATTCATCAATCATGTTAAGGTCACAGCCAGCCTTGAAGAAACGCGAAGCAGAAGAAAATGAAATGAAGAGGAAAATATAGAAAAGTTCAGACATTGTCAAAATTTATTGATATTAATTACAATACTAATTATAATTCTATATTTAGTAGCGTTCACATTTTCGTTCTTGTTTTTTTGCAGCTGGGGCGAATACTTTAACCGAAATTGGGGACAGTATTGAATATTTGATGGGAAAACGTGTTTTGAATGTCTGAATGTATAAAAAGATAGTATGAATATGAATTGACAGCATGAACTAATTTCAAATTCAAGTGCAAATATGAATAATCAATTTCATTTCGTTTCGTTTCGTTTCGTTTAGTTTCGAGGGACCAGGCGCGCGTTTTCAATTTGGTAACGAGCGATTTCTGCATGAATTGCCACTCGAATTTGATTTACTGTCTTCTCTAGTTGCCTGTCAAAATAAATAAACCAACCACTCAACCACTCAGCCCACACACACCCACACACACACACACCCATACAGACAGACTTCGAGAAGCCCAAGCTGTTTTGCTGGCGTAAACAAAATTTTTATAATTATGATCGAAAAAAGAAAATATTATAATTAATATTATTGAGCCAACGTGGCGTATGAGCAATATTGATTTTTACTAATTGGATTTCAGCGCGTCAAAATGTGAAAAATGAGAAACACAAACCAAAACGAAACGAAACAGCAACAGCAACAACAACAAAAATGAAAAATATAAAAATGAAAACGCAAACGCAAACGCAAAGCAAGCGGCAAAACGATGAAAATGCTTGAATGCCTATTAGAATACTTAAGTACTTATGCATGGAAATCAATTTGAGCGAAAATTCTTAATGTTGTTTAGAGAACTTAGGCGCTTACAAAACTATGGCACAGCTGCAACTTGGGCGCTGCTAAGATACTTAAAGCTACAAATAGACTCAATATAATTGTGTGGATAACTCATCATATTTGTACATACAACAAATCGTAAGTATGTTTATCGATATACCCACGTGCAATATAATAACGATATATATGGATTATTCAAGTTTCATAATATTTGAATTGATATAACTATCTATAATTATATTAGTATATATTATATTAGAAGTCTACTTAGCACATTTGACAGATTGTCCAGCATAGTCAAAAACTGTAGAGCTTAACTATCTTTAGTTTTTATAAATTTTGCGAATTAAAGTCAAGTTTTAAAAACATTTGACAGACAAGTTAAATATGATAGTTAAATTTGGCAATATGTATATATTTCGATACATTTCTAAGCACTGCAAAGCCGCAACCTCAATAGTTATCGATAGTTTTCTTTTAACTTGCCAAAGATAACCTCAAAATGTGCGAAAAAGGGCAGGATGCCAAAAGGCAGGATTTTAATTGGAAAAGAGCCACAGTTAGCTGTTAATTACAGTTTCAACTTTCCAAGTCCAATTTGCTAGCTAATGGACAGCGAAATAAAATAGACATTTATCTTAAACAGACAATTTAACCAGAGGAGTTAAATAACAGCTGTCCAGTCTAAAGTGCTAGGTGCTAAATTATTTACACTTTCCAACAGCAAATCTCAATTATTCAATTGGCTTTGTCTACTTTTGCCTGCTAATAGTTAAGGAAACAAATTAGACAGCTATATTGGACATTAAGAGGTTCAAGAAATGCTTTTAATTCTAAAGTGCGCAGCTTTGTAATGCGAGCTGCCAACTTGTTGCGAAAGTCACTAATCAATATCACACATCGTATTAAAGTGCAACCGAAATCAATTAAAAGTAATTGCTCTGTTGAAAGCAGCTGAAATCAAGGCTATATAGCTATATTAATGGAGGTTAGTCGTGGAGGGGGGCAAAACACATAACATCGAGTGCACTACACGTAGAAGAGCGCGTTTTTTTTTTTGGGTTTCTACTACTCTATGTACGGTGGTGTACAGAGATAGATAGATAGATAGAGCGAGAGAGATAAATAGACAGAGTTGGAGTAACGATTATTAGGTTATGTACACACTTTGAGGTTAGGCTATGTTAGTCACATTCAGTTGAGGTTATGTACACAAACACATTATGGTACAAAAGAAACCAGTGGCAAAGGATTATCTTCGGCATGCCGAATACTTAATACTCTCTTCGAATCATTGGACAGCACAAACTAGTATTTTACGTATGTATAGATAGATTGCCAATTGATTTTCTTTGTTATACACATCTGTCTTGCAAAATAGCTTCTAACTCAATCGCTTGATTAGTGATTGGGATATTCATGTGCAAAGCATGGGAAATATGGCCAAAACCGACTGCCAGTTATAAGATATAGCAGATATGCGATATAATTGAATAATAAGTGTCTGTGCCACTTTTCATTGCGATAGCTCAGCAACTGAGGTACTAGTTTCCATACATACAGACAGACAAACAGACAGACGAACACGGTCAGATCCTACATCCGACATTCGAAAATACAAGTATACAATACTTGATTCAAGTACAAATTCTTATAATACACTCGGACACAAAATACTAAATGAGAGTTATATTAAAATTGCTGAGATGTCGGAGTTTAGACTTACAGTCAATGACTCCGTTTTGGGTTTGATTTTATCCGGGAATACTGGAGCTATTACTAAATGTAAGCTTTGTGTGACTCCAATGCAACACTGTGTGCATTACAAACTCCAGGAAAAAGTGAATATACTCGGCATATCACATGGACTCGCTTCTTTTTGGAATGCTAAAAACAAAAACTTATTTTTGAAAACTAGACATGGCTATCCATTATAGTTAGCATGTGGATGAATACGCATCCACAACCTTTATATGGACTCGGAAATGCGAGCATGCCACACTATTTGCATCGAAAAGAGTATGACAAGTGAAATGCTTCCCGCTGTTAATGTGAATGTGAATGTTAATGTTAATGTTGAAGTTGGCTTGTCGCTTACCTGCTTAAATGGACGCATGCCGCCATTGATCCTTAGGGAATCGGCCGCAATGCCCGCAATGCCATCCTGGGTGCTCTCGCGCAGCTGCTTCAAGGACACATTCGGCACGGTGTGCGAGTGGCCACAGGAGCTGTGCGAGCCACAGCAAATGGCCGTACTGCTCGACTCCGGCTGCGAGCTTTGCCGTATAATGCGTGAGCCGTTCGTTGGCGACGACGTGATTAACACTGGCGGCACCTGCGGCAGCTGCTGATAGTGATGCAGCTGCAACTGTTGCTGCTGCTGCTGCTGCTGCTGTTGCTGTTGCTGATGCTGATGTTGGTGATGTGCCTGCAACTGTTGCTGATGCAGCTGCTGTTGCAGCGCCGAATTTGATATGCATATGGCCATCGAGCTGCTCAGATTGCCCGGCTGGAAGGCACTTTTCACGCTGTCACGTGACGCAGACCGATCGATCTGGCCGCCCGTCGAAATGGGCGTGGTCGAGGCGCGGCGACTGCAGTTGCGACAGGCGCGACAGCGGCTGGGCGCACTGGGCGGTATGCTCGATGAGAGATTCTGATATGATGAGGTGCCGAGATTGGGATGACTGGAACCGCTGGACGCCTGATCCTGCGGCTTGAGGCTTAAATTCATAATTGATATGGTCGGTTTTTGTTGCTGGTTCTGTTGCTGCTGCTGCAGCTGCTGATCCTGTTGGTGCTGCTGATGTGGCTTGGTCATTGCACCGCCAGCGATGCTGGCCGATGCCGATATTGTTGTTGTCGTCGATGTGTTCTGTGTGAGTTCTTGGTCCTCTTCGTGCACTTCAATGTCAGGCACTATTGCTGCCACCGCACCAGCACCACCAGCACCACCGCCACGCAGTCCCTGCTCCACATCCTCCTCGTGGGTGCCCATCATGCCACGCATGCTCTCCTCGGAGCCCATGCGAGCCTGCTGCGACTGCTGTGGACTGGTCAGATACGTGGATGTGCGATCCTGACGCATCAGCGTCGGCTTCCCGCCCGACGTGGAAGCCATGTTATTCGATGTCGGCCCGTTCACCGAGCTGTTCTTCACCTGGCGCAGCAGGGCGGTTCGCCCGCCGCCCTTCGTTGGGTTCGATACGAGCAGTGAGTCCGTCTCCTCGGAGCTAACGTAGCCCGAGTTGGCATTGTCGTTTAGCTTTTGAATTGACATCTGCAAGAGCAAGCAACGAAACACACACAATTCTATATATAAACTCTCTTCTTTTCACATAATTATACAAATATAATACATAATATAAAATATAGTACATCTATAAACAAGTAAGAGTGCTCTAGTCGCGAGTGCCTGACTAGCAGATTCCCTGAACCCATTCGTAGTTACTTATCAGTGTACATTCATACAAACACACATGCTGCAAGCAGTGCAAGCAGTTAACTTGCTTCCTACTGCGCCCCACGCTATGGAAAAATAAGTCTTGAACAACTTCTGTGTTTATTGTCCGATCTTATTGAAATTTGTTTGATACAAAATTGCCATTTAACTGTGTGATCGCACTAAATTTCAAGGTCATAGCTTCAGAAATTCGTGTTTTGTACTTTTGGGGAAATGGTGAGGTAAAGTGAAGTGAGTTTTATATGCGTATGCTATTTCAGATTATACATACCACATAGAGGGCCTCTAGCTTTTTAATTATGGTCTGAAATCGAAATTTATCGATAACTTTCGATAAAATGAAACAACTTGATCTGACCAGTAAAATATACAAATATGAAGCCTCTAGCTCTTCTAGTAGTCTCTGATATCCACGTTTTCATATAGACGGACAGACATCGATATCGATTTAACGATATGGTGAACCGATAAGCTTAAAAGTAAGTACTAAATGCCAGCTGGCAGCGATTCTAACTAAGAACTAGCTTAAATAAAATCAAGCTTAAAGCCGCTGTTAACACCGGCAGAGCCAAAAGTGAAAAGTGCCAAATATCTCGTTTTCATTTTAACGATCCAATCTGGATGTTAAGTAGAAGATATGTAAAATGAATAGCCGGTCACTTTTGCAAGAGGGAAGCTTAACTTCTACTAGAACGTTTATAAACTAAATGCTAAAGTGGCTGTCAAGTATAAAAGTGAACTGATTAATCATTAAGGAGATGCCGTTAAAGAGAAGCTCAACCGAGATAGCTATGCAGAAGAGATGCTGAAAGGACTTAGCTAAAAAGCTCGCCAGGCAATTCGAAAGCAGGCAGAAAGCTTTCGTAAGCTATAAGAAGCAGATGAAGCAGATGAACACAACCGAAAGATAGCGACAAAAAGAAGCACGTGTATAAGACCAGGACTATATACCTATATAAGTATATGTATATGTATGCATGTTTATATATGTATGTGTGTAAATGTGTGTGTGTGCTTGTAATGCTAAGCCCGCTGAGCTGGAAAACTTGATGACCGCACACACCTACGGGATAGCAAACATTGAAATGCAAACATGAACTCACGCACATGAGCTTACCCTGACTCTCTCTCTCACTCTCTCTCTCTCTCTCTCTCTCTCTCTCTCTATCTCTCTGTG
This sequence comes from Drosophila flavopinicola, assembly GCA_035042425.1. Taxonomy (NCBI): domain Eukaryota; kingdom Metazoa; phylum Arthropoda; class Insecta; order Diptera; family Drosophilidae; genus Drosophila; species Drosophila flavopinicola. The sequence continues at coordinate 341,210 of JAWNLL010000405.1, forward strand.
TGTATTCATATGTAAAGCATTTCTATATGCCTATATATTGTTGTTTTTTCGTAGTTTACCAGCGTTGGCGGGTTGGCTTGATTGGTTAGTCGCTTTGGTGCGTGTAAGATGTGAGGTTTCAGTTCCGTTCCGTTCTGTTCTGTTCTATCTTTTTATGGTTATGGTGTGGTTCGATTGACAGGTGGGCTGTTTTCGTTGGCTGTTGCAAAGAGCTACTTTGAAAGAACTTTCAAATCTAACAATGAAAATCAATAACTCATCTATAAATACGAACGAACACATTGTAAATTATGCAAGAAGAAGTCGCGCTCGCAGCAGCGAACAAATAGCTTTCCAAAAGTCAAATATACAAAAAGAAGTTCATATTTGACTAGCAATACCTAGCAATGATATCAATATTGAAATCATAAATACGTAATTTCATTTCAACATTTGCTTAGGACCGCAAAATTTCGAAACAAACGAGAAATTAATAGAAAAATGCTGATTTTGTTCAACTAAACTAAAAGTATTTGGGTTCGTTTGTATGAACACCTTTATGGAACATCAGCGATTGCTAGTTACAATTGTTAGTTAGTAGTTACTAAATTCAGTAACTAAACAAATAAAAAAAAAGTTAGTAAATTCAGTTAAAGAGAAGCTTGTTCAACTAAAAATACATAAATAAACATATAACTATATATTACTATAGAACAAATAAAAATATAATATTTAAGAAAAAAAACCTATTGATTTTCAGCTTTCACACTACGGTCTTGTTAAAAGCAAAAATGAATATTTAAATAATTATTAGTTTTGATTGCATTTGTAAGCAATATATGCACGATAAGATCAACCATCAATAAAATGAAAATCAATTGTTGGCAACCAGCGAAGAGCACACAGTCGATAAAAATCGATCATCTGAGCAATCGCCAATATCGATACAAATAATATATGCAATCGCTACTATCGATTGTGTCAGCGATACCTTAACAAATGCAATCAAGACTTCACAGTACTATCTTTCATTAGTCTAGCTATGACGACTCAAACGTGTATTCAAAAACATGGACATTGTAATCGATACATTTTTTGTATTATTATATGACGTAGTTCAGAGCTAGCATTAGGTTATAGGGTAACAGCTGGTCGATCACACTTAGCCAAGACGATTCTGCCTATAAGCTACGACTATGCTATTATTGCTGCCCAGTGCATTGTAGCCAATTCGGCACGGGACTCCCAGCAACGGTAACGGTAACGGTGAAAGTAACGGCAAAGGTAACGGCAACGGCAACGGCAACGGTAACGATAACAGTAACACAATTACTATAGCACTGGACAGAGGACACGAGTCTGGGGACCGCTGAGCAGCGCGACACGAAATGTGAAAAGTCGAACACCTGCCAACCATCCGAACCACTCTATTTATCAAATAAACAAAAAAAAGCAATACTACGTGAAAACTAAAACGTAAACGAAGCAGGCCCGCAATCTACCTATCCGCCTGTCCGCTATCCGTTGGCATGTGTCGAGCGTGTCGCTAATAATAGTCGGAGCCCCCGTTCCAAGTCCCGAAATCCAGTGCCCAGTAGCCAGGAGCCAGACAATCCAATGCCAGCAATTGTGGCAACAAATTGGGTTAAAAATTTTGTACAATATGCAAACTCATTTCGGGCTGGCGACTGGGGGACTGGGGGACTGGGGGACTGGGGGACAGACCAAAGACTGCATGTTCATATGTGGCGACAGCTACGTGAATTCAATTATCCAGGCCCCAATTTTAAAGCGAGCCATTAAAAGCTGCATTGGATGGGGTCAGTTTCGTTTCACATTTGCATTTGCATTTGCACTGTCAAAATTCTTACATGGCAAATGGAACAATATAATGCAGCGCTAAGCTCACATACACATATGTTTGCATGTCCATTAGGGCAAACAGAAACTGGCAGGCAAAACAAGTTTTTTTAGTCAGTGACTCTATAGCAAAGCATATTTCATAAATAGTATATTCACTTTGCGCTGAAGTGTGCAATGCATAGAAGGAAGCGTCGGAGACCCCCAAAAGTATGCTTAGGATAACGAAACTAACTTATCTGGCCATGTCCGTCTGTCTGTCTGTGTGTATGAAAACAAGTCCCACAGATTTTGATCCATCGCGATGAAACTTTGCACATCGTCTTATTATCCAAGGGGACAGCACATTGGTCGGAACCGGCCGGATCGGACCACTATATCTTATAGCTGCCATACAACTGAATGTCGGCTTTGGTCATATATCCCTTGTTTTCAAAGTTACCGCCTTCGATTCCCTTGTACGCATGAACGTAAAGATTCTTCGGCGTGCCGAGGATTTTATACTATACTATACTATGCATCGAAAAGAATATAATAACAACAATCTTAGCTTGTAAAGTGATTTTTGATACCCTAGAAATGACCAAAGTAGACTTAATTCTCACATAACTTTGCCAAAACTGAACCGATTCTTAAGCTTGAGACCAATATGTACATGGGTTTTCCTCTCAATTTACTCAACATTTAAGTTTTCAATTTAGATTCAATTCAATTAGGAAAATTTGCAATTTTTAACAATAATGATCCTTATAGCTCAAGTATACAAGGAAATTGAAGCTGATAGCTTTGAAAATATCGGAAAAACCAAAACCCACTTCTAGTTGTATAACAGCTTTATATATATAGCTCCGATCCGTCCGGTTCCCACCAATGTGCTGTCTCTAAAAAAAAACAACACGTTCAGAAATCAAAACAATTCAGATGTTACAACAGCTTCTAATTTCCATACAAACATCCACTGTAGTTATATTAAGCTTAGCTTACAGATATAATTTCTAATTACAACTAAAATTATATTTACTGTAAAACGTATTTTTTATTTTTTTTTTAAATTAAAGTCTCTAACTTTATAGTTTATAGTTCAATCGATATAAGCTGTGGAAAAACCGAACTAAAAAATTAAGCAAATTATTTTCGCTCCACCCTAATGTCCAAGTGTGCTATCCTTGAAGTGTCGGCAAAAGCTTTAGAATTTCGCAATTCTCTGTCTCATTGTCCACAGCTCCAGTGACAGCAAGCAATTTCCATTGCATATTTAACAGACTATGCCAACTGAGCTGAGCAGATATATAATAATTTTTCAAGAATTATAATAATAGTTCCCACACAGTGGCAACTTTGTGATTATTGTGGCAACAATCATTTCATTTGCTGCAGCAACGCCATAGCTGATCATTAAATATAATTGAATGAACTATTACTATTACTTATAATAAAGCCATCAAGACGTATGTCAGACAATGTATGCAAATTACAAGTACTAACTAACTAACTACTAGCAACTGTTTATACTCTTTTCGAAGAAAATAGTATATTAAGTTTGTCCTGAAGTTTGTAACGCATAGAAGGAAGCGTCTGAGACCCCCAAAGTTACTGCCAATATGCTTATAAAAACAAAACAAATTGATCTAGCCATGTCCGTCTGTCTGTCTGTCTGTCTGTCTGTCTGTCTGTCTGTCTGTCTGTCTGTCTGTCTGTCTGTATGTATGCAAACTAGTCCCTCAGTTTTTGAGCTATCGCGATGCAACTTTGCACAGACACTTATTATTCAAGGGGACAGCACATTGGTCGGAGCCGGCCGGATCGGACCACTATATCTTATAGCTGCCATACACCTCAAAGTCGGTTTTGGCCATAAATCCGATGTTTTCAAAGCAATTGCCTTAAATTTCCTTGTACACTTGAACATCCATATAACTCATCGATGGGTAAAATCGCAAATCGATTGAGTCATAAACAGCGAAGATATGCGTCATTAAATATTTTGAAAAAACAGGTGCATATGAGCAAACAAAGTCAAGCGCAAGAAAGCTTTTGATAGTCTGAGCAAACAAAGTCAAGCGCAAGAAAGCTTTTGATAGTCTGCTCTTCAAGGTATTTTGCCACCGATCATCAAAACGGTTTGTGGCGTATGGCGTAAAGAGCCGCGCTAACGAACGCATGTTTCGCAAGTTCAAGTTCGAGCCTCGGCGGCGACTGATTGTTAATTTAATACTTTTTTCTTTTTCTTCCTTCCAAATATATAACTGTAATCAAATTAATTTGCTTCCAATAGCTTAGAACAAAAACAATGCCACGCGAAAAAACAAATGCTGACAAACGCGAGTTGCAGGTTGCAGGAAAACAAAAGAAGGAAATTTGTAACAGTCGGCTCTTCAAGCAATTTTGTCAGCGACCATCAAAACGGCTTGTGGCGTAGTGGGTAAAGTTGCGAACTGGTGAGCGAGAGGACCCGGGTTCGAAACCAGCGGCGACTGGTCATTTATTTTCATTTTTTCTTATTCTTCTTTTCAAATATATAATAGCTGTAGTCAAATTCATTTATTTTCAATTTCCTAAATTGTTTCTAATTTTTTTTTCATACATAAAGTAGCTTTAATAGAATAATTCAAAAGAAAAATTTAAATTCATTGGCAAAACCAATGACACGCGAAAAAAAATATGGATCTCAAATTCTGAATATAAGCTCTCGTATGTTCAGATTAAGTTTTATGACAATTCAATTTCCGACAGCAGCCTTGAAAGGTATAAGAGCAACAGGCACAAAATTTGGTATGTATATTGTAGTATACATATGTAATGTAGTTTTGACTTTTTGGAAAAACTGAAACTTGTATATTGTTCAATTCGGTAGCACTTATAAATGCTAAGGGACGCGTCCACGAGCTGCGGATAGTGAAACGTCCCTGTTTACATGAATACCTTTATATATTTTATTTTATATGTAGGGGTATATGTATGCGACATTAATATCTGCGAATTAAATAAGCAGTCACGGAAAAATAGTAAAAATTGCTTTAAGGTTCGAAAAGAGTATTTAATCTTCGGCACGCCGAAGATAATCCTTCTCCACTTGTTTACATTGCTTTAACGTTGGTTTATTAAAGCATGAGAGGCGTGCTTTTCTAAATTGTTTGCCAGTTTGTTCGTTGTACAATTATATAAATGCAAATATTTCATATGGAGAAAAGTTAGAAAGGACACGCTATGAGCACACTTGGTTAAGTCTTGGCCAAATTACAACATAACATAACACAACAAAATAAACATATCCAAACTTGTTTAAGCCCCCAAAAGTTACTGCCAGTATGCTTAGAATGACAAAACAAATTGATCTAGTCATGTCCATCTGTCTGTCTGTCTATCTGTATGCAAACTAGTCCCTCAGTTTTTGAGCTATCGTGATCAAACTTTGCACAGAGATTTATTAGCTAAAGGGACAGCACATTGGTCGGAGCCGGCCGGATCGGACCACTATATCTTATAGTTGCCATACAACTGGATATCAATTTAATATTTCACTAGAAAATTTAAATTCATATGATATGAATTTCTACAGCTAATGTAGAGTTAAAATTGTCTAAAGGTTCGAAAAGAGTATAAAATCTTCGGCACGCCGAAGATAATCCTTTCCCACTTATTCTTTATTGAATTTGACACATGACAATTTAAATTGCCAGTTTTTATTATATTGACGGAGAATATCCAAATCTTGCTATTTTAGCTTTAAGATTCATCAAGGCATCATTTCGATTTGGTTCAGTTTTGGAAAAGTCATGCGAATTAGATGTCTTTGTAGACAATTGCTAGGGACTCAATTAGCACTTTACAAACCAAAATATATAATTATTTATAGCATGATTTTTCAAATATAAAAAGAAAAAAACTCATGAATAACTTTTTCCATGGTTTTTTATACTAATTATAAGACATACAATCGATGTTAAAAAATACTTTTAAAAACTACATTTTGCTAAGAATTTAAATTCGAATTATTAATCTAGACGATTAACCTTGAGTAAAATTGGATTTATGTCTGCTAAGGTTCTTGGAAGTTCGAAATATTGGTAGATCATTGAAAAAAATGTTTTTTAATATATTTTTTTTTATTAAATAAGAGTTATCAAATATTGATTTGATCGTAAAGCAAAAAACAACTTCGACTCAAAGAACAAAAAAGCACAATTTTGGTATTAATACAAATAAGCTTTAGAAAAAAACCGAATTTAATTTTGATTTGCACTATTTGCTAGATCGTAATCAAATCATTAAGGGTATTCGAGTTATCAAGACAGAATTAAATGGAGTATTGTGTCTGAAAGCTATTGCCACATTATTTGTTTCTATTTAATTCGATTTAAAAGAGATCAAATTATAGAAGTGCGTACTACCCATAAGAATACAAAGGTATTTAATGTGTTTCAATTTGTAACGTTCTCTTTTGTTTTGTTTTGTTTTGTTTGGTTTTTCTCTTGTCAATTTGTAGGCTATGAATGTGGGTGGGTGGAGGTGGGTTATAGTAGGGTGGGACAGCCGTGTCCTTTCGACAGCCGAGGCAAGCGTGATATCATTTTCAAAAGAGTCTCAATTAATTGTTTTGAAAACGGAACAAATTCGAACAATAGTCAATTGTGTATGTGAGAAAGACTGGCTGACCTCGCCAAGTGTGAATGTCCTGCGAGAGTATGCGTTGCATACCATGTGCCATCAGACATCAGCCACTCACTCTGGGTGCTCACTGTGGCCACTCACGGCGACGCATAAGTTATGTGCCAGTTGGCCAGGTGACCCAGATGTCATTCAGCACTCGGCGTTAAAACATTGCCCACAGCACGGGCCAATAACAATAAAACAACAGCGGCGACAACAGGCGACCGCAGCGGCCACAGGACACACAGGACAGGCCATGACACACACACACACACACACACAGGCTCGTGTCCCAAACAGAGGAAACTGGCTACGGAACCAACAACAAAATCAGAAAACACAAAAAAAGCGAAAAGAAAAAAAAAACGAAACGCAGGAAAAAACGAAAAATTCTATTGTGTAATGGCCGCTTCAGGTTTGCCCATTCAAACCTGACAGCGTTGTTTAATGGCCTGGCCACAATTCCGGACAACGCCTCCTGTGCCCCTGTAACGCCCCCCGCCCCGCCCCCTAAGACCCCCCCAGGTACCCAATCCCAGTCCGAGAATCCGAGGCTCGCATATAGAGATAAAAATTTATTGCACAGCTCAAAATCAGAGTCCGAGCTGCGTCCTGGAGCTTTGTGCAGTTGTTGTTCTTACTGTTACTGTTACTGCCTGCTGCCTGACCCCTACATATATATGTATATATATATACATATATAAATTCATTATTGTAGCAAACAAAAAAGCAGCAGAAAATCGTTAGCTTGGCTTAAGCCGGCCAACAATTTTATCCACAGTTCACACAAGTATTTTCGCATATATTTTTCTGCTCCGACCTTGTTGCATTCGTCAAGCATTCGTCCTGTTGGCACATTTCAAGAGACGGGGGCTATAACGAATGGATAAGTTATGGCCAAATGCCTTTTATATGCCAGTTACCTAACGCCAGCCAGCCAGCCAGCTAAGCCACCCATTTGGACTCTGGCGTTGACGTCAGAGTGGCCAACAGCGAGAAAGCGATGACAAAAGCACAAGTGACAGAGGCAGAGAGAAGTGCAGGGAGAAGCGGCGAGAAGTGAAATCTCGGGCAAAAATGTTGTCCGCTGCCACGTGCAAAGGTGTCCGAGTAGTTGAAGCGACCAGCAACGTGGCCAGCAATTGAGTGTCAAAGCGAGTGCAATAAGGGAGAAGCGATGCAATCAAATCTATTCAAATGAAGACACAAGCGAAGTCACAGCCCAAGCGAGCGAGAAAGCGGCACACAAGCCACAAGGAGGCAGGGCGTGACAAAAAAGAAGAAAAGAAAAGCAAAAAGTGGGCAGTAAAAAAAATGCGAGAGACATAGAAAGAAGCAAGCGAGAAGCAAAGAATGTCTTACTAAGAAACATGACTAATAAGCAGAGCTGTATGCTAAACGAGAAGAGAAGATGAGCGAAAAGTATGAAAGTCAAGGAAGTACGAAGTAAACGAGAAGAGAAGATGAAGCTAAGTACGAAGTAAAGGAAGAAGCGACTTACAATGGAAGAAGGAATTAGAATTTTGTAAATATATTGAAATGCGAACTGGAGTGAAGAGTCAAGCGAGAAGCGAAGTCAATCATGTAGCTACTAATTATGTGCTGGGTAAATTGAGATGGAAAATGGAAGAAAAAGAAAGTACACAACAAAGAAGAAATAAACTATTAAAAAATCTTGTTTTCACAGTAAGGCTAAAAACTCTATAACTATAATCTCTAACGTGAAAAGTGGCTAACATATAACAATATTTATTAACTGCTTCATTCATTTTGAAAATAAGCTGACTTAACCAAAAGCAAACAACAAACCAACACTTTAAAACTTTAAAAATTTAAAAAAAATAAATATTTAGTATTGGTACTAATCTTGAGATTATTTCCATACTTACTTTAGCTACCTCAAGCACAAAGTGCTCAGTCATATAATTTCTTAAATTATTAAATTATTCAGCTGCAGCATAGTGAAATAACGAAAGTTTCACTTGTAGTTTACAAACAGATTATCTTAGCTTTCTGCACTTTGAAATTGAATACACGTAGAGGTAATCAAATGATTTGCATCTCTCACTCTCTCTCTCACTCTCTCTCTCTCTGTGCAAATTCAATGCTTGACCGTAGAGCTCACAGGTTTTTCCAAAGATGTACTCAACTAGAAGCTAGATATATCAAAGCTCTTGTGCAAGTTGTCAGCGCTGGAAAGTTGGGTTCCGTTTTTGCTAGTTGCTAAAAGTCAATTTGATGATGATGAAGGTACCGCTATTTTGCATTGCGTCTGATTGACCTTTTTGCTCAAGTTGAGCTACTCTAAATGAAAATGTTCGCAAGTTTCAACCACCTTCTAAGCTACAATATCTGATATTGTAGATGTGCTTCTCTTGCCCCGAAACCCAAGCCCAAACAATGCCAAAACTGACATTTTCGATGTGGGTCGTTGTCAGCTGCTGCTGCTCCCTCTTCGAATCCCTCCTGCCAATCCCGAACTGAGCACACAAAGGACTTTTGGCCGGATCAGATGATTGGAAGAGGGGCGGGCGGGCCAATTGATGCCAAGTTAATGAAAGCATCAACGGAAATGCTACTAAGAATTGCCCTTCAACCAAGAGCCGTGCATTCATCTACATATAATACTTTTATAATATAGTACTAAACAAACATAGACAGACACACACACACACAGACAGACACACACACACACATGCAGACAGACAACACACAAAAGGTTGTGCCAAAGTAATTTACTTGCCTCCCATTCCCAGAAATTTCGAACACAAATTGAAATGACAGATAGATAGAGAGGGAGAGAGAGAGAGAAAAGGCAGAAAGACATTTTGACATTGTCTAATCGTGACAACTGTCGAGATAGATCTATAACTAAGTACATACATCCATATAGACATTTCTAAGTACCTATATAGCCATTAAATTTATATATATATATATACACATATACATATACATATCAGTCTGGTAAAGATGGCCCCCACGAACCATCTCCATCGAGAATATCTAGAAAACAATAAAGATATTTCGTTTTCAAATGGAAATGGAAATGGAAATGGAAATGGGCACGTACTTAGCTTTATGTGCGAGTATCTGCACTGAGTCATAAACGATTTGCCCATTAATGTGTAAATACTTCACATATACACAATCTATCTATACTAGTATTTACTGATGCCCTTTAACCAACAGCACGATGAAGTTGCCTACATTTTTGTAGCAGACTCTATTGACAATACAAATACGCAAGAAAAATAATACACAAGTTAATAATATGCGTATATGATTTTATTGAATTATTCTAGATATGTATATTCGACTGTCTTCAAAGTCGGGGACTTTCCAAGCATGCTATTTGATTCTTGGTTGAAAAATTATAAACAAAAATAAATAATATGTCAAACTAACAAAAATGAATGATAAAATAACTTAAAATGTAAATTTTAAATTATTAGTTTTAGTTTCTGGAAATTTAAGAATCTGAGGGTATTTAAATTAAATTAGCCCAATATATGTCGCAATAATTGAGCTAAACCTAGGATATACCCAATCAGAGCAATAAAATGAGTGTTAAAAGTAAAGAAAAAGTAAAGAGTGTAAGAGAGAGAGAGAGTAAAGTGAAGATTATAAATAGTATTAGACTGGTGAAAAAATAGAAAAACTAAGCCTAAACTATGAGAAGCCGAGATAAAAGATATGTATATAACTCTTATATGTAGATCATAAGTTAATTGAATTTGCTTTTGCATTTTAATAACTTCCTAAATTTCCAGGCAAATCATTTGACAGCATTTTATGCATATAGTTGAAATAAGGCAAAAGTTTCTACAAACTTCAACAGAAAATGAACAGTTTCTTTTTTTTACAGGGTAGCAGCTAGTCAAGCACGCTCCACTAGCATATTTCATTTGGTTTTGTTATGTATTTGTACAATTCTATGTGCAATATTGTGCTAACAAAGACAAACAACAGCAAGACGAATCTAGCATACCCTTAGCTCTCACACACCCACACACAGCAGACTGTTTTGAAAAGGGTATCACACACACACACACACACACACATATACACGCCCATTAGGGGCGTGACGGTGGGCGCACAAATTGAATAAACTCTGCAGCGTGGCCATTAAGATTTGGGTTCATTGGCTTGACATTGATGAGACAACGCTGATGGACTCGGATGTGAATTGACTACACGAACTGTATAAATATTTTATATTTGCATACACACGAACACACACGAACACACACACACACACACACACACACACACACACAGGCAGGCACAGCACAAATGTAAGTAAATGTTGTATATGGAAATATAATTTTAAGTAGATGCAGCCACACAGAAAATCAATCAATGGCAATGGACGCGCCAAAAATCAGCAGATGTTACATATACATACTATATACGACACATCAATGTAGTCGAACAGTGTATAACGACTCACACCCCACACACACACACACACACACACACATAGACACACAGATAGAACTCACACCAGTAGAAACTTAGCCAAATTGCCTTATGAAAAGTTAACGGAAAGTTTTTCTTTTCGTTGTTTTTGTGCGCATGCAATAAAATGAGCAAATCAATTCACGCACAACTCGACTAACTTTAACATTATTAATAACTACTGTTTGCCTAATCGATAATTAACATTTGCATTAACATTAACGCTGGCAATTAACATTTACACCAATGAGAGCCACATACCGGCGTTTATGTTAAGCAACTCTTTAGCTACAAATGAATTTGAATAGCAACTTGATTGCAAACAAAAACTATAAGATCATAGCTGTTGAAAATGGGTATAGCAATACACGCATGTATAAATTAGCGGTAAGTAATGTCATTAAGTAAGTAATAACGATTATGTTATAGGTATGTTAACTAACAGAAAGTATTAGGGATTAAAACGCATTTATTTTGCAGAGAACAAAGCCGAACTCTCTCTCTCCCTCTCTCTCTCTCTCTCACTCTCTCACTCTCTGTCTCTCTCTCTCTCTCTCTCTCTGTCTTTGTCTCACTGTTTCAGTTGCGTCAGTGTGTGTCAGTTCAATAACATAATAATAACAACTTGTTGCCGATATTGATTTGTATGCCATTGTTTTGTTAAAGCAGCTATCCAAATTAAACAGCATTTTCTTTACTTCTAGTCAGATCTCGGTTTCTGCTTCTGTTTTCATTTAATTAAATCAAAGTACACGGGCTGTAAGAACTTCAAAACAAACAGACAATGCCATGCCACGCTGGGCATGCCTGGAATTGAATTTAATTACAACTGGCTTTGCTTGGCTTTGATTGGCAAAACGTCTTTGGCAAAGGACTCTCTGGCAATATGCCCAGCACGGGTGCGCAGTGTATCCGTAATGAGTTTTGAAATCCATACCAGAATGTGCGCTTGTCTGCGCCATGATTATTGGGCACAATGGTCAAGGAGGCTGGCATATGGTCAAAATCACATTAACAGACAAAGATAAGGAGACAGAGACACATAGAGAGAGAGAGAGAGAGAGAATACAGAGATACAGATACGAGATACGTTGGGGTTAATTGGAGCGAATGATTGATTACAGTTTGTTGCATTAATTGCGCTTTTCTGCTCATTAACCAGCAGCACATTAAAAATACAACGATAACTTACTTCAGTGTCAATAAATACAATTCAATTAGCATCATTCCGAATGAAAACAATTACCAAATGCAATTTTCTGTATGTTTTTGTTTCTCATCAAAAAATACCCAAAAAAAGATGCACATATGTGTCTATAAAAAAAGAAAAAACCATTAAAGCGCGCAAAAGGGGCCATAAAAATGAGCTCCGCTACTAATTAAGGCATTCAAATGGGACATAAGTATACGTTTGTATATCTAGGGGACATTTCCGAAAACTCTTTGGCTGTTAGAGACAGAGACAGAGCAATGGCCACAGAACCGGGAGCATCTTTGGCTGCACATTAAAAAATAAAAAAAAAACAAAAAAAACAAAAAACAGCCAGCCGGGTGCTATTTATGGCAAATTCCTGAACCGCAGACATCTTTCAGATACAACGCACATACAAGTGCATTCTGACGAGAGCGCCAAAAAATAGTATATACTATAAATACATATATATATATATATATATATATGGTATATATATATATATCTGGGACTGGGACTCCAACGGCGCATGAGAGCGCCGAATGAAAATGGAAAATAGAAAGTGCGAGTACTTTGGGCCGCATCGCATGTACTGAAAATGAAAGCGAATGCGAATGCGAATTCGATTGCGTATGCGACACGTTGGCCAATATTTGCGAAGCATAATAATAACAAGTGAGAACGTTGCAGTCGGGCGGAGCCGACTGCGTAATACTCTGATACCATTTTAAGAACAGCTGAAAGCAAGTGAACAGAAAATTTTTGCTGGTGTTTGGGTGACCCGAAATCGGCATTCCAAGTTTTTGGGAACGGGAGGGGCATGGTCGATCTTAAGAGGGGGTGACCAGAAGTCTATCTACCAATTTTGGTGACTCTAGCTCTAAAACTGTGGAAGATATAAGCTTTCGCGATTTTTGGGGGCGGGAGGGGGGCGTGGCCCCAAAAATTTGGCCGATCTTTAGAGGGAGTGACAAGAAGTCTATCTTACAAATTTCTTGACTCTAGCTCTAAAACTGTGGAAGATATACATTTTCGCGATTTTTGGGGGCGGGAGGGGGCGTGGCCCCAAATTTTTTTTTACCGATATTTAGAGGGGCTGACCAGAATTCTATCTTCCAAGTTTAATGACTCTAGCTCTGAAACTGTGAAAGATATAAATTTTCGCGATTTTTGGGGGCGGGAGGGGGCGGGGCCCCAAAATTTTTTGCCGATCTTTAGGGGGGCTGACAATAAGTCTATCCTCCAATTTTGGTGACTCTAGCTTTAAAACTGTGGAAGATATACATTTTCGCGATTTTTGGGGGCGGGCGGGGGCGTGGCCCCAAAATTTTTTGTCCGATCTTTAGAGGACTTGGCCAGAAGTCTACCCTCAAAGTTTGGTGGCCCTAGCTCTTAAGCTGTGCGAGATATAGGCTTCCGTGTTTCGTGGGGGCGGGGTGGCTGGGGGCGTTCTAGTGGGCGTGGCCGGAAAATCCAGGACGCAATCTTTTGGGCTGGTCAGCCCTAGTCTAAATTCCAAATTTGGGGACTCTAGCTTCAAAATTGCGGGAAATATACACGTGTTATCGAATTGTGCATTCATGTATATCGATTTTCGCGATTACGGGGGCGGGAGTGGGCGTGGTCAAAATTTTGTTTCTGTAATCTGTAGAGGACGTCACCAGTAATATATATTCCAAATATGGTGACTTTAGCTCTAAAACTGCGGGAGATATAAGCATTTCAAATTAATTTTGGAGGGGGGCTGGTGGGCGTAATAATGGGCGTGGCCGATTAACCTAGGATCCAATTTTTTCGGGAGGTCACCAGCAATATACCTACCAAATTTGATTACTCTAGCTTCAAAATTGTGGGAGTTATTCACGTTTAATCGATTTGTGATTTGAGGTGTATCGACATGTTATCGATTTGCCAGCCTCCCAGTGGGCGTGGCATAAATTTGGAATAAACTTGATCTGAAGCAGATAGCTATAATCATAACGCAAAAGATTTCAAGAGTCTATCTAATATCGTTTCGGAAATACGCGCGTTCATCCAGACAGACAGACGGACAGACGGACAGACGGACAGACGGACAGACGGACAGACGGACAGACGGACGGCCTGACGGACATTCGACAAAACCAATATACTATGAGTACCTTCGGTATCAGAGTATAAAAACAAGCCAGAACGTTGCAGTCGGACGTAGCCGACTGCGCTATACTCTGTTAGCGTTGGGAGCATGGGCGTGGGCGCTAGTGGGCGTAACTTGTGGCAACTTAACAGTAATCAACCTGCCGAATTTGTTGACTCTAGCTCTAAAACTGTGGGGGATATAAGCACTTGGGCTTTCTAGTGGGCTTGGTCGGAAAACCTGGGATCAAATCAATTGGAAAGGTCACCTGCAATATACCCACAAAATGTTAAACCTCTTGCTTTAAAACTGTATAAATATTCAGGTTTTATCGATTTGTGATCTAAGATGTATCGACATGTTATCGATTTGGCAGCCTCCCAGTGGGCGTGGCACAAAACTGACACAAACTTGATCTGAAGCAAATAGCAATTAGTCTAATTATGGACATTGCACAAACTCAATATATGTATATACTATGAATACCTTCGGTAGCAGAGTATAATAATTAAATTAAATTCTGCAGTGTACTGTTGTGCTTCAGACTGAAAGCTGTTAACTATTGCAATGCGGTTACTAACATTTTCAAATTATGTTAAAGGCCTAACAGTCCAAAGAAATGCAAGAAATTCGTTTATAAATGGTTAAGCTATTACTTTCATTCAGTAACAAATATTAACTTATTGTTATTCAATGTTGATACACAACAATACTAGTTACTACTAGTATTGTTAAACTATACCATGTGTATACTAGCTAATAATTGTTTACCTAGTATACAATTATGAATTTTAATGAAAAATCAAAACCAAAGCGCAGTTAGTTTAAAAAAAATGCTCGCCAATAAAGACATTAAACAATGATTTTTTAACAAGGGACATTCACATTTTAAAAAGGATTTTAATAATAAAAACCGCTGTTATCTTTCATGCTCTTCTCTCAGTGAAATCATCAAGAAGCCCATTTAATTTCATATCACAAAGATCGAAATAATATTCCCAAATTTTGATCAATAATCTAAACAAAAGTGTTCATCAAGTGCTGGCTGATATGATTGATATTTCCAGAAAACAAGCAAAAACCGCAAAGCATCATAAAAACGTTACGGAAATTCAAACACAATATTTTGTTTACATAGAAATGTATCTATTAAGACAACAAATAGAAATAAAATTTGTTTTCTTGTATTTAATGCTTGAATTGAAATATTTATATTGATGCACGTATTTGAATGCTACATATGGAAATCATCTAATGGGCTCTCAGGTTTTTCTTCAATATGTTTTTATGCCAAAATTGAGCAAATAAACTTGGCGTTACTGAAATGTTGTAGAATGATTGAAGATCATATGATACTGAAAGATTAATACAATAGCAAAAGCAGAGCAATAATATTGAGAACTCAACTTAATGGCATCGATACCACTGTTAATGTACCTTAAGCTATATTGAAAATAATCTTCTTCTTGTCAAATACTGAGCTCATGTATAAAATACCGAATTTTCATCATCAGAACCTTAAAATTGGGCAACTATCCTTAATGGAAATGTATACAATATTGCGTATACGTAATATAACTATTGGTCTGATTGGGTTTTCCCGAATGCTTGCAACAATTATTGGACCAATAACAATACCTCCAGAACTTTGACTTTAAATTTATAATTATAGTTAAGCTTTTTATTATTATTATAGATAACATACTTAGAAACGAAAGTAAGCAAGAAAATCCAGCATATTAGGCATTTCAGCAACACGCAATAGAATTTCTCAATAACGTTCACTTCAAGTTCTCAATAACTTAAGAGCTATGCAAATGATGTTTAGTTTTGTGTGTGTGTGTATTGATTTTGAAGGTACAGTGAAACAAATTGAATGCGGTTTGTTCTACTTAAAATAATCAAATGCGCTACAATGATTGGTACATAGTATATAGTACGATAGAGTCCACAGTCCACAGTCCACAGTCCATGGTCTAATTTGTGTTTGTTATCGCTCTGGTAATAAGCTAGCTTAAGCCAGCTAAACACACGGCCAGGATCTGTTTCTGACACGAAAAGCTTTTTGTCCAGATTGCCAGGCACTTCAGCAGGCAGGTTGCTGCTGGGAGGCAGACTTAGCTGTGCGTTTTTGTCGGGTGGGTTTTTGGTTTTGGTTTTGGTTTTTTTGTGGTTTATTTTTTGGCTTGGATTGCTTGAAATTGTATATTGTGTTTGTGGTTTTTGTGGCCAACGTTTTGCATGCCCCAAACTGTTTATACTCTTTTCGCAGAAAATAGTATATTAAGTTTGTGCTGAAGTTTGTAACACATAGAAGGAAGCGTCGGAGACCCTCAAAAGTGACTGCCAGTATGCTTAGAATGACAAAACAAATTGATCTAGCCATGTCCGTCTGTCTGTCTGCCTGTCTGTCTGTCTGTCTGTCAGTATGTATGCAAACTAGTCCCTCAGTTTTTGAGCTACCATGATAAAACTTTGCACATAGACTTATTATTCAAAGGGGCAGCACATTGGTCGGAACCGGTCGGATCGGACCACTATATTATATAGCTGCCATACAACTGGAAGTCGGTTTTGACCATAAATCCCACGTTTTCAAAGCTATCGCGATGAAACTTTGCACAGCTACTTATTATTCAAACATACATCACATTGATTTGAGCCGGTTGGATTCAAAAGAAAAAGTTAAGTGCATATGATATCAGTTCTTAGAACAAAAAAAAACAAGTAAGCGTGCTCTAGTCGGGAGTGCCCGACTAGGAGATACCCTGAACCCAGCTCTGACATCCATTCATACTTGCCTAATAGTGTGTATACATACAGACACACACATACTGCAAGCTGTGCAAGCGGGTTAAGCAGTTAGGTTGCTTTTTCACTGAGCCCCACACAATGGAAAGTAAAATCTTAAATAACTTCTGTGTTTATTGTCCGATCTTTCTAAAATTTGTAGGACATAATATTGGCTATAAAATGTGTGACCAAACCAAATTGCAAGGTCATACCTTCAAAAATGAGTTCTTTGAACTTTTGGGGGGATTGGGGGGTGGTATCCAAAATGTGAAACATTTGTTACATGTGTATGCTATTCGAGATTATACATGCCAAATTTGGGGCCTCTAGCTCTTATAACTTTTAAGTTAAGGCCCAAAAACGCTAGTCTGAAATCGAAATTTATCGATAACATTTAAACGGGACGAGTTATCGATCAAATGAAATAAACTTGATCTGTCCCGGGACTACGAGAACTTATATTCCAAATATGAAGTCTCCAGCTCTTGTAGTCTCTGATATCCGCGTGTTCATACAGACAGACAGACGGACAGACGGACAGACGGTCAGACGGACAGACGGACAGACAGACGGACATGGCTAGATCGACTCGACTGTTGATACTGATCAATAATATATATACTTTATATGGTCGGAGATGCTTCCTTATGCCTGTTACATACTTTTGCACAAAACCATAATACCCTTTTTACCCATTTTTAATGGGTTCAGGGTATAAAAATGCCATGCGATAAAACGAATTTTCACAGCATATGAAAGTGCTGCAGTTGGCAGAGTGAAAATTGTCTAAAGGTTCGAAAAGAGTATGAAATCTTCGCCACGCCGAAGATAATCCTTTCCCACTTGTTTTTTTTGTTGTTGCATTTTTTGCAGCAGTACTAGTAGTAGGGAGAATGCCAATGCCCCAATGCACACAACCAACACGGAATACATGAGTTAGCCGACTGCAGGACTGCCTGTATATAAGTGTATGCTGTGTGCGTGTGTGTGTGTGTGTGTGTGTACATGAGTACATAGATGAGTACATGAGTACATAACTCATTTAGAAATCGCGCTTAGCTCTGCCACTTAACAGGCGACTGCATGAGTTTGTTTGTTTGCACTTGGGTGCAGTTCTTGGTTAGACGACCAATACATACTACATAAATACAGTGCTCACTCGCATGCTTGAACCTGTATGCAATTGGTTTTTATCAGAATTTAGCATTTTTTGATTTCATATTTTATTTGGGTTCTATTTTTATTTTTTAAATATGCAAATTTTGGAAAACTGTTGAAAATTGTTTTGAAAAAGTCAAATATACCATTGTTATTTGAGCTTGGCATTTTAGAACTGAAATTGTTACTTAACTTTACTCTTTTGTATTTAGGTTTTTTTTGTACACCTATGGTAGCAATAATAAATGCACTATATTTAAAAATTTCCAATTTACTTGAAAAGAAACCCGTTTAATATTTTAAGTGATACCATTTTTATTTGTTAATATTAAATTTTTTAAAAACGATCTTAAATTGTTCCCAGCACATCATCTAAAAGAAACTGTGTTTCACTCTTTAAATTTCCAATGGTAATATAATTTTTCATTCTGAAAATATTATTTAATTTTATTAATTAACATTTGGTTTTCTACATATCAGCAATTTTAGTTAAGTATTGAAAGTTTTGAAATTCCCATTAAAATTTGTCTGGAAATTATATATGAATATGTGTATATATAATAAAAAGAAAAAAAAATATATATATATAAACATATAAAATATACACCTATGTTCTCAATAGTAAATACGCGTTTATTAAATATTAATAAAGTTATCATTAAACTCATATACTTCACTATCCAAAATTTACAAATTGTCGAGCGAGTACTGTACATATGCATGTATGTATATATATATATATATATATATGTGTGTGTGTGTGTGTGTGTGTGTGTGTGTGTGTATGTGTGCTTCTGAGTGTAGCTAACGGTACCTACTTTGATATTTTGCGGCGCCTGGTTGCAATATTCGTTGTTGTCGCTGTTGTTGCTGCTATTGTTCTTATTGTTGTCGTTATCGTTGTTGCTGTTGTTGTTGCTTCAGTTAGCAATAGTTGCAAATGTTGCTCTTGCAGTTTGCTGGCTAAAATCGCCAATGTTTGGCACGCTGCTGTCACAAATGTTGCTGCTGCTGCTGTTGATGCTGCTGCTGCTGTTGATGTTGTTGCTGTTGTTGCTGTTGCTGTTGCTGTTGATGCTGTAGCTGCTGCTCGTACATATTGCCATTGAAGCAAGTGCATGTGTAAGCAGATATTGCAGATTTTGCTGACGCTTTAGCTATGATAACTACGGCAACTTAAAGATGCTGCTGCTGCTGTAATTGATGCTGCTGCTGCTGCTGCTGCTGCAGTTGCAGTTGCGGCTGCTGCAATGTATGCGGCTGCTGCTGCTGCTGTCGCCGCTGTCTGCACATTTCCATTGGCCGCATTTGCGCTATGCTTTGCACTGACTTTTTGCGTTTTCGAACTTTTTGCGGCTCAACAAAAAAAATGTTGCTTAACTATGAACAACAACAGGAAAAAAATTGTATTGCATTGCTATATATGCAATATATATATATATATATATATATATATATATATAGATGACACCCACAAGCAACAGAGGACGACGACAAATTCCAGCAAAAAAAAAAAACGAAAAAACAAAAAAAAACACAAAAAAACAGCGATGTTTGCCGCTTGCTCTTTTTCCGTTTTTCTTTATTTTTGCTGTTGCTGTTGCTGCTTTCTGTCTATTTTTACAGTTGTGCACAGTTGCAGTTGCAGTTGTTGTTGTTGTTGTTGTCTGTGTGTGTTTTGATTTGGTTTGTTCTGCTGCTTGCTGTTGCTTATTGTTTGTTGCTGCTGCTGCAACAACAAGATGTCTGTTAGTCGCACACACACATACACACGCACAACACACACACACACACACACACAGACAGACAGCTGGACACACGCACAGTGGGACAAGTCGAGACAGAAAGCGTCCGTCCGTCTTGCTTTGCACGTTGATGTTTCCGTTAGTGTTGTTTGTGCGATACTGACTCAATTTGTTGCTCGGCACCGCGTGTATACACGTAGCAACGACAACAGTCGCCGTCGTCGTCGTCGTCGTCGTCGTCGTCGCTGTCGACGTTGGCAGCGCGCATTCACCCGCCGCCCAGCCCAGCCCCGCCCCGCCCCGCTCCGCGCCCCTTTCCGTTCGGCGCTTCGGTTTTTGGGTTCGTTTTGGTCGTGCCCGGGTCCGGGTCCGGGTCGGGCTCCGTTCTGCCATGCCCAATTTTCACTTGTAAGCCAACACACATACACACACACACACACACACACAGCCCCCTAAAGCAACGAAGCGTCGGCATCGTCGAGTGCATGCTAAAGCAGCAGCAGCAGGCAGCAGCAGCAGCAGGCAGCAGGCAGTCGAGTCCGGAGTCTCGCTGTCAGTCAAAGCAACGCGTCGTCGCTTGCCGTTGGCCCCACACCACACCACACCGACACACAGACCACCCAGCCACCCAACCACCCACTACTCACCACCCACAGACCCACCCACACCCAGTGCCTGCGTCTTCCCTGCATGCTTCGGCACATGCATGGTACCCGCAATTCTGTTGCGTCACCGGCTTCTGCCCACCTCTTAGTTGGCCGCGTGTCGTGTTGCGGCAGACTCGTGCTCGTGCTCGTGTTCGTGCTTCAAAGCATATCAGCACGAGTTTTAGTAATTGTTACAACAATTAATAATCAAAATTTTTTTTAAAAATATGCAAAATTATAGTGTATATCGCTAACAGTTCAACCAACTATGTCGTGTTTCGGCAGACTCGTGCTCGTGTTCGTATTCGTATTCGTGCTCAGCACGAATTTTAGCAATTGGTATAACATTTAATTTTCAAAAAAATTTTAAAATATTCCAATTTATTGTACAAAAGCTAAACTTTTAACAAAGGACCTAAAATAATTCATTTCATTATTGCGAAATAAGCAAGCGAAAATCTGAAGGAACTATTCAACTCAATAGCTTGTTCAATATATTAATAATACATTAATAAGTATTCAAAAATCAAGTCTAAATCGGGCTTAAAGTCATGTCAAATATGAAGAAAATTTACTAAAATCATCTATTTCGGAATGTTAAAAAAAAAACATACTTCAAATTAGTATTTTGTACTTGAATCAAGATTCATACGTAATAAAAGTACGTAATACGTGTAAATATATTATATGTATGTAATAAATATATTATATTATATTATATATAATACAATTTAAAATATACATTAAAATATTCCATTTGTGATTCTAATTTCAAAAGATACATTACATTGAAATTTGCACCTGCATCCTTTTAAATAATACAGAGTTCTGGTGCCTCAAAAGACAAGCATGCCGAAATAAATCGATTCAGCTGTTGATCGTGGTGAAGAATATATACAGATAATCTTGCTTAACTGGATATTCTATAACTCGAGATTCTCTAGAGCTCGAATTGTTTTTATGGCAAATGGAGTTTCGATTTGCAGATTCTTCAAGGGGCTTAACATATCGTTACCTATTTAGAATATAAATAAAGCTTACATGTAAATATGAATCTGCTCGAATAGATATATATATATATATCAATAGATCTGAATACCTCTTACAGTTTATACAAATTTAAAATAATAATATCGTTTACTACAAATATGTCTTGTCTTAAGTCAAACTTTCATTGTGCATGTTTCTAGTTTAGTCTTCGTGTCACGTCGTGTTTTTTCGTGTCGTGTCGTGTCGTGTCGTGAGTTGGCACGCTGTCATCTCTAGTCTAATCGCGAGCTGTCGTGCTGCAATGTTGAGGTAGTTGCTGCTGCTGCTGCTGCTGCTGTTCGTATGTAATGATAAATTTATGGCTCTGTGTTTTTTTTTTTATTATTGCTGGGTGCTCTTGGTATATTGGGTTGACGGGGGTCAGGAGGTGGTGTGGCTCCTGGCGCTAACGGTGGTTGTTGATTGTTGATTGTTGTTTTTGGTATTTCGCATTCACATTGTTTTGTATGCGTTTTTTTCTTTCTTTCGTTTTTGGTTACTGCTCCAAACTGGCACGAGTCAACTTTTATCGCACAACAACAACACACGCAAGTTTGCATGTGTGTGTGTGTGTGTGTGTGTGTGTGTGTGTGTGTGTGTTTGGTTTGTGTGTCCACATTGATTTCACATTGTTTTTCTTGATTGTAGCTGTCTTTTAGCATTATGACAATGATGATTATTGCAAAAACAAGAAAAGGAATAACAACAACAAAACAAAAAACTAAAATAACTTTCAGATTTATGCGAACTTATGCTCGGGTTTTTCTTGGGTTTTGGCTCTCGGCTTGGGCTTAAACTTAAGTCAGCCGCATACCCGCACACATATACAAACACACATACACAAAGGTATATATACAAAGGTATAATTTTGAAGCCCAAAGTTTGAGAACTACTTCACATTGATAAGCAGCCGCATTGGCAAAGTAGTATACCATATTTTTTTCCCTTAACACTTTTCTAAGCTTAAATAGTATATTGATTCCAGTTAGCATAAGTAAAAAGAATTCCTAAAGAAGAAGTTTCGAATTTTTCATAATATTATCTTTAGCATTTATTGCAGATTTTCTGTCTTTTATTTCCCATATTATTTTCTTTAAAAGAATATTCTTTCCGTTCAAGATCAACAGCATACAAACTACACCACATAGCTTAGCTATACACATTTTCAGTGCTTTTTTAATAATAAATTTCCAATATTCTTAAATGATAAATAATCTTTATAAATCTGAAATCAACTTCAAGAACAACTAATTCTTACAAACCTCACCACACAGGTTAAGTATACACATGTTTCATTCCTGTTTTAAATAATCAATTTTGCAAAATATTCTTGAGTGCGCCAAAAAGTATGCTATAAAAACGTTAGCAAGCATCTTCAAATTTAAATGTGCGGTAAAAATTGATTGCGGCATATTGAAACTTAAATGAGATGCGATTTGGGAGCGAGAGCAGCCGCAACTCAACTCATCAATCAAATGGCTCTGCAGTGAGTGCTAACCCCGATTGGAATCAGTTTACACAGTTCGGTTAATTGCCTCAATCAAGACCGCAGAATCTGGGTTGGAATGGATTGGCGTTGGGCTTGATTAATATGCAAGGGCCTCAGCTCGAATCACAGTTCATTAAAATCACCAAAATGTTATCCCTGTAAATATGTTTGAATTATATATGCACATATAAATAGTATTGTGTATGCACAAGGCATTGAAAGCCTGCAGTCAGGATAATGCTTAAATGCGCAGGATAATTACTGCACACAGCAAAGTGGTTATAGTCGCAAATGGAATTCAAGCAGGCTTTCTATCATATCTGTATATGTGTGTGCTGCATATGTCAATATATTAT
Source organism: Drosophila flavopinicola (assembly GCA_035042425.1). NCBI lineage: Eukaryota > Metazoa > Arthropoda > Insecta > Diptera > Drosophilidae > Drosophila > Drosophila flavopinicola. The sequence continues at coordinate 364,685 of JAWNLL010000405.1, forward strand.
TAGCTCATAATTAACTTGCACAACTCTTGGAATGTAGCTGCAAAGATATCTGAACAGTATATTATCAATTCACGCATAATCCAAATTTCACTCAGAAACATTTGTAAAGCACAGCTATAGACATACAAATAAATATACAGTCACAACTAGTTTGAATTCAACTAAATCAAGTGGGAAAGGATTATCTTCGGCGTGCCGAAGATTTTATACTTTTCGAACCTTTAGACAATTTTCACTCTGCCAACTGCAGCACTTTCATATGCTGTAAAAATTCTTTATATCGTGTGGCATTTATTTTTTTTGCTCTAAGAATATTTAATTTATTTCCAGTTGTATGGCAGCTATAAAATCTAGTAATCCGATCAGCCCGACTAATATCAATGAGATGTATGTTTAAATAATAAGTATCTGTGGAAAGTTTCATCGCGTTAGCTTTGAAAACATGGGATTTATGGACAAAACCGACTTCCAGTTGTATTGGCAGCTATAACATATAGTAGTCCGATCCAGCTGGATCCGACCAATGTGCTGTCCCTTTGTATAATATATCTCTGTGCAAAGTTTTATCACGATAGCTCAAAAGCTGAGGGACTAGTTTACATACATACAGACAGACAGACAGACAGACAGACAGACGGACAGTCGGACATGGCTAGATCAATTTGTTTTGTCATTCTAAGCATACTGGCAGTAACTTTTGGGGGTCTCCGATGCTTCCTTCTATGCGTTACAAACTACAGCACAAACTTAATATACTATTGTCTTCGAAAAGAGTATAATGAACAAGTAAGAGTGCTCTAGTCGGGACTGCCCGACTAGGAGATACCCTGAACCCAGTTCTGACATCCATTCATACTTGCCTAATAGTGTGCATACATACAAGCACACACATACTGCAAGCAGTGCCCGCGGTTTAAGCAGTTATCTTGCTTTTTCACTGAGTCCCACACAATGGAAAGTAAAATCTTAAATAACTTCTGTGTTTATTGTCCGATCTTTTTAAAATTTGTAGGACATAACATTGGCTATAAAATGTGTGACCAAACCAAATTGCAAGGTCATACCTTCAAAAATGAGTTTTTGAATTTTTGGGGGGATTGGGGGTGGTATCAAAAAAGTGAAAAATTTGCTACATGTGTATGCTATTCGAGATTATACATGCCAAATTAGGGGCCTCTAGCTCTTATAACTTGTAAGTAATAGCCCAAAAACGATAGTCTGAAATCGAAATTTATCGATAACTTTTGAATGGGTCGAGTTATCGATAAAATGAAATAAACTTGATCTGTCCCGGCACTACGAGAACTTATATTCCAAATATGAAGTCTCTAGCTCTTGTAGTCTCTGATATCCGCGTGTTCATACAGACAGACGGACGGACGGACGGACGGACGGACGGACGGACGGACGGACGGACGGACGGACGGACGGACAGACAGACAGACGGACATGGCTAAATCGACTTGGCTGTTGATACTGATCAAGAATATATATACTTTATATGGTCGGAGATGCTTCCCTTATGCCTGTTACATACTTTTGCACAAAACCATAATACCCTTTTTACCCATTTTTAATGGGTTCAGGGTATAAAAATGCATATGCAAAAATCATTTTGACAACAAGAAAACCGAACAAAGCAACAGTTCCACAAGAGTTGACATTCGAATAACATCAGAAGTAAATAGTCCTTAATACTTCCATTGAGTGTGGTTTGGGTTTGACAAATAAGTTCTCAACAAAAAGGCAAGAACGAACAATTGGCTCAAGCTTATAACATTGAAATGGATCAAGAACTGCAAACGGTTCTGTTTTTTGTTTTCTTGACAAACTATTGCAAGGTATTTATTATCAAAGGGTTGCTTCGAATATAATCGACTACTATATAGAATAATACTTATGTAGAATCGGTCAGAGAATCAAGCATTTCATTTCATTTATATTTTTATGATGACTAAAAACTGTCAACACAGGAAAATATTTTCAACCATAAATTGCAGAAACATTAAATTGAATATTGCAATATGTAATGTAAAATAAAAAAAGAACATTTTAATTCATATTTATCTGAGGGCATTTTTTTATTCGAAAATTTGTCCAAGGATTGGAAAAACGCACAAAAAATCCATTCTGACCAAAAGTAATATAAACACAATCAAGAAGCTAAGTGAAAATAATAGAAATATTTAGCAAATAAGCCATTAAAAAACTGTCGAGTGTCAATTTCCCTAAGAATCAATAAAAATATTCTTAGTAAAATATTTTCTTATATTTGAAAATTGACTCTAAAACTGCTAGGTTATAAATTTTAAATTGTCAATTGTATTTATGTAAGCGTTCATTTTCAGTGTAAATATAAATATAAAAAGAAAAGTTGTATAAACAAACGTTTTTCCTAAGGCCACACAAGCAAACAAAAAAAAAGGAGAAGAAACAAGTAAGAGTGCTCTAGTCGGGAGTGCCCGACTACGAGATACCCTGAACCCAGTCCTTACAATCATTCATATTAATCTAAACACACACATGCTGCAGTACAAGCAGTACAAGCAGTGCAAGCGGGTCTAAGCAGTTAGCTTGCTTTTCGCTGAGCCCCACATAATGGAAAGTTAAATCTTAAATAACTTCTGTGTTTATCGTCCGATCTTATTGAAATTTTTGGGGCAAACAATTGTCGATAATATGTGTGACCAAACCAAATTGCAAGGTCGTACCTTCAAAAATGCGTTTTTTTAACTTTTGGGGGGTTTGGGGGGTGGTATCCAAAAAAGTGAAAAATTTGTTCATGTGTATGCTATTCGAGATTATACATGTCAAATTAGGGGCCTCTAGCTCTTATAACTTGTAAGTTATATCCAAAAAACGCTGGTCTGAAATCGAAATTTATCGATAACTTTTGAACGGGACGAGCTATCGATAAATTTTAATAAACTTGATCTGTCCCGGGATTAGGAGAACTTATGTTCCAAATATGAAGTCTCTAGCTCTAGTAGTCTCTGATATCTGTGTGTTCATACAGACAGACAGACGGACAGACGGACAGACGGACAGACGGTCAGACGGACAGACGGACAGACGGACAGACGGACAGACAGACGGACATGGCTAGATCGACTCGGCTGTTGATACTGATCAATAATATATATACTTTATATGGTCGGAGATGCTTCCTTATGCCTGTTACATACTTTTGCACAACTTCATTATACCCTTTTTACCCATTTTTAATGGGTTCAGGGTATAAAAAGAACAATCAATAGGCGTTTCGGAAACAATATAGTATAGACATTTGCATATCTGGCTGCTTATTAGCCAAATAGCTGCAAATGCCTGTATTTAGTTGGTAAGACAATAAAGTTAACAAGCTGAGAAAGCGAAGTTCAGGGCGTATAAATAGTTAAGCACCAGTCACAAGGATTAATGACCCGCAGATAGAGAGTCAAGAGGAGCTGCGAAGGCCAAGCCAAGGGCAGCACCACAAAGAGGGCAAAGAGGAGGCACGCGGACAGGACAGGACAGGACAGGCTGGGGTGGAGCCAGGGGAGGGGCGTACCACCGGGTTACGTACATTCCAAATTTGGAGCACATTAATCAATCCAATTAATATGAAAAAGGTCAGCGATGGCCCCGTCGACTACGCAACCAAGGTGGCCACCATTATTCCTAGACTATGTATGTAATACTCCAAATGCCATCGGAGAGCCTGCGAGTCGCATATGATTTACGAGCGAGCTTCAGCGAGGGTGCTGCGACAGACACCAGATCATAATTTATTGATATCAGGCATTCCATAGGCTTACATATACATATGTACATACATATGTATGTTGTGGGCGTTGTCAGGGGCTTTGGACTTTAGGTGATACGTTTACTTTCCCGACTGCAGTCAGTCTTCCCTTTAAACGAGGCTAGTTTTCGTGTTCCTAACAGCAATTAAAGCACAAACATAACCTACAATTGTTATTTTAGGTATTTTAATAACAACAAATCGGTGCTAGTAACAAACCAGAAGTTCTGATCCAAATTATATATCTTACATAGCCCCGAGCCTAGTTTAAAGGGTTTGACAAGAAAAGAAAATCAAAGTATCTATATTTTCTGAAGACCCATTTTGATTTAGGATATAGTACACAATTCACTATTCAAAAGTCTTGAAGTTAAGATCTACACTTCTTATTTATGGTATTATTTTATAACAATATTATTAATCAAAGTAATAAATGTTGTAAAGCAATTTGGTGATACCTAAATCTTTGGAATTTATATATTTACATATTATAAACTAAATGAGCGCCATGGTTGTAAAAATATAGATATCACTAATTTGTTAACGACCTCCACAAAATCACAATCCTAATATATTCATAAAGTTTCAGATTTACTTTCAGGGTGCAAATGTTTATTCAATGTTAAAAGCTCTCTGATTTTTCTGCTAGAAAAGAAGCATCTCAATTTCACAGCAACCATCTGGTAAGAAAGTAAAAGATATTAAAAAGCTGTCAAGTTAAGCTATGCACATAGTATTCCAGTAGCTTGAGCTTGAGTTTATAATTCCCAATTAGTTTAAGCGCATATTTAACTGAGATAATGCCTTAAGCATAAACGCTTGATATTTACACTCCCTGAGTCCTGCTGCTGTATTGTGTACTTAAAATCTCGATGCAAGCACATCTCTAACACACACACACAACACACACACACACACACACACATACACACACACACATGCAGAGAGCGACGCAAGGAAAAAAAATCGGTGACCTACAAAATGAGTTAATCGTTGCCCAAAGGGAGTGAGCAAAAGTCGGCTTCGAGCTCGGCGACAAAAACGAGTTGGGTTTCGGTTTCGGTTTCGGTGTCGGCTTTGGCTTTGGCTTCGGTTTCAGGTTCGGTCGGCAACAGTTGCCGAGTAGTTACTTTACATGTTTTGTATATTACAGTAATTATGTGTATGTGCCTCATACCTGCGACGACAATTCCAATGGGGATGGGCTAGGCGAAGTTGTACTTAGACCATAATTGAACGATTTCACACGCGAGCCCAAAAGCCACAAAAAATCAGAGAGAGAAAGAGAGAGAGAGAGAGAGAGAGAGAGAATTGGAGTTTTCTTTTTTTGTTTTTTGTTAGACTTTACAGTTGTATTTTAATTGAACAATATTCAAGAATTTTGTACATTCATACTTAATACACATTTAATTAGTTTTCAAAAAATGCACTAAACGTATAAACTTGAATAGCATATATATCTAAAATTAAAAATAAAAAAATATAAAACAAACAGGATACACGTACAAATACAATAAATGCTATAATATATATAGATATAATAAAAACTCCTGCACCACCTGCAACGTTAAAATCAGTTTAAGTTCCGGAAATGAGCCTGGCACAAAAACCTTAGTGCGGATTTGCAACGAACTTTATTTGCTCCATAGTAGCTCCATTTGTTACCGTTTTCAGGATGGTATTAAGACACACAGAGATAGAGTTAGGGAGAGTAGTGTGAGTACGAATTGGGGAGTTGGGCAAATCATTTGGTATGTAATCATGTTAGTTTTCAATCCAAAAACAATTCCCGCATGCTAGTTCACACGCTCAATGTCCTCGTCCTAGTCCTCGTCTTCGTCCTCGTCCTCGCTCTTGGGAGTGGGAGTGGGAAGTTTGGGGGAAATGTTACAAAATTCGAGTTTTCATAGTTTGTTTTCCTTTCATTTTTTTTGTTTTTGGTTTTTCATTTTTTTTGTTTTTAAGTAGTTAGTTGTATTTTGTTGTAGTTGTAGTTGTGCCACGTTAGCACGCACTTAAATAATTACATACATACATACATATGTACTTATGTATAGCACACATACATATACGCATACGCAAACATATGCATTAATGGTAGGTACATCAATTTTTAATGTCAACAAACCGAGAAAAAAAACGAACAAAAAAAATTGAAATTCTTTTGTAGGTATACCGTTAGTCGATACATGTTTTATGTGTGTGTGCGTGTGCGTGTGTGTGTGTGTGTGTGTGTGTGTGTGTGTGTGTGTGTGTGTGTGTGTGTGTGTGTGTGTGTGTGTATCTATTGGCCGCTTAGTTTAAACATCAACAACCATTTTCTTATGAATATCCGTATTGCCGACTACGGAACAGAACTCATCGAAGGAGATTTTGCCATCCTCATCCTTGTCGGCAAAACAGATGGTCTTGTCCACAATCTGTTGCAGCTGCGTGTCCTTCAGATTGTTACCCACCATCATTTTCAGCACCTGAAAGAGCTCGCCATTGGATATGTAGCCATCGTTGTCCATGTCATAGATGCGAAAGGCGAAGCGCAATTTCGATAGCTTATCGCCGCGCACACTGAACTGCGAGACGCCCTGGATGAACTCCTTGAAGTCCACCTCGCCATTGCCATCGGCATCGAATATGTCAATGACGCGCTGCACGAGCGGATTCTGCTGCAGCTCCGGCAGCGACATAAACTCATCTATGCTCAGTGCACCCGAATTGTCCAGATCCAGCTTGCGGAAACGTTTGCCCAGCCGCCGGATCTCATCCGCATCGAAATTGGAGCACATGTCCATTGGCAGCGAGGTCTCGTTACCCATTTTGCGTTGATTTGTTCGTTCAAGTACTTCAGCTATCACTCAGCTATATATATTTGTATCTAAAAAAAGGAGGAAAAAAATTTAAAATTCCGTTAGCATTATTTGTTGTTTAATTTCACATCAATCTGTACTCACTTACTTTGCCGTTGTCTACCTTATCCCTTCAGACGCACATCCTGCAAACAAACAAGCAAACAACAACAATCAACACTTTATTTTTATGTATCGTATCGATTTTTCAAAACGCAGCGCAAATGTTTTGTTTGTTTTATGTCCGAAATGTCCGAAATGTGTGCAAATCAATTGCTGTTAATCTCAATGTCTGTGCACATATGCATATAGACACATAATATATGTGCGGATATATTGTATAAATTGAAACAAGTACCGTAGATAAACAAACAACAAATACGTATACGCAGTGTGTGTGCTTCGGACTCGCTCTCAAGTCTCCGTTTTGGCTCTCGAAACTCGCTGACAGCGGAACCAAAATGCACATACAAAAAATCTAACTGCTGCGAATCCTGTGTGCAGCCACCCCGTTGCTTCGTTGGTTGCTTGTATGTGTCCTTTATGATATCCTTGGGAGCATAATCGGTCCCACAGGCTAGGAAGACGATGATTGTACGGAGCGAGCGTATGTTAAAGCTGGAGAAAAATCGATAATACCATCGATGCTATCGATGCTTTTCACAATTTTGCTGCAATCGATTGTTTCTGGCCTGCATCGATTGTTGGCTCCAGGAACTTAAGAGCAAACATATTTGCACATTTCTATTATTTATTTACATGATAACAAATAATCCATTAATAAACATTCGTATTATTCGCATTAAATGGAATTATCGAAGGTGTATAGTACATATATACAAAAACAATCGAATAGTGTGCTACTGTATTATTATTGCATTTAGCCCATTTTTTTAATTCCACACATTTATCTTTTTGGACAACGTCATACCGATGTAATTGTGAATGTAATTGTAAATGAAAAGCCGAAAACTTATTCCAACAAATACTTTTTATTTCGACTACTTTCAAAAACATGAGTTTAAATGATTTTTTGGCGCTTTTAAAAGTGGTTAACAGTTGCTGTTAAGTAGTTTAGGGTGACCAGCGCATGTGAAAAATTAAACACTGATAGCGCGCGCTATTTAAAAATTATGGCACACAGTAAAAAAAAAAAAAATTCACTTAATACTAATATACAACTTGTATATTCACTTTACTTACGGAATATACATATGGTAATCGAAACTTATTAGCAAAATACATACAATTTAAACACACAAGTTGGACAACTTCTTATAATTTCAACTCCTTTCGTTTCTCCTGCAGGTAATCCTCTTCATCTGTGCTAACTTCATAAACATCCAGCGATTTGGATCCGTTTCGTTCTTTCTTTTGGTGTGCATCATTGAGTTTATTTTGTATGCAACTGTCATTTTTGTCCCTTGACTTCTTCAGTTTATTTTCTGACAGTTAAAGGAAGAATTAAAATTACCAGGCGATAAAAGTTGATTCCCGAATTGTACAACTTACTTTGAGCAACTCGTTCGAGTTCGTCCTCAGTATCGGGTCCAGACAAATGTCCTTGCTGCGTTACATCCTCAAAATTTGTATCACTCTGCTGTGGACTAGCTGCAGCTACCATCTCTACATCCTTGTCGTTGTCGAGCTTCGGCTTAAGCGACTCATCATACAGCTCCTCATCGCTTTCGGGCTCACCCAATTCGTCTGTGTTCAACGCATAGCGACGCCAGGGCAAATACTTTTTAAGCGCATAACATTTTTCGATCCAGCTGCGCGTCACAATTTTGCCCTTGCCCTTCACTTGATTGTACTTGGGCGTGTTTCTGAAGGCGCAGCTGCCAGGATTAAAGTATATTTAAAATAGATTAGTTTTGACATCGATTGGATGATTGGCAACGGTATTTACTGCTAAAGTCAGCATCGTTTTTTCTTTAAAGCTAAAATCTGTATGTTGCTTAATTAGTCATTTAGTAAAATTTAACAATGCCAATCCATCAGGCCAGTGAACAACCAATCGATTAAACAGCAAGTAATCCATCAAATAGTAAAACAGACAACCAATCAATCAATAAGACAATCAAATAAATATACCTATAATTTGGTTGCTTACTCTTTTAACATAAAGTTTATACATAAGATCATATAATCGCTTACATAAGATGCGTACAGCCCGACTCCCAGTCCGTTTTGTACTTGGCGCCTAGCGCTAGGGCTTTGGAACGCAAGTGCGCACGATCCGGATTCTGCAGTGGAATATACAAACATAAATGAATTTCCGAATATGTAATAAAATACACCAATGCTCACCTGAATGCCACTGATAACCAAAACGACGCCACGCAGCAGCTGATTGAACGGCAGATATTGAATAGGCCGCTCAACAATGACTTTTTGCTTCTTGGCCGCCTTCATCACGATCTCGGGTGATGTGGAGCTGCGCTTCTGAGCGGTCACAGCAGTCGGCTTGGAACTCTCATTGGCAGCAGCAGCTGCCGTTGTTGTTTTATCGATTGACTGTCGTTTGCTTGGCGGCTTCTTCTTCTCCAGCTCCTTGGCCAATTCCAATCGTCGTCTGCTCTTGTCCGCTTCAATGTGCTTGCTCAAACGCTGCTGCCTAGCACCCTCAACATGGGCATCCTCCTCATCTGGATCATCATCGCCAAACAGCAGCGAATCACGATTGCGATCCAAGGGCTTTGTTTCCGACTTGCTGGAGTTGGAGGTGGATACGGACGTGGAGACGGAGGCTCTTGGGGTCATAGGCGATGCCTGCACTTTTGTAGTAGAAGCTGGTCGCGTATCGCTAAGTCGACGCAGTGCAGCTGGCGAAGCGGCATCTCTTATAGCCGCTGCTGTGCTGACCGCGGGCTTGTCACCCTCATTTCGACTGGCCTTCCAGCGCTGAAAGAGCGCTAGGGAGGCCTTGCCATCCGGCTCCGAATCAGTGGAGTCCTCGCGCAGCCTAAAGGCACCGAGACCAGCGCCGGAGTTGTATTTAAACTTGTCGGGCACCAAGCATTTTTGCTTCACAGCGTTCACATGCGCCTTAATGAAGGACACACCGTACTGCACATGTTTGTTAAAGGGCTGCGTGCAGACGATCTTTACCAGCTTCCATTTGTCCGGCAGAGCTGTCGAGCTCAATGCATCGCTGCCGAAGCAACGCACACGATTCAAATTGCTCGAGTTCTTGCTCTCGATGGGCGTCATAAACGAGCTGGAGAGCAAAAGCTCCTTGAAGTCATCCGACTGGCAGCCGGTCTTGCTGACGAGCACTTCGATGAAGGCCGCATGCTCGTTGCCAATGTCAATGCCAGTGATTTGTTGCGGCTCCTCAAACTCTAGAATGACATGCGCCGATTTCTCACCGATCGCTTTTGTCTTCCATTTCTTGGTGGCATTCTGCTTTAATATATTGCCCGCAACATGCACCTGAAATGACACACACATTAAGCCGTTGCTGGCACAGATGTATGGATTTGTCTTACCGCATCTTCGCTGCTTACTTCGCGCACAGATTTAAAAACTCCGATCGGCATATTTCAACACAATTTGTTTTGGCCCAGACGCCGGGCATTTGTGGCGGACTTTTTCTGTCTATCGATATGTGCGATTACTTGTGCTATGTGGGGTGTGATCGATATTATAAAGCTATTCCGTCATTTGATTGTGCTTAGCTTTAAGCACATTTAAATCTAAGTCCAACAGGGTCAGTTTATGATAAGAGATTCTTATTAAATAAACCCAAATTAACATACAATTAGATTGTTTTGACAATATAAACGGCAGGATGTCCAGTCTGCCGATTTGTTTTGATTTTGTATTTAACAGCTAACTGAGTGTATACACCATAAGTCGAATCCAAATCAAAATCAAACGAAATCGTATGTGGTAAATTCTGTAAATTTATTAATTTATGCTTTCTAGTTACTATATCAATGCTCAAACTTCTTATTGCTAAAATGATTTCAGCTGATTTATAATTTTGATTTTCGCATCAAAATTAAGATTTAATATGTACCCAAATTGATGGTAACTGTTTATAATTTGCTTCAAGTTATGGTCAAATTGTTTCAATAATGTAAAAAACTGTCATACGCATAAGCAATTAAGCATTAAATTCCGCAGCTGCTGCTAAAATATTGCTGGTTAAGGTGTGATGCAAACAGGCAAATGCACATGCGATAGTTTCGGCTGTAGTATTTAAATCGGTATTTTATCGGTTGGCGCTTGCGGTCACACGACACAGCGCGCTGTGATTTGTTCACCAACATGATATCGACTTAAAAGTTTCCGCTCAAAATTGCTGCCACCAAATTCTTAACATAACTTAAAAACCATAAGAAGAAAACAATTAATGTCTGGGAATAATTGCTGACAGAGGCATGCACCAATATGAATCCTCTCCTGAATGAAATACAGCGCATTGCCACCGAACTGCGCTCCGACAAAGCGCCGGCGCGCAACAAGGCAGTCGAACAGCTGGACCAGAAGCTGAACAGCTCCCGCGACGCCCTCAATGCGGCACTACGGCGCAACGAGGAGCTGTCCTGGCAGGACATATTTGTGGCCGCCAAGGAGGCGATTTTCAAGGTATGTTTTCTAGCCTGGCGACAACTGCCGGCAAAAGACTGTTTCAATTTAAGTGAAGCGTGTAGAACAGCGCGCGGTTATCTACATTTGTTACATTTTTCAAAATGTAAACAAAAATATTTTGACTTTGATCCAATTGTTTTCCAAAAAGTAACATATTTGTGCTGTTAATCACAATGTATGTTTGAGTAATTGCAAAATACTTTCTTATATTATTATATTTCCTATTTCCCTTTTGTTTATTTATTTTTTGCTAAACTATTGCATTGTATCGAAAACTATATTTAATGTGCATTTACATATTCATGCTAATTTTTTTGATTATTCTTCACAACTTTTATGACATAAAACATGCTACAAATTTAAGATCTATTTGTGATATACAAATTTTATTTGATAGACAAATTTTTGATTAAATAAAACGGCAATTGAGCAGCCCCCGCACTGCTTTGAAAAAAATCGGAGCTTTGTTGTTAAAATTAAAATGAAATTTATGTATATGAGCGGCATTATCAAAGCCAACAAAAAGTGGCCACTTCTGCTTAACCCAAATCCTGCTTATGCTAATTGTTCATATTTTTTATTTGTGACAAACATTTTAATGTATTTTGACAGCATGCGTTTAACTTGAAGGATGCAAGCCAGAAGACAGTCAAGCCCCTGGCGGACAAATGCTATTTGTATGGCAATGTTATGGACAAGATCATTGACTACAATCTGGAGAGTATGCAAGCATATGTGACTCTAACCCTCTTACACATTAGCTAATTGTCTATTTGCATTCCTTTTGACAGTGGGACGCGGCAACAGCGGTCACTTTCTGGCCAAGTCAGCCATATTCGATGCCTTCGAGGAGGGCATTAAACAGGGCATCGTCGTCCGTCACTTTGGCGTTAATTTTGTCAACATGCTGGACAGAGGCATCTACCTATCGCCCCGCTACATCTCCAAGCTGAAAGTCAGCGAGTATAGTCGTAAGTTATACCTGTTATGGACTCTAATCTCTATTAACCTGTTGACTTTGTTAAGGCGTTCTCTCATATCTGTTCGAACTGAACGTGGATAAGGATGAGTTCCTGCGCTCCAAGATTATCAAATGTATTACGAAAACGGTTCAACTGGCCCAGCAGCGTGCCCAGCTGCATGCCGATCTGGCGGAATATTTGCCCACGCTAAGCAGCTACACGAGAACCGCCAGCAATGCAGAAAGAAAAACCGATATTGTGCGTCTATATCATTTATTCATTGGCGAGGCAAGTGCATTCAATTATAAGTAGCCTGAGAATGAGCCAGAAATAACCTGTTTCCTTATCCTTTCACAGCTATCGGTCAACTATCACCATACACTGTGCGTACACATGCAGGAGATTATGCCAAAACTCTGCGACTTTTACAACGAAGACGCATTCCGCGATGATGCCAAGAAAATATTCTTCGAGTGTGTCATAGTATCGCTGCAGGCGCTATATCCGAAATTAAATAGCAACGATTTTAGCACATTCAACGTGCCCATTAGCGATGGCTGGTCGCAAACCATGCAAAAATTGCGTACCATCATCGATATGGAGATAAGGAAGCACACACAGGGACGCGGCAAACTATCCGTACTGAGCACTGAAAAGTTTTCAGAGTGCTTCATTAAAATGTCCGCGCTTGTCACCTACATTGTAAGCGAGCTTGTGCCTTAAGTTATGAACGAATTTAAATGAGTGACACTTTGCAGGTTACGTGGCATGTGGAACCAGATGCAGAGGAGATGCGAGGCAAACGGGCCAGGCTCGATAAAATTGAACCCATAATCAAATTAATTGACATGCAGGAAACGAGTTTCAGTGCCGTATGGTAGGCATATCATAATTATATGGGAATGTTCAAATTTCTTGTGTCTTAATGTATTGCCCTTGCTTGTTGCAGGTTTGCCATATTCGCAGAGCTGCTGCAAGTGAGCACCACGATTATAGACCTGACCAACTATGAGGAAGTGCGTCTGGCCACGCTGCACGTCCTCCAAATCTATGGCAATGGCTATAATTTGCGTAACGTGCGCCTCTGTCTGGCTAGCATACTGCAAAGGGAGCAGCAGCTGCTGGAGTTGCGATCGATGCCCGACAGCTTCTATACACAGATTGCCACACATCTGATAGCGGAGACACGTCTGGCTGCCGATGAGATAATGGAGAAACAAATCATACTGCAGGCTCTGATTAAACATGGCAAACTGAGTCCCAAGCTCTGCGCCAGCTTGCTGCAGAGCATCACAACGAACGAGATGCTGCGACGGAACGAGTGCATCGCCACCATACGTGACATTTTCATCAATGCCGATCCATGTGGCATTGACAAGGCCACCGCCGATCTGGAACCAATTATAAAGTGGGCCTACGCCAGCGAGAAGAGCAGTGCTGCGCAGATGATCCACAACATAGCGGCCATTGATCAGCAACTGTTGGCCGACACATTTGCCATTGGCATCATTAATTTTCTCGACGAGCTGCAATTGCAGCAAGTGGACACTGGTGCCACAGCAGCCAGTGTCAATTTGCAGCTACTGCAGTACAAATACAATAAGCAGCTACTCTGCCTGGACAGTGAGTTCCAGCTGCAGCTGTTGCGTCCGCTCGGGGCGCACAGTGAGCCGGCGGCAGGCGTCAGGAGCTGCCTGTTTCAGCACAACTATGAGCTGCTGATGCGCATGCTGGACCCAGCGATCACAAATGAGCAAACCGCCGGCGCCATGATCAAGGATCTGAAAAGTCTCCATAAGCTAGTCTGCACCATGGAGCGCTTGCTCCACTACAATGTTTTCGATGAGACGAACTTTACACAATGTCCGCTAATAAAGCGCATCGGCTTCTTTCTCAGTCACATCGAGGTAACTTGATTCTCACAACACATTCACAAACATACGATGGTAAAATATTCGTGTTTTGTCCGCTTTCAGATTCAGTATACGGCTATGCAGCCGGATATTAGTCGCATAGACGACAGCGATATGCATGATATTCTGGAACTGCAGATGGCCGTCCTTGACATATTCCATTCAAATGAGATATTATTGCGGTATATGGAAAAGGAGCCGATCGAGATGCTGCTCGAGTTTATAGGCGCGCTACTAAGACGCAATTGTAAGAATAACAGCTAATGGCTTAAAGCTAATACGATTTAGTAATAGTATTCTAATCAATACTAAATATGAATACGAATAGTAAAATTTTAACATACAACCATCTGCATCATTATAAGTATTTTGTGTAGCTCTGAGTCAGATAAATTGTCGGATCCCTTATATTGCTTTAAAGTTAAAAGCTGAATTTGTTGAGTTACTCATTTATTCAACATGCTAGCACTAAATTGTGATGATTACAGCTCTGAATATAATATGAATTGGAAATACAAGAGTTATGTTAAAATGATTACTTAAAATAGATCTCGAAAACTTTGTTACTGCATGCAATTCGAATATAATTGTTTATTTAATCGTAGGCACTCGAAAGGAACTCACGGAGAGTACAGATCGTACAGCTTTGAGCACACAATGCCTACGCATCCTGGGCAGCCTGTGCGCAAACAGTTCGTATAGCAAGGACGCATTTACTCATATATCGAAGAATGTTAAGGAGCACAGCACGCCAGAAGATATACTGTTGGTTTTTAAGGTAATTACAAAATATGTTCTCTTCTACATGGAAATCGAAAATAAATCTGATGACTTTTAGATGCTATGCTGCTGCAAGAGCTTATCGGATGAGTGCAGTGATTGGCTGGCGGGAAAAGTGAAGAGCGTGTTTCAGCATCACTATACCAATGTGGATATCATTACCCAGGTGGTGGATCAAATACCCAGTGAGTCGACATCGTGCCATCGTACCAACTATACTATATGCACAAATCTAAAATGGTTTCAACAACTTGCAGCTTTCACTTACTTTGTGTACGGCAATGAGTATCTGCTGGATGATATGCTTAGTGCGATGCTATCGCTGATGAAGTTGGCACTAAATAAGTCATATCCAACCCCATTGGCGGTCAACATTGTGCGCTCCGTGGCTCTCATAGCACAGCGCTGTCCCAACATCTACGCTATGGAGAACTTTGCGGTAATATGCCGTTCGGTGGCCAGTTTTCTATCGATGCCAACGCTGGAGGTGCGCTTTGCTGCCATCGCCACGCTCACTCTTCTGCTGAATACGACTTATTGTGTGCGCGATTGCGATGAGGACACCGTCGATCACCGTGCAGAGCATTTGCTGTTTTGTGAGCAGCTCTACGAGGTCATCGACTGGAGTAAGCTGACGGCAAGTGTTGGCCCATTTGAGAATATACATTGTATACCTAATACTTGCCATACTTGCAGGATAACAGCAAGAATGTGTCGCAGAATGCCAATTCGGTGACCATGCAATCGCTGATTGCCTTCTTTGCCTTTAGCACGTTCCATCAGGAGATTATTTTGCCCGTTCTAATGAAGTTCTCTGCGAGCCATAAACTAACTGAAGGTGGCTTTCAAAAATATGCTTGTGAATGTGCTTGTATTCATGCCCTTACATATCCATTGTAGTGGATTTCTGTGCCTTGACGAGCGTCGTGCAGTGCCACAAGCTGACGATGCGCGAACTAATGACGCCCTATGCCGATACCCTGCTACACAATTGGATGTCGATGTGCGGGCCCGTATCCAAGTGAGCAACATGCAACCCAAAGATTCTCGCGAATCTTGTACATTGTTCATAATAAATACAATAATATCTGGCAGATTTCCCTACTTCCTCTGCTATGACTCGAAGGAGGCATTTCTTAAAGCTCACGCTAAAAGCATTATGGCTTACACATTCCTCTACCGCCAGCCGGAGGATATCATTCGCTATAAGCGGATCATAAGCGAGCAGGTATGCTGCCCGTCCTAATATGCCACCGACTGATTGCTGATCAGCGCTCAAGCCCAAGTTTTCAGAGCTAGAGGCTCTGCAAAAGAAACTAACAAATACGTCGGCTTCAAAAGCTACCAAGAAAGCTACCAGCTAGTATATAGTATTATATGCTAATCAACCAATTGACACTTGTTTTAGGAGGCCATGCCCATACTGAAGGCCTACATGGTAACGGATAGAAGAGAATGCGCTGAATCGCAACATGCGAACTTTCGCACAACTCTCGATCATCTCGAACAGAATCTAAAGCAGTTGGACATGAAACCCTTGAATGTTGGACTTAGTGCGACATCGCTGTACGAAACGATCCGACTGCTGGACGATAAGAAAGAGTTGGCCAGGATATTTGGCCGCTCAGTGCCCAGCAACAAGACACCACAGTGGTTTAATCTTAGCGCCACTTCGCTCTTCATATCGCTGTGCGAGCATATGGTTAGCAGTTGCCCCACCTATTACACCACATCGACTAACAATATTTTCCACATTCTATAGGTGAAAGTGAAAAATTGGTCAAAGGATACACGTATCCAGGCCATGTCGATGCTTATGTTTGAGCACAAACTGGTCCTGATTGAGCTGCTGGGCATATTAAAGACCGATTGCTATCGGGCAGTGCTCTCCAGCCACATATTGTACAGTTTCTTCACCTACTGCACTATTGCCGACGCAATTCTCGACGCGGCTAAAGCATTGGAATCATCGCCACACTCGAATGATTTGTTAATTCAAGTCAATTGCGCTTACTTTGTGCGCGACATTTGGTTCTTCATTTGCCGCTTTTTGCTGCACAGTGAGTACGCCACGCTGCTTCCATAATGCTACTGCTAATTGCTGCCACTTTGCTTTCAGGTAATTGCAGGCAGCTGCACCGAGCTGCACTGGAATACGTTCGAGTGATGCTTACCACATGCAGCTTTAAGTCGCACGACTCCACCGCTCATCTGGATGAGATAGCCAAGCTGTTGATTGCCTGCATGCAGCACGTGAAGACCAGCCAGCTGAAACTCATGGCTGCCGACGCATTGAAAAAGTTCGTCATTCTGTACAAAAAGCAGCTGAACGTGCAAGCGCTGCTGGATGAGTCCGACGAGGCTGCAAATCTGCAATCGCTGCGGGATCTGTGCGAGTCAACGCTGCCAGGTGTCGAGCAGCTTAGCGTAGTCGATTGCATTCGCGCATTCCTAAAGCCCAACCGGCTGGAACGCTTACATGGCCTGCGTGAATATGTGAGCTCTTTTCCTTATCATATATTTTAAAGCACACAAAATAATGGTTGTCCCTATTTGACAGATTGCCGAGCACAAGGCGGAACTACAGAACCATGAGCAGCTGTTATTTGAGCTAATCAATCGCCTGATTCGCATGGTGCGCGAGTCCCCAAAGCAGGAAAGTAGCCTTGATGCAGTCAAATGTCTAGCCGAGATTGGGCCACTCAAAATGAAGCGTAGTTCGTATTACTTTCAAAGCGAATTCGATGACATTCAGCAGGTAGCTTATACGGAATCAACAAATATCTAAGTGATTCAAAACTGTGTGGTTTTTTAGCTGCAATCCTCAGAGCGTCCAATTGTACAGTTCCTTGGGGTCATCATGGACACGCTGGAGAAGTTTTTGTACGACTTCAATACCAGCACACAGCAGGCGCTCATCCAAGTGACTGGCCATGTGGTCAACAGCAAGGACGGCGCCAGTTTGTTCGGTTTGTGGCCAACAACTGCCCAAAAAGAACCAAATTGATGAAGACTTTCTTCCGCCCGCAGCTCAGTATCCGCACTTGCGCATCTTCCAAACAACACCAACTAGAGGTGGTTTCCTCAACCCTTCCGGCAGCATTCCCGCCATCGATTGGCTGGCTGTGCTCAAGGCCAGCGAGGAGCTGGACTACGAGCCATGGCTGTGCATGTTTATGGGCTTGGTGTTCAAGGAGTGCGGCTGGCAGGGATTCGATGCATTCGCTGCGAAGTCCTTTGGCTTTGCCAGCGCCTGTCTGCAGCCGTTTATCAAACTCCTGCTGGCTAACAAGGAGGTGCATCTGGCCAGCTTGTGCCCAATGCTTGAACACTTCTTTCAGTGCTCCGCCAATAAGGTCAAAGGCGTTTACCAGGATAAGCGTGTTATCAAGCGATTCCTTTATATATGTGAATGCATACGTCTTGTTAACAATTGGTATGTCCAAAAGAGCAACAGATTGCTCTATCTCTATCGATATGCCTTTCACTATCTCTCTCTCTCTCTCTCTGTCTTTAATCCATGCCGCAGGAGCATTCCCATCAATCTTGGCAATGTGGTCAAGGCCAGCAATCATTGCCAGGCGTATTTCCTCAGTATTATGTATCTGGAGTTGTGGGCCTCCTCGGCCAATGGGAATATCATAGCAGATGAGAGCTTTCAAATGTCCGCTAAGACGGTAACTGAATTTTAACAGAACTTAACAATTAATACATTTTGTTGAAGCTTTAATGTTTTCTGGTTCATCCCATATGATAGGCATATACATCCATTGGCTGCCTGGATGCCATTCCGGGCTTTCTGGACCCGTTGCGTTCACGCGTCGATTATCTCAGTCTGAACGACAACTTGTCTGGCATTTTACTGGAATCGGATAATGTGGATGTGTCCCGGAGTCAGATGTGCGTGGACATTATGAAGAGCAATGGCATGCTATCGCTGGCCAATCTGTATCAGCGTGCCAGCGTGCCGGACATGAAAGTGGACTATGAGGTGCTGTGGCGTCTCTGCCATTGGGACGATCCGATCGATGGCCATCAGAAGGTGAATAGATCGAACAGCATGGAGTTGGAGTACAATAAGCATCACTACATGGCGCTCAAGAGCATCAGCAAGCGGGAGGACGAGACCACCGTATCGGCCATCAGTAATGCCTATCAATGTGTCCAGGCCATCTTGCGGGACATCAGCGTGGAGTGCCTACAATCCGTATACAAGTATTTGACCTGGCTGTGTATGCTGCAGCAGACCGAAGACTTTTGTCAGGTGTGTGTCCACAAATCAACGAGAGAACAAATGTTAAAACAAATATAAGCTAGTGAAATCTATCCTCGACTCGAAAAGAGTATATAATCTTTGGTACGCCAATGATAATCCTTTCCCACTAGTTCTTATTTCTTTGATCATCTTTCAACCAAGCTACACTAATAATAATCTTGCTTCTAAGTGATAATGTTAATGTTAATATGTCTTAATTCGCTTACAGATTCAGTTTGGACAGCAATTGGCCCCCTCTCAAATCAAGGATGTGTTCAACAAATGGCGCACAGAACTCAATCTCACATATGGCAACTTCAGCTGCCAGGAGCAAATACTTGCCCATCAGATAACGCTGTTCAAGATGCCCGGCATGCGAGCGAATCGACGCATTAAGCAGCACTATTTGCAGAATCCCGTGGACACGTATCTGCTGAAATGCATCCGCGAGTGCAAGGCGGCAGGCAAACTGAATCTGGCCACCAAATATATTGGCACGCTGCGCGCTCTGCCCGAGATCAAGATGCCCACGAAGGCAAGGCTTCGATTTTATAGTACATTCAATTTCTAGATATACAATAACTGGTAATGCTAAACTTTATAGATCTCTGTGCTGCTGGAGGATGCGGATGTGAATGTGAAGACGGGCAGCTATCAGATCGCCAAGGCCATATTGCGGCATGTGACCACGAACAGCGATTTCCAGTACTGCCTGGAGCGTGTGCCAGCATTGCGGATGCAGGGCGAGTTTCTGCTGGACTGCAATGCCGAGAGTTTTGCCAACACGCTGCAGCATAAGTTCATGGCATCGCTCAAGCTGCTGGATCACTTTAAGGCGCACAAGGCGGCGCTGCTGGAGATGCAGCCCAATATGATCGATTGGGACACCTTCGAACAGTTCGAGATTGAGAATCGCATGGCGGTCCATGCGGTCATAGCCAAATATGCGGATCGTGAGTATCAACAGCTGCACGACTACTGTCAGTCGCAGGAGTATCAGACGCTCGTCGACATCATCCAACAGAATCGCCGCTTGGCCGGCACAGTTGTTGTTAGTCGCGAGCAAGCGGATCGTGACCGCCAGTTGGGCGCAATCAATTTGAAGCGTTTCGCCAATCTGGACGAACAGGAGCTGAATCGCATCGAGAGCAATCTCACGGAGCATCTGTGTACAGCGATCTCGCATTACATTACCTACTGCCAACTGGATGAGGGCTTCTCGTGTGCCGAAATTTATCGCATTATTGCGCTATGGTTCACCAACGATCAGAACCAGACGATGCTGGACACAATCAAGGATTCCATTCAGCTGGTGCCCAGCTACAAGTTCATTTGTGTCGTCAGCCAGCTGGCCGGTCGGCTCAATTCCAAAAATGCCGCCTTTCACAAGATGCTCGTCGATTTGCTTGTACGCTGCGGCCAGGATCATCCGCAGCAAACATTCTACAAGCTGTATCCTTTGGTCTATGCCCACATGGACGGCGAGCATAGCAACACACAACGCGCCACCATTGCCAAGAAGATAATTCGTCTGATCTGTAAGGCAAATCCCGATGCGCTCGAAGCAAGCAAACAATTTGAGCTGATGTTTCCAGGTAAGCTCTGCCCGCATAGTTAATCACTTTAATTCTCAAATTGAACGGTTTTTATTGTTTCAGCGCTGATTGACTTTGCCAACAACTACATTTCTGTGGGCCCAAATGGAAGGCCCAACAGCAAAGTGGTGCCCGCCATGCTGGCAAAGCTGAATCAACTCAAATTGAATCTTGTACAGTGTCCCACAATAGACCTGGTTGTGCAGCCCAGCAAGAAATATAATATAACCAGTAAGTGGAGATGGCAGGAGATCAGCCTATAAACTGTATCAATTGATAATTGAAGCAGGAGCAAGTAGGCACCATAACGCATCAGCAAATTGCATTTCGGTACATCAAATGTATTGCTTACTTACTCTCATCTATAATTCGCAGGTATTGTTAAGTGGACGGGCGAGTTCGCATTCTGTGGCGGTCTGAATGCACCCATCAAGGTGATGTGCCTCTGCTCGGACGGTGTGGTGCGTGTCCAGCTAATCAAGGGCAAGGATGATCTGCGCCAGGATGCTGTCATGCAGCAGGTCTTTGGCATTGTCAACGAGCTGTTCAACAGCGACTCAGAGTTCGCCGAGCGCAAGTTGCAGTTGCGCACCTACAAGGTGACGCCGCTTTCCATGCGCTGCGGCATCATCGAGTGGGTCAGCAATACGATCCCTATTGGCAGCTATCTGGCCGGCGATGGCAGCAGCGCACAGGGTGCACATCTCAAATATCATCCTAAGGACTGGAGCAATAACAAATGTCGCCAAATGGCAGGTGTACGTAAAATAGCCAATTCAAAATAGTTTGGATATATTCCTAAATCATCGCTAAAATTTAAATTTTCTTGCAATCTTGTGATCGAGTAATATTGTTGCTCATTTTTGATTCGCAGGCTGCGCTGAAAAAATCGCCAGAAGTACGCAGAAATGTCTACAAGGAGATTTGCGAGCATGTGAAGCCAGCTTTTCATTATTTTCTACTCGAGAAGTTTCCAATACCGGGCGAGTGGTTCGAGCGCCGGTTGGCGTACATCAACAGCGTGGCCACCACCTCGATGGTGGGTTACGTTCTCGGTCTGGGCGACCGTCATACCCATAACATTCTAATTGACACGCAGACTGCCGAAGTGGTGCACATTGATTTTGGTATGCCCCCTGACAGATCTCGGAATCAAGCATAAATATTAATAGGCATCGATTTGTGCATTTTACAGGCATTGCCTTTGAGCAGGGCAAGATTCAGACAACGCCGGAGACGGTGCCGTTTCGCTTGACACGCGATATGGTCGCGCCCATGGGCGTCTGTGGCACAAATGGGGTGTTTACCAAATCCTGCGAGGCCACCATGCATATTTTGAGGCGCTACAAGTCGGTGTTGATCACCATACTGGAGGTCCTGCTGTACGATCCACTCTTCATCTGGGGCGTGCTCTCCACGGAGCAGCAACAACAGCAGTCAAGTCAGTGCCTGCCTAAAACTATATATATATTTACAGTTATTAATTCAGTTGCATTTGTGCAGATGAGGAATCGAAGAACATTCTGGCACAACGTGTGCTCTTACTTGTTAAGAACAAACTGGAAGGCAGAGAGCCGGGCTTGCTCGAGAACTCAGATGTGAAGACGCAGGTGCAGCGTTTGATCAACGAGGCAACGTTGCCCAGCAATTTAGCCATGCTATATCATGGCTGGGATCCGTATCTGTGATGCACTACTTGTCACTCACCCATAACATCACAATTACATACATTACTCAGTTGTTATTTATTTTAAGATACTTCAGATAACCCTTAACCGAAAGTGCTTTTAATTAATCACATTTTTTAATAGATCGATTATATTTTATTTGAATGTGGACTAGATACAGTCAGACAGAATGTTGAATTGAATGTTAAACGAATTAAACGAAGTACAATTGAAAATAAAGAATAATTATATTTTAAAATTAAAAGTTTCAGATTATTAGAAGGTATTTAAAATGCACGCTGTTCCCACATTTGTTGCAAGGCTTGGGAAAAAATTCCCAGACAGCTATTTGATATAGTATAGTAACCCACTCAAATTTGTAGTTTCAACTTTGGCGCCCAATCGATATGTATAAGTAAACCGATGTCTATCGTTAGTCGTGCGTTGCGAGAGTTGCCAGACTGCAAAGCATACAACAAATTTGGATGGCAACGCTCGCGAGCCAAGCACAAATAAATAACATTAGCATTGAAGTGAAAGTAGAATTAAACACTTTCCATGCAGCGCTGAACCGCAACCGATATTGCCAAAGATTTGCGAATAATGAACACCGAGGCAAAGCCCGCCAACGATGGCCAGGCGGCGACAGGTGCCGGAGACTCCGCTGCGGATGCTGCGTCAATGCGCAACACAAGCATATCGAATGAATCGCCCGACGATTGGATTCGTTTGTCACAGTGGATGCACTGCTTCTGTGTGGTCACCTTCGATTTGAACCTGGGCCAGGCGCTCGAGTACGTCTATCCGCCGGCATTCATGCCCAGCGACCAAGAGGTGAGCAACATTTGCTACATGGCCTTCCCGGACTCCAATTCCGGCTGCATGGGCGACACTACATTCCATATGCGCCTGCGGACGCTGAATGCGGCACAGCCCCGGCTCACCCAGCTGCATCACTACAACTCGGAGTGTGCACCGGCGATGCGTTACGATGGCAGCCACTATTGGGGCTTCGTTTATTTCCGCCAGAAGCGGGATGCGAATCTGCCGCGCGGCTACTTCCAAAAGAGCCTGATCATCATTACTCGCCTGCCGTTCTTCAATCTGTACTACGATGTGCTCACCCAGCTGGCGCCCCGCTACTTTGATGAGGGCAACGATCTGCTGCGCAGCGCCTGCGATCAGATCAACAGCCAGTGGCCGATGCTCCTGGTCGGCCAGACGCTCAAGCTGCCGCTGCTCGAGTGCAACTATCAGATCTGCATACCCAAGGCGAGTAGCAGCAGTCGCAAACTGGCGATGGCAGCAGCAGCAGCAGCGGCAGCGGCACAGCAGTTGCCCTCCAATCTGGAGCCGGAGCTGCCCAAATCGATCAAGGTGCTGCCCTCCGTTAACGAGCTGGAGCTGTTCGATAGCCTCAGTTTTGTAATGGAGCATCTGTATACGCTGTGGGAGCTGATCATTACGGCAGAGCCAATTGTCGTGGTGGGCACCTCGCCGTCGGATTGCTCGCACATGGTGCAGGCTTTGGTGGCGCTGATAGCACCACTCGAATACTGTGCCGAGGCGCGTCCCTATTTCACCATACACGACAGCGAGTTCAAGGAATTTACGCAGGAGTGCGCCAATCGACCCATACCCGCCGTCATTTTGGGCGTCACAAATCCGTTCTTCGTGAAACTGCTCAAGGACTGGCCGCACATGTTGCGTCTAGTCGATAATCAGGTAATACACATTGATGTGGAGTGAAATAAGGTTTTTAAGTTTGGTTTTTTAATCGTTTACCAAAAGTCTTTCTAAGCAATATCCTCAGGTGGTTTATTTTTTTTAGAAAGAAAGTGGTCTTAATATTTCTTTTTTTTAATGTTTAAAAATTATATCTTTAACCTCAGCTTTATTTAAAATACGAAATAATCAAATGTACTTTAAATTAATTTAGTAAATACATCGGAAATCGGAGTTTCCTGAATCTGATTGAAAAAAATTTAATTAAATTTCGAAAAGTGATCAAAATGAAACCTAGCTCTTAAACTTTATCCAAGCTTTGCTTTACAACCCATTTGTCCTTCGACCTTACTGAAGATGAAGTCAAAAAAGTTTGATTTCTTTCAAAAATTTAACTTTTGTAGTTAGGCAGAAGGCTCTTTTAAGCATGTATATAAATATTTTCAACTTTTAATGATTTTAGGCTATAGCTATTAATGAGTCTGTTTTTATTTGGCCTATTTGCATTTTATTATATTTATCTGTTGTTGTTTGTAGCTAAATTTGATTACCTATCTTATTGGCAGCAGATAAAGCACTCATTTTGCGTGCAGCCACAATTTCGATTAGCTATCAAAATATGATGTTATTAAATCATTTGATAACACTTGAATTGCTGCTATTAGATACAAATATAGCCATACCCATTGCCGATTTATGCTAATGCTCCTCCTCCTGTGTCCTTGCAGAAGAACATGCAGCGACAGCAACATGAGCTGCTGCAGCTGAACAAGAATACACGAAATGCCAGCTCCAAATTGCCGCCGCCGCAGCCGAGTGGCAACAATCACAATATACTGAATGGCAGCCTGAGTGCCGCCGGAGACAGTTCCGCCGTTGGACTGCACAGCAAGTACCGGCCGTACCTGAAGAAGGACAAGGCGCTGATTAAGAAGGTGCTGCTCGGGACGAAGACCAAGCGGCCGGAGCATGTCCAGACGGCGCTGATACGGCGGCATTTGCTCGAGCTGACGCAGAGCTTCATGATACCGCTGGAGCGCTACATGGCGTCGCTGATGCCGCTGCAGAAGGACATCAGTCCGTTCAAGTCGGCGCCCAATGCCAGCTCGTTCAAGCTGGACGATTTTCTGGCCACCCTCGAGGCAGCCGGTCCACAGTTGACGTCGACGCTCAAGGGCGATTGGAAGGGCCTGTACAGACGCTTCTTTCGCTCGCCCAATTTTCGGGGCTGGTACGAGTCGCGGCATCGGGAGCTGCAGCTAACACTGCAGGATCTGCAGCTGCAGGCGCTGTCCGAGGCGAATCTGGAGCACTGGGCGCACGATAAGCAGGAGGTGGAAATAATTGATATGATACTCAAACTGAAACAAAAACTGAATCTCTACAGTGATAAGACACAGCTCGAGGGCAATGCGAATACCACCCAGCGGCAGATACGGGCCCAAATAGAATGCATGAAGGGTCTGCTGCCGCCCGACTTGAAGAATGTGGTGAATCTTTGATCGTTAGTGCCGTTCGTGCGCACTAGCTAATTAGCTAATTGAATAACCATTTTTGTTCAACATATTTGATATACTAGTAGTAGTTGAGAACTGTGTATGATATTTTGATTAATTGCCAGGCAGTTACAGCAACACAACAGCATCCCCCTCAAATCCAGGCTAAATACGATTATAATATATATATATATATACATATATACACATATATACTATAAATAGTTAGATGTGTGTGCGTGTGCTATTTGTTTGTTCATTTTCTTATACGATTTTAGTATGTAAGCTCATCCATTTGTGTACAAAACAAAAATAAATAACCATATCCACAATGTTTCCAAAACTTGATAATTGTATATGTATGTGTGTATATATAACTTGGCTACGTTTTAGTCACTTTATCAATGTTCACAACTTGTCCACTGCCAGCCAAATATCCTTTTTTGGTCAGGCTCAAGACAATACAATTATTCCTATTAATGTAAAATAAACAATAACTGATATTAATGACGAACTTGTTACTTTTTATACCCTGAACCCATTAAAAATGGGTAAAAAGGGTATTATGGGTTTGTGCAAATGTATGTAACAGGCATAAGGAAGCATCTCCGACCATATAAAGTATATATATTATTGATCAGTATCAATAGCCGAGTCGATCTGGCCATGTCCGTCTGTCTGTCCGTCTGTCCGTCTGTCTGTCTGTATGAACACACAGATATCAGAGACTACAAGAGCTAGAGACTTCATATTTGGAATATAAGTTCTCCTAATCCCGGGACAGATCAAGTTTATTAAAATTTATCGATAGCTCGTCCCGTTCAAAAGTTATCGATAAATTTCGATTTTAGACCAGCGTTTTTTGGATATAACTTACAAGTTATAAGAGCTAGAGGCCCCTAATTTTGACATGTATAATCTCGAATAGCATACACATGAACAAATTTTTCACTTTTTGGATACCACCCCCCAAACCCCCAAAAGTTAAAAAAACGCATTTTTGAAGGTACGACCTTGCAATTTGGTTTGGTCACACATATTATTGACAATTGTTTGCCCCAAAAATTTCAATAAGATCGGACGATAAACACAGAAGTTATTTAAGATTTAACTTTCCATTATGTGGGGCTCAGCGAAAAGCAAGCTAACTGCTTAGACCGCTTGCACTGCTTGTACTGCTTGTACTGCAGCATGTGTGTGTTTAGATTAATATGAATGATTGTAAGGACTGGGTTCAGGGTATCTCGTAGTCGGGCACTCCCGACTAGAGCACTCTTACTTGTTTTTTTTAGGGCTCTTTAAGATTTTACGTCTTATTTAAAACGTATATTAGTAAAGCTCATGCCAGTTGTACAAGATATATTTTTTTTTGTTTTGAAAAACATAATGGAAACAATTGAATTGAAGTATTCCTTGAACTATAATGTATCATAGTTTCGCGGGTAATTAAATTGAGTTGTTTAGACTCAACTTTGAAAATAAAACTTCATATATTGATGTGAAGCAAAAAATTTGATCAGTTTTGACAAGTAATGCTCCCTTTGAAGTCTAGGAATCGCATTTCCAGGGACTTGGGAGCCTATTCAGGAGTTGATTATGAGCGAAGAAGAATGAATAATTAATATGGAGGTCAAACAATGACCAAAAATGCTTAGGGATCGAAAATCAGATCAGTTTTGACAATGTTGTGGAATCTTTTCGAACCTTTATTTTTCTTGTTGTTCTTTGAATTGGTATCATATGCACTTACATTTTTCTTTTGAAATATTAAATTCAAGCAAAAATTAAAATATATGTTCTTTCAAAATATTTAATGACGTATATCTTTGCTATTTATTACTCAATTGAATTGAAAATTTTAGCATTGGTGAGTGTACCAGGAAATTGAGGTCAAACATAATTGGAAATTATGGGACTTATGGCAAAAACTGACTTCCAGTTGTATGGCATCTATGAGATATAGTGGTCCGATCCGGCCGGTTCCGAGCAATGTGGTGTCCCTTCGAATACTTAGTCTTTGTGCAAAGTTTCATCGCGATAGCTCAAAAACTGAGGGACTAGTTTGCATACATACAGACAGACAGACGGACATAGCCAGATTAATTTGACTTGTCATTCTAAGCACACTGAAGGAAACTTTTGGGTGTCTTCGACGCTTTCCTCTATGCGTTATAAACTTCAGCACAAACTTAATATACTGTTTTCTTCGAAAAGAGTGTAAACATGCTTAGAATATGCGTATCTTAATAGTTCCAAAGTTTTATTAATTTTGCCATTACTTGCCAATAATACCAAATTTTGTTACACATGCACACACACACAGACACACATACAATATTTATGAATTCACTCATTTTCCTGCGAACTGTACTGTATGGGAAAAACAATTGTCTTCAGCTCTCCGCCGACGGAAAGGACCTCATAATGGAAGCTATCCTTGACCGCTACCATGGAATGCACCTTGAACGGCTCATTGATGCAGTTGAAACGGAAATTTGGATACTTGGAGAGGGCAGAGACCATATCGTAGCCCTGGGACAGCTTGCCGGTCCACACGGACACCGTATCGAAGTCGAGACCCTCGCGATAGCAAAGCTTCAGCGCCTCCCCAATGCTACGGAACGTGTTCAGCGTGATAACGGCCGAGGGTCTGCCCCCGAAATAGATCTGCGGAAAGTCCAGGACGACAATGGGAGATCTGGGCTTCATGCGGGCACAAAGCTTCTGCTTGTCGTCCGGATCGAACTCCTCAATGTAGACGGTCTTGCAGCTCATGCGCTCGATCATCTTCAGAGTGTTGAGGAAGTTCGGATGCACAGCGATGCGCTCATCCATGAGCTCCATGCGAGCGCGCATCCTGCGAATCAGTGTTAGCCGCAGTGGCTCCTGCACAAGAATGCTGGCCACCAGACCAGTGCCGATGGGATGCACCAGATCCTGGACGGCGGCCTCGATCACCGCATTCATGTCGCCCGTCTCGAACAGTATGAGGATTTGGGGTTGGGCCCACTGCTTGTGGGTGCCATCGGTGGGATAGAGATGGACGTGGCGCTTCACCAAGTGCTTATAGATATCCTCGACGCCCTCGACGATGTTCGGCAAACCCTTGAAGCGCGGCAAAACATCAGCATCCTGCTCCTTCTCCGATTCGGCCGCCTGGCCGCCATCGTGTTCGTCTTCCATTGGGCTTTAGTTAGTTTTGCCTAAAGCCTGGGCATTCATTTGAAATGGAGTTGAGTTGAGGGCAAAAGCAAATGAGTGTTGAATGAAAAAGCAGCTTCCCATTTGTCGGCCGGGTCGGGTCAAAAGAAACTGGCTGACGACTTCCGCTTCCTGGTCCGCATGTGTACATAATCATAATTAAAATACTTTCACTGCTCCACTGTTGCCATTCACCGGACAGCGCGGACAGACAGACAGACAGGCGCAGACAGACAGACAGACAGATTGGTGGTGAGTTTGCTCATGCAGTTAAGAGCATCGGGCATTATCACTTACTCACTCAGTTGGTAACATTTGAAATCGCCTAGAATTGAAAGCGTCTTTGAATACCTTTAATATGTAGTTCAGATTCTTAAATGTTTTAAGCTTTTGTTTTAACAGACTTTCTTACATAACATTTTCGATATATTTACCATCAAATGTATTAAAAGTATTGTAATATTATATTTTTGCATTATCAAAATAAGACTTCGTGAGAAAGAAAACCTAACTTTTACTGACTATAAAATAAGATAAGATATATAGAGTGTCATCTCCAAAGACTTATATTCTGTGTTGAATCCAAAATGTAACCTTAACTTAACAGACTGGGCCAACAAAAGCTTTATATCGGTCGAGTAAAAACCCAGCATTTTCTAGTAATATGTTTTGATGTTATTCCTAAATGTAAAGCTCCCTGACAGTGAAATTTTAGGTATTGCTTTTAAACTATATGCCTAAGACCACTTATTTTTCGGTTACTTCAGGTATACCAATATTTTTACTAATATCTTCAAGCCATCATTTTCACACTTGATACTTTGCACTTAATGTTCAAAAATCGAAAATAAGAACAATAATATTTGAATTTGAATTGTATTTGTTTTACAAACTTAAATATTTTTCAATTTAATACATTTTTATTGATTTTTCTATATTTTTCTGTATTGACTAAATAAATAGGTAAATATTTTTTTGAATTTACTTTTTTAACTTATTTGGCATAGCAAGGGTATTCCCGCTGCGGCATGCAGAATTGCTCTTGTTTATTTTTAATGATTTTGTTCTGTATTTTGCTGTATTGACTAAATAAATAAATAAATATTTTTTTGAATTTCCTTATTTGGCATAGCAAGGGTATTCCCGCTGCGGCATGCTGAATTGCTCTTGTTTATTCGCTGTTATTTTGTTTTGACATTCAATAGGTTGTTCGCAGCTGTGGCTTCGTTTGTTGCCTTCGTCCATTTGGAGGCGGAAGCGAAATTGTGTGTGTGTGTGTGTGTATGTGTGTGTGTGTGTGTGAGTGGGCTCGTGTGTGTGTGTGTGTGAGTTTCGGTGTGCGTATAAATAGCCGAGCGACCCGCAGGATTCGCTAACATTGCGTGTTTTGGCGTTCGCAAAGGGGCGTCTCGGGTTCGCAGGACGACGACGACGCAATAATATATTTGCCTGCAAGGCCACTTTCCGTTAAGCCGTTAAACAGTTAACCGTTAGCAGCTAACAGCTAACAGTTGTTTTTGTGGTCAAAAGGATGCCCGGACAATAGCACTGGAGCACTGGACAACATGGAGATGTCGGGCTATCAGGACATAAGCGCCCTGGAAAAATCGGTAAGCAGCGAGCTGGCAATATCGTCTATATATATATGCATATATCTAAAAAAAGAAAGGACGTGCGTTCAGGTGGCCAATGCGGGCACTCAACTGTACACAATGGCGCACAAGCTGCATGCCGTGGAGCGCAGCTTGGATCGCACGGCCATGGAGCAGATGGACGACATGGAGGTGATGGAGCTGCTCGAATCGATGACCGAGGTGACGCACGAGTATCAGAATCTGCGCAAGGACATCCAGGAGGTGCAGCAGCTGCAGCGTGACGTCAGCACCTCGATACGCTACCAGATGACCAGCATGCAGCAGACGTTCCAGCTGCTCAAGAAGCGCATCGCCAGCTCCCAGCAGCGGCGCCAGCGGAGCAAGACAGCGGTCGCCGCAGCTCCTGCTGCTGCTGCCCAGGACCACTGAAAAACGGCAAGAATGTGTGTGCATGTGTGTGTGTGTGTGTGTGTGTGTGTGTGTGTGTGTGTGTAGCGCAGTGGAGTGCTTAAGTGGCCGACCTAGCTGACCTAAGCAGGCAATTTATGCATATTTAATATGATTGGAATTTTTCATACACTTGCAGAGGGCATATTAGCTTAGAGCTAAGTATGTGCACAGTAAAAGATTATAAAATTAACTTGTCTGGCATAATCTAAATAGCATATGGCACTGGTTTCAATACTGAAGAATATTTTTCAAATTTTTGATTATTATGCCAAAATGGTTTGTAAATATAACCGTTTATTTTTTACGGTGCATATATTCTTTAGCATCAATATAACAATATGTCTGTCTGTTTTCATTTGAAGTAGTCTCCGTTTTGAGGCAAATATTTTCCGAAAATTATTTTTGTTACTCAGTGAAAATTTGGAAATTGACTGGCTTAAACAGCAATATCATATGTGTAGCTAACATTTCGGTTAGTAATTGAGTTATATATTATAAAAAAAAGCTTTTCATAAGGATTCATTTGCGACAGCAAATTAAAAGGGATTCAATTGTGCTGTTGTAAGAAACCTTTTTTTCATTTTCATAGATATCTTTACAAAACCCATTATGTTATTATGAATCCTTAGACAAAAGCTTATCAGCATAGGAATGCTATAAAGTACCCGAAGCAACAATCGGTCGTAGTTTGTCTCACAAAACAGGTATAATATGCTCCTAATTAATTGACAAAACCTTACAGCATTTGATTTCCCAATCATATGAGTACTACACAATCGCTAAGCAAACAAATATGGTCTGCAAGGGTATTTAAGCTTCGGCTCCACCGAACAGCTAATTTTTTTTTGTATTGATTTTGCATGCGTTGTTTTATGATAAGTTCACCTAATTGGTGTTGTCAGGTCGGAAATGAAAGAAAAGAAAAGCAACGTGTGCATATATAAGTACATATACATAATACATGAGAGAACGTATCCTGAGTGAAATACAAGGCAAACAAAACCAAAAAAACCAACACAACCTACATACCTAAACGTACGTACATTGAAATCGTGTCAAATTGTTGGAATCGTGGAAACCGAAATCTTTTTTACCGTCATATACACATGTCTAAGCAATCAAATCTGTATTGTGCGTACTACTACTTACAAAGAATATAATATCAAAAGCAACACCAAAGCTTTTTATAGTCGAGGCGAAAATCCTATATGAAAATACTTATACTCGTAACTATACTCTACAAAAACACATACATATTCGTAGTAAATGCATTTTACACTGAAACTCTAAATACTTTATGAAGCAAATCCAAATGTCTGATACCATTTGAAAAGAATGCACTTTTTCAAAACCAAAAAAAAATGAAACAAAAAACAAATTTGCCTTAACATAATAACCATATTTTACTAATTTTTGATATATACACATTTTAATAGTATAAAACTTACCGCTTATCATTTCTATTACAATGATAAGCAAGCGCAATATTTTTTCGTTTTTGTTTTTATATATTCGTTGTTATTACATTGTATAAGCAATCAAAATAAAAGAAAAGCACATCAAACGATGAAAATGCGTTTTGAATGCGCGCCAACTGCTGATGACGCACGGTAATCGATATGCGCAACGAGCAACACTTGAAACGACCAACGATAGTATATCGATAGTTTGTGCTATTGTTTTGTGGATCTGCGTCGCGGTCGCTTCGCACTTTAATTTAATGATACATATAAATGTATATATTTATAAGTTGCTGTTATTTTTATTAATTAAGCGGTAATATTAATATTGTGTGTTGTTGTGTTAACAAATTGGCAGCTATTGTGTGTCTGCATTGCATTGTGCTTGCCGTGTGGGCGTCTTACAGGTAAGTTAAGAGCGGCTCTTGAGTGCACGTCATCAAGCCAAGTGCAAAAGAAAGCAGCCAACAAAAGAAACAAGTTCACAAAAAACACGGCTAAATTACGCATCGGACTGTTTCAAGCCAACGGTTTTTGTTTTGTTTATTGTGTGTCTTGCGTATATATCGAAATCATAGCAAAAAGTGGCCACATTGCAATTATCGAGTAGGGCAACAAGTGCTACCGATCTCGCTCACACTCACGCTTGTAAACAGACCCCCTCCCGCCCACGTAACGGCGCGCCTGCGCCTACGCATTTCCCTATTGCTACGTTGCTTACGTGTCGCGTCGCGAAATGTTGCCCAGCGCTTACGTCGTTGCCGTTGTGCTTACGTGCCTGGCTGTAGTCCGCGCCACGCCCACGCCCACACCGCCTGCCGCCCACGTCGAAGTTGTTGCCGAGACAGCGAGCTTTCTGGATAATGCGCACTATCTGAACAACGAGCAGATTGGCGATCTGTTCCAGAGCCTCAGCAAGGACTACCCGACGCTGGCCCAGACCTACACCATAGGCAACAGCCTGCAGTCGCGTCCCTTGCACGCTCTGGCCCTGAATGCGCCCACCGGCGATGGCAAGGACGGCAGCGGCGGAGATCTGCTGCGTCCCATGGTCAAGCTGGTGGCCAACATTCAAGGCGACGAGGCCTTGGGTCGCCAGATCGTGCTCTACATGGCCGAGTATTTGGCCAGCAACTATGAGCTGGATCCGCAGGTGCAGCGTCTCTTGAACACTACCGAAATACACTTCCTGCCCAGCTGCAATCCGGATGGATTTGCCCTAGCCAAGGTGAGTTCATTTTGCCTATCAAATTGCCTATTGTCTGTGCACACTTGTCATACTTTTTCCTGTAAGTCTTTCCCATTATTTCCGCATTAAACTTTAGCGAAAAAAACCAGTATAATCTTACATTTATAAATTATAAAAACTACATACATACTCATGTATATTTGTTCAACAATTTACTATTTTTGTCTTTCTTAAGTTTGTTTCTTCGAATTCTCAAGCGTATCAAGTTTCGAGAACATATCAAAGTCTGCAGATTATATTTTACCAGCAGGTAATTGATATACGAGTTGCTGTTCCCACGGTTGCCATATCTGATACAATTGTGCAAAAAGCGGTTCATTAATTATTCGCTGGTACATTGCATCACTTGTTTTTAAAATGGTACACTTTCTAATATGCTTTTTGCGTTTTGTATTTAAATATTCTTGCGAGTGTTAAATTATATTTTATAATTTTTTTTTTTTAAATATAAAAAATAAATTTTATCACATTGGAAACTCACGACTATATTTATTTTATTTTTTGTATTATTATTCTCTTTCACTTTTAAATATTACATATCGCAAAGTCTTTGCACAGAAACCTTTAAGCTTGAAGAGTTTTTCATTTAATATACATAGATCTAAATAGGATTTGCAGAAATTTGAATTTATAGCGAATTAAAATCACAGTAATGCTAAATACATAAAAGACTCGATAAAAAGCTGCAGCTTGTACACCGAAACAAGTGGGAAAGAATTGTCTTTGGGGCTTCGAAGTTTTTATACTCTTTTCGAACATTTAAGAAATTGAATTGAAACTTTTCTTTTTTTATATTCGAAAAAAAAAAGAATTGGAAAAAAATGCAAATAAATGATATCGCAATTCGAACCCGTGACAACGCATTTGTCAGCGCATCACTTTACCACTTACACTAACAAACCGTTTTGATGATCGATGACAAGCTCGCTTAAAGAGCAGTCTGTTCAAAACTTACTTGCACTTGGCTTTGTTTGCTTTTATACACCTGTTCTCTAAATATATTTAATGACGCATATCTTTGCTATTTATGATTCAATCATTTTGCAATTTTTAACATTAAAAAGCTATAAAGATGTTAAATTGAAGGCGATAGCTTGGAAAATTTCGGATATATGATCGAAACCGACTTCCAGTTGTATGGCAGCTATAAGATATAGTAGTCCGATCCGGCCAGCTTCGACCAATGTGCTGTCCCTTTGCATAGTAAGTGTATGTGCAAAGTTTAATCGCGATAGATCAAAATCTGAGGGAGTAGTTTCCATACAAACAGACAGACAGACGGACATGGCCAGACCAATTTCTTTTGCCATTCTAAGCATACTGAACCCAAAAGTTTCCAGGTGTCTTCGACGCTTCCCTCTAAGCATTACACACTTCAGCCCAACGTGTATATACTATTTTCTTTGAAAAGAGTATGAAAAGTGAATGTAATGTCTAAAAAAAATGTATAATAGCTCAGAAATTCCACTGTTGTTGTTTTTGCTTTTGTTCTTTGATACTTTGATCGAATTCGAAGCCAAAATTCCGACTTCCTAGAGCCAACTGTGCGCCCTTTCACAACTACACGTAAGAAAAAACTAAAACTAACTTTTAACCGGCATTTGTTGCTACGTGGAAAGCAAAAAACCGAGCTGAGAGCTAAGAGCTGAAAAGAGTATTTGGCCCAGTTTTATTTGTCTGTCTTTGAACTTGTTTGAGGTCAGCGCAACAAGATCGTCTAATTAGCATCTGCCGATCAGCATCGTGGAGTTAAGTGTTTGTGTATATATTTATAAATCGAGCGATCTCCAAGTGATCCACTTGAGTGTGCTCTTCACATTGATAAGCAACAAATAGTATAGTAGTTTACTTTGTGAAGCACTCTTTAAGCCACTTTTCGAAAGCACT
This sequence comes from Drosophila flavopinicola, assembly GCA_035042425.1. Classification (NCBI taxonomy): domain Eukaryota; kingdom Metazoa; phylum Arthropoda; class Insecta; order Diptera; family Drosophilidae; genus Drosophila; species Drosophila flavopinicola. The sequence continues at coordinate 400,146 of JAWNLL010000405.1, forward strand.
TTGAAATCAAGATTAGCTGCTTAAATTCGGTATTGGGGCAAATATTAAAATTATTATAACATATTTTAAGCTCTTCAAAAATATTTTAAGTGAATGTGTTTCTAACTATAAAAATTAAAAATACAATATTTAAACATTTCTAATGATAGTAAAAACATTACTTTTCAAGTAAAAATTATACATTTACTGCGTTCAATTCTCAATTTGTACTTTAAATTATTTTCCTTAAGTAAATACTAAAAAAATTTGGAAAATTTGTCTCAAATTAATGAATTTGTTCAGAGTATAAAAAGAACGAATTTTACATGCAATTCTTTTAATTGTGTTTCTTTTTCTTTTAATCACTGTAAACTATTTCATGGAAATGAACACTAAGATTTTGCAGACTTGACTCCAAATCATGCATTTTTTAACTCTTAAATAATTGCAATATATATTTTAAACTTAAGAATTTTGAATGCTACAAATAAAAATATTCCAAACCAAAACCGAATTTTACGCTCAACGCGTTGTTCGCTTCTCAATTTGCTTGTTTAATTACACTCAATTATGTTATATAAATAATCACTTCAAAGCTACCCAGAATTGTCTGAAATGCATGAATCAATGCTGAAGTCAAAAGCAACATTCCCATGAATGAATCCAAATACTATCTCAAATTTCGAGTTATGTATGTGTAGAAGGCAAAGCGTGAACAGAAATATGAACTAAATGTTGTTGAGTTATGCATCTTGGATTTCCAACTAGCTGTACAAGTACTACATCCGACATTTAATCCTTCCGCAATTTACTGTTATTTACACTTTATCTTAACACCCAATAAACGTCAGCAACTAAGTTCAAGTTGCATTCAAAGTTATTATGGCCAGTTTAACATGTTTTATGGCCTGTCATCTGCGACTTATGCATATATATATATATATATATATATATATATATATCTTCCAACACTCTGTTGGTTCCCATTCCCATTCCCAAACAAAAACAACACTCATGCATTTGTCGCCTGTCGGTCTTATCGCACTTGTTGTCGTTTTAGCTGTACGTCTTTCATTCATACCCTCGTTTGTCTTCTTTTTTATACCTTGAACCCATTTAAAATGGGTAAAAAGTGCAAAATGAAGTTGTGCAAAAGTGTGTAACTGTCATAATGTATATTTATTCTTGTCCATCCGTTTGTCTGTCTGTATGGACTCGCGGATATTAGAGACTATAAGAGCTAGAGACTTCATATTTGCCATATAAGCTCTCGAAGTCCCGGAACGGATTAAGTTGTTTCATTTTATCGATAGCTCGTCCCGTTCAAAAGTTATCGAGACATTTTGATTTCAGACCAACGTTTTTGGGACATAACTTAAACGTTATAAGAGCTATAGGCACCGAATGGTATACACATACACATATACATACACATAAGAAATATTTCAATTTTTGGATACCACCCCCAATCCAGCCAAAAGTTAAAAAAAAATCCATTTCTTTAGGTATGACCTTGCAATTTGGTTTGGTCGCACATTTTACTGTCCATTTTATGTCCAAAACATTTGAATAGTTTTTCATGATTTTACACGTTTATGGCTTTAATTCCAAATGTGTTCCAAAATATTATCGTACAAAATTCTTTAAAATTTCAACCAAAATTAATTACACAATTTAATTTTTTTCTGTGTACATCTGCTTGTGTAAAGTGTGTAATGTTATAGATAAAGTTTGAAAAACGTACTAGTTAATTGCTAGTAATTAAAGTAATACATATTTTATTTGAATAAACAAAACTGAATGAATTGGCTTTGGTTACTTTTTGTTTTAATTTAATTGTACTTAATTGGATATACTTTTAAGATGAGTTCGTTTGGAATGCATTAACTATATTGCAATATTGAAAGGGCATTTGAACGTCGGCACTGCTGGGGAAGGTTTTCTAGTCGTTTGTTTGCGTTTCATATCGCATTTAGTTTAATTTTAATACTCGCTTCGCTTATCGCTTATGTGCTATAAGCAACTATTAATGGGGGCCATTAACGCTTTGCACTGACTTTCAAATCTTATCGCCATATCGAATGGGATTATGATTTAAAGCCTTCTTATTTTGCCAGACTTTCACTTGGAACCCTTACAGAGTTCCTAACTTAGTCACGTCACGCAATCAGTTGACCTTTAACTGAATTGCCTGATTAGATTGCCATATTTGTGCGATTCCTTGTATTCTAAATGACTGCCGACATCCATCAATAAAGGCCAACTTAATGTGGGGCTAGTGCTAATCCTCACACAGTTGACGTCAAGTGTTGCAAGCAGCGGCAATTACTTTTGCTACAAATACCCAAACAAATGTATACTTACATCAAACGGGTTTTGAAGGCAACAAGTACGTCAACAATTGCTTGTGGCTGTGTGCAACCGGTTAGTTGTTGTATTTGTATACCCTGTACTCGCTTAAGCAATAACAAAGGGTCGAACGGTTAACGAATGCAGTTCTAAGTGTAGAAATTGCATTCTTGCTTTTTCTTTCATAAATACATAAATACTTTAGAACTCAAAATTGTTGCATCTGTACAGCTTAAATGCAGAAAAAACAACTTCCGTGAACTTTATCTAACCTGTAAGGATAGTAATTTGTATTGGAAACAGTGTTGAGCAGTGAGAAAAATCTTACATACTATAGTACGCTTGAAATTACAGGGGATTCAAATTCAAAAATTTATTTAAATTCATAAAATAATCTATACAAAATACTATGTCTTAAATTTATTGATTTCTACATACCAATTTAATAGGGTTTTAGAAATTTAATATATTAAAAAGTGTTTAAAAAGAGATAGAAATAAAAAAAATTTTTAATCCATGTATAATATAATAATAATATATGTATGTGATAAATTTGTTGAATATCAAATAACTGTATACAAAAGACCCTAATTGATCCATTAACCAAATTTCAACTACACCCACTGTACGTAGTATTTCATAGTCTAGTAGTAGTTGCTTCTTAGAACTGCCGCTTCTGGGAAAATCCAGAGCAAGTACTTAATATTATAATTTTCGCTATGCTTGAGACATTTGGTTTTTGCTGATGACATCTCAATTTGTTTTTCTGCAGATTTTCATCTTTATTTGAGAATTATGTAGGTCATGAATTGTGAGTCTAGCACAATGGGGCATATCTTTATTGATCTTTGGTATTAAAAGCAAAAAAATTATGCAAAACCCAAAAAAGCATTTGAAATCTATTTAAGCTCAAGGAAAATGAAGCGATGGGATTTTCGCCAAACTTGTTATGAGCTAAAAAGGCTGACCTTTTTCGAATTTAAATTATTTTCGCTCTGCAAATAAATGCTGATAACGATAAACTTTGCCATTAGCTCGTGCGAACGCAAACAGCTGCGAACTTTGCGACGTGTCGACTGACAGCAGCAGCAGCAGCAGTTCTGATAAGAGGGTAACTCTCACTCTCTCGTTTTGTTGCCGTTGAGTGCACGGCCCACGCAGAATGCTGAAATGTAAATAGAAATACTCCACTGACGTCACAGACTATCGATTTCTGTTATATTTTTGTATGTGTGTGCGTATTTAATATCCTTTTCGGCTGCTGCTGACACATGTGAAGCGTTGTGCGTTGAGCGTTGGCGTTGCTGACGCTTTAAGCAAGACGCAGCGCTGCTGGCGTCAAAGCCAGCGCGCGCTCTCTCTCTCTCTGCCGCCGTCGCTCTCCTTGATTGACTTGCGCAGGCGCCTGAGTTACATCTGGCAACGCTGCCCGCGCACCGCTCAAAGCAAACACCAGCAAAATAACAATGTGTAATCAAAAAAAAAACCGAAATAAATAAAAGTAAAAAACTTTAAACTGTAAACTATTAATTTGTGTTTAAACTTTAAACGCAACGTTGTCGCCACAATGCGACAATAACAAAAACAAACAAACAACAACAACAACAAGAGCATAGCTCGTGACTGACAAAGCGCAAAAGCATCGCGCTCTCACTTTGGCTCTCTTTCTCTGTCGCTCTGCTGTGTAATTTCCCTACAATTATCGCACGTCGCACAGTGACCTCGGCACTGTGAAGCTGTAACCATTTTCGATGTGGGCTATTGGTTTTTCACAAACATAATTATCTCTCTCTGTGTATTTTCAATGTAAAAATAAAATTCAACTTTGGCAACGAATTGATCAGGCTTTAAAAATTCAATTTATTGTCTACTAAACTTACCAAATTTGTTGGAAATCAAAATATATGTATATGTATGGATGGATTTTAGAAATGGTATTTTCGCTAGGAAAATAAAATGTAGGACAATGAAATAAAATTTAAACTATTTAATAAATGCTATACTAGCAAACAACGAATTATGATTTTATTTGCAAATATTATTTTTCGCAAACAAATCCTTGAATAGTGAGAATTATAGCAAATAATAGTGTGCTACGAATTGTCAATCATGTTCTTCATTTTGAAAATATCTTATTTGCCAGTCGATATCAAATCTATACTGGCTTATATGCACATTGTGTATGAGAGAGAAAGAGCAAAATGACGCGCATAATTCAATATGACGCTGAGACGTGCGCCACTGTGCAGCGGCGCTCTCAGCAGCGGCAGCGTCGACGTCGACGACGACGTCAGCATTTTGGGGCAGCGGGCGGGCAGCACGGGCTTATGGCCAATCAACGCAGCAAATTTTCAAACAGTACATTTTTCGAAGCTGAACCGAAGCGAAGGCGACAGTGGAGCCAGCCAAAACGAACGCCGAGGCACACGCTTCATTTGCACGCCAGTGATAACTAGCAGCAGTTAGCAGCATCCAGCTAACGGTAACCAGTTCCGTTCCGTTTCTCACAAAGCAACAAGAAGAAGAACAGGAACTGCAATGCATTGGATGTGCGCGCTGTGTGTTGTGTTGTTGCCTGTGGTCGCACAGGGCTACATCATCAAGGAGGACGAGAGCTTCCTGCTGCAGCCGCACTACAGCAGCCAGGAGCAGATGGAGGACCTGTTCGCCCGCCTGGCGAAAGCGTATCCGGAACAGGCGCGCGTCCACACGCTCGGCCGCTCGCTGCAGGGCCGCAATCTGCTCGCCCTGCAAATAACGCGCAGCACGCGCCAACGTCCGCTGCTGACGCCGCCCGTCAAGTACGTTGCCAACATGCACGGCGACGAGACCGTCGGACGCCAGCTGCTCATCTACTTGGCGCAGTTCCTGCTGGGTAATTACGAGCGCAGCTTCGACGTCGGCCAGCTGATCAATGCCACCGATATCTATCTAGTGCCCACCATGAATCCCGACGGCTTTGCTCTGTCGCAGGTATGTCTGTCCCGAGTCCCCTCCGTCACCTGTTGGCCGGGAAAAATCGATATGGTTGCCAAATTGCGTTTTGTGTTCACTGCTTGCTGCTGCGCACTTACGTTCTGATTGCGTTAGGACACAATTCTCTTACACCCGCTCCCGCTCTCCCTCTCCCACTCTCTCTCTCTCTCTGTCCCTATGTCTGTGTGTGTACGCCCAAAATTTGTTGACATATTGCAAAGCTTGTTGCTTTTTGCTGTTGATTAACCGTTGGTTTCTAGTAAACTCCCACGCATACACCCACACACCTAAGTATGCTCACTAGCACACTAACTGTAATTATGCTACAGATATTCATTCTGTTTATTTAACATTGCACACTTTCTACCCACGCATATAGTGACTGGTAGTGGTTTTTTCAGGAATTGTAACCCCGGATTACTGTTAAAAGTGAGCACCCAACTTCTGATTATTTATATTCTTTTAAAGTAGCTGTGGATTTTTTTGCAAATTCACACAGTACTTTGACTTAATGCACAATTTTCATATTTAAAATCTAGCTGACCTGTAAAGTTTTGGTGCATTTAAGTATTATAAAGCTACGATTTGAAAAGCGTACGGTCGCCTAACTATTAAGCATATCAAAGAAGAGCAGTCTGTTCATATTTTAGAGGGAAGTTCATAAAATATTTTTTTATAATTTGAAACTAAAGTAGCGACTATGCTCATTCGATTCGATACACGAAATAATCTGGGATCCACTGTAGATTCATACATATTCATGCACATATGTACATATATTTCTTTGTCAACTAATCTATCATAAAAAAGGCGATTATAGTTATTACTTTTTTTTTTTTTTGCATGGCAATTTCTATGGATTTTCATTCTCGATTAAAATGTGTCACGAAATGTGATTAAAGCTATAGCAGCTAATGCTCGAAATAAGCTGTGAGCCACTGTATGTACATACATACATATGTATGTATGTACATATTCATTCTACCTGCTGGGCGCAGATTTAACATTTGCATTCCCACAAAAATCCCTTTTAGTCATCACATCTTCTGAGGGTTCAGCTCTAACATTTGCAAGTCCAACAAATTTCCTTTTACTCATCACACAGACATATATGTATGTATGTATGTATGCAACGAATGTAAATTCGGTATGGTGAGCGCAGCTTTAACATTTGCAGGCCCAACAAAATTCCTTTTACTCATCACACACACACACACACACACACACAAATGCGTGTCGTGTAACCTTCACATGCAAAAAAAAAACCAAAAACCGTTTTAAAATTTTGAAAAACAAGTTGGACTGTTAATTTTATGAATTATAAACTTGCAAAATGCAGAATTGACACGCAAACAGTGGCAATTACATACATACATATGTATGTTAATGATCAGCGATTCGTATGCTGAGAGCAGCTTTAACATTTGCAAACAAAATTCCTTTTACTTATGGGAATGCATTGTTGTTTTTGTAGAGCGGCTAGCTTATGCTGCAGATATACAGCTACATGTATGCATGTATGTATGTATGTATGTGTGCATGCATGGATTTGCCGTCAACAATAAAAGCTTTCGTTCTCCAATTTGCAGAATGTCAACCGCGAAGCTGTTAGGCAATAAACATACATACATACATATGTATTTTGTGTGTGTGTGTGTGTGTGTGTTTGCAATTGAATTTCCCCTGACACCGCAAGAGCAGAGGGACTTTTGTTTTTTGCTCTGTTGAGTGCGGCACTTTGCGTGATCGGCCATTGTGACTGACATACAAATGTATGTAAATGTGCATGTAGATATACCAATAGTTATTCTGTTTGTGCACATGTAATTAGTTTGTATATTTATGCAATCGAGCTGAGCCAATTGTCTCTCACACGCTCTCTGCCGCCCCAGTCACAGTCACACGTTGAAAAGTTAGCTTTTGCTTTTGTAACTGATTGACAGTTGCTCCAATTCGATTCTGATTGGAGTAGGACAAAGCTGTTAGCTGTAATCTCTCTCTTTGACTCTCTCTCTCACTCTCTATCGCACTCTCTCTGCTGCCAGCGCATATTTAATGTGCTGTTAATGTTGTAAGAGCTGTACGATCACCTGATTGTCATATTAAAGACATGTTTGGTCAACTCTTTTGAGCACACGCGCGCCAACTGAATGCCAAATTGCCAGTTTGTGATAATTCACGTAATCATTGAACTAATGTCTCGCTCTCTCTCTCTCTCTCTCTCTCTCTTGCAGGAGGGCAACTGTGAATCGCTGCCAAATTATGTGGGACGCGGCAATGCGGCTAACATCGATTTGAATCGCGACTTTCCCGACCGCCTCGAGCAGCAGCATGTGAATCAGCTGCGCGCCAATACGCGCCAGCCGGAAACGGCCGCTCTGGCCGAGTGGATCGTGAGCAAGCCGTTTGTGCTCTCGGCCAACTTCCACGGCGGCGCCGTCGTTGCCAGCTATCCCTATGACAATTCCATGTAAGTATCTCTCTCTCTCTCTCTCTCTCTCTCCCGCTCGCTCGCTCTCTCGCTAGCGATGCGCGCGTGTCGTGCTTACTTATGCACATATTTAATTGCATTTTTATACCCTGAACCCATTAAAAATGGGTAAAAAGGGCATTATGGTTTTGTGCAAAAGTATGTAACAGGCATAAGGAAGCATCTCCGACCATATAAAGTATATGTATTATTGATCAGTATCAACAGCCGAGTCGATTTAGCCATGTCCATCTGTCCGTCTGTCTGTCTGTATGAACATGCGGATCTCAGAGACTACAAGAGCTAGAGACTTCATATTTGGAATAAAAGCTCTCGTAATCCCGGGACAGATCAAGTTTATTTCATTTGATCGATAACTCGTCGCATTCAAGAGTTATCGATAAATTTCGATTTCAGACTAGAGTTTTTGGGACATAACTTCAAATTTATAAGAGCTAGAGGCCCCAAATTTGGCATGTATAATCTCGAATAGAATACACATGTAACAAATATTTCACTTTTTGGATACCCAAACCCCCCAAACCCCCCAAAATATCAAAAAACGCATTTTTTGAGGGTACGACCTTGCAATTTGGTTTGGTCACACATATTGTTGACAATTGTTTGCCCCAAAATTTCAATAAGATCGGACAATAAAAACAGAAGTTATTTAAGATTTAACTTTCCATTGTGTGGGGTTCAGCGAAAAAGCAAGCTAACTGCTTAAACCGCTTGCACTGCTTGTACTGCTTATACTGCAGCATGTGTGTGCTTAGATTAGTATGAATGATTGTAAGGACTGGGTTCAGGGTATCTCGTAGTCGGGCACTCCCGACTAGAGCACTCTTACTTGTTTTAATATCTAATTTTTAATAAAAATCTTATCAAAAAATAAAAAACTTAAATTAATTTAAAGGTTTTTTTAATGTAAAATTAAATTTGTAAGATTTAAAATTCTCTTTTTTATATAATTTCATTTGAAAATATTAATTTTGTTTGACATTTAATAAGTAAATATATATATATTTTTGTTTGTCAAATTTATTCATTCAAAAAAATAAATATGGTGTTAATCATATTTTCATTCATTCATCGTTTTGGCTTGCATTTAGTTCCTTCTTTATTTTGTAATTGGAAAAAGTATCTTTTATTCATTTTTTTCTATTTAAAATGAGTATGTTCATATGTAATTATTTTCTTTTTGACCTTTGTACCTTTATTTATTAGATTAGTCTTCCGGTTCTGTTTTGTTGCGTTTTCTTACATTTTGTATTTAGTTCAATGCAATCAATTATTAAACAAAAATTTTGGGAATAAATAATTATCATAAAGTAAAAAGTTATACAAAAATTTTGTTCCTACAAAATAAATTTCGGAACTAGAGTGCTAAGAACTAAATATTTAGTAATGCTCTGCATAATTTGAAAGCATTGCAAACAAAGTTAAAAAATTATAAAATATTTCATGTAATTTTTAGCTGATATAATTATTTCCATTTCTACTTTAATATCAATATTACTTTATTTTAGTAATTTGCTCTACAATTTTAAGATATTATTTGCATGTTCTTTTTAATTGTTTCAGTATCAAAATTACATATTTTTTTTTCAACATTGTTCCCAAATTATAAAATATTGTTTTCTCGTAATTTTGAGCATTTAGAGTTATTTCCCTATCAATTAAAATGACTTTTTCTTCTTATAAATGTTTGCAAACTAATATAAGATGGGTTTTATGCTCTTTTGAGCTTCTATAAATATACCCAAGCAATATTACTTTTATTTCTTAAAAATTTCCATATTGTTTCCATTCTAAGAAGAACTCCAATTTCCGAATCCACCTTTATTTTGTGTTATTGAAAAGTAATTGGCAAACTTGTAATGAAAAGTCAACTCTTTTATTTCCAAAGCTATTTATTATATATATTAAGTAATGTTTTAAAATCGAATACTCACTTGAGTAAATGGGAAAATGCCTGAATAATTGTATTTAATTCATATTTTTATACTCTTTTCGAAGAAAATAGTATATTGAGTTTGTGCTGAAGTGTGTAAGGCATAGAAGGAAGCGTCTGAGATCCCCAAAAGTTACTGCCAGAATGACAAAACAAATAGATCTAGCCATGTCCGTCTGTCCGTCTGTCTGTCTGTATGTATGCAAACTAGTCCCTCAGTTTTTGAGCTATCGTGATAAAACTTTGCACAGATACTTATTATTCAAAGAGACAGCACATTGGTCGGAACCGGCCGGATCGGACCACTATATCTTATAGCTGCCATACAACTGTAAGTCGGTTTCAGTTATAATTATGCAGTTGGCAGAGTGAAAATTGGCTAAAGGTTCGAAAAGAGTATAGAATCTTCGGCACGCCGAAGAGAATCCTTCCCCACTTGTTGAATCTACATCTATGTTATTTACAAGCCCGCTTAATGCTGTGCCTTATTTGTGCTTGCAGTGCCCACAACGATTGCTGCGAGGAGAGCCTCACGCCGGACGATCGCGTCTTCAAGCAGCTGGCGCACACCTACTCGGACAATCATCCGATAATGCGGCTGGGCAACAATTGCAATGACAGCTTCGCCGGGGGCATTACCAATGGCGCTAATTGGTATGAGCTGTCTGGCGGCATGCAGGACTTTAACTATGCGTTCAGCAACTGCTTCGAGCTGACCATCGAGTTGTCCTGCTGCAAATATCCGCCAGCCAGCAGTTTGGCCACGGAATGGGCTCGTAACAAGCCGGCGCTGCTGCAGCTGTTGAAGCAGGCGCACATTGGCATCAAGGGTCTGGTGCAGGATGCCGGCGGCTATCCGATAGCGGATGCCACCATTGTGGTGTCCGGCCTGGAGGACAAGCCCATACGCACCTCGAAGCGTGGCGAATACTGGCGTCTGCTAACGCCTGGCATTTACAGCGTCTATGCGGCGGCGTTTGGGTGAGAGAAGGCAAACCATTGGCACTGGATAGCCAGCTAATTGATTGTACTTCTTTTCAGCTACCAATCGAGCGCCACACAGGAGCTGCATGTGCAAAACGACAATGCCGAGGCGATGCGCATCGACTTCAAGCTGTCGCCCGTCGAGAGCAATTTTGATGGTATTAGCAGTTATTACAATCCATACTTTTTTAGGCATTAGACGGGCTGCTACTGCAACTGCAACTGCAACATTACCATCCACTGCAAGCACCAGCACCAGCCAACAACCAACTAATTGCAGCATTTGTTTAGCTCTCTTATTACTAACACTGCTGTCACATGCCAAAGTGCATCTAAATGCAACATTATCTGCCTTCTCAAACTATTGCATTCCACAAAAGACAAACACACACTCACATTTTCCTTCTTTTTGCTTTGTATATTTTTTTGGTTATTGTGCATTTTGCATAAACTTATTGCACATCATTTGGTTTTCTTTTTGTTTTCAATTACTCATGCTCTGTCATATTTGCCATCAATTTATTTCGTTTTCGCTTGCATAATACTCTTGTTTATTTAATTTTATTGAAACTCATTTACTCATTCGATTATTAGTTATTATCTAAAGCTCGCTCGCTGCTTTTTAAGTTGATCATGCTCTCGCTTTCATAGTACTATCTGCCGCCTCTCCTCTCTCTCTCTCTCTCTCTCTCTCCCTCCCTCTCTCTCTCTCTATCTTAAACACAGCCACTAACTAAATACCAAGAGAGAAACAAATTTGATTTGTACATACTTTTAACCGGGCATCTCGTAAGGAGTAGCTTAAAACCCAACCTAAATAACAAACCCACACGAGCCATCAAATGGCCTAAACAAAAACACATCCCACTCCTATCTCTCTCTCTCTCTCTCTCTCTCTCTATCTCTCTATATCTATATCTCAATTATACACACATACATATATATATACTATATGCTATGTTTAAAATACTTAGCGGCTTATTTAGCTGAATGACAAAAAACCATGTGTAAAAATATTATCTAAACGCAAACTATATAACTAACTAACAATATTACTTTATATATATATCTATATATATAACCATATATATATATATATATATATATATATATGCCTATACCATATGGTAACGCAAGATTGTTAAACATTTTCTTGTTCCCCCTCAGCGAAACAAGAAACGTCTGAAACATTGTTAACATATTACATATATTATAATTATAAAGAACGACAAAGCACAAAAGCGAACAAATAGTAATAAACATCAATAAATAATAATAATAATAATGGCATTAATAGAACAACAAAGAAACAAACCAAATTCACTTTGCGATCTTTTGCAAAATAAAATTTTTGGATTTTTGCGTAGTGCGTTTTATTTTCATTGAAGCGACGAAAAATAGAAGAAAATTCCCTCCTCTGTAAAATCCACAGCATTATCATTTTATCACTCATTTCTTATATATATATATATATATATATATATATATGTATATATATCAGGTGTTTGTTATCCTCTTTAGTCATTCGGCGAAATTAGAATTAAATATTGCATAACTGAAAACAATTCAATTAAAATACATATTATATATATATATACATGTATAAGTACAGTGATCACTCGCAAATTAGAACGGATATTTGTCATATTTGCAAATGCAAGCAATTCAAGATTAATTAACAAATTTCCATATACTATATGTTTTTGTTTTGAATTGAACGATTGCCTTAGAAACTTTTCATAGGTTTGAACAAAAAATAAATCAAAAAAATACCTTTTTATTCGAAGAATTCTAAATTGCCAGCGATCACTGTATATATATACAACATATATAAACAACAATATATTACACAAATTTTTAAATCAAATATTGTTCACAATCGCTATTGAAACTGGCTAAAATGAAGCGCAACTTGTTCACTTTTGTTATGTTTATAGCTGGAAAAAAGTTGTATAAATTCTTAAGTTCTAACTTCTAATTATATAATTCGAATAGATACAAAACATATAAAGGGCAATTATAACTCAGGGCTTATGGCTAGTTTGCCAGTTAAGTGGCTGTATGTGAACTTATTTCGAATTAAGTACAAATTTCATTCTGCTCTCGGATCTTTTTAATTACAAATCCAATCAATTCAAATCAAATAAAATAAAATAAATATGTATTGAAAGCAAACAACATAATTGATTAATTGCTACGGCGCTGGCTCCAATTTCCAATCCTTAAGCATGTCTAAATCTAGGCGTAGACGGTTTGGTTTTTCATTTTTCCTCTTTGAATTTCCATTTTTGTATTATTTATATTTATTTCGTTGCAATTTTTTATTTGTGTTTAAGCATGGTTTGGCTTAGTTTTAGTTTCATTTATAAGCTTATGGCTTGCTCTCATGTTTTTCTCTTCTTCTTCTTTTTTTTGGTTTGTATTTCGTTTTGTTGCTTTGCCTACAACTGTTGCTCTGCATTGTTTTCTTCGCGTCTGCTTTATGTTTAATCCGTAAACTTTGTTCTGTCACACAGGCGACTTTCGCAAACAGAAAGTGGAGCGTGCCGAGCCGCCCGAGCAGCTGAAGGAGAAATACGATGGCTTCCTAACGCCCACCAAATTCGAGCATCACAATTTCGCTGCTATGGAAAGGTGAGACAAATACCAAAAGAATAACGGCTATTGCATACCCTTGCCGATCATAGTTCGCATATAAATTCCATTTTGTATTTTATTTAAAGAATTTAACGATTGCTCTCATGGGCACTTTATACTCTTTTCGAAGAAAATAGTGTATTATCGCCAGTATGCTTAGAATGACAACACAAATTCATCTAGCCACGTCCGTCTGTCTGTCTGTCTGTATGTATGCAAACTAGTCCCTCTGTTTTTGAGCTATCGTGATCAAACTTTGCACAAAGACTTATTATTTAAAGGGACAGCACATTGGTCGGAATCAGCCAGATCGGAACACTATATCTTATAGCTGTCATACAACTGGAAGTCGGTTTTGGCCATAATTCCCATGTTTTCAAAGCTATTGCGATGAAACTTTGCACAGATACTAATTATTCAAAAAGTCAGCACATTGATCGGAGCCGGCCGGATCGGACCACTATATCTTATAGCTGCCATACAACTGGAAATAAATTTAATATTTCACTAGAAAATTTAAATTTATATGATATCAATTTTCACAGCTAATGAAAGTGCTGCAGTTCGAAAAGAGCATTAAATCTTCGGCACGCCGAAGATAATCCTTCCCCACTGGTTTGAACTAACATTCCCAATTTGGCGTTTCAGTTTCCTGCGGAACATGAGCGCCAGCTATCCGACACTGACACGCCTCTACAGCATTGGCAAGAGCGTAGAGGGACGGGAGCTGTGGGTGCTGGAAATCTCGACTACGCCGGGCACACATGTGCCGGGCGTGCCGGAATTCAAATACGTGGCCAATATGCATGGCAACGAGGTGGTCGGCAAGGAGATGCTGCTGCTGCTCACCAAATATCTGCTGGAGCGGTATGAGAATGATGAGCGGGTGACGCGGCTGGTGAATGGAACGCGAATGCACCTGCTGTACAGCATGAATCCGGATGGCTATGAGGTGTCGCGGGAGGGCGATCGCACCAGCGGACTGGGACGTCCCAATGCGCATCAGGTGGACTTGAATCGCAATTTTCCCGATCAATACGGCACGGATAAGTACAACAAGGTGACGGAGCCGGAGGTGGCCGCCGTGATGAACTGGACACTCTCGCTGCCATTTGTGCTCTCAGCGAATCTGCACGGCGGCTCCCTGGTGGCCAACTATCCCTTCGATGACAACGAGAACGACTTCAATGATCCGTATTCGCGCTTGCGAGATGCGAGCATCAGTGGTCGCAAACTGAATCCCACCGAGGACAACGAGCTGTTCCGGCATCTGGCTCTGATCTATTCCCGTGCGCATCCCAGCATGCATCTGGGCAAGCCGTGTGCGCTCTTCCAGAACGAGCTCTTCAAGGATGGCATCACGAACGGAGCGCAGTGGTACAGTGTGACCGGCGGCATGCAGGATTGGAACTATGTGCGCGCCGGCTGCATGGAGCTGACCATCGAGATGGGCTGCGACAAGTACCCGCTGGCCAAGGAGCTGCCAGCCTATTGGCGCGACAATCGCGAGTCCCTGCTCCAGCTCATCGAGCAGGTGCATCATGGCGTGCACGGCTTTGTGCGCAGCTCCATCGGCACACCCATATCGGGCGCTGCCGTCGGCCTCGACGGTGGCAATCACACCTCGTACACGGCCACCTTCGGCGACTACTGGAAGCTGACGCTGCCGGGTCGCCACAACGTCACCGTCCTCGCCGACGGCTATGCTCCACTGCGCGTTGAGGTCGAAGTGCCCGCCACGGAGCCCTTCGGCATGCGACTGGATGTCACCTTGATGCGCGATGATCCGCAGCACTGGGCGTCCGCCAATGACTTCCGCATCATTGAGAATGTCGTGAATACCAGATACCACACGAATCCGGAGGTTCGCGCCAGGTTGGCCGAACTGGAGAATCAGAATGCGCAAATTGCCAGCTTTGGATATGCGGACAATGAGTTCAGTCGGCACTTCAACTATCTCAAGCTGACTTCCAATGTGAGTTTACATTGTCTCAAATTGCTCATCGAAATACCAAAGCTTACTCAAATATTTTACATTTAGTATTAATTTTTTTTGGTATTTTTTTTTATATATTTTCATATAAAGTACAATCTTGTTAATCCGGATTCCGGATAGTAAGTGTTCGGCTAAAATAATATCATATATATCATATGGCTGGATTACCAAGCCAAACAAGTCGAAAAAAATGTTTACTACAAGATTTTCTTTGAGAAATCACAATAGGATTTCGAAAAACTAAAAACTCTCATATCTTAGTCGAAATTTATCTGATTTTCGATTACGATGCAGTTTTGTGCATGGTTTCAGTTCTTCATCCATTCTGCATTTAAATTTTAAGCATCTTAGTATTTCGGATTTTCTATGAAAATCAAGATATAGTACATTTCACAAGTCCCTAGAAATTACCTTTAAGATTTAAAACGTTTCAGATTTTCCATTACAAGACAGCTTTGATAAAAGTTTGACCTGTATACTGATACTGCATTTAAGTCTGTAGCACTTTTAGAACCATAATATCATATGGTTTCAAATCTTCAATGGGAAGTAATTAGATATTAGTGTTATCGAATTGGCAGATGTCCGAAATTGAGATTATACTACAGTCTTTATAATACATTTGATTTCGTTTTCGAATAACATTCAATCATTCATTTGGAACTTCAGAGACACTTTTAGGTAGTCGGCAATTTCATTGTTTAATTGGTTTTTGTGACATCAATTTTAAAGTTTACTAAGTACTACATCTTAAGTACATTCCATTGCCACAATAACAATTTTAAGTACTTAACCAATTGATATCATTACAAGCTCTAATATCTTCCAAATTCAACCTTTAACTAATACTGAATAACTTGCTATAAAGTTGGTTCAATGTCTTAAACTACCTTATCTTTTATGTACACTTTGGGGTATGTTGTGGTTCCTTCTGAGCTCATCTTGAACATATTCTTGAGGTATAAAGACGATAGATATATGAGGATTTAAGTTTCATTATCAATTGCTACCCCTGTGTTGCTTCCAGCTGCTTCCTAACCTCAAAAAAGCGACTTCTAACCGAATGTATATGCCCTTTTTCCCTGTACAGATTGGCGAACCCGAGGAGCACAAGTATAAGCTTCTGGTGGTCAGTTCGCTATACGACACAACTGCGCCGCTGGGTCGAGAGATAATGTTGAATCTGGTGCGTCATCTGATCGAGGGCCACAAACTGCAGGATGCATCTGTGGTGCAGTTGCTCAAGCGGAGCGTCATCTATTTCCTGCCGCAGACCGAGAAATTTACACCGATTTTCAGCATGTACAATAGCAAGTAAGTGTTTATTGATTATTTTCTATTTCAGTTTATTACATTTGAAACGTTACAATTCCTAAAATTCATCAATTCCAAATTTATTATACCCTGAACCCATTAAAAATGGGTAAAAAGGGTATTATGGTTTTGTGCAAATGTATGTAACAGGCATAAGGAAGCATCTCCGACCATATAAAGTATATATATTATTGATCAGTATCAACAGCCGAGTCGATCTGGCCATGTCCGTCCGTCTGTCCGTCTGTATGAACACACAGATATCAGAGACTACAAGAGCTAGAGACTTCATATTTGGAACATAAGTTCTCCTAATCCCGGGACAGATCAAGTTTATTTCATTTGATCGATAGCTCATCGCATTCAAAAGTTATCGATAAATTTTGATTTTAGACTAGCGTTTTTGGGACATAACTTCAAAGTTATAAAAGCTAGAGACCCCAAATTTGGCATGTATAATCTCGAATAGCATACACATGTAACAAATATTTCACTTTTTGGATACCACCCCCCAAACCCCCCAAAAGTTAAAAGGTACGACCTTGCAATTTGGTTTGGTAACACATATTATCGACAATTGCTTGCCCCAAAAATTTCAATAAGATCCGACAATAAACACAGAAGTTATTTAAGATTTAACTTTCCATTGTGTGGGGCTCAGCGAAAGAGCAAGCTAACTGCTTAAACCGCTTGCACTGCTTGTACTGCTTGTAGTGCAGCATATGTGTGTTTAGATTAGTATGAATGATTGTAAGGACTGGGTTCAGGGTATGTCGAAACTAGTTTCAAAATTGTATTTATAACTGAATGTACAATACATTTAGAATATACTTGATTGCTAATTCGCATTTGTACCCCGTTAGCAACTCCGTCTGCGATCCGATGCTGGCCGATGAGCTGGCGGAGCGCATCCTCAGCCCGGAGACCGAGCCGACCCGGGATTTGCTGCTGCAGTTTTTGCGCAGCGAACGCTTCGATCTGATGCTGACCTTCAGTGCGGGCAGCTCCGATCTGAGCTACCCCAGAGGCGACTCCATACTGGAGAAGTTTGCGCACAGCATACAACGGACGGAGTTCAACTACTCGCCGCTGCAGTGCAGCAGCTCGGCAACCCGCCAGCTGCATCGCGAGACCACCGAACGGCTGACGAATCTGCTCTATCGCATGTACAATATACCGATGTATACGCTGGGCTTGTCCTGCTGTCGGATGCCGGCACATGGCCACATTGCGTCCGTGTGGCGCACCAACATTGAGAAGATCAAGAACTTCCTGGGCCTGGTGCAGACGGGCATCAGTGGCCTGGTGCACAACGACAAGGGGCAGCCGCTGCGCGAGGCATTCGTCCGGCTGCTGGAGCATCCGTCCATCTACAATGTGACCCGCAATGCAGCACGCTTCCAGCTGATGCTGCCCAAGGGCCTGTACGGCCTGGAGGTGAGCGCGCCCAACTACGAGTCGCAGATCGTCAAGACGCACGTGCAGCCGGGCGTGCTCAGCGATCTGGGCGTGATCAAGCTGCACGGCTTCAGCCTGATCCGGGGCGAGGTCACCGAACTGACTGGCAAGTTGCCAGGCAGCGGCGGCGCTGCTGCTACCACAAGCATTACGGGTAAGCACCACCATGCGTAAGCTTCATTCGAATTCTGATTTATGATTTCCATTCGCGCTTGCAGGCATTGTCCTGGACGACAGCAATCATCCCATACGCAATGCCAGAATCTCAGTTATTCAGCCGCCTGGCCTGAAGGAGCTGCGCAACTTCACCAACAGCATGGGCGCCTATCGTCTGTCGGCTGTGCCGCTGGGCGCCATTACGCTCAAGGTGGAGGCGCCACGGCACTTTGAGGCCACCCGCGATCTGCGCCTGGGCCAGGCCGCCCAGCCCACCGAGAACGTCGTCTTCCATCTGAAGTTCAACGCACATGTGTTCGGCTTGCCCCGCTTCCTGTTCATCATTGTGGCCAGTGTGCTGATCATTGTGAGCGTCGTCATCTGTGTGCTGTGTGCCCAGTTCTGGTTCTATCGGCGCCATCGTGGCAAGATGCCCTACTACAACTTCTCGCTGCTCTCCCAGAAGGGCAAGGAGCAGTTCGAGCTGGACGACGAGGCTGGCGATGATGGCGAAACCGAACTCTTCCGCTCCCCTATCAAACGTGAGTGGAACAAATCAATTGTGCTGATTGTGATCTAAGCTTTAGACTATTTATCAAATGGAATTATTACAAGATTTTATACTCTTTTCGAACCCTTAGGCGTTTTTCACTCTGCCAACTGAACCACTGAAATATTGAATGACGCATATCCTTGCAAATTATAACTGAATCGATTTGAAATTTCAAACATAAGGATGTTCAAGTGTACAAGGAGATTTAAGGCGATAGCTTTGAAAAGATCGGATACATATCCAAAACCGACTTCCAGTTGTATGGCAGCTATAAGATATAGTGGTCCGATCAGGCCGGTTCCGACTAATGTGCTGTCCCTTTGAATAATAAGTCTATGTGCAAACTTTTATCACGATAGCTCAAAAACTGAGGGACTAGTTTGCATACATACAGACAAACAGACAGACGGACATGGCCAGATCAATTTGTTTTGTCATTCTAAGCATACTGGCAGTAACTTTCGGGGGTCTCCGACGCATCCTTCTATGCATTACACACTTCAGCACAAACTTAATATAATATTTTTTTCGAAAAGTGTATAAAAATCAAAGATTTTTACATTTCAATTCGCTTTGAACTTAAACCTATTTGAAATCGAAATTAAGGCATTCGAAATTTTAAAAAGCTTTAAAAATAAGAGTAAGTGTGTTAGCTATAATAAGGCTCCTAATTCCCTAGAAATTCCCTTCATAAGTTCCCAAAAAATGACTTTCCAACATTTGAAACTCCCTTAACTTTGTCAAAACTTATCAGATTTTCTTTTCTGAGGCAGCTTTGAACATGGTTTGAGCGTCTTTATTTATGCTGCATCTGAATCTCAAACTCGTTTAGATGTCGGATATTTTAATAATATTCATGGCATGATAAGACTATAAGATTATAAGTTTCAAAACTCCCAGAGCGTTATCAAATCTTTCATTACGAGGCCTTTGGCTTAAACTTTTGATTAATTTTCCAGCTGTTAGATAGCTATGCGTAATAAAGATAAAATTTAAAGTGCGGATTATTGAGCTCAACAGAGATGCGTAGTGTTCGATTTACAGAGTTCCTAATAGGCTGTTATTAGGTGTCCAAAATATCGAGAGTATACTGTAATTATGAATTTGGCAAAAACGTTAGCCAACACTATTAATTTTATGTTTACGCATCTAACCTATTTATCAAATATTGCAATATATTTCCCAGGTGGCATGACCATACAGCCGTACTTTGATGAGGACCAGCTGGAGCATATCCTGCACACAGACGATGAGGATGATGATAAGGATGTGGATATGGAGCCGGAGATGGATATAGAGATGGATGTGGCCGATGAGAGTGGCGATGAGATTGTCATGTTGCATCATCACAATCGACGCAAGTTGTAGAAGGAGACACACACACCCCAACACACACCCCAACACACACCCAACACACACACACACACACAACCACACAACATAACTGTGATTCAAACGTTTTCAAAAACCAAGCGCTCTTTTTCTTATAAAATAATCTATGAATTTTATTGTTTATCAAATTAATATTTAAATGTTTTGTTTTTTTTTTTGCCAAACTTTTGCTATGTACATACATATACATATATATATATATATACATTTACATATATATAAAAACGAACCACAGCTTTATATGTACGATGGGCGATATAATGTCGCTAATCTCAATGTAAGACCTTCTTGACAAAGATATGTGTATGTGCTGTCCAACAAACAACGTAACTGTAACTACTTTTAAGACTGAGCCTTAACAAAAAAACAAAACAAGAAAGACAAACCAGAAAGAGAGAGAGACAGAGAGAGAGAGAACCATACATAAATCACATACATATATAGAATGTGTACTTAAGCGAAGCAATCCAGAAAGCATGCAAAAAGTTAATAACATTCCAATGTCAATTGCAGCCTTCAAATATACCAGACATTTTATAGTCTCTATACCTATAACTTTATATATATACATATATATATGGCATATCTGTCCATTTGTAGAGTTAGTCGATATTTTTTTTACTGTGCAATCGGTTTGTTTTTCTTTTCTCAATATTATATAGAGCGGATGCACCCTTTTGAATTTCTATATATATACATTTTATAGCTATAGGTATGCACGATTTTAAAACAAATTTACTGAGCACTTTATAGCAAATAACTACATTCCAAATGGTGCAGACATGTATACATGTGTTGAAAATCCAAAAGTAATTTAAATATAAACTTATACATATGTACATATCTAGAGACGTTATAATAATATCAATATTTATATATCTATAAGTCTAATATGCATTATAAACTAAATAAATACGAGTATGTACAAGTACCTTATCCAAAAACTTCAATCGAACTATGGCCTTTTATTTTAAACTAGAAACGAATTTGTTTTCTCGAAATATTTTGAATCTTGTAATTAAGTTTTTAAATCGAAATCACAATCGTATGAAATTCCATATTCAAAGTTATTGTGGGGTCGTTTATTTGTCTGTCAAAATTCCTAGAAATTCAATTCCGAATCTTAAAACTTTCATATAATTAGTAAAAACTGAAAAAAGCTCGCGACCTTATGCTTATGCTTTTGATTTGACTTTTGAAATAATATTTTCAAAATTTCAAACAGTCACTCACTCAGGACTTACTGTTTTATTTATATAAACAGGCAATTTTTGCGTTTTCCTTGAAATCGTGCAACAAAACACTTACCCAAAAATATAAATAATTATGGCAAGTATTTGGCTGATATGCCAAATTTTATAGATTAAATTAAGGCAGTATAGCTTTTTGTAGTGCGCCGACTACTAAATACCCTTTTCAAAGTATACCATCTAAATTCGAACATTTTTGCTTAAGTTGGTATATATATATTTATTTATTTAAAGACAGCTGAAAAATTTATAAAATTTACAAAGTAATTCAAACTCAAGTCATAAAATATATTGTAACATTAAAAAGGAGGTGTTTAAATTGAAAATTTGCTCTATTTTTTGCTGCAAGGATTGAGAAAAACCAGAAAAAAAAACGATCAGTCAAAAAATTATACAACATTCAAAAGGATTACTAATTTGCAAATGTTAGTTACTTAAAATAAAAGCAATGAATACGCTATAAATAAATAAGCAAGTCATAATGCAATTAGTTTTCCAAAGGCAAAGTAAAAAAATTTGTCTCAAAGTTAAATCAAGTTTGCCGCTGAGAAAATGCGCAGATGAATACACTTCCCGCCAAAGTACAACTACTTGGATGTACGAATAAATGCGTATGTGGGTATTATGTATGCACAGTGACCACTCGATAAGTGGAGACTCCAGAAATTACAAAAAAATCCAATTTTTATTTTGTTTTTAATTTGTAGAATTTTCAACATCCCAAAGAAATATTTATACAATGGACGCCGGAAAATATATAGTTCAGGTGTTGTTCCAATTCCTGAATGTGTATTTTTTTTCTTGTGTCAAATGAACTGCTTCTGATAGTTTTCATAATCATTAAATTTATATTCATTCTAAACATATTTGGTTTATATCTTTAAAAATAAAAACATTCACCAATTAACTTTAAATAAAATCATGAATATTTCGGTGGCAGCGAAGCTTTCTCATTTGCGAGCGTTCACTGTAGTTGGTATACATATGTTGTACAGCCAGGATCAAGGTTATCGCGATGTGCTCTTATCAGGCATTCGATGACACTATCTGCGGGGCTGAGAGCGGGGCGTTGAGGAACTGTTATTAAGATGCGATGCGTTTATCAGCGTTGCCGCTCCAGACCCAGATGATAGTTGACAATTGTGAGCGACATCTCATCTCAGTTGTGCAGAGAGACACAGACCGAGACCATGTGGTGGACGCGGCAACTAGCAACCAAGTGCTTAACCCTTCCCCTCCTGCAGGGGCAGCAACGCGCCCTGAGCGCTGTGGCCGAACAGAGTCTGGGCATCATCGGAGTGCCCTTTGCCAAGGGGCAGTCAAAGCAGGGCGTGGAGCTGGCGCCCGATCTGCTGCGGCAGAACAAACTGCGACAGGTGCTGCAGAGCAGCGATGGTGAGCGTTAACAAATCCAAGTAACCCCCAAATAGAAAAAGAACCATAACAACAATACAGATTTCTTTTGAGCTTGCATTTATTTAAAGCGTTACGCTTATTGTTTTTGATTTCGATATTGATTAATCGATTGCAGAGCGCCTAGTGATAACGGACTATGGCAACCTGCCTTGGGCCGTCGATGAGACGCTGCTGCAGCAGCAACGCCAGCATTACCATCACATACGCAACTATGCGGATTTCATGGCCTGCAATCTGGCGCTAATTGCTCAAGTGCAGCTGATGCTGCAGCAGAACGCACAGTTTCTGGCGATTGGCGGTGATCATGCCATCGGCTTCGGTGGGTAATCGACGAACACCACCGCAACCAGTGCTGCCACACTGTTTGCAGTGCCTTTTTGAGTAAATTTGATTTTGTTGTTTTGGTTTTTTTTGTTTGGCAGGTTCCGTGGCTGGGCATTTGCAGCACACGCCGAACTTGTCGCTGGTATGGATCGATGCGCACGCGGACATCAATTTGCACAGCACCTCGCAGTCGGGCAACATACATGGCATGCCCGTTTCGTTCCTGCTGGAACAGTTGCGCGCCACCTGGCAGCACGCGTCGCTCGATAAGATCGCGCCCAATTGGTGAGTGCGTCGAGTCGAGTCGAGTCGATTCGATTCTTCTTCCTCTTCTTCATTACTTTTCTTGTGTTTTCTTTATTTGATTGTTCTCGTTAGCGTTGTAACGTTGCTTATAGCTAACACACAAACCATTCTTATTTGTGTCTTAAATCTAGTTTTTAGTTTTAGTCTAATTTGGAGCTGTAAGCCAAGCTCTCTTTATCACAGTTGTCTCTTAACGTACTAAGTTTTTGATTTTTGTTTTCGATTTATAGATTTTGATTTGTTTGTTCTAATCTTAACTTAATTCGATTTTTACTTTGCGTTGAGCTGCGTTGGGTCTCAGTCTTTGATATTATTTTTCATTCATTTTCTTTTATTTGCCTCTTATGTTTGACAACCTACGTTTTTCATAACATTTCGTGTTAGATTTTTGTTCTCACTTTTGTTGTTTTTGGCAGTTTCTGTTTCATGATTTTTGTTTAGGAACCTAACCACAGAAATATTTTATATACAAACAACGCAAAATTTAAAGTGAACCAACAAAAAAACAAAAACATACATCAATGAATAATTTCAAGTTCAACCGAAACAATGATAACGAATTTGTTTACCTCAAAGAAAAAGAAAAACAATACAACAAATAAATATGTATATATACATATATAAATATCACTTCGTATACGTAATACTGTATGGCATGTGTCTAAGAAATTAAAAACAAAACAAATTGAATACATAATGAAATCTACGTCAATCATAAGACAATCATATTTGAAAAAAGTAATTTGTTCAGTCATTTGGCGTTCTATTCAAGCTTCAAAATTAATAGACTATATATATAATATATATATTGGATTGACAAAACGATCTACAAATTAACTCAATTCACAGCTCAGCGAACCCAGTATCCTTGACATGAAACCAAAACGAAAATCATAAGATAATCGTAAGAAATTAAAAAAAACACCCGCTAAGTTAGTCTTGTTCTATTGTTTATAGTATATAATATGGTGCATAATGGCTGGGAGGACGTGTTGGGTGGTGGTGGGCGTATACTTGGGCCCCCAAACCGAGTCTATTGGGCACACCGTTGAGCCGGTGTTGGTGCTACAAAACAAATCAAATCAAATCGAAACCGAAAACCGTAAATTCAAAATCTCTAGCTTAATGTTAAAGTTTAAATCACTGGCATTTTGTTAAAAGTTTCTGGTTGTTGTTTTTTTTTTTTTTTTGGTTTTTGTTTTTGTACATACATACATATAGATAATAAGTAAATATTACGAGTAAAGTTAATGTGGTTCATATTAAACTTAAAATTATTAGATCACAATAATCGATAATCCAAATCGAAAACCGATGAAAATATGATGCTAAAACGCAAAACTTAAACTTTTTGTTTGTTGCTTTTTTTTTGTTCTTGTTGATGATAAGCGTACGAGCGTATAGCCTGACATAAAGAGAGAGAGAGAGGGGGGTGGGAGGGAAAGTGTGTGTGGGAGACAGAAACAAATAGATTTACACTGAAAGAAATTATGATGTGTTATTATTATATACAATACAAATACTGCACAGAATATACATAATACAACAAGAAATTTGAGATCATATTGAAAGGTAACTAAAGCCGATAATTGATATTGTTATTATTGTTAATGTTTTCTTCTTTTCTTTTTGGGAAATCACAAAATGATATATTGGTGGTTCGTTGGTGCTCAGCGACATCTTGTTAAACTTGATATTGGTGTTTATATTTGGAGGGTTTCTTTTTTCGGTATCGGTATGGTGTGACATGTACTAGAGAAGTTGCGGGTTTGTTTTATTGGAGATGTTAATGCGTACGCTAAATCAAAATTACAACAAAAACATACAAACTACAACACTATTCGGTCTGTCACACAATCCTTGTTTTTATATAGAAATTATTTCTCGATCTTTCGTCGTTTGTGTGACAAGCCAAAGTGTGTTGAAAGCGGCTTACAACAGAAAGTCGACTAGCTTAATGTTGGTTTTAAATTGTTTGATACCCTTGAAACTGTTAGTATTATAAACTGGTCATGAACAAAACTCAATGTTGATGAAGCTTGGTATATATGTCTATAATTACTATATAGACCGAAATCTTCTAACTGCCGTTTTTGGAAGTTTTTAAATAACAATTTGTTGATATAAATTTTCAAGTCGGAATATCATATCATATCATTTAGAGCAGTTTGGCTTTAGTTTTATTGAATAGTGATTAGAAACGTTTAGTTTGGCTAAAGTTTCAACACTTTTCGAATAATATTTAATTTTGCTCAGTTTTGCAAGGGTATTTCAGCTTCGGCATGCCGCAAGTGATTAGTTTTAACTCGTTGTTTTGTTTGGTTGTATGGGGGATATTACTTTAAAGCAGTTCTCTTCGAAACTTATAAAAGTTGTTTAATTTTTTTGGATTTTTCTTTTTGTTGCGGTCACTGTAATGAAATCAAGGAAATTACAATATATAAATCGTGTGTTTATAATACGAGTATGCATATGACAATACATATGTATGCATGTATGTATGTATGTATGTATGTCTGTGTGTATGTGTATGTGCATATGCATGTATGTTGATGTATGTACATGGCACACAAACAGAGAGAGAGAGAGAGATAGAGAGAGAGAGACAGACAGACAGAGAATACACGCACACATACATATGTACATACAAAAATACAACGGATGATTTAAAGTTATATACAAATACATATATGTATATTTATATACGTACGTTCATACATTCATACATTCATATATGTATATGTATTATGCATATGTAAATAAGTATGTAATTACAATTAATATCGAATGAATCATATAATTATACAATCAGTAATTATTGTGTACTTCTTTTGTGGCAATTAATTAATTAATTAACTAATTCAAGGTAAATATGTAATTAATGTAAATGTTAAATGTCAAATTCAATTGAAAATCGAACAACAACACACGCCTGAAAATAAATCAAGAGAAAGAAACAAATTAGAAATATGCATTCGACTCGGTTTTTATCATTTTTTTTCGGCTGTTTTTTTTTTTTTTTTTTTTTGTGGTTAGCTACAATAGAAAAAAGAGTACAAAAAACCATTTTTGAAGTCAAAACTCATCATGGGCGATGTTTATTATTGAGGAAAATCAAATATTCAAATATATTCAACGCTGTACAGAGGAAAGCAAATCAAATTATATATATTAGCCTGGTTAATGTTGTTTTTTGTTTTTGGTTTTTTTTCTTTTGGGTAATATAAGTAAGTATTAGCCGTGTTATCTCTCAGTTAGCTGCTTCGTCAACTGTCAACTTTCTTTGCTCTTTACTTACCGGAAATAAAATCACATCATCAAAAACAATAAAAATCTTGCGTGAGAGCTACAACAACAACAACAAACTGAAATTGGGGGAGAGCAACGAAGGAAGAGAAAAAGTAAAAGAGATCAACAAAAATAATACAATTATATACTACGATACGATCTGGTTTCTGATAGGATTTCAGAGGCAACCGTCGAAATCCATTGAAAACAAAATATGTATACATTAAGCATATACACTTAGAGAATTCGATTGGGAGCAATGCACTGCACTTAAAAACTGAGCAAGTTGCAAAAACAATTCAGTTTGAGAAGTTGCGAGATTTGTTGTTTGTTTTGGTTGATTTGGTTTTTTTTTTGTTGGTTTTTTGGCTTACTTACACACTAAATCAAAATGAACTCAAGTCGTTTGTAAATACACTGCGCAAAAAAATACATATACGCTTTTTGTTATATAAATTGTATAAACACGGAACACTTTGTTGGTATTTGGAGACTGTAGCACAACAACTGAAACAATTTGGAGAAAAAGTGTCTATGTGAGTGTGTGTGTGTGTGTGTGTGTGTGTGTCAGTGTATGAGTGTATGAGAGATAACACAAGTTACACTGTAAAAAAGAATCAACTGCAATTGTTACAAATCACAAAAATGTTTAACCAAAATAAACTTGTAAACAAATACTGAGCTCGAGTTTCCTGTAAGAGCGGCGGGCGATTTTACAACAAAGAGAGAGCGAGGGCGAGTGAAAGAGCGCAGAGTACAACTAAAGAGAGACAGAGAGAGAGAGAGAGAGAGAGAGAGAGAGAGAAAAAGCAAAAAACGAAGCATAAGAGTTGGAAATGATGCAGCTGAGGCGGCTAGACAAAACTAGAGGCGGCACAGCAGATGAAAGGAGTAACGTATACACTAAAAGAAAAAACTATGTGGAAACGGAAGAGAACGGAACGTATAGAAACCAAAGGGAAACACAAAGAATTGAGAGAAGAACGGAAGAGAAGTACCGGAAAAGAAATACAAAACTCAACTGTTTAGGTGAGGGGGGAAAAAGGAAAACTTGAACTGAAAGATAACTGAACCAAGTTTTGTGTATTTGATATGCAAAGCAAGAAAAACTCATAATCATATATTTTGCAAATACATTTATAATATTAATTTTTGTTTTTTTGTTTTTTTGTTTTTTTTTTTTTTGGTTGCATTGTTTTCCATTTTTGTTTGAAATATCATTTGAAATGTTTGGATAAATATTATTAATTAATTGATATAAATATGTTAATAAAAAAATTAAATGTTTCATCATCATCATAATCATAATCATAATCATTTTGCATGTATAATATACATTATATATCTGGCGTATTGTATATTATGCTGTTCTGGTTCTGTACTTTTTGTTTTGTTTTTTTTTCTTTCTTTTCTTTATAGTTGTTTTATACTACTTGGTTTTTGGTTTAAGTTTTAGGTATTAGTTAGGGTTCGCCATAAGTATTATTATGTTTTTTTGTTGTTATTTGTTGTGGTTGAACGAACAATTTGCTCTTGTTGTTGTTGCTGTTTTGTTGTTGTTGTTGTATAAATAAGTATATATGTATATATAAATAATAAGCGCATATTACTATAGATTATATGATAACTAAGCATAAGACTAAAGCTAACTAATCATAATTTATAATCAATTCAATTAAAATCAAAGTATTCTCGTTTGCACACAAAAACAAAATTGATAATATCGCATTTGGTAAAAATTGCAACTTTTCTTCGTCGAGTTTCGTTAAGTCCCGGTTCGTGGAATGTGCCAGAGATAGAAATATATAGAGAGAGAGAGAGTATGTGTGTGTGTGTTTTTGATTGTAAGCAACAGAGTTAACGAAATGAAATACTCTTTTAAGTACTTAAGACTGCGACTTTGACTAGACACGACACCCAAAAATATAATAATGGGTCTTATGCAGTTGGCAGATGTGTTGGTGTAGTTGTTGTTGTTGTTGTTGTTGTTCTTGTTCTTGTAGGTGTTCAGGAATGTTCCGAGCATTTTGAGATCATTTAATTGCTGGCTTGACTAGCTGGCCGGACTGGAATTGGAATCATTCCAAGTCCATTTGGAATAGTTAAGAGGGTATATGCTCTGTTTGGAGCGAAACACAGGGCAGACGCTTTAGGTTTCTGTGCGGCACACATAGAACGTTTACGAATAGGATGGGCAGAGAGACATAAAGGATGACAAAAGTAAAATAGTATAAAAGGAAACAAAATAATCGAAAAATAATACAAGAGACACAAGAGACAAAAAAAAATTAAAACAAAAACTCAAAAAAATTATGCGAAAATTTATCAAGTGTTTTTTATTGAAAAATTGTTGTTTTTTTGTTGTTTTTTTTTTTTTTGCTTTTTAGCTGCTGTTTGTTCTTGGCAAAAATCAATCAAATTATAAAAATCATAAAATTAAACATAAATATAATGAGTAATAAACATAATCATAAAAAGAAATCAAATCGAAAGAAAACAAAAATTATAAAAATCAATCGAAACACAATTTCAATACACTAAGTTCTCCCTTAGCATTATATTAGATACGTATGTATATATCTATATATAATATTCGTCGGCTAGGGTAATGTGTGTGTGTGTGTGTGTGTGTGTGCGTGCGTGTTTTTTTCTTCTTTTTTTTTTGTTTGCGTGTAGGGCAATGATTGAGTACACAAAAATCAAAAGTTCAAATCAAAAACAATACATAAAATGTTTAAAGTTATACAAAATAATAATATAAATGAAATTCAATTATAAATTTTTCTTTCCATATTGTAAAACGCTGAAGCAAATGTGGCGTTTCAAAAAGAGAGAGTGACATAGAGAGAGAGAGAGTTAAAGAGAGCGGCTGCCGCTGTTGTATGTGTGTGTGTGTGTGTGTGTGAGAGTGTAAGATTGCGCTCATCTCTACAACAACTTTTGCACTGCGCTCTCTTTTGTATGCTTCGTTTAAATCAGTAGAATTCGTTTGCATTTGAATTTAAATTAATTATAAAATACAATAAATAATATTCATCTTTTTCTTGTTTTTGTTTCTGTTGTTGTTTTGCTTTTGTTTTGTTTTTTTTTCACTTAAAGTTTACGAAAAAAATTATATATATATAATAGGTATATATAAATATATATATCAAATTTGCTTAATATGAAAAATTACACGAAAAAAATAATTGTTATATTGTTTGTTGTATAATAATATTTATATATTTAAGTTACATAAACATAAATTATGTTTTCGCTTCAACTACTCATTTTGCGTTTCATTTACGTTACTCGTTTTTTTTTTGTAGTTTTTGTTTTTGCTTTTTTGTTTTTACTT
Source organism: Drosophila flavopinicola (assembly GCA_035042425.1). Taxonomy (NCBI): domain Eukaryota; kingdom Metazoa; phylum Arthropoda; class Insecta; order Diptera; family Drosophilidae; genus Drosophila; species Drosophila flavopinicola. Next base: position 430,285 of record JAWNLL010000405.1, read on the forward strand.
AAGGAAATTATAATTGTAATTTAATTTAGCTGAGATGCATGTTTTGTTGTTGTTGCTGTTGTTGTTGCTGCTGCTCGTGCTGCATTTTAAAACTATTGCACAATATTAGAATTACATAATATTAATGAGAGAGAGGAGAAAAAAATGAAAGGTAAACTAAATTAAAGTTTGACAAATAAATTAATCAAAATCAAGTACATAATTTCACTTAATGATTAACGTGTGTTTTCTTCTCATTTTTTGTTTTATTTTGTTTTGTTTTTTCTTTTGTTTTGTTTCGCTCTTGATTAGCTATACGAATACATACATATACATATACATACATATACATGTACATAAACATAAATAAAACTAGCAAGAATTATTGCAAATTTCAGTTGCATGCAAAAGGCAACAAAAAAAAAGAAGAGAATCGCGCTCTCTGGTTTTTTTTTTTTGCGTTTTGCTTACAGTTCTGCGCTCGCTCTCTCTTTCGTTATAAAGAAATTAGTACAGTTACGGGGCATAATACATTAATATACGTTCAGTTTTTGTATACATAATTATAAAGAAAATAAATCTTTGGATATTTTGATATTACAAGAAAAAGAAAAGAGATAACTATGAAATAAATTATAATTTCGTTTAGTGTTCATGTGTTTTTCTTCTTTCTTTCTCTTTTGCTCTTCTTTTCTTTTGTGAGTGAGTGTAAAAAAATGTAAAAAATTTTTCAAGAAAGTTTGTTTTTAGGCTGGCGCGCTCAATTTTGCTATGCTTAAATTTTAGCTAGAATTTAAGTGTTTTTTGTTTTTGTTTTATATAGTATTTATAGTATATTTTTGAAGGAGTTTCTATGCTGGGTCGCAACTTTGTGTAGCTGTTAAACATTTGTTGCTTTTGGGATTTTTCTTTCTTCATCTACTACTTGTTTTTGTTGCTGTTGTTTGTTTTCTTTGCTATGTGGTAGTTAATGGTATATTTTAATTAGAATATAGTATATAAATTTGCTTTATTCGTATTGTATATTGAAAATATTTTTGCTTTTTGCCTACATTTTCGACTTTTTTCTGGTTTTCTTGTTTTATTTTTGTGTTGATTGTTTTTTTTTTTTTTCGTCGCGTCTGCCTCTTCTTCATTATGTTCTTCCTCTTCTACTTCAGTTTGCTGACTAGATTTCTTGTTGCAAATTTTGTTCAAACAAAAAATTGTTTTTTTTTCCCTATAATTATGAAAAAAATAATAATTAGAATAATTATGAATATTGTTTTTATACATAAGCATTTTCCTTTGTTTTTCCATCATCATATCATTACATGCTCTTCTGGCATTTTCATAATTATGTTTGTTTTGCTTTTGCTTTTGCTTTTGCATTTGCTAAGGTTGTTGTTTTAAGGTATTGTTTGCGTATGTGAGTGTGTGTGTTTGAACTTAAATAGTTGACATAAATTAATTGTAACTAGACGTATATATATTGTACCTACTATAAAGAAAAATCATCATTGAAATTAATAGAAATACATATATAGATAGATGTTGATGGTTGGTCGTATGTCGTACATAATAATGAAATCAGAAACATGTTTATATATAAGTCTCTTTCGTATGCTATACATTAAATAAATATGCATGGCTGCAATTAACTACGAGCGCTTTTTGTTTAGAATTATTCTCAAATACAAAGAAACAAAGAAATCATACAAAACGCATAGATATACAATTATATACCGAATCCAATTGAAACTTAAACTGTTTTTAATATAATAATCGTAATTCGCAAAATGAAGCCAAAAACCAAATGTGTGTTGTGTGTGTCGGTGTGTTTACATGTGTTAGTTAGTTAATTGAAATTGAAACCACAATTGAAACTGATAAAGTTGCACAGATCAATAGGTGTGTTGGGAGAGGGGGATTGGTAAAAGGGTACGGCAATGAAACGATTCCAGTTTCTCAAAAACAGGTCAATTTTTATTTGAAAAAGTGTTTACCTATATTTTTGCTGTGTGTGCTGCTGTGAATATGCGGTGCTGTACTGTATACAATACTGTTGTACGGTACTGTAATATGGTATAGTACATTATTGTATGCTGTATGGCACAATTGGGCCTATATATACAGACCGTACTGTACTACTACTGTATACTAACAAGTACTGTATACTGTACTCTATGCCACGGTACACTACTGTATGCTGTGCGGTACGCCACGGTACGGCACTGTATACAGTTGTGTACCATACGATAGTGTACAGCTGTGTGTGTGTTTCTCTCTTGTTTCTAGGCAGCGGGGCAAAACCATCATCTCGAGTGGTACTCTTTCATAGACTTGGTGTTTTCAATATGTTTTTAATAGTATTTAGTTTTCTTTATCGTTTTTAACAAAAAGATCACTTACATGGCTAGAAAAACGCTTTGCTAATGCTTGTTGTTGTTGTTGTTTTTTGGTATGTTTTTTTTTTAGTTTTTTGTTTCTTCATTTGTCATTTGTCAAACTTTTTTGTCATATATCAAAAATGTTCTGGTTGTTGTTGTTGTTGTTGTTGTAGTTACTGAGATTTTGTGCTACGCTTTTGTTGAAGCGCTAAAAAATGTTAGCAAATTGGTTTTAACGCTGCTTACTTGCTGGCTTCAACTATACATTATATAAAGTATATAAGGTATATATATGTATATATATATATGTGTATAAATATTATAGTATAATATTCACTAACAATTATTTACTTTAGTAAAACTTCAAATTTGCGCATAAATTATTGTATTACCTTCGCATTTACTTTCTTGACTTTGTTTTCTTTTCTTTTATTTTCTTTTCTTTTTTGCTTTGCACACTGTCCCAAAATTTCTAGCTGCTTGCTTGTGTGTGTGTGTGTGTGTGTGTGTGAGTCGGGCGTTAGTTTAGTATGACTGGTTTCGCTTGGCTTTCGTTTCGTTTAATATATATAAAAAACAAACACAAAACATTAAAATTTATATACCATATATATAAATGTTTATATATAAGTACATATATATATAAGTATTGTATATATAATAATTATTAAATTTCATTTCATTTCATTTTTTGTTTTTTGTTTTTGTTTTTGTTTCGTTTTGTAATACTGTAGCAGCCTCCTTGTGTTTATGCTTTATATGGTTGTTTTTGTTTTGAATACTTTTTTTGTAAGCCTGGTCGAAAAACCAAGGGATCAGACAAAAACTAACGTCCGAGCGTCAACACGGCGAGAAAAAAATAAGTATCGAAAACTTTGAAGCTTCTTACACACTGTACTTCATTTGTTTTTGTTGTTGTTTTTTATGCTATTTTTTGGTATTTGTTTTGTTGTAGAAAAATTGGAGTGTAATTAACAGCTTTTGGGTTTTTGTTGCTTGTTTGTTTGTTTTGGTTTTTTCTTTTCATTTTGTTACTGGAAGATTTCATTGCTGCTTACTTAGTTATAATTTTAAAAAATTGTTTTTTTTTTGTTTTTGTTTTTCTTTTGCTAGGTTAATTTCTTTTAGTTAAATCTCATAGTTTTTGTTTTGTAGATTTCTTTGTTTGTTTTGCGACTAATTTGACTGCGGCTGCAATTGGTTTTGTGCCTGCTCGGGCGCCCAATAGGGGCAGCCATTTGTTGTCTACGTTTTTTTGTTTGTTTTTTTTTCTTTTTATATTGCATTCGACACACTCTTTTTTTAGGTTAGTTTTTAGTTTTTTTTTTTTTTTTTGGTTTACTTAAATGCTAAACAAGAATTTTGCTATTGCAACGGCTGGCTTTTTGGTGAAGCCGCCGTTTCGTTGTTTAGACGCGTTTTGAAGCCAGAGGACACGCCCCACAAAAAGGATGTGTGTGTGTGTGTGTGTGTCTGCATGGTTGCATGTGTGTGTGTGTGTTAGTGTGTGTGAGTGTGTGTGTGTGAGTGAGTGTGTGTCTTTATAGCAGTGGCGCAGGGCAAGAGCATAGATTTTAAATGATTTCTACTATCGAAATTCTTAGGGGGGAGGGGGGGTTTAGCCCCAACCTGCCAACCACCAGCGCCACTGCTGTGCTTGTGTGTATTTGTGTGTGTTAAACACACACATTGTTGTTGCGCTTAGTTACCATTTCGACCATGCATATTTATATATGTATAAGTGTGTGTGTGTGTGTGTGTGTGTGTATAAACTAGATAAGTATGTGTGTTTGTGTGTGTGTGTGTGTGTTTGCTGTTCCTTGGTGTTATTGTATTTTTGTATATTTGTTTATGGGGGGGGTATTGTTTGACTACACACTTTACTTGGCCTTGTTGGTCTTAAAGCTGACCTGCAGCACCCGATTGCCCATGGTGTAGCCATTGAGGGCCCTGATGGCCATTGCGGCCTCATCGTAATTGGTCATTGAGACAAAGCCATAGCCCTTGCACTGATTCGTTGTGGGATCCTTGACGATCTTCACCGATTGCACGGCGCCAAAGGGGCCAAATAGCTGCCACAGCGCTGCCTCCTCCGTCTCCGGCGCCAGATTGTATATGAATATGGGATAGGCACCGCCCGGACCGCTGGCCAGCGTTGTCGCTGCCGCCGCTGCCGCGCCCAAGCCATTCGGCAGCATCACGTCGAGCATATCGCCGGCCATGGGCGAGAAGCGTGCGAGTCCTTTGTTCACGGGCGTATGCATTGCGCCGCCGATGCGTCGCACCAGCTGGGGATTGAGGAAAGCGGGCAATTGCGGCTGTATGATCTTGCTGGTGCTGCCCGGCGTGTTCGAGAACTTGACGACTATCGGATCGGTGCAGCTGCTGGGCGTGGTGCCATTGAGGGCGATTATCGCACGCGTTGCCTCCTCGCGCTTATCAAAGCGTATAAAGCCCACGCCCTTGGTCTGTGTATCGTTGCCGGCATTCTGTAGAATGCGCGACGTAATAATAGCGCCAAAGGGCGCAAAGATGGCCTCCAGCTCCTGCTGGGTCATTGTCTTGGGCAGGCCCGACACATACAGATTGGCGCCCTTGATCGCATCCGACGACGGCCGCGCAAATGACACCTTAATCGTTTTGTTCTGCAAACGCAGTCCGTTGAGCACATTGACCGCCTGCTCGGCATCCTGCGGCCGCACATAGTTGACAAAGCCATAGCCCAGGCTCTGGCCCTTGCTGGGCGCTTGCGGATTGAGCGGATCAATGTAGACCTGCGACTTGTCGCGTATCAGCTTGACGGACTCAATCTCGCCCACGCTGCTGAACAGCGAACGGATCTCGTCCTCTGTCATCGTCTGCGGCAAGTAGTTGACAATGAGATTTGTGCGCGTCTCTGTGCTGCCATTGCTGCCATTCTGGGCGCCGCCGCCGCCGCCGCCCGAGTTGCCGTTCGTGTTGGCCTGGGCGACCGCCTGGGCCACTTGCTGGGCCACCTGCTGTTGCACCTGTTGTTGCACCTGCTGCTGCTGCTGCTGTTGCTGCTGCTGCTGCACGGCCACGACGGCCTGCTGCACCTGCTGCTGCTGCTGCTGCACGACCTGCTGCTGCTGCTGTTGCACCGCCGCCTGCTGCACGACCGCCTGCTGCTGCTGCTGCAGCTGCTGCGTCACGGCAGCGGCGGCGGCAGCAACCGCCTGCTGTGTCTGCTGCTGCTGCACCTGCAGTATCGCCTGCTGCACCTGTTGCTGCTGCTGCTGCAGCTGAGCGGCCGCCGCAACGGCCGCCGCACTCTGCGCCGGCGCTGCCGCATTTGTGGCAGCCACAGCGGCCGCCGCGGCGGCACTCTGCATCAGTTGCGCTTGTGTATCAACGCCAGTGGCGCCGGTGTTTGCCATCATAAAGTCCACTATTTGGTTGTCGAGTTGTTTTTGTTTTTTTGTTTGTTGCAGTTGTTTGATGGGGGCCAACGCAGGCGCAGCACATGGAATATAACAAGGATCATATGTCAAGATTAAACCATTTGCTAGGTGTGTTAGTAGCTTTTTTTGTTAGGTTTTTTTTGATTTTTTTGCATTTACAGATCATAAATCAAGTATACGAGCTCGAAAACTAGAACCTCTTTGATATTAAGGGTTGTTCCAATTTCAGAAAGTGCCTTTCTATATGTCAAATAAACTGCGTATGCTAGCTTTCATAATTGTTCTATCTGTTGGTGCAAATATTCATAGTTATATATTTGAAAAAAACAGTTTCTACATTGTGTAAATTGTTTAGAAAATTTCAACATTCCAAAGTTATTATTATATTCCAATACTTTTCCAATTTCCGAGCGTTCACTTCACTATTACAGTCAACATAATACTAGTGATTACAAATATGTTGGATAAATTACAAGAAGTAATGCAAAATATATTTCAAATATAAGGGTTAAGCAAACCGAGTACCAAATTAGTATACAAATCTTGTTGCATATCTCAAACTAAACTTTCCTGCATTTCTAAATATGATTTGACACCTATGAAAATCTCAATACTTTGCCACTATATACTGGTATTTCTTCCGGCTCATTTTTCAAAAATGTTTAGACTTTAATTTCTATCTTATTTTGTTTTTTTTTCCATCTTCTACAAATATTGCTCAAAAAACATTTTCTTTTTAGAATTTCTGAGATATATTATTAAAAGTTTCCTGTAATTTGTCCAAAATATCTGTTAACACCTCAGTTATTTTGATCGCAAGCAAGTCTAAATGTATGTATCAACATAATACACCTAACTCAGTTTCTTTCCACTACAATACTAACAGATATGACTACATTAGCTGTCGGAAGTATCCAGGTTCAAGCAACTACTTTATTTATTTTTTAAAATCGAGTAAATTCAGTCGAACTTCTCTAACTCAAACCTCCATATGTCATACAAAAAGTCAGAGTTATAGAGATTCCACTTATAAGTATAAGTCGTATTAGCTGTATTCAAGTGAATTTTTCAAAATCAATGAACACTTTCAGCTCAAAAGTTCAACTATTGAAATAATTGTAGCAAATTTGTGTTCGAGCTATAGAGAAATTCCTTAGAGGACTTCGTGTATAGATAGAATTGTATGGAATTTTTACTCGCAACGTTATTGGCACTCAATATGACTTAGGTTACACAAAATTAGGCTTAAGGAAGGCTTACGGAAATTCGACTGTGTATGACTTTTCAAAATTATTATGTTTACAAATATAATATAAGATAACATCAAGATTAGGTCTATATTACCATACATACAAGTATGTATATTATTATTGATCAGAGCTGAATCGATATACACATACATGTACATATGTAGGTATGTATATATCTGTTTCTATGCCAACTAATCCAACAGCTTGAAAACTTCAGTAAAACGTCATAAGAAAAAGACGTTGATACGTTTCGAATAAAATGTCACGAAATGTGTCGTAAGTACAAATACATTTATAATTTTAGCTGTTGCTTCTGTTTATACATATTTATACACTTAATGTCACACAGCAAAATAATTAAAATGTATGTACATACATTTTTTAAGCAACAATATCTAAATTGGTCCAACATTCGTTGCAAGGATTGGAAAAAATCCGAAAAAAAGCACTTTTGCTGCAAGCGTACAAACAAACATCCTGAGATTTGGACCACTGTATTATATGGCTAGTTGGGTTCTATCTTCAATAACACATCAGACATCACTTAAGCTAGTAAGCATATTTTTTACTCATTTAAAAAAATGCTATTACAAATTGTATGGTTTTCACTTGACTTATTATTTGAAAACTAATAAACATGTACATTTTAAAGGGTATTAAAACGTCGGCGCACCGAAATTAAACGTCTCTTTCTTAATTTAAATTAGTTGTAGTTGGTTAAATGGTTAACGGTTAGTTGAAGCTTTGCACCCTAGCGCCGCCCAGCGGCCCACTTTAGCGAACAACTTTCGTTCAAAACTTACATTTGCCTGTGCACAGACACACACACACACACACACGGACAAAACGATAGAGAGAGAGAGAGAGACTGGAATTGGAATTTGGAATCTCAGGCACAGGCAAAAAATTCACTTGGCAAACACACACACACACACACACATATATACACACACTGTGATAAACACACCTCGAATTGCGCGTAGGTGGTGGAGGTAGAGAACGTTTTAGTGGCGGTGAGGTGCTGAAGGTGGTGGAGAGCTCTTTTTTTTTGTTGCGCTGAGCTTTTTTTTTTGCTTTTAAATTGTCGTTGCCGCTACGAGACCCGCTACGTCGCAAGCACACGATGCTACTGAGCGCAGGTCCTTGCAAGGCTTTCGTGCTGTGCTGGCGCTAGTGCCTCGCTCGCTCTCTTCTCTCTCGCTCGCTCGCTCGCTCCCTGTCGTTAACTTTGCTCTTCTTGCTGGAAATTGTAACAAAGCACGTACCCGGCCAAACCCAGTTATGTAATACATACACACTCACGCATACACACATATACACAAATGTATATAAAGCGGCAGGCAACGAACTCTGCAGCAGGACATACCCCTTGCAAAGAAAAGCCGAAAAGCAAAAAAAAATGTTTTAAAACTAAAAATGAGCATCCCCCGTGTTTCCTAGAGCCTCTAGCCACCCGCCCCGTGTGAGACGTAGTAGCAACCCCTAAAACCCAAAAACAAGTTGTAATAATTCTTTGCAAAAAAAAAATAGAATAAAATTCGTAAGCTAAGGGTTAAATATAGCGGCTAGAACAATGCCACCCCCTTTGGGTTAACAAACTAAAACGGTGCATTTGCGTGAGTTTCGTTTTTCAGCAGTCTGGCAACGCTGTCGCAAAACGGCTGCTGCATGATCTGTGAACTTGCACTTTGGGTGGTTGCTCTTGTTGGCCTGCGTCTCTTTCAAAAGGTCAAACAAAAACTAACACTAACACTAACACTAACACAAGCATACATATTCGCACGCCTACACGCCGGGAAAAAAATGGGAGCGCGCACTCTCTCTGCTAAATCTAACCGAGATTTGAAAATGCCGCACTCCTCTATATCCTTTTCACTCACACCCATACAGTTATATGTATATACATATGTATGTAAATTTGTATTTATTCAATACTCACTTGTTTCGCTTCAAATGTTGCTCGTTTTATGTTAGCTTCGAGTTCTTTTGTCGCGCGCGCTCTAAACGGCGCTACTCCTTTGATTTTGTCTTGTGCTCCTCTTTATTGCAGGATATGTTCCGTTTGTTTGGCTATATGAATTGCGGCTATATTGTTGCTAATAATTAAACAAACGCTGGCGTTGTCGTCGTCGTCGTCGTCTATTGTTGTTGTTGTTGTTGTTGTATGAAAAAGAATGTAGATAAAAACAAAAACAAAAAAGCGGTAAATTCGTCTGCTCCTCTTTGGTCATTTGGGCGTTGGTATTATCGTATTTATCGATTTTATCGATTTTTCCCAAACCCATGCAATCACAACAGCAGTTACAGCAGCAACAACAACAGCAGCAGCAGCAGCGGCCCATAGATTTTTAGCAAATACACATGTGTGTATATGTATGTACATACATACATATGTATATATATATATTCATATTTTACTATTCCAAGCGAATGTATTTCAATTATTGTTACACAATTTTAGACATTGTATGTGTTGCTGTGGCTACTATTATTGTTGCTGTTGTAATTTTGCGTTTGTTTTTTGTTGTCTATTTTTTTTATTTTTGTTTTTCAATACTGATGATTATAACAGTATCTCTCAGTTGCTGCTGCGTCTCTGCCACTGTGCTAATTTATGGCGAGCGCTATTGGCTAGAGTGAGAGAGAGAGAGAGAGAGAGCGCGGAACGAGCAAACTGCCGCCCTCGCTCTTCTGTTCCCTTTTGCCATACAATGTATGGCAGCTCACTCCATTGTTTTTGTTGCTTTTCGTATTTTGTTGTTGTTGTTGTTTATATGTACACACATGCATACGTATTTTAACTAGCGCGCATATTTTACCACACATACAGACGTACATAAGTGTATCATATATATACATACATATATACATGTTTTCTCACACACCAACACACTTAGTATCTATAGGTTCTTTGTTTTTTTTGTTGTTGCTAGACGACGCGCTTATTAAATTAAAACACGCGCTGCTTTTGTTTTTGTTTCTGTTCTGTGTGTTGTTGTTCTTGCTTCATTTGCAAAGAACACAAATATATGAAACAAACAAAAAAAAATATATACATAATTGTTCGTTTGTTGTTACTGTATTGCTGTTGAATTGTTCTAATTTGTGTTTCCGCGCAATTCTTTCTGCAACCCCGCCCCGCACCCCCACACACTACTTTTTGTATAATTGCAAGTGTTGCTGTGGCAACACAACACTACTCTTTAGCCATGTAGTACATATGTATTCTTCTACTTCTTTTTTTGACTACAGCTAAAGTTTTGTTTGCATGTGTGCGTGCAGTTTTTTAAAGTTTATTTATTGCAGCCGGCGTTTTGTTTACTACGCTCAAATCAAAAACGTGCGACAGCGATAAGTGTATACTACTATTTCGCTGCTATTGTTGTAGTTGTAGTTGTAGTTGTCTCGGCGTACAATGCACATAAAATCGATTTGCTAGCTGCGCCCTTTATGCCACTCACACAGCTACACAAACAGACAGCAGCGTGCACACACACACATACGCTGACAGCGCTTTGCAGATACACAGCACAGAGAGCGGCATTTAGCAGTAGATTTTAACGCATAACAACAAAAACCATTACTACTACTACGACTACTACTCTTTTTCGCCCTCCCGGCACCGATCGTTTTGCCTCTCTTTTTGAGTTTGTTGAACTGCCCGTAGTCTGTGTCTGTCTTTGCGTCTTTCTACGCTTTTCATACCAAATGCAAATTGTAATTTTGCGTTTTAGCATACATGATCAAATTGTTTCACACACACACACACATTCAGGTACACACAACAACAAAAAAAAAAACACACATCTGTATATGTATGATGTCTGCATGTAGATGTTTGTGTATATACTACATATGTATGTATGTAATTGCACAATTATGCAGCGCGTAGCGATCTTTTTCTTGTTCCTTGTTGTTGTTTTTCGTTACGCTTACGTTTTGTTGCTGCTGCTACTGTTGTTGTTGATGATGATATTGTTTGGTGGTTTTTTTTTTATTATTTTTGTATATTTTTGTTTGTTGTTCTTGCACTTTACGTAGTTTTCTATGGCAATGCTGGTATTTTGGGTTGTTAACAATTGTAAACGGTTGAGGTTGTTAGTTTCTCATTTAGTTTTTCAAAAAAAAATAAAAAATCAATTGCAAAATGAGCTGAGCACACGAGCTGAGGCAGCGCACACGAGCGTTCAAACGTACTGCGGCGCACAACGTCTAGCGTGGAAATGAAAATGACGCGAACTCAAACGCAAACACAAACCTCGCTGCCCTCTCGCGCTCAGACATACAGACGCGTACGTTTCGTATGCGCGTCTGTATATATTTATGTGCTGAGTAGAGCGCGAGAGAGAGAGAGAGAGAGAGCGGCCGCACGTTTTGTTGCTATTTTTCCCGTATTGTTGTCGCTCGCTCTCAATGCGCTTTTTCAGGTATTCGGCTTCTGTGGAAAATCGACTCTGTTTTCGTTGACTCGGGTGGGTGATCTGTTACAGGGCAGCAGCTCCTTTCGAGCGCGCTCACACACACAAGCAAGCAATTTTGTTCGTTCATTGATTATTAAAATGAAGAGCAAATCTTCATGCAAATGTGTGTGTGTGTGTGTGTTAACAAACATTTTAAATTTGAGCGCCATATGACGAGCTAAAAAAAGATACATATGTACATAGCTAATTGTGCATATGTATAACAAATCAAAATGGCTGTTTACCGTATTGTGGCGCTGCCTGGAAATGTGTATGGCAGCCTGCATGTCTGTGATGCAGCCAGCGATCAAGCCGCAACGGTGTTGCCAGAAAGTTGCAAACCTGAACGTTAAGTGAATGGCAAATGCATTCGAAATTCAAATATCAATTCTAACCGAAAATGTGCTTTGTGCAAAAACGCAAACATTTTGCAGTTATATGAGATATGAGGTCGTCAACCGTTTTATGATGCTGTTTGTATGTGTGACACACAGACACTCTCTCTCTCTCTCTCTGGCGCTTTCTCTTCACATGCACATTGTCCTGGACAAGCGCGAGGGCTGTTCGGATTATGTATGGGTGTATATCTGCGTATTTTGCAGTGCCACCACCACCGACGCTGGGGTTGTTTCTATGGCGTATGGCGTATGGCGTATGACGTACACCCCCTATTGCCAAGCCAAGAGTGTTTTTTGGGACTTGCAAGCAAAACGCCCTGCTTTTGGCATGCGTGCGTGTGCTTAATTGCGCTTGTATTCAACATTTGTGCATATATGTATATACATATACATACGTGTGAGTGCTTCCTGTTGTTTGCTGCCCACCGGTTTTCATGTGCTGATTTTTATGGCCCAACATTACAAATGTGCCGCCGCCGCCGCCGCCGCCTGTCTGTTCCAATTTACACGCAGTGAACACATTGTTATTGTAGTTGTTGTTGTTGTTGTTGTTGCTGTTTGCTGCCGCTCGCAAAAACATAAAAATGTAACGCAACTTTTTTTTGACTGGGGTGGTTTTTGGTTTTATTTGAGATTTGGGTTGCCAGCGCAGCGGTCAGCTCAAGCCCGAAAAGCAGGGTGGCCAGACGAGACAGATCGGCGGCAAGGCGCAAGTGTTAGCCTGCTGCGTTATCCTGCGCCAGATAAGCATAATTTATGCACACCCATACTGATGAATGTATGCGCATGTGTGTGTGTGTGTGTAGCTTAGTGCAAATATAGCCCTGTTACAAAGTTTTAATGAGCGCCAAATGCTTGTCTTAAGCGGAAATGATTGAGAACCAAGTTTCATTTAGCTGAAAGAAGTTTTTGAGCTTTCTTTGTTTCTGGTATTTTCATTTGATAGATAGTTGTTGAAAGAAAACTGTTTAGGAAATTTACTTTATAAAGAGTATTTTAGTTTTATTAAAAAAACTAAAAGAAGTTATTGAGGTTTCTCTGTTTCAGATAGGTTATGTATTAAACATAATTTCATTTTCTAAAATAGCTGAAAGGAGCTGTTGAGTTTTCTTTGTCTTATATTTTTTTTATTAAGAATAATATTAAGTTTATCCGCCTCTTTCACAGTCTTTCTTACTCGTAAAATCCGATTTTTCCCATTGTACCTAGCGTAAGTTACTTAAACCGCAAAGTTTGCAGGATCAGTGTGTTTTTGCCAATAGCTTTGCTATTGATTTTACACATAGCTGCCACTTATATAAAGTTAGTCAAACTAACAGAAGGCGAAAGAGAGCAAAAGCTATTTTAAAAAGAGCTAGAATTCGATGCTTGCTTAAAAAAAGCTAGATTTGATGCGAAAAGGGCGAAGTTGGCAACACTGGGGGACAAGCGTTGCCAACCAAAAAGGGGCGCTGCCGATTAGCTCAGCACATTGATACACACAGAGACACAGACACAGATATACATATACATATACATACACATAGATATATATATATATATATATATATATATGTGCATATATTTATTTGCATGGCGATAAGCATTCGTGATAATAATTAATTTGCAGGCACTTCTGTTTTTGCTGACGCATGCTGCTCACTTATTGCGTGCGCGTGTGTGTGTGTGTGTGTGTGTGTGTGTGTGTGTGTGTGTGTGTGTGTATTAATGCTGTCCACGTGCTTGGGTCGCGCTCTCTCGCTCTCTTTGGTTCGCTGTCAGCGCCACGCAGTATGCAACACATTTGCCAGATTTTACAAATATCGAAAAGGGCACAGGCACAAAGACAATGAGAGAGAGAGGGAGGGAGAGGGAGACAGCGGCACGGGAGCAGGCTTAATCCTTTTGGCTCTGGCGCAAACAAACTGAAACACACATTGTGCCAGCCACCTTGGCCGCATTACAACAAACAGCGGGGATTAAAAAAGCAGCCGTGAACACAAGATGACAACAACAAAAGCCATATATTTTCTTTCTTTCTTTTTGTCGTTGTTGTTGTTTCTTTTTTTTGGGGGTTGCACCAAAAAGGGGCGCACCCTTAGCCGATTGACGCTTGCCAATGTATTTTCGAATAAACAAAAACTAAAAAATGGCATAGGATAAACAACAACAACAACAACAAGAACAATAACAACAAGCAGACTTGCTGCAGGCAGTCTCAGCCAGAAGATGGGCAGCAGGATCAGGGACTGCCCGGAGCCATGATTCATTCAAAGCACCCCCTTCCCCCAATAGTAATGCCAACAAAATTTACAATTTACATATACGATCCTTAGGGCGATTCTAACTTTGCACGTCTCGCTGCACACAGCGCGATCGACAGATGCACTTTTTCCACCCGGACAACTAATAATAATAATCATAACATGTAAGAGTGCTCTAGTCGGGAGTGCCCGACTAGGAGATACCCTGAACCCAGTCCTTACACTCATACTAATCTATCAGTGTGAATACATACATGTTATGGAAAGTATAATCTGAAAAAGCTTCTGTGTGTATTGTCCGATCTTTCTGATATTTTAAGGACATAACATTGGCTATAAAATGTGGAACCAAATCAAATTGTAAGGTCATAACTTCAAAAATGGGTTTTTTCATCTTTTGGGGGGTGTTATCGAAAAAGTAAAATATTTTTTATATGTGTATGATATTCGAGATTATACATGCCCAATTTGGGGCCTCTAGCTCTTATAACTTTCAAGTTATGGCCAAACACTGGTCTGAAGTCGAAATTGATCGATAACTTTTGAACGGAACGAGCTATCGATAAAATGAAATAAACTTATACTGTCCCTGAAGTCTCTAGCTCTTATAGTCTCTGAGATCCGCATTATCATACAGACAGACAGACGGACAGACAGACAGACAGACAGACAGACAGACGGACATGGCTAAATCGACTCGACTGTTGATACTGATCAAGAATATATATACACTTTATATGGTCGGAGATGCTTCCTTATGCCTGTTACATACTTTTGCACAAAACCATAATACCCTTTTTACCCATTTTTAATGGGTTCAGGGTATAAAAATTACCATAAGACACCGGAGCGACGAGAGCTAAAACTGATCGCTCAGGGTGAAAGCGGTTCGGTGAGCGCGGAGCGCAGAGAAAGAGGGACGCAGGATACGCTGCCTTGCCATTTTAATTGTGGCATGTGTTTCCGTTGTTGTTCTCTCTCTTTTCTCTTACAATATTGTGCCCAAATGCATATCCAGTTCCAGTTCCAGTTGCCTTCGCCTGCGCCTGCGCCTGCGCCTTTGCCTTTGCCACAGTTCACTGCTCAAAGTCGAGTCCTTGCGGCCACCTGGCCTACTAATCACCATCGGAGCTGGCAATCTCGTGCGTTTGCCGCATTTGCTGATCCCCCCGAATTCGGTGCTCTATGCTTCTGTATTAGTTGTTCATCTATAGCCTCAAATGTTGCTGCGTACTTAAACATAACCTCAGAAACAGCTTGTGCTCCAATCATTCATGCATTCTCATTGATACGCAATATAACCTCAAAATGGTCAAGCAACTTAAACATAACCTCAAAAAGGCAGCGTTTCTTGGCATTAGGCAACAGATTCTATCAATGAAATAGATCATAGCTCCAATTCAGGAGTCGAATTTCAAAATGATTAGTTTTTGAAGAAAATCTGACTTGAAAACTGGCTTTAATTTCAATGGGAAATTTTGATGCATAATTTTCAGTTTAATATGGAATAATACCCAAGCGAATAAACCTATTAAAAACTGAAACATTAAAGGTTTATAGGTTATGTTATGCAGTTTTCAAAAATGTGCATGAGATTTTGAAAATTTTCAAGGGTACTTTTTTTGGAAAATTCCAAATCTAGCTTTTTATACCCTGAACCCATTAAAAATGGGTAAAAAGGGTATTATGGTTTTGTGCAAATGTATGTAACAGGCATAAGGAAGCATCTCCGACCATATAAAGTATATATATTATTGATCAGTATCAACAGCCGAGTCGATCTAGCCATGTCCGTCTGTCTGTCCGTCTGTCCGTCTGTCTGTCCGTCTGTCTGTCCGTCTGTCTGTCTGTATGAACACACAGATATCAGAGACTACAAGAGCTAGAGACTTCATATTTGGAACATAAGTTCTCCTAATCCCGGGACAGATCAAGTTTATTTCATTTTATCGATAACTCGTACCGTTTAAAAGTTATCGATAAATTTCGATTTCAGACAAGAGTTTTTGGGACATAACTTCAAAGGTTTAAGAGCTAGAGGCCCCAAATTTGGCATGTATAATCTCGAATAGCATACACATGTAATAAACATTTCACTTTTTGGATACCACCCCCCAAACCCACCAAAACTTCAAAAAACGCAATTTTGAAGGTACGACCTTGCAATTTGGGTTGGTCACACATATTATCGACAATTGTTTGTCCCAAAAATTTCAATAAGATCGGACAATAAACATAGAAGTTTAAGTTTAAGATTTAACTTTCCATTGTGTGTGGCTCGGTGAAAAGCAAACCAACTGCTTAAACCGCTTGCACTGCTTGTACTGCTTGTAGTGCAGCATGTGTGTGTTTAGATTAGTATGAATGATTGTAAGGACTGGGTTCAGGGTATCTCGTAGTCGGGCACTCCCGACTAGAGCACTCTTACTTGTTTTTATATAGTGATACTCACTGATATATTTTAAGATAAGAAACCAGCTTTAAAAGTAGTGTCCACAGCACATCATATGTGTGATGCCCTCCAGTTGCGCTAAGCTGTTAGCCACACTCCTTTATCAGCAATGCTCATGAATATGCAACATAACCTCAAAGTACCAGACATAACCTACAAAAAACCACTGTTGTGCTGCCCGCTAAACACTTTTAAGACAACATAACCTCAAAATATCACATATGCTTAAACATAACCTACAAAAAAACAAGAAAAAAAAACAGCTGTTGCCCCAGTTTTGGGGTAGCGCACACATTGAGAACACTCACTAATCAACAAATTCTCACACGCACTTCTATTGTGTGTGTGTGTGTGTGTGTTTTGTGACTCATTTCAGTTTGCCGAAGGATCAATTGGTTTACATTGGCTTGCGGGACATTGACCCCTACGAGGCGTTCATATTGAATAAATTCGGCATACGCTACTATGCGATGGATGTAAGTAGAGAATGCACATAAATATATTCTTGGGATCCTTGTGCAGCGTTCTTTTGTGGCTGCTTCGTGTGGCAGTTGTAAAAATTGTAAAATTCCGGTTTGCGTTAGCAGCAGGATCAAATAACGATCGTGCGTGACAGTCTCAACAGAATTACACGCAGTATCCTGTGTGTGTGTGTGTGTGTGTGTGTTGTAAATGTAAGCTTGGCATTTATAGGGGTTGCCGCTGGCAGAGAAATCGAATCTAGCTGCACCCTTCTGCTGCAGGCACAAAAGTTACAGGACACTCCCTATATAGCCGAACACACTCCCCTACGCTACCCTACTCTAACCGACCCTCACCTCCCCTCGACTCGACTCGATTTGAGTCGTTACATTTGCGCCTGCCACTTCCGATCCGCAGGGTGGTTGCAACGTGCTCGGCCACATCCGTTCGCATCCTGCCATCCTGCCAGCCTGCCAGCCTGCCTCGTTGCCAGCCATTATTTATGGCTCGTGCAAAATCGACGTCTGTTGAAAAATGGTTTAATGTGGCCCCGAGCTGCAAATTTATTATCGCTCATTAGTTCGATCGAAATATGCGCGCACAATTTGTGCGCTGGCTGTACATCTAAACAAAGTAGTAGTTGCCAGTTAATGGCCGCCATGGCTAATGGCCGATCGATCGAGCACAGATGCAAAATGTGTCCGCCAATCGCAGCTCACAAAGAGCTTCAAAGAGAGCTTTCAGTGCCGCTGCATTGTGAGCTTTGGCCGAGAGCTTTACACTTGCGAGGGGTATATTCATTTTGTGCTTACAAACGAACAACACCTTCAATCCCATATGTATAAATATATATTCCAGTTCATGTTGATGAGCTGAGTCGCTATATGTACATATATATCATATACAGTGGACGCTCGCAAATGAGAACATTCGGTAATCAGAATGTCCAGTAATTAGATTCAAAAGCTCTAATTTTGTTATGTTTCGACACATTTTAAAAACCCTAAATATTTAGAATTTCGTGTTAATAATATAAATAAATCATCGAAACATATTTCTAATTTTAAAAACTATCATAAGTAGTTAATTTGATACAAAATAGAAACACGTTCAAAATGAAAACTATTCAGAATGTAAAACCACCCCGGAAACCAAACGGTTCAGTTTTCCTTCAACTTTCATAGGAACTTTCGCTTAAAAGTTACATTCTTATATACAAAAAAAAAACTGGTTTTGGAAGTAGTAGAAATAATCATCAGTTAACCTAAAAAAAAATGTATATTTTAAACTCTCTCTAAGAAAATCCAAAAAGACATTAGTTAGATTTCTCTGGCAAACTTAACAATTAAAGGCTGTGTTAAAAACACTAATAAGCTTATATAAAGGTTAACGATACTATTCAATACTTTTCCGTATAGTTACAGATATTAAATAAAGATTCTAGTTAACATAAAACAAAAAATGTTTTATATAATTTGTCTAAGCTATCACAATATCGAAGACTATACCATATAGAGACCATACCAAAAAACTATAGAAAATTTAGTTATATTTTTCTTCAGAATCATTTATTACTATAGAATATTGGATGTTCGTTCACCCGAAGATAATTTTACTCTATTTTTCTTCTATCTCACTTATAACATTTAATTTTTCGCAGTCCATCGATCGCGTGGGCGTGCCCAAGATCATTGAGATGACGCTGGACGCACTGAATCCGCAGAACAAGATACACGTGAGCTTCGACATCGATGCGCTGGATAGTAATGTGGCGCCCAGCACGGGTACCGCTGTCCGGGGCGGATTGACACTGCGGGAGGGCATCAGCATTGTGGAGGCGCTGCGGGACACGAAACGCGTCCAGGGCATGGACCTGGTCGAGATCAATCCGAAGCTGGGCAGCGAGCACGATGTGCGCACCACCATCGACTCCGGCCTCGAGATACTGAAGAGCATGTTCGGCTATCGGCGATCGGGAGCGCGATTCTACAGCAATCTGGACACGGGCATATTGGGACGCGAACAGTAGACAATATAATCTATATATATATATATATACAGTGATTGCTCGCTAATTACAATTAAACATTATGCTTAATTTAACAACAGAAATCATTAAATTTCAGATATCAAATATACATTTTAATGAATTATGAATAATTTGTTCAATATACAGTCGAACTTCGCTAACTCGAAACAAATTGTGTGTTTATATTGTTTCGATTAAAAATGCTATACACTTTTCTGTCCATATCTCGAATTTTTCTAAAACTCGACAGCAAATTTGGCACGAAAAGATGAATTATTGATTGTGCTTATACAAAAGTTACATTGAGTAGAGTTTCAAATTAAATATATCGCAATTTGGCAAACAAAAACAGTGTTTATATTATACATTTGTAGTTTATACGTATTCCTTAAGTATAAAGTTCGACTGTACATTTTCAGCATTTCGATTATAATTTGCCAGCGACTACTGTATATATGTATATGTATGCATAAGTATGTAATATAATAACATTTATGTATATTTATGTATGTACAATTTGTGTTCTCTCTTCTTTTGTTTGTAGCTTTGTTTTGGCTTAATGTTAATTAGGTTAAAACTTAAAAGAGCAAATGAATTTGTGTAGCATACGATTTAAAGAGAATATTTTTTGACTTTATTTAATGGAGATTACGTTCTGAACTCGCAGGCCATTTGTGGCCCGGTGGCCCAGCGCTATTTATTCGACTTGGGCGCCGCCGTTGGCAGATACGCCGATATATCCACATTGGCCATCCGATTGGCGGTGTTGAGCAGCTCATTGGCGGGCAGCATTGGCGCCGCTGGCGCTGCCGCAGCCGCAGCCGCACCGCTGGCCACGCTGACCTTGGGCGCCACTGGCAGTCGGTGATATATGTGCGGCGCAAAGATCTTCAGCAGGCGACGCTGCAGGCCCACAAGCAGCGCATTCACAGCACCCGAGATGACAATGATGCCCGATATGATCGAGCAGAGACGGATGACAAACGTCAGCAGATAGTCGCGATCATGACTGATGACAATCTTCAGAGCGGACCAGTCGTACTTGAAATAGATGCCCGGCGAGCCATATGAGTTCCGTTCGGCGTCTGCAAGGCGAAAACGAGAGATTCAATTAAAATATATACAGGAGATTCCAACCGGCTCTTCAACTACCATTCACAGTGAACCAATCCCTAGAGATGTCCTAAAATTCCCAAAAACTCAAAGCTCATAGCTCATTCCTATGCTCAAATTTGTATCAACATAGCTTCAAGAATGAGCCAACAATTTGCAGCAGACGGACATTGTGTCTATATACACACAGCCCATCATTCTGTATATATACTCGATGAGATCAGAGATGTCCCCCTAATGACACAAATTATAAATACGCTCTGCAAGAATATCATTAACCATTCACCAATGGATGTCACTTGCCTAGTTTCCGCACGTTCTCGGTGACGGCGTATTGGAATGTGCTGATCGTGCTGAACGTCTGCTGGATTTCCGTCGGCACCACCTTGATGAAGTACTGCACCGTGGTGGCCTCCTCGGTGATAATCGTTTCATCGCCCTCCAGCGGCTGGACAATGCGACGCGAGTACTGGCCAAAGCTCAGCCGATTGATGCGATGCGTAAAGTTGGCGGGCATGCGGCGAAACTCGATCATCCAGTGATCCTCGAACATTCCAACCACCGGCTGAGCACCGCCCACCAAATGCAGCACGCCGGCCACCTTATTGATGCCCAGCGTGCCGTGCAGCCGGCACGCATCGTATTTGGCCTCCAGTTGGGGCTGCGGTTGCGGCTGCAGCTGCTGCAGTGCACCCGGTGGCGGTGGTGCCGCTGCTGGATGTGTTTCGCCCTCCTTGCTGAGGACGCGTTCACGCAGTATGTCCTTGAAGAGTATGTCCGCCACCGAGTGGTACTCCTCGCGCAAATAGTGATTGGTCATCTGCATGGACTGAAAGTGCCGGCGATCCGCATCCGACATCTGCCACCAGACGCCCTCGCGCTGCAGCGACCCATAGGCGAAGACATCCTGCTGCGTCTCGTCCATGAGATCGACGCCTGAAAGGGAGGCGCAGGGCATGGCCACCGTTATATCCACATGCATCTGCACCTGCTCATCCAGCGCCATATCCGGCTCAAACTGATAGATGATGTCCGTTTCGTTCCAGTAATAGCGCAATTCCGTATAAACCAGATACACAATGAACAAACGGCTCAGCAGCGAAACTGTAAAGGACAACGCATGAATAAAACATAGAAAGTGGGCGGGTGGGCGTATTTCTTACGTGTGCCGCCAATCTCTGTGGTCTCCGTGTACTTCTCGGGCACCTTTTTGAAGGCATCCAAATTCTTGGCGAACTCAAGCAAATTGCTCTTATCGCCACGATAGCGAAGCGTGGCAGTCATCTCGTGGCAATTCGACACCGCCCAGTCTTGTAATTAGTGAAATTAGCTAATAGTTATATTAATTGTCGCCCCCATTCAACAACAGCAACATTATCGTCATTGCCACGTACTTCCACGTTGATGGCCCCCAGGTGGTCGTGTGTGCACTCAACACGTTGTCACTACTGATTAATTACGGCCAATGCGCAATTGCACCACTCTCAGTTAATTGCAATCGTGAGCGTACGTTTGCCCTTTACGCTAATTGTAAATATGTTGTAAATATAAGTTATTGCCGTTGCCGGTTGGATTGTTGATATTCTAGCGATATATCGAATTGCAGTATTTTGGCTATCGAGTTGTTATCGTTGCGACCCCACAATTGTAATCGGTGTAGTTGCAAGCGTTGCCAACTACTCGGTGCAAGAGGCAATATTATGCTGGATTAAATAAAATTCATATTGATTTCATTTGTAGAAAGAGAAAATAGGCATTAGAATTAATTTATATTCATATATATATTTAAATGTATTATTGGTACATAGATTGAACAATACAATTTGGTTTTTCTATTCGAAAATTTTACCTTACTATTAACATTTATACCGTCAATAAAAGCCTTCCATTTTAAAGGCATCAATAATCGAGTCGATAACACGCACTCAGCTTGCAAGCGAGCTTTTGGCGCGCATACCTCGCTAAGTTGGCAACGCCAACCACCGAATGCATAGTATATCGAATCGATAACATTGAATAACATTTGTTGATCCGCAGCTTCAGGTTTGAGTTTCGCAGCATTGTTAAACCACACTCGGCACTTGCGAGGCGCGCTCGTGTTGCTCCAACGAAAATCGTTTAATAATCGTGCATAAACAAACAGCAGCAGCAACAAGAAGAGAGAAACAAGTTTTTTATTTTGGGTAATTAGCATGCACATATTGAATTTGATCGTTAACATTAACATTGAGAGTGTCTTTGGTCGCATGATTTTCGTTGTGTGCAATATTAATTTCATTTTTGCACAATTTACATGTTACTTGTCATCGCCATTGCCATCGCACATATATACGTTGTATTATATACTACTATATACTATATATAGAAAATCGTTAAACGCTGCGACTACCGTAATTTGTGACGATGGTTAAGTGCGCAATTGTTGTCGTCACCATATTTGCACTGCTGGCTTGTGTTGTGGATGCCCGCCGTAACCAAGGCAGCAACCAGCGCAAAACATCATCATCATCCAGCAGCAACTCGGGCCATGTGACTCAGCCCAGCTACAGCGGCCCCGGCAACGGGGCCAGCAACTCCCACGCTGATGTCGCCAAACTGAGCTATCCCAACTACAACTCGCAACCGAATCGTCCGGTCAACACTAACCCTAATGCTAATGCAAATGCCCCGCAGGCTGGTTGGAATGTGCCGCAGGGCCCGCCGCCCGCCTACTCCGCCTCGAATCCCGCTGGTGGCGCTCACACGAACATGCATGAGGCGCCTCCCTCTTATCATGCACCCAGCTATGGCGCCGCAACCGGCAGCAATGTGCATCAGCCCATAACGGCCACCCAGAATCATGGCCAGCAGTATGCGGGTGTGCCACCAGGCGCCAGCTATTATCCGGCGGGCAGTCCCGGTGGAGGCTATCAACCAGGCGGTATGCCCGCCGGCGGCAGCTATTATCCCAGCGGCGGCTATCATCCCAGTGGCGGCTATCAACCCGGTGGCGGCTATCATCCGGGTGCAGCAGCAGCACCACCAGGCGCCACCTATTACCAGGCTGGCTCGGCTCTGCCGCCTGGCGCCACCTACTACGCCCAACCCCCGCAGCAAGCCTCCTCAGGCCTGGGCTTCGGTAAGCGAAACAATTAGTAGAGAGAGAGAGTGACATTTAAACCCAAAACTTTCCAAGTAGCGAAGGACACCTGCACACTAAAAATAAACACACATTTAATCGATTTCATTTTTCCAGGCACTGGTCTGCTGGCTGGTGGACTGGGAGGCGCTTTGCTCGGCCATGCATTGACCCCATCCGGTGGCAGCTCGTCGCAACCGGCGGCAGCCGCTCCAGCGGCAGCTGGTGGCCAGGATCGCATCATCATCATCAACAATGGCGTGCCAGTGAATGCCACCGATGGCACCACTGTCATCAATGCGAATGGCGTCGCCGCTGCTCCCGGTGCGCCCCAAACGCCTGCAGATGCACCGCCCGCACAGCTGGCGCCCTTCTCGCCAGCAAACGAGACAATGCCCATGGCTAATGGCACAGATGCGGCTGCAGCACCACCACCGCCGCCGCCGGGCGGCATCATTTGTGTGCCCACCAAGGTGAACGAAACGGATCCCGCTGACAGCACCAAAATGATTGAAGTCGAGAAAATCGCCTGCTATCCGGCACCACCAGCACCAGCTGCTGCTCCCGGCGCTGAGCCAGTGCCACTGGCACCCATGGCCGCCAGCAGCCAGCCGCCGCCGGCAATGCTGGCGCCCGACCAGGCAGCCGTACGCTCCAATACCAGCGGTGCCGCTAGCAGCTTCAATCAGCTGTCCAGCACTTGGCTGGTCGCCCTCTTTGGCGGTCTGCTTTGGCGCTTTGCTGCCGCTGCTGGCAATTAGAAGCTTCGCGAATAATTCCACTTATTGCTTTGCACTTTGCAGACCACCTACCCACAATCCCCCTCAAATCCACTCCAAGCC
Organism: Drosophila flavopinicola; assembly: GCA_035042425.1. NCBI lineage: Eukaryota > Metazoa > Arthropoda > Insecta > Diptera > Drosophilidae > Drosophila > Drosophila flavopinicola. Next base: position 454,422 of record JAWNLL010000405.1, read on the forward strand.
CAATTGTGTGCACCCCAGCGTATTTGAAAACTATGCATTGTTATCTAGTATTTGTCCGTAGAGTATTCGTAATTCGTATTTTGTAGATGATACGCCTGCTATTAACCAGTGAAGGCCTTCAATTGTGATGATGATGATGATGATGACGATGATGGATAAGAGATAAGAAGAAAACTGTGAATCTCGTACTTTATATTGAAAAAAAAAACAAAAACAAAAACAACAACATTCGAATGTGGACCAGTTTTATAGGGTATCGCGTTATCCCCTCCCACACACACACACACACACAGAACACATATATTTATATATATACTAAACACACGTTTTAAAAGACATGTCTCGTATACAGTCGAACTTCTCTAACTAGAACTTCAAAAGTCTCATTTACTGTAACTCGTAACAAATCTATACAAATTTATCTCCATATCTCGAACTTTCGGTTCCTATAATTGCAATTTTTTAAACGTTTTTAAAGTCAAATTTTTAATATAGTTTTCAATTGAATCGATTACAATTTGGAGAATTTGCTAAATATATTATATATTATCATTCAATACACACATATGTGTAATAGGTAGAATCTCAATAGCTCGAATTTTATTTCGTGGTTCGCGTTAGCGAAGTTTGTCTGTATATACAAACTATATCTATTTGTAGCAGCTGTTGCTTAAGTATTATTACTAGATGCTTGAAATCAGTTTCTCACACATTTTTTTCTCGTCGGCACCTTTTTTATGTATTTTTATTTGTTTTGTTTTGTGTCTCTACTATTATGATTTCGTTAATTGTTTTATTATTCTGGTCAATTGATTCAATAAAAGCTTAAACATCACGCCGCACTCCAAGCTGGTCTTTCTTTTATACCTAGCAACAACTCTGAAGCATCCATTAATTATATCGGACATAGCCGATCTAGCAACGATCTCTCTTTCATTAGTCAGCACACAGCAACAACAACAACAACAAACAACAATAACAATAACAATAGTTACAACACATGCGCAAAAAACTTTCACCGACTAGCGTTGCAATCGAAAACTCGCGAGCTTGCCAAAGCTCAAGTACCGTTCAAGCTCTCTGCTTGCAGCCCACATATGATGATCGTTACGGTCTTTCGGCGTTCAGATGTGGTTCGGATCAACACGCTACATGTACCCTCCTCACACCAATGTCAAATGCCAGCTGGGGGTTTTCCCCTTGGTGAGTTCAGTTTCCGAGTATCTGGTAATTCCATACCCGTTCCGCTTATCCAATTAGCCATCAATCAGATTGTCTCTCCTAAAGTATCAGCTTAGTTCTGGTTGGGCTTTCTAGTAAATACGCTCAAATTGAGTTGTACAATACTACAGTGATCGCTCGCAAATTGCAACTTTCAGAAACTCGAACTATTTAGAAAATTGATTCAGTTTTGATTAGGTGGCAATTCGAAATTTGTAGGGTAGAATTAAAACATTCAGCAAGTATGTCGTTGTCGGGCGTAACCGACTGCGTAAACGGATGAAAAACAAGTAAGAGTGCTCTAGTCGGGAGTGCCCGACTACGAGATACCCTGAACCCAGTCCTTACATCCATTCATACTTACCAATCAATGCACATCCACACAAACACACACATACTGCAAGCAGTTTAAGCAGGCTAACTTATTCGCAAGGCCCCACACTATGAAAAGGTAAATCTTAAATAACTTCTGTATTTAGTGCCCGATCTTTATGAAATTTTCAGGAAATAACATTGGATATAAAAGGGGTAAGAAAAAAGTGAAATATTTGTCAGATGTGTATGCTATTCGAGACTATACATACCAAATTTGGTGCCTCTAGCTCTTATAACTTTCAAATTATGGCCAAAAAACACTGGTCTGAAATCGAAATTGATCGATAACTTTTGAACGGGACGAATTATCGAAAATTAAACAAAATTGTACTGTCCCGGGACTACGAGAACTTATGTATATTCCAAATATGAAGTCTCTAGCTCTTATAGTCTCTGATATCTGCGTGTTCATACAGACGGACATGGCTAGATCGACTCGGCTGTTGATACTGATCAAGAATATATATACTTTATATTTTTTGCCTGTTACATACTTTTGCACAAAACCATTATACCCTTTTACCCATTTTTAATGGGTTCAGGGTATAAAAATCTAAATAATAATTAATCTTCCAAGTTTAGGTACTCTTGCTTCAAACTGGGCTAGATATAGATTTACCCGAAGGAATGGTCGGAATTAATTTGCAGACTTTTAAAGGTAGTGACCAGTAATAGTACATCTGTCTAGTTTGGTGGCTCCAGCTCAAAAATGGGGAAGGCCGCCAAATATTGTGCCTCTAGCTTTAAAACTGAGAGATGCAGGTAATTCCCTTTATCTTTTTTGTTTGGGCCAGGAATCATAGCATAACCATTTTGGGATAAGTCAATTATCTACCATCCAATTCGTGACTAGCTTTAAAACTGTGGGAAGTATTTACTTTTAATCGATTTAAGATTTGATGTGCAACATGCTCTTAATTTGCTCATCCTCCCAGTGGGCGTGGCACAGAGATCTTTGCACTATCTGAAGCAGATAACTAGTGCAAGTAACTTTTAAAGTTCAAGTCTCCCGTTTTATTCATAAAAAATCGACCATTTATATTGCCAAATATAATTATAGTATTTATCTGAAGCCAAATTTAATCACAACAAAAATTAGTCTCGATTTTCTCCATTATATTGACATATTAATGCAATACAATCCTCAGTACATTTCTTTCCATTGTCGAAGATTTCTCCGCTCTCTATATATTCCACATGTACTACATATATGTTGCATCAATTTACATCACTTTGATGTACAAGATACAAGTGGCAAGTAAAATCCGAATTTCTTCTACTACATTATAATGATTTATCGGATAGATTCTTATCTAGCAACACAACTTGGAAAAATCACTTGCTGCACTATCCTGAGACTCGAACCCGGATCCCCTTTGCTCAGCAGTCAGCATAAGCAACTGAGCAACAACATAATCATATCACAATTTCGTCAAATCAGTAGCAGTAAAAATTCGTTTTGATTTAAAGTTAATAAAACTTTAGTTTTTTTTGTTTAATAATGAAAACCACGTGTAGAAAATTTTAATGGTTTTTTTTATCTTTACTCCGCGTCATCGTCTTCGTCATCGTTGGAGCTGATTCTGAAGTAGCGCAGCTCGTACGAGTCCTTGTCGTTGGCAACCACACGGATCCAATCGCGCAGGCTGTTCTTCTTCAGGTACTTCTTGGTCAAGTACTTGAGGTAGGCCTTGGAGAAGTGCACATCGGAGCTGACATGGAGCTTCATCTTGGAACGCTCGAAGGTAACATTGTTGCCCAGGTTGTTCACCTTGCCGTTGACCTTGAGGCGCGCCTTCACGTACTTCTCCTGCGAAACCGAAGACCACACATCAGTTAGAGAGGGATGGACTAAATATCTGGATATATATGATTATATATGCATATGCGTAGTGCTGTCTCTTTCTTTGTTAAGGCCAAAAGTCAATGGAATGCGAACGAAAGGCCCAAATTAAGAAGAGTGTCCAATTTTTTAATTTGCCACTGAGTACACTGCCTTCAGAGCGACGGGGCAAAAGCCTTCACTCTCTGACGGCAAATCGGCGTGGCATCAAATACGGTTTTACATGGGAAACGCGAGCTGTAAATAATCGTCGAGAACAAGTTCAATTGAACGAATCTGCATATCGCTCTCCAACTAGTTCGTTCAAGTACCAATCTCTTTTCGCAAAGATACCAGTATTCGATATCCAAACGATAATGCAACTCGAACAGGAATTATATAAACGATTCATTCACAGCTGAACTTGTTCCTTCGATTTAAATACAGCTCTTCAATATATAGGAGCAGAAGAGCATTATAACTGTATTACCTGTTCCGATGCGATGACATTTTAAAGTTGGCAGTTTGGCGATTGGCTACTGGGCAGAAATGCGCCCTGCTATAAATTCTTGGAATAACGCGCGTTTAGCGCTTAAAAAGGTTTCCCCTTCGAACTGCTTGTTGGCTTTTACAAGATTGTTTTTCGTGTATTTTGCTTCGTGGAGAAACCTGCAGCGTGACGAGATTGCAATTTGTGTGCACGCTTTTGAGCAGGGCGCACTATGAATTTTGGCCTGACGCATCACGGATGTGACACGTTCAACCCAGGGCCCACCACGTGGCGGTACACATAGCACGACTTGACGCTGTTCACAGACGGTTGCACCAACTGGCCAGACCCGGTACTGGCGATCAGTGGCTACCCCGTTGTGCAGTGTCCAGAGCCCCTTGTCAGAACATTGTTGACAGTTTATATTGATATTGATATTGATAAATATCTATATACATATGCAAAAAGCCAATCGATAAACATGTATCGATATGTGCAGCAAATGGCGAGTGACGTGCAGACGCAAATTTGCTTTTTGGTTTATAGTAATTGTTTCACATGTTGTTAACCACACACGGCATGATTATGACCACGTGCAGTTTATCGCTAGTGAAATTTGCTATGACCACAACTTTTTATCCAGAGCCTCTGTGTTTTGCGGCAATGAAAAGCTTGGTGTGGTTGCACTAGCGCTCTGACGTCACTGCCGCCATTGCCACTGTTTGAGGTTATGTTCAGCTGCTGCTCTCCTTGGTGGCGGTGTATGCGATAAGAAACTTGGTCCGTATTTATACTCTGAAGTTTCCTTATGAAGTTCTCGTTTGTGGGGAAGAAAACATCAATGCATGCGTTTTTTATGCACTTTGCTTCGTTCCTTTGCGATTACTTGAATCGCAGGTTTACATTTTTGGGTCAAGTTTCAAAATATGGTAAACAAAAACTTCAAAAGGGAACATCACCGTGTAAATACGAACTTTGGAAACGGCGAAGTGATGCTGCCGGCCTTTTAGTGTTTCTGTGGGTACTTACGAAATCGGCCACATCCATGATGTTGTCTTCAGCAATGTTGGTGCAGTCGATGGTGAAACGCAGCGAGACCTTCTTCTTCTTCAAGCCCTTGCCGCGCAGCACGTTCTTCTTCACCAACTTAGGTGCCGCAGCCGGAGTGGCTGCCTTAAGTTTGGGCTTAACTGCAGCCGGCTTGGCAGCGGGCTTGGCAGCAGCCGCAGCGGGAGCAGCAGCGGCAACTGGGGCCGCAACCTTGGCAACAGCAGGCGCTGCCTTCTTAGCTGCTGGTGCCGCAGCCGGAGTGGGAGCGGCCTTCTTGGCAGCAGCGGGCGCAGCCTTGGCGTCCTTCTTAGGCGCAGCAGCGGCGGCTGGCGCCTTCTTGGCGGCAGCAGCAGCGGCTAGCTTAGCGGCAGCGGGCTTGGCAGCAGCCGTGGCCTTGGTTGCAGCTGCCTTAACGTCCTTGGCGGCTTCCGGCGCCTTCTTCACGTTCTTGGCGGCGGCGGCCGCTGGCTTAGCGGCCTCGGCAGCCTTTGGCTTCTCCACTTTGCCCTTGGCGGCGGCGGCCGGCGCAGCCTTCTTCTCGGCGGGCTTGGCAGCCGACGCCTTGGTATCACCCTTGTTGTTCTTGGCCTGTCGAAAAAAATTGCACATGCACATGAAAAAAATTGAAAACCTTTCACACGAGTTTATTACGCCATCACTTGTCTATATATTTGCAATAACACTGTTGCTGCCTTTTAAATAGTTTTGCATTGCATATAATGCGTTTATTTGGCATAAATCACATGTGATGGCGCAACTTTTTGATGATTTTTCGCGAGCGCTTACAGTTGGAGCCATCCTATTAACTCAAAAACCACGGAGGAAAAGAACCAACACCTAGCGATGTACAAAACTTGTCGATTTTTTGGCTAGGGCTGGCTAGATATCGATGGTACCATCGATGTAATCGATGGTTTCAGTACTTCATTACAATCGATGGTTTGCTTCCACAAACAAAAGTTAATGAAGTTATGGAATTTGTTTTATATGTATATATATATACATAAATAGTGGATTATGCAATATAGCTAAATTTTTTAAGTGTACTTTTTTTTTGGTATTATTACCTGTGGAGAAATATTCAATAATAATGCAGTAACACACTATGTTACAAATTATGTAAATTGTTCTCTTAAAGCTGGGTGCATGGCATATATTTTATTTTAATTTGCTAAGGTCAAGTGGACAAAGGGCAAACAGAATATTAAAAGCAATGTTAAGTTCACATTTTTGTTTATTCATACAAGAATTTTTCGCAATGGAATCATCGATGGTTTTTTGTTTGTGCTTTAGCACTAAAATTACGTTATGCAACACTGAACATAAACATGTTGGTATATTTTTAGTATTTTGCTGGCTTTGTCGCACGAAGAAAGGACAGTCACACTTTTCGCTAATTTTAGCACTTGCACGTATTTTGGTCTTCTGGACTGCATTGCGATTGGTCATACTGAAGTGCGCAGCCAACATAAGTGAACCATATACCAGAGCGACAGCTAGAGTTTTTTTTGTTGTTGGTTAAAAGAGTAAAGTGAAAACTGCGTTTCTTATACAATTATTTAAAAAGCACAATTATGAAGTTCCAATACAAAGAGGAGCATGCATTTGAGAAGCGTCGTGCCGAGGGCGATAAGATTCGCCGTAAATATCCAGACCGTGTGCCCGTAAGTACAAAAAATGTATTTATTTGTAATTATATATATGTGTATATGTATGTATTTTTGTCAGCCCTACACTGTGCGTGTGCATGTGTTTGTGTGGGATGTTTGTATGTATGCGATTGTTTTGCGTCGTTCCATTTGGTTGTGTGCTGTTGTTGTTGTTGTTTTTGCTACACACATACACACACACGCATAGCGGAGAAAATCAATAATGCGCAAATTGGATCTAGTCGCAATTGTTAATAATTTGACGACCATTGCTGTGCACTTGCTGACCAACGGCACTTTTTCGCATATGTTGCATGAAAATCAAATGCAACACTGGCCAAATCTCAAGTGAAAATCAAACAAATTGATGCTCACACACACACGCACACACACATACTCAACTGGCTTTGTTCGCATTGTGTGAATGTGTGCGGGAGAACGAGCTGCTAGCTAACTCGCTTGCTCAGCTGTTGTACTGTTGTTGTTGTTGTTTGGTTTTTTTTCTTCTTTCATTTTGCCTCTCCCCTCCACGGCCATCGAGTTAGTTGTTTTTTGATACGAAATCAACAATTCAGATGTATTTTGTTTTTGTTTCAAGTGCGTTGTTTTTTTTTGTTGACTTGCGAAAAGGCCGTCCAGACTGCTTTAGAACTGCGCATATAAAAAACGTCCATGATTTTGGCTAAATTCAGAAATGGTTTTTGTTTTGCTTTGCCGTTTTGCAGTGAATCTACAATTAGTCATTGCGACTGTGCTCTCTTTGTTTGTTTGCCTATTTCACCATATACATACATGTATGTATGTATGTGCACACTGAACACTTTCTGCTCCCCCACACTCTCTCTCTCTCTTTCCCTCTCTCTCTGTTATCAGCTGCAGCCGCAGCCACCTTTCTGCTGTGACAGAAGTTCTGCAATTCCGAATAACGATCTCGTACCTCCTAAAGCCCTTCCCCTCCTTGCCAACCTGCCGCCAGCAAACACATATACATATATATGTACATATATATATATATACATATATATATTCAACGTTTTGCGCTTGTTTTGTGTTTCACAAATAATTCGTATTTTGGCAAGCAGCGCACACAAAAATCACATAACAGCTGACGACAAACCAAATGCAGGCAAGGCCAGCTGCTCGCTCGCTAATTATGTCCATATATACAAAATACACAATACATATGTACACATACATACATACATAACTATTGGCCACCTTCACCTTGAGCGCGGCCAATGACACCACATCTTATTTTGGCCAATATTGTTATTGCATATTGCATATTGCATTACGACTTAACTGCGATTTCCATCATCTCTAAATGCCAAATTGTTCTAGATTGTTTGTGTGCGCTTTGTTTTTGCAATGCTACACAAAAAAATGCAATTACTGTTGTAGGTAAATATTTGCGAATGAGTGTGCACCCACTTATATAGATGTATGTGTGTGTGTGTGTGTGTGTGTGTGTGTGTATACGTGTGCATGATTTATCGTTATGTCGTCACGTAGTCGCGTTTTGGAAGACGCAATAAATTGTGTTGCCATAACTATAGGGACAAATTAATCTAACTAGTCAAAACTAATTGGAATTGGAACGTTCGGGAATTTGAGCTACCACCAGACTTTAAACAAAATGAAGTAAGGAATTTTTTTTTTCATATACCAAAAAACACATTGCTTTAATAACAAAAAACCTTACGACTATAAGCAAGAAAAGTTCATAGAAAAATATGAATTCATAGGTAGTTCATTTTTCGCATTTCCAAAAGAAAAAAAACACTATTCAGAATTTAGAGCCACTCTTGAAACAGAGCTCTTCTAATTTCCGAGCATCGGTTGTCGACTAAGTCAATTATGGTTATTAAATAAGTGCTCGCAAGGAGAGCCTTCTAGTACTAGCATATACGAGATCATAATAAACAAATTAATCGTTCACCTCAACTTTTTATTTAATTCTGTTTGCAGGTGATTGTTGAGAAGGCACCGAAAGCGCGCATTGGTGATTTGGACAAGAAGAAGTATCTGGTGCCATCCGATTTGACCGTGGGCCAATTCTATTTTCTCATCCGCAAGCGCATCCACCTGCGTCCCGAGGACGCACTCTTCTTCTTCGTCAACAATGTCATTCCCCCAACATCGGCAACAATGGGCTCATTGTACCAGGTAAGCAGGCAAAGACTATTAAACTCGTTGCTCTTTCTAACATGCACTCTCTCCCACTCTCTCTCTCTCTCTCTCTCTTTCTCTGTTTATTACCGTCTATTTATCGCTGGCGCAGGAACACCATGAGGAGGACTATTTCCTGTACATAGCCTACTCCGATGAGAATGTCTATGGCATGGATAAATAAATAAATATCGACTGCATCTCTCCCTATTGCGGCAGGCGTTTTCGAACCATGCAACAACAACCTATACAGCAAATTCTATATATATATATATAAATACATATATTTTACGTTTAGCATGCAGTTTAAAAAATATATTGCAAACGAAAACCACAAAAAAAGTACGATAGCTAAACAAATTGTGCAGGTCTAAGGCAGTAAAATATTGAAAAACAACAACAAAAAAACCAAACAAAAAACAACTTAAAATTATCTTAAAAAATAAAAAAAAACTAAAAAACAATTGTAAGAAAAAAAAAAACAAATGTTATGTGAAGATTATTTTATATAAACATTTTCTATACGCGCTAGTATTTCAAATTACCTATGCTTTAACATTATTTACTTGGCACCGTTTTGTTCAGTTCCCTTTCTTGCTATATATATGTGTACCGTGAAATTTTTTTGTTTTTTGTGAGGTACTTTACTGCATCTATTTCTTACTTCTTTTTTTCGTTGATGTGTAATAATAATACAACAAAATTTTGTGCATATTTAGTGTGTATGGTTACGAATAGGACACTCTCGGTTAAGCGTAATTAATCTACTATTAATTAAATAAATACAAAAAAAAAAGAAAATACAAAAGTCGGCTAAATTGTCCAAAAAGAAACGATTTTTCAAGGGGCTGGCAATGAACACGTCACATGGCCTTGGGATTTGCATCAGCTGTTTGCTTGTCGTTATCGGCCAAGCAGCTCGGGGAAAGAACAAAAATTGCGCCCCATTGAGGTCACAGTTAATACATATCATATATGCATCTTTAATTTCTATCATTCAGCTATGATTCGAATTTAAAAATCAATGTTAATGCGCACATTATATGGCAGCCCAGCGTTAAGTATTGTAGAGCAAGTTGGCAGCACTGCTTTTTCAATGTAAGCAACATGCCTATGTTAGCAGACAACAGCGCGTTAGCAGTTGATTTTTGCACTAACATAACCATTTTGAGTCTGACGCTAACATCGACTGTTGTTTAGCCGGAGTTTAGACGTGTTTTTTTTATGCAGGCGTAGGTAGGCTTCGCACATTTATTCATAATTAAGTTAATAGTTTTATGTGAAACGAAACAAGTACACCAGTGCAAACGGGCTGACGGCTACATTAGAGTAACGCTCACGGTTTTGCAATTCAAAGCCAATAACACAAAAGAGGTAAAATTTAAAACGGATGTTTTCCAGCTAACAAGGCGACTTCGTCGCTGCCCACAGTTACAAAACAGGCGCCGAAGCAGCCAAAAAAAGAAAAAAAGAAGGAAACGAAGAACTTAAGTGTGTATTTTTGTTGTTGTGATGGTAATTAGTGTTTGCTCGTGCTGTTGTTGCCAAAGTACAGCTTGTGTCGAGTGAAAAATTAGCCCAGCTCTGCAGTAGCATTTTTTCATTATTATTATTATTGTTGTCATAGGTGCAACGAGTGCAATTGCAATTGATTTTTGTTTTGTGCTGTTTCGTGTGACGCATTTATTCTTTGTCGTCGCCTGTCGTCTTTGTTGTTGTTATTGCCATTGGTATATTGGCTTTGCTGTCAATGCGCCATTTGCCACCCCCAGCAAAGAACAACAAGAGCAAAGACTAACGGCACAATTGGCTGCCTGCAATGGCAACTTCTGCAGTCAAGAAAACTTTCATACAGTGGTCGGTCGGTCACACGTTTTTATTCAATTAACATTGTATATGTACGTACGTGGTGCATGGCCAGGCCAGTGCTGGCGCTCAAAAAAAAGCTAGTTTTAGGGGCGAATTCTCAATTTCAAAATGTGTAGCTCAAGCTTATTTTTTTTTGCAAATTTTTTTTTAAATTTCTATCCACATTCAAATTGTACTGCTACACATATAACTAGTGCATATATTTCTTGGGAAAAAATTAAAAGCCATAAAAATCAATTCCTATATATACAAAATTCTTATCAGCGGGCACTTTACAAATTTGTCCAGTAACATAAGGCAACAAAACGAAGAGTTTTCTCATAAGACCAAAATATTGCTTTTCGTTATTATCATGTTGTCCCAGTGCAATCACAGTCCAAAAAAAAAAGCTACATTTGACGGGGGAAAAAATCGGTACTGGCAACACTACGCGAGACTGTATGTAGCCGCAGCAACAACAAAAGCCAGACAAACAGCTGATTAAGCAGCAGCAGCAGCAATCGTAAACGACGTCCCGCACACAAGTACGCGTTTGTGTGCATGTGTGTGTGTGTGTGTGTGTGTGTATCACGTTATGACAAGTGAAATAAAGTGTGTTAATGTCCACTCTTTGCTGATGATCAGCATGTTGTTGTCGCGGCTGCTGCTGTTGTTGTTGTTGCTGTTGTTGTCGTCGTCGTCGCCGCCGTCGTCGTCTTTTGCTAAGCTTTACAGAACCTGCACACATACAGACACGTAAAACGTGTGCTCTCGTTTTGCTACGGACTATGTGGATTCATTTTATTGGTGCTCAAGTATCGTATGATAATCCGTTGTTGTTGTGCTTTTCCCGCGCACACTTAACTCACACACACACACATACATACATACATACATATGCACGCACACACATGCGTATTTTTAGTGGCTGCGTTGCCAACTAACACAAAAACTGTAGCACACCAGATAAAACTAGCAGCGGCTGTTTAGCAAATAAAGGTCAAAAATAAAGAAATTCTATTTGGGTCACGTTGCATATTAAATACCCTATAGGTCGGCCGGTATAAATTGAAATTCTTTGCTGTAGCCACATACATATATAAAATGCATAGTTTTATTTTTTTTTTTACTATGACTTTTTATTTCCTAGTGCTAGAAGTTTAACCTTATAAATAAACAAATTTCACGTGCTTTTATTCAATAATGCTAATTGACTTTTTTTGTATTCTTTCTTGATAATCTGTCCCTACGGGTCTTACATTAAATTGTATCGCTTACTTTGTATCGCAAATTTGTTTTGATGGCCAAATTGTCTAGTAAATTATTACAAAGTTTTGAATGACTTAATCTAGATTGGAAAATACTTTTTATTTCGAGTGAACGCTCGGAGATTAAAACGATCAGATATTCAAAGCTTCAGACATAAGAACGTTCATAACAGGCAGGAATTGGAGCCAAAAATTCCAAATTTTATATTTTTTTTCAATTATAACAATTTAGAAAACCCTGTAACGGAGAGGTTTTCATTTCCAAGCGTTCACTGTATAAATGATCATTAATAATAAATAATTTATTAAATTTACGCGAACATTTCAATTGTAAACAAAAGCGTTCAAATAAACAGAGCTCAATAACTTATTGAGTGCGATTTTATTTTTTGTAAACGTTATATTTCAAATTTGAATTATGAACATCTTTGTAGTCTTGTAACTTAAAACATATTTAAGCTGGCACACAAAAGTCGCTTGTTTTGTTGTTCAAAATGTAATAGTTAATTGTGTAATTTTTGTATTTTGTTTTTATTTGGAACATTCAGTAGCTGCTTTGAGGCCATACACAAAAAGCGCTTAAATGTCACAACACAACAAAAAGGACACAGCCAGCCATGCGAATAGCACACGCCAGCGCAAGCAGCAGCAGCAGCAACAGCATCAGCATCAGGACGACAGCAGCAGCAGCAACAACAGCAAGAGCCAAAGGAAGCTGGCGCCCAATGGTAGCGCCAAGGGCAACAGCAATAGTAGCAGCAACAGTAGCAGCAGCAACTCACTCACAATTAGCAGCAACAGCAACAGCAGCAGCAGCAGCAGCAGCAACAGCAACAACAGTGTTGCTGCCAAATTGCAGACACACTCGAAAATGCAGCTAAGCAAAAAGGATAAGCAGCAAAAAGACAAAGAGCGCAATGAGCGCGAACAGCTCGTCCTTTGGCGTCGTCCACTGCAGACGTCCAAATATTGTGCACTCGAACTGATGGCACTGCTGCGCACCTGGAGCAGCAGGTGAGTGCCAAGCACACAAATCCGATCTCTATTATATATCAACTATAATCTCTTGCTATTTCAGTTTACTGCAGCAACGCAGCCTGCTGGCTGTTTTAATAGTATTAGGCATTGTATTTAGCATAATCTACAAAATCGATGGGCCCCACCAGCTGATCATTGAGCTGGTGCATCGCAACACGTGGTTCTTTGTCTACTGGCTCGGCCTCGGCGTCCTCTCATCCGTCGGCCTCGGCACCGGCCTGCACACGTTTCTCCTCTATCTGGGGCCGCACATAGCCAGCGTCACACTCGCCGGCTACGAGTGCAACTCTCTCGACTTTCCACGGCCGCCCTATCCCGATGAGTGAGTCAACCACAATGCGTATACCGCCACGGGGGTACAGTGATCGCTCGCTAATTGCCACACACAGGCGCCAGGCTCAATTTGTTGTGCAACTATAGGAGCAGGAGACAACTTCGACTCCATTATGTCGCCACTAGCACTATAGACCAACAGGGATTCACCACATGGCATGAGATAATTATCTCACAGCAGGCACACTGAAATAGTATTTAATTTAAAGACGCTTTACTTGACTAATTTGATCGATTGTGTCTGCACTAACTTACAAAATGTATTTAGTTAGTATATATATAGTATATTTAAGTTTGTGCTGATGTTTGTAATGCATAGAAGGAAGCGTCGGAGCCCCCAAAAGTTACTACCAGTATGCTTAGAATGACAATACAAATTGATCTAGCCATGTCCGTCTGTCTGTCTTTCTGTATGTATGCAAACTAGTCCCTCAGTTTTTGAGCTATCGCGATGAAACTTTGCACAGACACTTATTATTAAAATGTACAGCACATTGGTCGAAACCAGCTGAATCGGACTACTATATCTTATAGCTGCCATACAACTGGAAGTCGATTGTAGCCATATATCCGATCTTTTCAAAGCTATCGCCTTAAATTTCCTTGTACACTTCAACATTCTTATAGCTTATCAATGTTTCAAATCTCAAATCGATTTAGTTATAATTAGCAAAGATATGCGTCATTAAATAATTCGGTGGTGCAGTTGGCAGAGTGAAAATTACCTAATGGTTAGAAAAGAGTATAAAATCTTCGGCATGCCGAAGATAATCCTTCCCCACTTGTTTTATATCAGCACAGACAAATTGAGTCAATCGGTTTGAGTGAGTCTATTTCAGAGACTATAAGAGTTAAAGTTAAACAAATCTTAAATTATTTACTTAGAAAATCTGTATCTGAGGAGTTTTATATAATATAGGTAGTTCAGGTAACTAAACCATTTCTGCTTGAAAAAGAAATTGGATCAAATTTAAATCGGGAGATACAAGATGGAAAAAACCTTGAAGTGGAACGGCTTGTGTCTTGGATTTAAGTTTAAAGACTAGAGAAATTACATAATATTATTAATGTGTTTTAAGTTATGTATACCTCTGAAATTGGAGTTGAATCTGCAATTAATTCAATTTTTGCCTACAACAAAAGTGTTATTTACATGACAATCACACAATTGTTTTATCTTCCGTTTTAAACACAGAATTATTTAATTTAAATAATTGCATGTCTAATATGCCCAACAGTTTTAGGTATATAAGAGCAGCACTTACAGAAATTTTAATTTTTTTGTACGTATTGGCATTAAGTCTGAAACGAAAAGGTTCCAATTTCCAAGCGACCACTGTATAAATATATTTATGCATTTATATATAATTCCCTAATGTGTCTGTGTAATTTCAGCATTATCTGCCCGGAGGAGCCATATATGAAGCGCATGCCGAATATCTGGTCGATCATGTCGAAGGTGCGCCTGGAGGCATTCCTTTGGGGCGCCGGCACCGCGCTCGGCGAACTGCCGCCCTATTTTATGGCCAAGGCGGCCCGGCTCTCCGGCTACGATCCGGACGATGCCGAAGAGCTGGCCGAATTCGAGGCGCTCAATGCCAAGCGGCATCAGAAGAACCTCAGTCTCATGGACAAGGGCAAGCTGTTCATGGAGCGTGTGGTCGAACGCGTCGGCTTCTTTGGCATACTGGCCTGTGCAAGCGTATGTCCTTGTCATTATCCCTAAACGTGCTGCTTATTTGTGCACATTTGTCATCACGCGCCAACAGAGGCATTTAGTCCTGTCCGTCTGTCTTTCACTTTTAAAGCCATCTTGTTCTATATCATTCACACAATCGGCAGAATTTGGCAAAACTATATGGTTTTTATACTCTTTTCGCAGAAGGAAGCGTCGGAGACCCCCAAAAGTTACAGCCGTATGCTTAGAATGACAAAACCAATTGATCTAGCCATGTCCGTCTGTCTGTCTGTCCGTATGTATGCTAACTAGTCCCTCAGTTTTTGAGCTATCGTGATAAAAATTTGCACAGAGACTTATTATTTAAAGGGACAGCACATTGGTCGAAACCGGCCGGATCGGACTATATCTACTATTCGATTTAGCCATGTCCGTCTGTCTGTCTGTCTGTCTGTCCGTCTGTCTGTCTGTATGAACACACGGATATCAGAGACTACAAGAGCTAGAGACTTCATATTTGGAATATAAGTTCTCCTATTCCCGGGACAGATCAAGTTTATTTCATTTGATCGATAACTCGTCGCATTCAAAAGTTATCGATAAATTTCGATTTTTCACTAGCGTTTTTGGGACATAGCTTCAAAGATATAAGAGCTAGAGACCCCAAATTTGGCATGCATAATCTCGAATAGCATACACATGTAACAAATATTTCACTTTTTGGATACCACCCCCCAATCCCCCCAAAAGTTGAGTTTTGAAGGTAAGACCCTGCAATTTGTTTTGGTCACACATATTATTGACAATTGTATGTCCCAAAAATTGCAGTAAGATCGGACAATAAACACAGAAGTTATTTGAGATTTAACTTTCCATTGTGTGGGGCTCAGTGGAAAAGCAAGCTAACTGCTTAAACCGCATGCACTGCTTGCAGTATGTGTGTGTTTGTATGTATGCACACTATTAGGCAAGTATTAATGGAAGTCAGACCTGGGTTCAGGGTATCTCCTAGTCGGGCACTCCCGACTAGAGCACTCTTACTTGTTTCTTGCTTATGATTGATTTAATAATTTGCTTGTTATTGTGCAGATTCCCAATCCATTGTTCGATTTGGCGGGCATCACGTGCGGACACTTTCTGGTGCCATTCTGGACGTTCTTTGGCGCCACGTTGATTGGCAAGGCGATCATCAAGATGCACATACAGAAGATCTTCGTGATAATCGCGTTCAACGAGACGCTGATCGAGCGGGCCGTCGATCTGCTGGCCAAGATGCCCATCGTCGGTCGCCGGCTGCAGCAGCCGTTCAAGGCATTCCTCCAGAATCAGAAGCAGCGACTGCATCGACAGCAGCGCGGACGCAATGCCACTGCCGGCGGTGGCGATTCCGGCAATCTGCTCTCCAAGATCTTTGAGACCTTTGTCATTGGCATGGTCTGCTACTTTGTCGTCTCGATTGTCAATTCGCTCGCCCAGAGCTATCACAAGCGGCTCCACAAGAAGCCGCGTCACGTGACGCCAGCGGCCACGCCCACGCCCACGCCCACATCCATGCCGCCTGTCAGCCTCAAGAAGCATGCCAAGCAGCGGGCACTGCGCGAATAGAGAGGGAGAGAGAGATACGCCCACTTTTTCGGTAACGCCCCCTTGCACGTTGACCGCCAGCAACTACGATAAAATTCTTTGTTAATATTTCTTTCCTCCGCTCTTAATTTCCTATATTTTGTAATTATCCAGATCGTCGTTTTTGGTTTTGTTTTGTTTTAGTCAAATTATAACGGCATTTTCGGAATTCCACTTTGCATGATTTTGGCAAAAAAAACAAAAATCGCATTTCTTTGCAAACATTTTTGGAATGTTGCAAAAAATAATACAAAAAAAATAGGTGGAACTCTGAATAAAGTCGCGTAAAGAAAAAATAATATATATTTTGTACAAGTATTTTGTTTGTGCTCGCGCGTGAATGAGTGAGAGAGAGACAGACGAATGAAAGGAAGCAAGAAAGATAGAGAGAAATGGCAGATGGCTATATAGTAAACATAGACTAGACTAGTTACAAAAAATAAGTATAAAGAAAATAGAGACAATGTAAACACAGCAACAACAAAAACACAATTAACTGAAACAGCAGCTGAGCCAAACAACAAAATATATTAAATGCATATTTCAATAATATAATAATATATCTATGTGTGCATAACTAGTAATACTGTCTTATTTTGTTGTTGTTGTACCCTTGTTTATATTGTTTTTCCACCATTTTTGTGTGTGTTTCAAATTGGGAGGTAATACAATAAACAAAACGCAAATTGTTGTATGAAGTAATTTGCTTAAAGATAAACAAAGACATTGAAAACAAAATAGAAAACAACTGAATGAAACTAAATGCTGAAAAATAAACGGAATCACGAATATGAAAAACAAACCGTTTCCATTTGGGAGGGGATGATGCGATTTGTTTGTCTATGCCTAATGATGAATGACCCAAAAAAAGAGAACAGGATAAAAAACAACTGCAAATGTATTTGCAAACACGCGCTCGTATTTCTCCATATTTATGATTTGTGGATGGATTCTATTCAAACTGAATTACTAAAAACCATTTTTAGGGTGACTCATAACTTTTGGCTTGAAGTTATAATCAGGGAACGTAAAAGTTATAAAATTGATTCATAAAAACTTTGTACATGCTTTTATTATTATAATTATTATTTTCAGTTTTTATTTTGTCCTCAAAAAAAAGATATTTTTGATTTTCTATACTCTTTTCGAAGAAAATAGTATATTAAGTTTGTGCTGAAGTTTGTAATGCTTGGAAGGAAGCGTCGGAGACCCCCAAAAGTTACTGCCAGTATGCTTAGAATGACAAAACAATTTGATCTAGCCCTGTTCTTCAGTCTGTCTGTCTGTCTGTATGTATGGTATCTAGTCCATCAGTTTTTGAGCTATCGCGATCAAATTTTGCACAGAAACCTATTTTAAAAATCTACAGCACATTGGTCGGAACCAGCTGAATCGGACCATTATATCTTATAGCTACCATACAACTGGAAGTAGGTTTTGGCCATAAATCCCATGTTTTGAAAGCAATCGCCTTCAATGGTGGAAGTGGTAAAGTGATGCGCTCACAAACGCGAGGTCACGGGTTCGAATCCCAGTCGCAACATAATTTGTTTCTAACATTTTCTTTCGAATATAAAATAGTTTAATTTCGAAATTTCAAAGAAAAGAAAGAAAAAAATAATTATACACGATAATTCTTCCCCTATTGTTTTTTTAAAGTTTTTAATAATGGGTATATAAAAAATTTCTTCGAAAAGCGATTCAGAGACTTTCAGTTAATAATAATAGTTTAGAAAATCAGTCATAGACATTTGTTTTTATACCCTGAACCCATTAAAAATGGGTAAAAAGGGTATTATGGTTTTGTGCAAAAGTATGTAACAGGCATAAGGAAGCATCTCCGACCATATAAAGTATATATATTATTGATCAGTATCAACAGTCGAGTCGATTTAGCCATGTCCGTCTGTCTGTCTGTCCGTCCGTCCGTCTGTCTGTATGAAGACGCGGATATCAGAGACTACAAGAGCTAGAGACTTCATATTTGGAATATAAGTTCTCGTAATCCCGGGACAGATCAAGTTTATTAAAATTTATCGATAACTCGTCCCGTTCAAAAGTTATCGATAAATTTCGATTTCAGACCAGCGTTTTTGGGCTATAACTTACAAGTTATACGAGCTAGAGGTCCTTAATTTGGCATGTATAATCTCGAATAGCATACACATGTAACAAATTTTTCACTTTTTGGATACCACCCCCCAATCCTCCCAAAAACTCAAAAAACTAATTTTTGATGGTATGACCTTGCAATTTGGTTTGGTCACACATTTTATAGCCAATGTTATGTTCTACAAATTTTAAAAAGATCGGATAATAAACACAGAAGTTATTTAAGATTTTACTTTCCATTGTGTGGGGCTCAGTGAAAAAGCAGATAACTGCTTAAACCGCATGCACTGCTTGCAGTATGTGTGTGTTTGTATGTATGCACACTATTAGGCAAGTATTAATGGAAGTCAGAACTGGGTTCAGGGTATCTCCTAGTCGGGCAGTCCCGACTTGAGCACTCATACTTGTTATTATTTTGTAATGTAAAAGACATCAGAAGGTTTTTATATGCTAGAACTAAAATTAAAGTATTTTTTGTATATGTCGCCTGGGTGAGATTTAAGTGTGTGTAAGAAGAAGATATAATCCAAATTTGGCGCATCTATCTTGTTGTCTTTGAGATGTACGAAAAGGTTTCTTTTCTATATTTTAGTGAAAGTGAAACAAAAATAATTAAAATTCCATGACCGATTTTTATAATTATTTTCATCGATTAAAAGACTCTTTATTGAAAATGTCCGAAATAAACATTAATTAAATAATGATCAAAAATATTAGTTATATTTGATGAATAAAATAGGAGTAAAACATAATTTGACTTCTTTTTTTTTTGGTAAAAATTACATCTAAAAGTCTTTTGCGAATTTTCACACATGGAATGAAAAAAAAACTTTTCTAGCGAATGTTCCTATTAGTAATTTACTTAAATTTAAGATATAATCGATAATTGTTAGTTATTACACAAAATGAGTTTCATTTTCGAAAGCTGCTTCAATTAATAGCAGTTTAAACAAAAGCTTTGTACACGATAGAAGACAATCATTGCAAATATTTACACAGAGCTTGAACATCATAGCTCAGCAACAGTTTGATTTATTTAGCTGAAATTTGGTATGTAAGCTGCTGGCTTAGCCTGCAGACAAACGACCTTTCGAGGTCCTTACAGCAAATCAGTAGAATCAAGATAGAAACGACTACAGCTGCAGATACTATTTCAGATAATTGATTTAACATTCATTCCATTTAATGGTGCTGTTGCGCTGGCTTAGCTGAGTACTGACTCATTAAGCCAAGAAACAGCTTAGGGCGCCGCTCGAAGGACGACGCAGGACAACTGCCTATGGCTGCTGGCGTCGCACTTGTCGTTTCGTTGATGATGCTGACTGCTGACTGCGACTGCGAACGCGCTGCGAATGCCTAATTCAAAGGAAAACAACAACAACTGACAGCCAGCAACATGAGTCGCAATGTCAACAACAAGACACGAGCCGTGAAAAGGACCTGCGACAGGACAGGCAGCCAGTAGGTGGACAGGACATGCGAAATGTCAGTGTCCAAAAGCTTGGCACGTACATTAAATATTTTCATTTAGCTGTCAGCATTTATTTAAAATGGACACAGACACAACACACGCACACACACACGCACACACACGCACAGCCAGAGTGCCGAAAGGATAACGTGCAGTGTGACGGGCACACATTCCGATCGCATATACAGGTTTCCCTGCCTGCATCACAAATGCCATTCAGCCGGCGGCCCTGTTGCTGTGATAGTTGCACGAGCTGCCAGTCGGCAGGCGGGGGGCGGAGGGGCGTGGCATTGGGGGGGGGGCGTTGTAGGCGTCGCGCATAAATTCCGCTTGAATGCACAGGAGGCGCGCACTGGCCACACCCAGACAGCGGCGCAGGGCAGCACAGTGTTGGCATGGCCGCTAAATCTGGCTTTTTATACTCTTTTCGAAGAAAATAGCATATTAAGTTTGTGCTCAAGTGTGTAATGCATAGAAGGAAGCGTCGGAGACCCCAAAAGTTACTGCCAGTATGCTTAGAATGACAATACAAATTGATCTAACCATGTCCGTCTGTCTGTCTGTCTGTATGTATGTATGGTATCTTGTCCATCAGTTTTTGAGCTATCGCGATAAAACTTTGCACAGAGACTTATTATTCAAAGGGACAGCACATTGATCAGAACCAGCCGGATCGGACCACTATATCTTATAGCTGCCATACAACTGGAAGTCGGTTTTAACCATAAATCAAATGTTTTCAAAGCTATTGCGATTAAACTTTGCACATATACTTATTATTCAAAATTATAGCACATTGATTGGAGCCGGTCGGATCGGATGACTATATATTATAGCTGCCATACAACTGAAAGTCGGTTTTGGCCATAAATCAAATGTTTTCAAAACTATTGCGATTAAACTTTGCACAGAGACTTATTATTCAAAGGGACAACACATTGATCGGAGCCGGACCACTATATCTTTCAAAAGAAAAATTTCAATTCATATGATATCAGTTCTTAAAACAAAAATAAATAAATGTCATGCGATAAAACGAACTTTTACGGCATATGAAAGTGCTGCAGATGGCAGAGTGCAAATTGTCAAAAGGTTCGAAAAGAGTATGAAATCTTCGGCACGCCGAAGATAATCCTTTCCCACTTGTTTTACATCGTATCGTATCGAAATTGGTAAAAGGGTCAAAAGCTGTGCTCCGACCACATAAAGCATATATATTACGTTTATCTTTCCGTCTGTCTGTCTTCATAAACACGCGGATATCAGAGACCATTAGACCTGGAGACTTCCTATTCAGCATATAAGTCCTCGCTGCCCCTGGTCAGATCAAGTTTATATCATTTTGTTCATAGCACGTCCCATTCAAAAGTGATCGATCAATTGCGATTTCAGACCGTTTTTTGGCCATAAATGGAAGCAGAGTCACTAAATTGGATATGTACATTATCGAATAGCAGACACATGCACAAAGGGCCACTTTGGGAACCCTTAGATCCATTTCGAAGTCCCTATTTCGCATATTCGCCGTTTTAAGATTTGAAAATTGTTGTAAATGTAGCTTTTTTCAAGCTGCTTGGTCAGCACTGCGGCTGCTACGTGTCTGGCAAGGCAAGCGTTGACGCCTGTGTGCAACAACAACAACAACAGCAGCAGCAAATAACAAACACAACAACTACAACTACAACAAATGAGCGAGTGTGTCGCCAAACTAACTAACTAAAGCTTCATCCCTAGCCGCCGCAGCCGGACAGCTAAGCTAAAACGCACAGAAAACAAGTAAGAGTGCTCTAGTCGGGAGTGCCCGACTACGAGATACCCTGAACCCAGTCCTTACAATCATTCGTACTAATCTAAGCACACACATGCTGCAGTACAAGCAGTGCAAGCGGTCTAAGCAGTAAGCTTAAATAACTTCTGTGTTTATTATATCCGATCTTATTGAAATTTTTGGGGCAAGCAATTGTCAATAATATGTGTGACAAAACCAAATCGCAAGGTCGTACCTTCAAAAATGCATTTTTTGAACTTTTGGGGGGTTTGGGGGTGGTATCCAAAAAGTGAAATACTTGTTACATGTCTATGCTATTCGAGACTATACATGCCAAATTTGGGGCCTCTAGCTCTTATAACTTTGAAGTTATGTCCCAAAAACGCTAGTGTGAAATCTAAATTTATCGATAACTTTTAAACGAAACGAGTTATCGATAAAATGAAATAAACTTGATCTGTCCCGGGATTGCGAGAACTTATATTCCAAATATGAAGTCTCTAGCTCTTGTGGTCTCTGATATCTGTGTGTTCATACAGACAGACGGACATGGCTAGATCGACTCGGCTGTTGATACTGATCAAGAATACATATACTTTATATGGTCGGAGATGCTTCCTTATGCCTGCTACATACTTTTGCACAAAACCATAATACCCTTTTTACCCATTTTTAATGGGTTCAGGGTATAAAAAGCTGGCACTTTAGTCGGCGCACAAAAGCATGCAATGGAATTATGTGGCTTGCGAGAGCCCAGCCGGAAACAGTCATTTCGCCTGCAAGCGGCTGAGAGAGCTGGAGAGAGAGCTGGAGAGAGAGCGAGAGCGAATGAGCGACTGAGCGACTGAGTGAGTGAGAGTGAGAGGCAGCTAGCTGGCGTAGTGATGCGTGCTCGTGGCTCAAGTGTTGTTCCCCAAGCGAGCTTTGCTTTGGACTCGACGCGTGCAAATATGCGAAACTGGCGACTGAATGTAACTGAAGCTGTTTTTGCTGAATGCGACCTAACCAACCCCATCTGATACGCCCCAGCCCCAGCCAGCCCCAGCCAGCCCCACCAGTCCCGTCCCGCCCGAAACCACCCTGACCCTAAACAGCAGCGCCATTGACATGTACTAGTGTTTCAATTGGAGCTGGCACACTTGACACATGTTTTGTTATCGCCATGCAATTGGTTTCTTTTGCCTATCGATCTGCGAACAGGATCAAAGTCTTATCGATGTGCTAGATAGCATTGAGCTGCTTTAAATGCATAAAAAGCGCATCTCTAATTCTTACAAGTTGTATGAAATGGCGATTATTACTTAAGCTAAATGTAAAAATCATATGTTAACTTTATGGATGTGTTTTAAGTTTAATAAGTAGAAATATATGTTAAGCATAGCAGTGCAATGAATTTCAATTAACAGCTCTTAAGTTTATTATAAAATGTTTCAATTTTAAAAGCACCAAATAATTTACATACTAAATTTATACTTTTTAATATTATAATATATTTTGTAATTTTAATTTTTTAATTTATTTTTTTTATTAATTTTCCCGTTTTGACTGTTTTTAGTCGACATTCAATCAAATACACATAGAAAACTTGCAAATTAGCGATGATTTGCGCGCTGTTTGCAATCGATGTTTGAGACAATGGTGTCGATAGTTGGCATATCGGCATTTTGGCACATCGCCAGCGGCCGTTGCCGCCTGCGAATGGGGCAAATGGCAACTGGCAACTGGCAACTGGCAACTGGCGATTGTAGCTGTGGCTGCAGCAGCAGCGATTCCATAGACATAGACGCGCACCAGCTGCGTGCGCATTTGGACGTGTCTGTTTTCTTTCTCCCAATTTTGTTGTTGTTGTTGTTGTTGCTGCTGTTGCTGTTTTGTGTTGTTAATGCTGCTGCTGCTGCTGTTGTTGTTGTTGCTGTGGTGGTTTGCATGCATGCGGCAAAACAACAGTCGGAATAAACAAAAACAAGCATTTAACGCCAGTGCGCCTGCTGGCAGGCAACGTTTGCGGCTGCTTTTGTGTTTGTCTGTTTGTTTGTGTTGTAGTGATTATTTAAAAAAGTTCTGATAACGCGTATAACGTGATAAGAATGCGGCATTAATCCAGAGCATGTGAGAAGGATGGATTTCGCGAATCGCAATAATACGGCTAACAAGTTTGTCTGTCCCAGCGACAGGCAGCTGGCCCTGCGTGCCAAGTAAGTAGTAGCAACAAAATATGTATTTGAAGAAAGCAGCTAAGAGTGCGCTCAATAGTAGGCAATATAAATTGCCAATGCAACAATTGGGCGGCTGCTCAAAGTCTGTAACTCTACGTCTCTCTGTGTGTGTGTGTGTGTGTGTGTGAGCATGTTGAACAATACGCATCAAAGTTGACTATGCTGAAACAATGTGTTTGTTCATGTGTGTGTTATTTGTGCTGTGCGCGTCATAAACAAAAGCTGTTGTTGTTGTTGTTGCTGTTGCTGTTGCTGCTGATAAGGCGGTGCGCAACAGTTAACGCTTAGGGCAACAACAAATGGCAAGAACAATACCAACTGTCGCGTATGTGTCGACAAAAGCTTTAGTTATAATTTAATTAACTTTGACTGCGTCAGTCGCCGCTGTCTCTGCGTTTGTCATCCTCCGAGTCTGAGTGTGTGTGTGTGTGTGTGTGTGTGTGTGTGTGTGTGTGATTAGCTAAAAACGCGCTACATTGTAGCTAAATCAAACATACACACACACACACACACACGCACACACACACAGGCAATCAGCGAGCCAGCAGCACAGTATTCGCTCAATAAATAGAACAACAAGTTTGCAAATTGAATCTCTTACAAATTAGAATAGTCTAGCGAAGCAAAAGGTTTAGTTTTGTATTTCTTTTATTAAAATAAAAGAAGTTAATAATAACTAAAATGATAGTTTAAGTTATATGGAAAACACTAGATTTTTTTTTTAAATACGCCAGCAAATGAAAATCACAAAATTCTAAATATACCAATTTAATAAACTTTCTTTTTAATGCTTTCACTGTCATAATTCAATTTTTTTTTTTACTGTAAAATAAGATTAAGTTTCCACAAAAGGTAACAAAAAGCTCGTTAAATAAAATATATAATAATAAAAATAATTTTTTAATTTTAATACACTATAAATTGGCTTTTGACAAGTCACAAAATTAAAAATATAGCTTATTAATATAATTTAACATTTAACAATTTAACCGAATTACAGTCTAGTCCCAATATGTTGCCAGTAAACTTTATGATTTTAATAAGCTGTATTTGAAATTTAATGTTGTCTAGATTGCAAAAATATAAAAGAAATTACATTTTTTATTTATATATATTTTTTTTTTTTTATTATTTATTTAACAAGTTTTCTGCTACTTTTAGTGGCAACTTAATCTTGTTTAACATTGAAAAGAAATATTGCACTCAAAAACAAACAATCCAACATATCTCAATTGCTAGCTTACTGTACATGCAAACGTGTATGTGTGTGTGTGTGTGTGTGTGTGTGTGTGTGTGTGTGTGTGTGTGTGTGTGTGTGTGTATGTGTGTGACCATGGTGTGCGCCAGCGAGCTGTCAAGGACTTAGTGCAGCTAGGCAAATGCCCACATGGCGTCCTTCGTCCTCGTCTTATCATAATTGCCGCTTGCTGAGCCGACGCCGCCGCCGCCGACAGATTAATTAAATTTTTTTTTTGGTGTTTATGACATATTTATACGCAGCACAGACGGCATCAAAAAAAAAAAAAAAAATCACAAAAAAAACACCGCTTGCTAAATAAATATTTATTGCAATTGACGGCGACTGACTGGCTGATAGGGGGCAGGCTGAACGGGGGGCTCGAGTAGCTTTGCCCATTTACATGTACAATTATATTAACACGCCCACACACACACACACACGCACGCACACACAGACAGAGCATATGTTTGTGTCAAAGTGAAAACGTGTAGCATACTGCGAGGCGCAATCCCAGCTGACTGCGAATACATGTGAATTGGGGCTTAACGCAGCATTAAATACAAGTACACAGGCACACACACACACACACACACACACACGCACACACGCACACACACATACACGCATACACATGCATACATTTTATGCATAATGCCGCAGCCGCAGAATACTGGCACAGTGGGGCGCACCGGATGGCAGCTGTGTGGCAGCAGGCTTCAAGTGCTCAATTTACACTTCCGTTCGCTCATTTTGCGCAGCTACATTACGAGCTGATGTACATAACAGGAAAAAAAGCAACACAAACAGCAAGCGGAGCAAAATAGTAGCATAGAAACAATGCGGCTGTGCGTGACGTGACGCATGCACACTGGACACATGCCACATGCCACATGCCACACGATTTGTGGGCGGGGCATTCTGAGAAGCGTGTACTTTAAATTCAAATTACAACCCAAGGCGAAAGCAGCAGCAGCAGCAGCAGCAGCTGTATAAACTGCAAAATCCCATAGCTGTCAAGTAAATGCCACAAAGAGTTGCGCTCAAATTGGCTGCCGCAAGCGCACTAAGTTCCAACAAAGTAAATCAATTTGTATTGAGTTTGAGCACACTGAGCGTTTAGACAACTTAAAGTTAAGTCAAACATACATTTGCAGCCACAATCTATCATCACACATTCCACATCGTTTTTAACAGCTTTGCTTGATTTTCGTTATAAATCTCAAAAAATACAATTTGGAAATTTAGTGTTTAGTATTTTGCTCTCTCTAAAAATAAACTGATATTTTTCAGTTTCAAACATTTAAATATCAAAAAATACAATTTTGAAATTTAGTGTTTAGTGTTTTTCTCTCTCAAAAAAATTCAGCAACTTTTCAGCTTTGAAACTTTTAAAATTTGTATTTAACGACGTTTCTAAATAAAAGCCTTTTCAAAACTTGCACTTTCAGTTATTTATGAAAATCGCACAAAGACTTATTCTTGTGTTTTAGTTTTTAATATAAAAGTCCGCGTAAGCAATTACAGGTATTTTTGATTTTTATTTTTTCAAGTAAAAGTCATTTAAAGACTTTAATTTATTTTCATAAATTATGAATACATATTACAAAAATACACTTATTATTATTATTTAATATGAAATTCTTCCAAAGAAGTTACAGTAACTTTTTATTTTTACTTTTCTTAAGATGTTTTCAAATAATAGTCATTTAAAGACTTTTATTTTAAATTTTTTTATAAAAATCACATAAAGACATTTATTTTTGTTTATGTTTCTTTTTTAAATTTAAAAGTCTGCCAAAGAAGTTAGTTATTCAAAGACGTTTATTAAAGTCTCTTTCAAACGAAAGTCATTTAAAGACTCATATTTTCAACAATTAATTATAAAAATCAGTCAAAGAGTTTTATTTTTGTTTGTTAACTATAAACGTTTGATGAAGATTTTTAAATGTCAGAGAATTATCCAAATTTATATTTTAAAAGTCTTGTCTAGACAAAAACAAAAAAATAACAAAAATAAATAGAAGTCATTGACTAATTTTTATAATTATTATCACAAAATAAAAGTCTGTTAATGACTTTTGATTCAAAAACTCTTGAATAACCGATAATTAAAGACATGCAGTCTTGAAAAACTGTCAATTAGAGACTTCAGATATAAAAATAAACAAAATTAGTTAGTAGTGTTTAAATACAGGTTTTTTGAAACAAATTGTTTGTTGTCCCTGAAAGTATTCCAAAACATATCCTTAGCAGTGTGTCTTTTACTGTGCGGTTTTTTTAATGACTGTAATTTTCTATCCCAGCTTGCAATCATTCACTTTAATTTAAACTCTGCCATGCACGAGCAAAAGCGCCATTTTAATTGACTGGCCGCAGGACATAGCAACAGTTTGATCCTGCGAGTGCAGGATGCAATATTGCCGTGCTCGGACGTCAATTTAGCATTTTGGTTGCTAAGTTTTCGATTTTAGATTCCAGAGTGCACTCGCTTGTTAAGTGCATTCGGCTAATAAGCTTTTAGTGCGCCAATTGGGGGCAAACAAAATTATGAAATTACAAAAGGCACGCAAAGCGAAAACTATGCATATCCTTTGCCTGTTGCACAAACCTGATCCTGGCCGCATGCACAAACAGCAAAGAGCAAACAGCAGCTGTGGCTGTGAAAACTCTGCCTGAAAGCCCTCAAGGCAACAGGCGAGGTTAGAACGCACACACACACACACACACACATACATACACACACACATGCGCATATTTGCCTGGGTGTACAGTAAACATATGCTAAAGTCAACTGCACACACATATCTCAAACTTTAACTACAATTTAAACTTTTCTTGGCAGAACTTTTTCTCTCACCACAAAAAACTTTTATTTGCTGCCTTAGAGAATTTCCTATGTCATCTTTTACTCTTGGCTTCGCTTTCTTTTATTTTTCGCATATTTCTTCTTTTAATCATTCGACTACTTTTTGTAATCTTTACATTACTCTCTTTAGTCTCGCTCGCTGTTATTTTTTTATACTTTTCATCTGAATTTAATTAGTTCTTCAATAAGATTATCTTCGGCGTGCAGAAGATTTCATACTCTTTTCGAACCTTTAGACAATTTTCACTCTGCCAACTGCAGCCCTTTCATATGCTGTAAAAATTCGTTTTATCGCAAGGCATTTATTTTTTTTTGTTCTATGAACTGATGTTATATGAATTTAGATTTTTCTTTTGAAAGATATAGTGGTCCGATCCGGCCGGCTCCGATCAATGTGCTGTCATTTTGAATAATAAGTATATGGGCAAAGTTTCATCGCGATAGCTTTGAAAACATTTGATTTATGGCTAAAACCGACTTCCAGTTGTATGGCAGCTATAAGATTTAGTGGTCCGATCCGGCTGGTTCTGACCAATGTGCTGTCCCTTTGAATAATAAGTCTCTGTGCAAAGTTTTATCACGATAGCTCAAAAACTGAGGGACTAGTTTGCATACATACAGACAGACAGACAGAAATTGTTTTGTCATTCTAAGCACACTGGCAGTAACTTTTGGGATCTCCACGCTTCCTTCTATGCATGACACACTTCAGCACAAACTTAATATACTATTTTCTTCGAAAAGAGTATAAAAATGGTTAACTATCATATTTTTTCTTGGCTGCTCTTTCTTTTGGCTTACGCTTATTTCTTCTTTTTATCATGCGTCCATTATTCATAATACTTACTTTACTCTCTCTAATCTCACACACTTTTACTTTATAAAATTTGCATTATTTTTTTATATTAAAGTAAAACCATTTGCGTTTTTTTTTCGATATTTTCGACAAACTTTGCAACAAATATTGGACCAATGTACATTTTGGATACATTTTAATTTTTAATCACCTTAAATTTTTATTTTAAAATATTATATTTAATATTTTTCAATTTAACAAATAAATTAAGAAAACCAACAGTTCTGCCAGTGTTGCCACACTTATTTTTGGTTTGCTTGCAAGTAAAGGTTAATAATTGCATTATGCCACAAGTTCGTCATAGCGAGTGTCTATGGTACATTCAAATGGCTTTTGCAAGTCAATAAACCCGGGGCAAGGCAATCAAACGGCGGCCACAAAGCAACAAGGAACACGAATACAAACACAAAGAGTAACAGAAAACATTCAACGAACACTTTGAGAGACTTGCAATACTAAACTGTTCATGTGTGTGTGTGTGTGTGTGTGTGTGTGTGTGTGTGTGTGTGTGTGTGTGAGTGTGTGTGTGTATACATTGAGGTGGACTTATTTATGTACAAAGCTGGATGTTGAGCTTATGCTAACCACAAAAAGGATTCGAAGCAATAGTTTGCAAGTAGTTTTGAAAATGTTATGAACTTATTTGTGTTTGCAGTTTGATGACCTTTTTAACTCTATTGATCTGTGTAGGTTAGGTTAGTAGGGTCAAGATTTCAATAATAATATATATTTGGAATTCCGTTGGTATTCGTTCCCAGGAATTTTTCGGTTTGATACGGTTTTAGTTTGAGCCTATTTTGAAATTAATTCAATTCCATTTCAGTTGATTTACTTGGTGTTAAAACTCTTATTTTTGATTTGATTGGTTTTTTTTTGTGGACTTTTCCCTACAAATGTTTATATTTGTATTTATACCCTCAGAGCTTAACTTGACGTTAACTATATTTTTAATTCTGTATTATTTGTTGTCTTATGTTTAATCTCATTTCCATCATTTTCTGTGCCGACTGATACATGTAAGTCGACAATAAATAAATATATAAACTACTTTTAAACCACGAAAACAGCACACACAAAATGTAAACAGTTTTTATCTTAAAGAACTGAAATTTGTTTCTAAAAAAATACAAATTAGAGACTTAACATATTATGTTTATAAGCATAGTATGTTTGTTAACATAGTATGTTTATTAGCATATTATGTTTATTAGCATATTATGTTTATTAACATAGTATGATTTTTAACATTGTAAATAGAAGTTTAGTGCAATATTTCATTACTTTTTATTTAATTTCCTTTTTGTGCAAAAATTCTATTTTTACCCTGCGCAGCAATAGTTAAAAAGAAAATCTGAATTTTAAATATGCTTCGCTTTGATCATAAAAACATAGCAACAGACACAAACTAGATTACAATTAAGCTACGACTTCTATTACCCGCTCCACCCTAATTTCCATAAATATGTACTCTCATGTATATATATATGTATATAGTGTGTGTGTGTGTGTGTGTGTGTGTTTGTGTGTGTGTGTGTGTATAGCCCGTATAGCTGCTGCTGCGTTTTTAATGCCGTGTGTAAGTGATTCCAAAGTGGCCATAAAACGCGCAAGCCCGGACCCGGACCCGAACCGGAACCCGAACCCTCAAACAGGCCCATGCCCGGGTCCGGCCCTGAGCCCAGGCGCCATTGCCTCTTAATTAACTTTGAACTTGACATTTTGGCCCTGGAACTGAGGCTGAGACTCGACTGGGCCCAAAACAAGCGGCAACTACAGCACTAACAACATGAATACCGCATTAGGCAGCACCTACACTAACACACACACACACACACACACACACACACACACACTCACACACACACAAGCACTGAGAGTGCCTGATTAGCTGATACCCTACAAATTTGATTATCACTTTGTTTCTGTACCAAATTTGGTGTCTCTAGCTCTTAGCAACTTCGCGAAGTTAGCAAACTGAGTTTGCATAAACTCACAATATTTCATATGAAATCTAGGATTTCAACAATGAATTGTTTACTTCTGATAACTAATAAAAACAAGTGGGAAAAGATCATCTTCGGCGTGCCGAAGATTTTATACTCTATTCGAACCTGTAGACAATTTTCACTCTGCAGCACTTTGATAAGCTTTAAAAATTGATATCATATGATATCAATTTGAATTGAAATATTAAATATTAAATTCCAGTTGTATGGCAGCTATATGATATACTGATCAATGTGATGTATGTTTGAATAATAAGTATCTGTGCAAAGTTTCATCGCGCTAGCTTTGAAAACATGGGATTTATGGACAAAACCGACATCCAGTTGTATGGCAGCTATAAGATATAGTGGTCCGATCCGGCCGGTTCCAACCAATGTGCTGTCCCGTTGAATATTAAGTCTCTGTGCAAAGTTTTATAACGATAGCTCAGAAACTGAGGGACTAGTTTGCATACATACATACAGACAGACAGACAGACATACGGACATGGCTAGATCAATTTGTTTTGTCATTCTAAGCATACTGGCAGTAACTTTTGGGGTTCTCCGACCCTTCCTTCTTACAAACTTCAGCACAAACTTAATATACTACTATAAAATTTAAAAAAACACTTACAGTTTATTGTAGAGTAAATGTGTGGTGAAAAATAGCTATAATATGTTATTTTTGTTTCTATTGAATAGAATTGACAAGAACATCGACTAATTCGTTCATCAGCTTATTGTTTGATTTGAAAAAGATATATAGTAGAAGACGCCTTAAAACACAATTTTAATTTTTAAAAAGCTATTTGCTTACTAAAACGCTCTGAAAAAGAGTATAAAATTAAACAAAATATTTTGTTTGTATGTGAAACTAAACTCAAGAAGTAAGAAAAACACTTTTAAACATACATATAAATATTCAAGCCACAAATTATGAGCCTTTTTGAGGTATACTTATCAAAGTATATTATACAAATGAAACTAGTTTTTTTACTGTGTATTTAACCACTACGGAGCTCTTGGGGTTGACACAGAGTGTTTACAAAACTTTTTACTATTTAGCATATTTAATTATTTAATGACTATGCTGTTTACTTGCTTATATATTGTGCACACAGAGAAAAAACGTGCTGGAATTAAGTATTCCATACTGTTATCAAGTACGAACGGTTTTAGAATACCGAATGTCCCGATAATACTTGATTGAAGTACGAATGACTTAATTCAAGTATGTTTTTTTTAATCCGCAAATATTTGATTTTAGCACGTTTAAAGTACAAATTTTATAGAACCTTTTTTTGTATTTTAAGCTTGATTCAAACTGGATTTAAGAATCTGAGAATAATCTTTTTCTTGGCTGGTTTGGTACATATTTTCTATTCTTATTTTACAAGTACTAGATTCCAGAAAAACATACTCTTTTTTAAATGGGCTTAAGTTGAGTAATATCAGTATGAATCGTACTTGAAATGTTAAGTACGAAACCGGACGCAAAACAACTTCGTTTGAATTCCGTTTCTCTAGTTAGTCTCTACAGGGTATCTGTTGTACAGGGTATATCCATATGTACATATACATTTGCCCATCATTCTATTCAGACGATTAACAAATGCTCTTTTCGCTTGCAGATTGAAAGCCGGCTGGAGCAGCTCGAAGACCAACGAGCCGCTGCGTCCCGACGAACAGGAGGCGATCATCTCGGTGATCCGGCGCAACGAGGAGATCGAGGTAGCGGAGCGCCAGCGGGTGGGCCGACTGGTGGAGCGCGTAGAGAAGATCAAGCTGCATGCGGTGGAGCGGGGCCCCAACTGCTGCCGGCTGTGCGGGGATGCGTTCGGGCTGCTGCGGCCGCAGCGCATCCTGTGCGAGGACTGCCGCAAGTCCGTGTGCGCCAAGTGCAGCGTGGACATCAACATAAGGTATCACAACAGCGAGCGCACGCGCGAGATTTGGCTCTGTCGCATCTGCAGCGAGACGCGCGAGATGTGGAAGAAGTCGGGCGCGTGGTTCTTCAAGGGACTGCCCAACTATGAGATGCCGCGCAGTGCCAGTGCCACGCCCACGCCCACTACGACTACGGCAGGGGCAGGGCGGGCCGTGCAGAGCTGCCATGGCACACCGAAGCGCAACGGACGCATCAAGAAGCTGACGATACGCGTCAACGATGACACGAGCAGCAGCAGCAGCAGTGCCGCCCACTCGGAGCAGGAGGATGAGCTGGTGAAGCAGCAGCCGGCTGGCCATAACCAGCAGCAGCAGCAGCAGCAGCAGCGACTGCAGCGGGATGAGAGCTTCCGTTTGCGCGCCTACGGCTCCATACGCAGCTTCATCGATGGCGGCGAGCGCAAGCTGTCCAATAGCTTCTTCTTTGCTCGCCAGGCGACTCCCAGGCAGTCGGAGTGCTTGGACAGCTATGACAGCATCAGCATCTCGAACGCCTCGACTGTGGCTCAGCTGCGCCGCGAGAGCAGCTTTCTGCGTCGCAGCTCCGTCAGCTCATCGTGGTCGTTCAGTGACAGCTCCGGCTCCAACAACTCGGCCAGCCAGCAACAACAGCAGCAGCAGCAGCAGCATTGTCGCGATCCTCTGCTCGGCTGGCTGGAGATCGCCATCAGCTATCGCGAGAGCTTCCACAGTCTGGACTGTACGATGGTGCGTGCTCGCGATTTGCCAGCCATGGATGCAGCCGGTCTGGCCGATCCCTATTGCAAGCTCAATATCGTAACGCCCGAGGGACATGCGAAACATGTGCGCTGGCAGCGCACTAAAACCGTTCACAAGACCCGCAATCCCGACTTCAATGAGACGCTGCAGTTTGTCGGTGTGGAGCCCGAGGAGCTGGGCAACTCGCTGCTCTATGTCGCTCTGTTCGACGATGATAAGTATGGACATGATTTCCTGGGCGCCGCCAAGGTCTGCCTCTCTACGGTAAATACAATTGACCTTTGACAATGCTTAACAGTTAACTAGCCTCCGAGTTTGTTAACTTTACCTCTAAAACTGTGATAGATATGTGGCTGGAGGCCTTATAGTGGGCGTGGGCAAGAAATTCTTTGGAGCAGCTCGCGAGCAAAGGAAATTCTTCGAAATTGTTGCAAATATTCACGTGCTATCAATATGTTATTGATCCGCCAGCCTCACAGTGGGCGTGGCACAAAAAGCTCAACACTTTGTCTGTAGGAGATAGCAACAAGTATAATAGTCCAAGTTTCAAGTCTCTATCATCAATAGCGTCTACAAAAATTGGATTCATCCGGACAGACAGCATGACGGAAATTGCACAAACTCAATATACTATGAATTCCTTTGGTATCAGAGTATAAACAACGTTGCTGAAAATGTAAGAACAGTTAATGGTCGGAAATTATAGCTTACAGTAATTGGAAAGCATATATCGGGCTGAAATTGCTTATCCTTTGGAATAATTAGACATATTTTCATCTTCCCAAGTTGCTAAAAAGATGTGTTTTCAAGATTTCAAACTCAACCGACTGTTAATCCCGGGGCCATTTTCGCCATAATTTATCCTCTGGCATTATGCTACATTTAAAATGTAATTCTTTTGAATATGCTGTCAAAAATCCTATATCCTTAGAAAAGTGCTTTTAGGATTTCAACATCCAAGCCATATTTTCTAAAATTAAACACATTTTTTCTGTCCATCAAATAAAAGTATTCATATATACATAGATAAAATAATACCCTTTTTACCCATTTTTAATGGGTTCAGGGTATAAAAAGTTGGGACAAATCAAGTTCCCTAGTTTTCTAGAAATAACCTACCAAGACTTATCCAGCTGATTCATCATCATTTGCATTAACTAAATTTATATATATATTTCAGGTGCACAGCACAGATCAGTATCGGATCTCGGTGCCGCTGGGCGTGGAGGATCAATACAGCAACGAGGCGGAGCTGGCACAAAGCTGGCCCAATGGCAAGATGCTAATCTCGCTGTGCTACAATACGAAGCGACGGGCACTTGTGGTCAATGTGAAGCAGTGCATCAATCTGCTGGCCATGGACAACAACGGTAGCTCCGACCCGTTTGTCAAGCTGTAAGTGAAAAGCTAAATACCAAACTCACTCACCCGACTCTCCCAGGCAACTGAAGCCTTTAAGGCAAATATTTCTTGATTCAAGAAAATCGATAAGGAAAATTCCACTCTGATCAATATTATTTCAAGTACATATTTTTCAAACGCGAATTTCGTTTTATTCAACATAATTTTTTCCATTTTAAACATTGATTAATAAGGATGTTTAGGTGTACAAGGAAATTGGAGGTGATAGCGTTAAGAACATGGTATATGTGCCAAAAACCCGACTTCAAGTTATATGTCAGCTATAAGATATAGTGGCCCGATCCGGCTGGTTCCAACAAATGTGCTGTCATTTTGAATATTAAGTCACTGTGCAACATTTCTTTGCTAAAGCTCAAAGACTGTGGGACTAGTTTGCATACAAACGTAACTTGTTATGAATGACATGACTATTTCAAGAATACATTTAACTCTTCTGATTTAGATCAAAATAATAATAAAACAAGTGGGGAAGGATTATCTTCGGCGTGCCGAAGACTTAATACTCTTTTCGAACCTTTGGGCAATTTTCACTCTGCCAACTGCACCACTGAAATTTCATAAGCTGTACAAAATCGTTTTGTCACGTAACATTTTTGTTTTATACCCTGAACCCATTAAAAATGGGTAAAAAGGATATAATGAAGTTGTGCAAAAGTATGTAACAGGCATAAGGAGGCATCTCCGACCATATAAAGTATATATATTCTTGATCAGTATCAACAGCCGAGTCGATCTAGCCATGTCCGTCTGTCTGTCTGTCCGTCTGTCCGTCCGTCCGTCTGTCTGTATGAACACACAGATATCAGAGACTACAAGAGCTAGAGACTTCATATTTGGAACATAAGCTTTCCTAATCCCAGGACAGATCAAGTTTATATCATTTTATCGATAACTCGTACCGTTTAAAAGTTATCGATAAATTTCGATATCAGACTTCCGTTTTTGGGACATAACTTCAAAGTTATAAAAGCTAGAGGCCCCAAATTTGGCATGTATAATCTCGAATAGCATACCTATGTAACAAATATTTCACTTTTTGGATACCATCCCCCAAACCCCCCCAAACTTTTTGAAGGTACGACCTTGCAATTTGGTTTGGTCACACATATTATTGACAATTGTTTGCCCCAAAAATGTCAATAAGATCGGACAATAAACATAGAAGTTATTTAAGATTTAACTTTCCATTGTGTGTGGCTCGGTGAAAAGCAAACCAACTGCTTAAACCGCTTGCACTGCTTGTACTGCTTGTACTGCAGCATGTGTGTGTTTAGATTAGTATGAAAGATTGTAAGGACTGGGTTCAGGGTATCTCGTAGTTGGGCACTCCCGACTAAAGCACTCTTACTTGTTTCTTCAATGACTTACTGTCTTTTATTTCTGAGTTATCCATTACTCTTTGGGTTATTTTATTAAAGCACACGGCATTGACGTATTTAAACAACCGATTTTCTTTGCTTACGAAAATATTCCCGACCACGCTCACTACCGCCCCAATAATCGCGCAAATCAATATACTCAAAAGCACAAGTCGAAAACACGTGTATATTCCCGCTAGATTGGTGCTGGCCTACCAGATAGATTGCATCCTGGATGTCCCGCCTAAGCTAGCTTACAGATTGGCTCATCTGAGTAAACAATCAAAACTGCAAGCGCAACAAAAATCTGACAATTAAAACTTACACCAAGTAGTAGGTCTATAGTACAAAACTGTGCTGGAACCAATCTTAACCGACACGGTTCGGGGTTATTGGGATTATCACAACCATCACAGAGCTACGTCCAGATTCAGAAGTTAAAGAAAACATCTTGCTAAATCAGTAAGACAATACAATTTTATTAAGACTTGTAATCGTGCGTAAAAGAGTCATTTCGTTTTTTTTCGCTCTTGGGCTTTGCTGGGGCCAATTCCTCCTCCTTTGGATGTGTGACATCGTATGTCAGCTCAGCCATCCGGTCAAACAAGGTGCGAGTCTTGATCTTCATCATCACCTCTTTCAGGCACTTCGTAATGCCAGGTGGCAACTTTGTAACCTCAAACGCATTGTCCACAAAGCGCAAGTTGTGCTTGACGTTGGGAAATATATTAGTATAGTGTTGCAGCTGCTTACACATCATCTCAAGTGCAAACAAGTAAGAGTGCTCTAGTCGGGAGTGCCCGACTACGAGATACCCTGAACCCAGTCCTTACAATCATTCGTACTACTCTAAACTCACACATGCTGCAGTACAAGCAGTTAAATCTTAAATCTTAAATAACTTCTATGTTTATTGTCCGATCTTATTGAAATTTTTGGGGCAAACAATTGTCAATAATATGTGTGACCAAACCAAATTGCAAGGTCGTACCTTCAAAAATGGGTTTTTTGAACTTTTTCGGGGTTTGGGGGTGGTATCCAAAAAGTGAAATATTTGTTACATGTGTATGTTATTCGAGATTATACATGCCAAATTTGGGGCCTCTAGCTTTTATAACTTTGAAGTTATGTCCCAAAAACGCAAGTCTGATATCGAAATTTATCGATAACTTTTAAACGGTACGAGTTATCGATAAAATGATATAAACTTGATCTGTCCTGGGATTAGGAAAGCTTATGTTCCAAATATGAAGTCTCTAGCTCTTGTAGTCTCTGATATCTGTGTGTTCATACAGACAGACGGACGGACGGACAGACGGACAGACAGACAGACGGACATGGCTAGATCGACTCGGCTGTTGATACTGATCAAGAATATATATACTTTATATGGTCGGAGATGCCTCCTTATGCCTGTTACATACTTTTGCACAACTTCATTATATCCTTTTTACCCATATTTAATGGGTTCAGGGTATAAAAAAAAAATGTTACGTGACAAAACGATTTTGTACAGCTTATGAAATTTCAGTGGTGCAGTTGGCAGAGTGAAAATTACCTATAGGTTCGAAAAGAGTATAAAATCTTCGGCACGCCGAAGATAATCCTTCCCCACTTGTTTTTTTTTGTTCTAATAAAATTTAATTCATTGCCAGTTGTATAGCAGCTATAAGATATAGTGATCCGATCCGGCCGGCGCCAACCAACGTTATGTCTCTTTGAATAATAAGTATCTGTGCAAAGTTGTATCGCGATAGCCTAAAAACATGAGATATATGGCCAAAACCGACTTCGAGTTGTATGGCAGCTATAAGATATAGTGGTCCGATCCGGCCGGCTCCGACCAATGTGCTGTCCTCTGGAATAATAAGTGTCTGTGCAAAGTTTTATCGCAATAGCTCAAAAACTGAGGGACTAGTTTGCATACATACAGACAGACGGACATGGCTAGATAAATTTGTATTGTCATTCTAAGCATACTGGCAGTAACTTTTGGGGTCTCCGACGCTTCCTTCTATGCGTTACAAACTTCAGCACAAACTTACTCTACGAAGTCTGCAATTTATCGATAACTTTTGAACGGGATGAGCTATCGGTAAAATGAACCAAACTTGATCTGATCAGGGACTACGAAATGTTCTATTCCAAATATGAAGTCTCTAGGTCTCGTAGTCTCTGATATTCGCGTGCTCATACAGACGGACAGACAGACAGACGGACATGGCTAGATCGACTCGACTGTTGGTACTGATCAAGAATATATATACTTTATATGGTCGGAGATGCTTCCTTATGCCGCTTACAACTTCAATATACCCTTTTTACCCATTTCAGGGTATAAACTGCTAAATACTC
This sequence comes from Drosophila flavopinicola, assembly GCA_035042425.1. Lineage (NCBI taxonomy): Eukaryota > Metazoa > Arthropoda > Insecta > Diptera > Drosophilidae > Drosophila > Drosophila flavopinicola. The sequence goes on from JAWNLL010000405.1 coordinate 493,305, forward strand.
ACTCAAGTTCTCTCTCTCTCTCTGTCTCCCTCTCTCTCTCCTTTGGCAGGCAACTAAAACCGGATGCGCACAAGAACAAGAAGCACAAGACGAGCGTCAAGTGGCGCACCCTGAATCCCATATATAACGAGGAGTTCGCCTTTGAGGCGAGTCCGCACGATCTGAACAAGGAGATGCTCATACTGACCGTGTGGGACAAGGATCTGGGCAAGAGCAACGACTTCCTGGGCAGCCTGCAGCTGGGCGCCCAGAGCAAAGGCGACCGCCTGCAGCAGTGGCTCGACTGCATCCGGCTGCCCGATCATTTCCATGAGAAGTGGCATTGCCTCGCTCCCGACAATCCGACGCATTAGCCAAATAGGAATTTCATCTGCTGCTGACCCCCTCCGCCTCCGCCTCCGACTTCCAGCTGATTCCAATCTTAGTCGCATATACAATACATACATAAATACATAAATACATATTTATATATACTTATATACATAAACATATATTTTTGATATGCCTGCATGCAAGTGTGCGTATGTGTGTGCCTGTGTGTGTGTGCGTGTGTGTGTCTGTGTCTGTGTGTGCTCGTATATTTACAATTATTATTACTTTTTTCACTCTCTCGCAAACGCTTGCATTTCATTTGGCTCAACATAACCTCAACGTGCTAGGCAACATAACCTCAATTCGCTTGCTCTTCTTTCTTCGCATTCACACACATATACACACGCACATTCACATACACATATATACTGTATATAGCTTTGTTTAAGTGTCCTTAAAAAGGGTTTATCAGCGTACGGCAATTGTTTTTTTCTTTTGTCATCTCTCTTTTTTCCACTTTCTTCTTTGGCACAAAATCTTTTGTACAATTTTCATTAATAAAATATATGTCCTGCAACAAAAAGCAGAAAAATGCAACAAAGTAGCAAACAAAAATATTTAACAAATAACAAACAAAAAAAAAAATACAAAATTATTTTTGATTCGTATATTTATTATATTTATTCAAAAACTATTCTTGCAGAGCACTCTCTATTTATAATACCCTAATCTTAACAACAAAAAAAACCAAATAAAAAGAAAACAATTAATTAGTCAAGCATTTGTCGAATGCAATTTATTTATATATATGTATATATACATATATGTATATGTACAAATAAATCAAGAATCAAAATTAAAAATATGAACAACAAAAATTGTATGTTTTGTTTTTTTTTTGGGTATCGGTGTAAAATCGCCAGCGTGTTTTGAACAACGCCTAAAATAATTATAAGATTTACAATTTTATAGGTTTTGGCATTTGTCGAATACAATTTGTTTTTCTTTTTTTTTTAATATGTGCATATATCCACACATATATATATATGTATATATATATATATAAGTGTACAAATAAAGTGTGAACTAAAATTGTAAATATCAGAATAAAGCTGGCGAAAAGCGCGCTGAAAACAGCCAGTGTGTCCATCTGGCAAAATTTACAATTTGTATAAGTGTTGTTTGGCATTTATCGAGAGCAATTTATTTTGAGGCGTTTAAAATCGCCAGCAATTCATTTTGAGGCGTTTAAAATCGCCAGCAAAATAAATTGCAAACTCTTCGCTTGCAATTGTATAATTGAATATAAGTTTGGCATTTGTCTAGTACAATATTTTGCTATATGTATATACACATATATATATATATATATATATATATATATATATATATATATATGTATAAATAAATCAAGAATCAAGTGTATAAATAAAAAAAAGGAAATAATTTTTGGGGGAATGAAAACGCGCCTAAAATCGTTAGTGTTGTTTTTTTAAAACAGCACGCAAAATAATTTCAAGGTATAGTTTGCTTGCAAAGTGTACAATTTGATAAGTTGTTTTGCCATATGTAAATATGTAGATATATGTATATATGTATATTGTGTGTCTGTGTTGGTAAGTATACTGAGCTGCTTGCTGCTTGCTGTTGCTGTTGTTCAACGTAGACTCCTTTAGCTTTAGTTTGGATTCGACAATTTTGACGTTGGGAAAGGTAGAGAGAGAGAGAGAGAGAGCCAATCGGTTTGAAAGTGGCTTAAATTAAATGGTAAGAGCTCTTAAGAACTAAATAAAACTTGGAAAAGGTTCAATTCGGACGCAGCGTCACATGTGCCGCTTCAAATTGTTGTTGTGTCCAAAATCGTTTGCTGTGTGGAAAATAACACGCTGCACATGCGAATGCGTATTTTGCTGATGTTGCCGTCGCTGTTGTTGTTGGTGTAGTTGCTGTTGTTGTTGCTGTAGTGTGGGCCGCTGCTGATGCAGTTGTTGGTGTTCCTGTTGTTGTTGTTGTTGGTGGTGGTGATATTGGCCCACCGCGCTGGCAGCTGACGGCGCTGCAGCGCTAGTTGTATGTTAAAAGAGGCGCTTCTCATAGCTGAAAAGGCCGTGAACGTTGCCCTCCAGCTGAGCTGAATGGGTGCGCTTCATGAAGCGCAGCTGCCCATTGTAGATCATCTCTCTGCAAATGCACAAATCGAACAGTTAGAACAGCATTATAAATTGTTAACTATGTGCTTGCTAAGGCATAAGCTCAATTAAACGAAGACCGTTTCTATTTGCACTACTGTATATACATATATGTAAATCGAATATGTTCTTTCAAGCCCCTTTCCATAATGTCAAAGCTCACAAAATTTATTTATTTTATTTAATTTTGTAATTTTCCAAATTTTAAAAGGTTTCTTTAATACTCTTTTCGAAGAAAATAGTATATTAAGCTTGTGCTGAAGTTTGTAACGCTTAGAAGGAAGCGACAGAGAGCTGCCAGTATGCTTAGAATGACAAAACAAATTGATCTAACCATGTCTGTCTGTCTGTCTGTATGCAAACTAGTCCCTCAGTTTTTAAGCTATCATGATAAAACTTTGCACAGAGACTTGTTATTTAAAGGGACAGCACATTGGTCGGAATCGGCCGGATCGGACCACTATATCTTATAGCTGCCATACATCTGGAAGTCGGTTATCGCCATATTTCCGATTTTTTCAAAGCTATCGCCTTCCATTTTCTTGTACACTTAAACACTCTTATAAATCATCAATGTTGAAAATTTCAAATCAATTGAGCTCTAAATAGCCAAGATATACGTAATTAAATACTTTTTCCAAATATATAACACTTAGAATTTAATATTTCAATAGAAATATTTAAATTGATATGTATGATACCAATTCTAAGAACAAAAAAATATAGTTTCGAAAAGAGTATAAAATCAGCGACACGCCAAAGATAATCCTTTCCAACTTGTTTTTTAAAATTTTTTAAAAAAAAAAACTAATCCTAAATTTAAAGCTTTTTGGATTTGCATAAAATCAAGACATGATAAGGCCTAGATAAGTCCCAAGCACTGCCCTTTCAAGACTTAAAATGCCCATAAATATGACAAAGCTTCTCAGATTTTGGATATCGAGGCAGTTTTTATCAAGTTTTAACTTCTATATATCTATTCTGCATTTCAAGTCCCAAGTACCAAGCAAAAATTCTCAGATTTTGGATTTCGAGGCAGTGTCTATCAAGTCTTAACTTCTAAATCCATTCTCTGCTTTTAACAATTCCAAATTTTCTATGAAAATTACGATACGATATCATCGTTTGTCTTCTACATCCATTCCGCATTTACGAGATTGGGTTCTTCCATTATCATCATTAATCAATGCCCTATGCCAAGACTGAAAACTTCCACAACTTGTACAGTTCCAGTCGTTCGCTTGCACATATTTCGTAGCTGGTCGACTTACCTCAGCTTACTGATCGAATTGGCGCCAATGTCCTGGCAGCTGTGCTGCAGTCCGCACTCCAGATACGGCAGATAGCGCAGCACGGAGCCCTTGTCCACAATGCTGCCGCTAACGCCCTGGGCCACCTTCATCTTGTCCATCTCATTGTGATAGTAGCGCGACATGGCGGCGCCTTTGGCATCGCCGCGCTCCATCGCCTCCAAGGAGCCCATGCCGCGATACTTCTTCAAGCGCACTCCGTCCGAGAAGAAGTACTCGCCGGGCGCCTCCGAAGTGCCCGCCAGCAGGGAGCCCATCATCACGGCGCTGGCGCCCAGCGCCAAGGCCTTCACAATGTGCCCAATCGACTGGATGCCGCCATCGGCAATCACCGGCACACCGAACTGCTTGGCGAACGTGGACACCTGATAGACGGCCGTCGCCTGGGGACAGCCGCAGGCCATCACCTCCTGTGTGATGCAGATGGAGCCGGAGCCCATGCCGACGCGCAGCCCATCCACGCCCGCATCGATGAGATTCTTCGCCTGGGCGCGTGTCACGACTGTGGGTTGGTCCAGGAACAAGCAGTGAGTGCGTGTGTGTGTGTGTGGATTGTGGATTGTGGAATTTGTGTGGTTAGTACAAGTTGAGGATAATGCATGCCATGTGACTGCCAGATTGATGGCATACATTTTCGCATGTGATAAATGTAACTGAACAGTATTTCTCATATGAAAAGAATGAGCGAGATAATCTAAGCCATTTCTATTTGGCGACTACAATTTGAATTATTGAAGTTGCCGCTTAAAATAAATAAAGTGTAAGTTGGCCAAAAATCTACAATTTCAATAAACCTTAAGCCTTTTAGCGCTAAAGAAATTCAACCATTCCAAATAAGATTGTTTTTCGGCAACGGATACAGCTACAAATTCTTACTCTCAATAGTTTCGATTAGAATCGCGCTTTGAATTCAAAAATTAATCGATTTCGAAAATTGTATAAAAACGTTTTATATATACGTTAAAATTTTTAATTGTTTTGAGCCTCTTTAATAACTTTTGGCTAGGAATATTTGAAATACTAATTATAACGAAAATCGTTACATAGGTTGTTTGTAAAGTTGATAATAGTTTTTAGGCCAAAGTTCAATTGGGCAACAACGAAAATGAATATCCTTATAAGATTCAACAGCTGGTTACACGAATACAAGCTAGAAAGGGTAAATAAGAACTTGATGCACGATAAAGTCAGCTTTAAGCTTAAAAGAAGACAATCAGACATGTGTACCAATAAAGTTATAATTTTAAGATTTGTAAATTTTTTCAAATATCCAATGTGATATATGAAATACATATCAAATTGCATTACTTTCGATTTTTCCATAAGAAAAACCTTTGTAAACCTTAAACTAACCTTTGTGTTTCTGCAAAATACTCAAAGCTGCCTAAATTTTTATCCTTTGCAACACTGGAAACACAAGTGCAATGTATTTCAAAAATACCTTTCGTATTAAGTTGGTTTTTTAGACTTTTAAGATTTGAACTTTTGCGAAAACCCCAAATGACCTAATCTAAAATATAGTGAAACAATAACAATAACATAAAACCAAAAAACTTGTTATATAAGAAGCTCTGTTGAATAATAATTCGAAACTCAATCGAACTGTGAGAAGTGTGCAGTTAAATGTTAAATTTGGAAAATGTATGCCAACAATTTAGATGAACATGTATATGTAGAAGTAGTAAGTAGTAGTAAGTGGGGTTAGTTACCATTGCCGCCAATGACCTGCAGATCGGGATACGTGGCCTTGATGAACTTGATCATCTCGACCTGGTAAATGGAATTGCCCTGCGACGAGTCCAGGATGATGACATCGACACCGTTCGCCACAAGGAGATGGAGACGCGCCTTGTCCTCGCTGCGAGTGCCGATGGCGGCACCGACGAGCAGCTGCTTATTGGAATCCTTGGAAGCATTCGGATAGGAGCGCGCCTTCTTCAGATCGGTGCGTGCTATCATCGCGACCAGTTCGCCATCCTGATTCACAATCGGCAGCTTGCCCTTCTTGCTCTTCTCCAGAATGGCATTGGCCGTTGGCAGTGTGATGCCGTTGGGTGCGGTTATCAGTTGTGTGGTCATGATGTCCGCCAGCAGGATCTCCGGCTGATGTTCACGGAAATCGATGTCACGGGACGTGACCATGCCGAGCAGCTTGCCGCCCAGTTTGCCGTTCTCGGTCACCGGATAGCCGGTGAAGCCGTTTTTGCGCCGTGCCTCGAGCACATCGCCAACGGTATTTGTCGGCGACATCACCGAAGGATCACGCATAAAGCCATGTTTGTATTTCTTAACCTTGTGCACCTCCAACGCTTGATACTCCGGCGTGCAGTTGTGATGGATGATCCCAATGCCACCACACAGCTGCGCGTGGGTTCCCATCCGATATCCGATATCCGGTATATAGGTCGTCGGTGTAGGCGTGCGAGGGAAATTTATATATAGTTATAGCGATTATAGAGGCGCATAAGAGTGTTCAATTACAACCACAACTGGAGCGGCTGCGATACCAAAAATATTTATATAGTATTCTATAAAGAACCAAGGCTGGCGATGTGCATCGGTCGGCAATTCGTTGTTAATCGTTTATCGGCTATCGGCTATCGTTTATCGGATATCGTTTATCGGCTATCGTTTATCAGTTATCGTTTATCGACACCACAGACTGCATACGGCTGCGGTGGCTGTAAACTAAAAAGCTTTGCGCTCATTTCATTAACATGACGAATGTTAATGTTAATTCGAATGTTAATGTGACGTTAACAGCATGAATAACATATAGTATTTACGAATATGTATGTTACAAGAAGCAGACAAGCTCCGAAGGAATTGAAAATATACTATGCATATATGAAAGTTATCTATGAAAATAGTTTGATTTATGTCAAAGTCATTAGTTATGCATTTGTTGCAAAACAAATTGGAAATTTTGGATTATTTGAAAGTAATTTTATATATTTATCAAAACTATTTTGTTTTTGTGCTAACCCTGTCATGTATTTATTTACTGATTGAATGTTAACGCTATCTTGATTTAGTCTTATAAAGTTGAATAAGTATATAAGAGCATACATGTTGAATATCTTCGTAAACTAGAGAGGAGACTACTCCGTTTGTTTTAAACTATCTTGTGGATAGATATTTTGGAACAACAGCTTTTTGGAATACAAAAACTACTCTGATTTTGTTTGTTTTTTTATAATCATAATCATTTAGCAGCAAATTGGTAAAACTATCTATTCAGTTTATGTTTAAAGAATATTTAATGCAAATTTTCGCAAGATTGCAGCAGCAATAATTTACTTTATAACTATACCTATTAAGCGTAAAAAGAGCTGTGCCGGCCGAAAACTATAAACAATATATCTGCTGGGGTATGTATATTTTCTTTTGGGCAGCTTTTGAAGGCGACTCTCTGTGAGTGGAATGCGTATTTACTTTGGACAGACGTGTCTGGTTACCAGATTAAGAAACAAAAGCCGCAAGCCGAATTTGCAGCCTTGTTTACGCGAGTTGGCATTTGTTGTTTAATAATACTTACCGCCATGGCTATGGCCATCTCGGATTCGGTTACGGTGTCCATCGGGGAGCTGACGAGCGGAGCACGCAGTGAGATGCTCTTGGTTACCGGCGAGCTGAGATCGACTGCCTCGGCGGTGAAGTCAATGTAGCCGGGTAATATGAGAAAATCGCTAATGTGGTAGAAAATAAACGGCAAGAGGAGCGCGAGGTGGTAACATGAGCATAGTTATGTGTACAGGGTGTGTGTGAATAGTATATACAGGGTATAAGCACGCAAGACAGAGAGAGAGGGAATGCATATGTGATGCATCAGTTCAGCAGTGAACTAGATCCAACAGCTATTTAGTAGTTCATGAACGATTCAGTTTTAGTATTTGCATGTAGTTATTGAGTTAATAATAATCGAATTCTAGTGTTCTCTAAGCAAAATCCAAAGCTATTCGCACTCTTTGCTGACACGGTAGTATATTTGGGTTCTTTTTCGAAACCAGAGATGCCAGCCTGTTGAAAAAAGTATTTGAAAACTTTCGGCTGTATTCAATTGGAGTTGCCACTAAGATTGAGAAAGTTGATGGGCGAACAAACTTGGAAATATTTTATGTGCAACATAACATAATATATCCGTATAACCGAGTATTGGCTATTATTTTCATGATATACGGATCAACGAGATAATTAAATTGAAGTAAATATTTAAGAAAATTACTTTTGGCGTCTGACAAATTTATAAAAGCTTTGACTCATTTGCTCATTTGAAAACAATACTTGGAAGACTCGTGGAATATAATCAGCAACGATTTCTTCTAAAGATTTACAAATCAACCATCCCAAAAATCTCATTTTCCTGACGCATAAAAAAGTTAACAGCTGCATAAAGTAAAAAAGATTATTAATATTTAATAAAATAAAAACTAAATAAAATAAAGGCATTATATGTTAATAAGCATATATAATATTTCTGTGTAAATTACATGTAAATATATAATATATGTATTATTTGACACACCAGAACCAATTCAAAAACTGTATAAAATACATATTAAATACAATAAATAATAATTTAAATAAATTAGGTATTATTCAATGCACACGAAAAACTACAAAATCTTTAATAAAATAACAAAATAAATGCATTCTATGTAAAAATTCTTTGTTTTGCATATGAAAAAAATTAAAATAGAATTAATTTCTGTATAAAATACATGTATATAAATAACATATATTTGGATATACGAGAAAAACGCAAACAATTTAATATATTTCAATAATAAATATTAAGTTCTATAAATTACACACACAACAAATTTGTCAATGAAATATTGAAATAAATTCAAAAAAGCCATTCCATGTAAAAATATGTAATATATTAATATAAATGTGTGATCCATTTGTTTTTAGCATACATGCAAAGACCAACAACCGGGTAAAATTAATAATAATTAATTTAAAGCACATGTCAAACATGTCAAAACACATAAATGTTAAGTCATAAAATACCAACACACCGGATTCGTTCATGAACAACTGAAATGGGCCAAGAGTAGGTGCTGCCTACTGTCTAGTGTGAGCTTACTTGTAGGTGAGCCCATCGCCATTGTTGAACAGCTCCCGGCAGCTGAGGCCATCCTGCAGCTCCTCCAGCTCCGTCTCCGTCGCCGGCTCCGGCTGGGCTGATTTGCCAGCATCGCCGCTGCCCATTAAGCCATTGACTTTTGGCTTCAGACTGGCGCCGACATCGACGTCGACGTCGACGTTGACGTTGACGTCGGCGTCTGTGCTGCTGTTTGCCATGCGAGCGTTCACCTTAAGCAATCGATGTCAACGTCAGCAGCAGCAGCAACAATAGCAACAAATGCAGCAACAATAACAATTTCGTATGCTCTTCTTTTGGGCAGATTGCAGCTTGCTGCACGTTGATTTGTTTCTACTCTCCTGTTGCTAGGCTGCTGCTCTCCGTCCGGCTTTTGAGTTTAGCCAGTTAAAAACAATTAAATTGCAATTGCCAATTACGTTTCTAGAACAAAATAAACAGAAAGCACCAAATCAGAATTTGTAATCAAAATGTAATCAAATATGTCAGACAAATTACTATGCATATTCATATACATACATACATATAAAGAAATTTCTTTGTTTGTGAATTTTCTTTATATATTATGTTTTGTTTTCCAGCATTTCTGTCATTTCTTTCATTCAATTGTTTAAGCGTGCCACAATTAAATTTTTCCATTCGTTTTGTCTTAAATCTACACGCATTTTACGTGATTTTTGTTTGCTTCTTATCTTCACATTTTATTTGCTTTTAATTAACTTTTACAATGTAAACGTAAATGTTGTAAACACTTTAAATTTGTAGCATGGATTTTAGTGTTGTTGCAAATAGATTAATGAAATACTTTTAAGTGTACTAGAAGCAGCATTTTTAGCAGGGTGGGATTTTTGGCTGAACTCTTAAACATTCTACTCCTTTTTTTATGCCCAAATACAATTTTCTAAAATTAAAAGTAATGCAAGTTTTTTTGTCAGCGCATTTTTTGCCTTGAAAGTAAAATTCGCAATTTTAGCAACTATTTCTTTTTATAAAACACATTTAAATTAAATATTTTGAAAGTCTATGGGAAATTCTTTTAGATGCACATCTAAAATTGAAATAAAATGAATTATGCTTTCTTTTGGGAATTTTCCATTGGACTTGTGTGTACTTTTCCCCTTCTGGTACCAAAGCGTTCTAACGCTGCTCGCACCACTGTAATTTGTAAGCAGTGTAATGAAAAATGCAATATTTGGGGCTTTATCTTTATCAGCTGAATTGCAACCAAATGAAATGTGTTGACTTTTCGTCATAAAACTGACATACAAATGTACATACATATATGTGCATAGATGAATCGGGGACGTGGTAGAAAGACAATGCTAACACTTTATCTGTTTTGGAATAAACACGAGCATATGCATAAAGCGAGCGGTGGGTATCTAAAAGAAAATTGCATTCATACAGACTGACACAAGATTGAAGATTGATTGACAGCCAGACGGACGGATAGTGTAAGGACGAGCATTTTTATGGGTCAATTTTTGCCCGTTGGGAAACGGAGCACAGGTGAAAAGGTTAAACGCGCCAATTAGCGGGTCTGCGGGAAGGGAAAGAGCACAAGCAGCCTGCAAATGTGTGTCTGTTGTTTCGTCAAAGCACGTGGTTTTTATATTTACCCGTCCAGCCGCCTTCCAACCGAAAGCGTCGAAATATTGCTATCAACTGTTCCACGTTGGGGATGTCAAACACCATCGAAGCACGAAGCATCGATGTATCGATATTCGGCGCTGCAATGCTTGTCGATGTTTTTCAGTCGCGATGTATTTGCAATCGATGTTAGCTGACACAAACAAATTGCACAAAGTTTGCCTTTATGTCAATTTTTGTACTTTTTTTGGGCGTTCAAAATAATATTCTGAAACGCTGTTGGCAAAATAGCCTTGTGAAGAACTAGTATATTTTCATTTCAGTAATTTTGTAAGAAATATCATATCCTCCACTTAATCTTTTCAGCAAAACTTCACACATCACTACCACAGAGTATGGAGAGCAGCTATCGATATATCAATATCGATACTTTTTCCGATTGCTGGCAACTTTTACCGATGTCTTGCAAGTTGAATCATTTCATTTCCAATTAGACTTAGCATTAATTAAAATACAATGTCTGCACATTTGTTTCAATAGATATTAATTAGATGAAGTGTGACCATACTGTGGCGCTGAAACAAACTGCAAGCGGTTACACTATCAAAAACAGGTTATTGCACTATGCTAAAGCTTAGCAACGACACAAACCACATTCGTGAAAATTATTGAGCTTAACGAAAGTAGTCGTTGAACTGCTCCTTTTTGAGTTAACAGTGCGCTTTTGAAAGCTACTTTTTCAATACCATGCACACAAGTTTATTATTTTAAATTTTGTATTAAAACAATCATGCTTGTAAGAACTATATATGTCAATCTCATATATGCGGAATTCTTCAGCTTAACATAACCATTTTGAGTAGCAAGTGCAATAAGAATGTGAATCCTCGCCAAACGCATGTTAGATGGATCAACTGTTAACGCTAACAGTGCGATGTAACGAGCAGGCTGTTAGTGCGTTTGGTGTTGCATGCTTTTAAGCGCGCCATGCAGACTTCGGCCTGGAAACGAACAACCGAAGCCAATAGATGAAACGAAGCGCATGAAACGAAACAAGAAAACAGAAAAAATTTCTCTCTCATTCTTAAAATTTCACTCGCCGCGAGCTGTTGTCGTTCGCGCCCGGATAAACGATATTTCAAAAAGTTGGTTCTTCTTTGCCCATTTTTTTTTGTTGCATATTTTTTTCTGTCGTATTTCATGGCAAATATGTGTAAAGTATACGAATATGGTGCATAAAATCTGAATAGTGCATGTGCATGTGCATGTGCATGCGCATGTGTGTGTGTTTGGTGTGTGTGTGTGTGCCATTGTTATTGTTATTGTTATTGCCCCTATGCTGTGGCAATTGACAAGTGCCCGGAATAGGCGCCAAGACGCCAAACAAGGACGCTGCCGGCATCAGCATCGGCATCGCCAGTCACAATTTGTTGTTGTTGCGCCGCTCTCTTATGCTCTTAACCCCCTTCTTGCCCATTTTAACCCATTCCACCCCCCCTCCTCAACCATAAGACCTGCAGCAGCGGCAACAACAAATTGAACGTAAATTTTTGTTTTTGTGTGTTTTTTTGCAGATAATTCGTTTTTTTTTTGCAAAAGTGACGTGAGCAAATGAAAATGTGACGAGCAGTAGCAAAACAACCGTTAAAGAAAGAGTGCGCTTTATTATTAGCCTAGGATAAAGTTAAGCATGAATTGTATGTAAAATACAAAAAAAAAACGTAATCAGCGATACCCCGCAATGTGTTCAACATAAGTGCAACAACAACGACAAACAACAAGAGGAAGGAAATATACATATGTAAAAATATTCTACACAAATGTTATGTCAAATGTAAAATGTAGCTTATAAAATAGTGCAAGTATCTAATAAGCATAGAAATACACACACATGCATATACATACATACATACATATGTAAATGCATAGCCATGTGTAAAAAATAACAACAGATCAAAACAAAACAAAGCAAAGCAAAGCAAAGCAGCGCTGAGTGCTAAAAGTGAGTTACAACACTTAAGAGAAAACTCAACGACAACAGCAACAACAGCAACAACAACAACGGCAGCTGTAATACTTTAAAAGTGCGGCTCAACTGTTAAAGCACAACTTAGCAGTCGCGCTCAGAGCATGGATTACGCCTTTAACATAGCCAGAGCAGCATCAGCGGCAGCGGCAGCAGCAGCAGCAACAGCAGCAACAAAAGGCACACATTAAATGAACGCCAGCCGGCCACAAAAATGCCGCCGCTGCAAGGACGTCGACAGTTGATGTAAGTAGCCCGAATTAAATCTAACATAACACACTAAAGTAACAGTTCAAGCTGTATATATGTATATGTATGCGTGTGCTGTGTGCTGTGGGGGTCAAAGCACATGTTAAACGCGCACGGCCCTTGGTTCGTTGGCCTGGCCGATATCTGGCGCTCTCTGTTTATGAATGAAACGCAACGAGGAAACAGCGCACAGCACACAAGCCGAAGAGAGTGCCAAAGAAATGTGCAAAAGAGAGCGCACATAAAGAGAGCGCGCAATGCGGAACGCAATTCGCTCGCACACACACACACACACACACAGAGCACAACTGTTCGTGTGTGAGTGAAAGAGCAACACACAAACGCCAGGCACTGGCACGGCGCGAGTTCATTGACCTTTGCTATTGAAATTTTTTGGGCAACGAAACAAACACACAAACACAACGCGCACGCATACAAATACAAATACAAATACGCAAGGCACTTCTTATTTACACATTGATAAACAATCGACTGTTGACTTGCGCGTTTGGTTTGTCGTCAAGTTTTAGCTGCTTTTTGTATGCTCTTTACTTATGTTATGTTTGTGCGTGAGTGTGTCTGTGTGTGCGCTGTAATGTGATGCAATTTGACACAGATTGAGATAGTGATCTAACCCTTTGCTGATATTCAGCATTTCTACCTGCTAAGCGGAGAGAGAGAGAGTGAGAGAGAGATGTTATTTGGAAAGAGCATGCAGTTTTCGTTCAGTTCAATTCTGCTTCCTGATTGCTTTGCGTGCGTGTGTGCGTATGCGTGTGTGTGTGTGTGTGTGTAGCGGGTGGGTTGGCGAACGCACGATAACGCAGTGTTGTGAAACGTCTTGCGGTGTGGGTGAGGAGAGGAGTGGAGAGAAGAGAAGCGGAGCGGAGAGAGCGCCGAGGAAACTTCAACAGAGCATTTATGCTTTGTGTGTTGCTTGAGCATTTACTTCGCTTTTGATTATCACATGTGTGTATTTAGTTGAGTTAAATTTAATTAAGTTGGACTTGGTAACAGTTCAGTGCAATTGCCGAATGTAGTGACAAGGGCACAAATACATACATACAGATGTACATACATGTATTTACATGTGTATGTGTGTGTGTGTGTGTGTGTGTGTGTGTGTGTGTGTGTGTGCATGTGCAGACATTTTTAATGCTGGCCTTGCCTGGCAGCAAATATACACTGCTTTCTCAGATTGAAATTCAAATTGCAACTAAACAAATAATAGCATTTTTCTTGACATTTTATTTTGCTGCATATTGTTAGCTCAGAATTCGTTGATCAAATTATTTTCGTGGAATAATTGCCTTATTAAATATCGCTTAGAATGCGTTACTCACTTTCATGCGAACAAGCAAACAAGCATAAAGCTAATATTGTAAGGATGTAGCTACTGTAAAACTGTGGCAAAGTATTGGATATACACCAGCACAAAGTCCACACATGAATCCTATTGAAAATTTGTGGAACTTCTTGAAGAAAAAAGGAGTCCGAAGACTCGAAATGAGTAAAAAAACGTAATATAACGTAGAAGAATGGACGAAGATTCCGGATTCTTAGAACATGGAAAACCTTGTTAGTTCCCTGAAACGGCAATTGCAAGCAGTGTGTGGTGCTAAGGGCAGCCATACGAAATATTAAAATAATTTAACTAATGTAACTCTGAAAACGCTAGGGTATCATTAAATTTTGTTGGAAAATTTAAAGTATTTATAGTAAGAACTTTTTTTTTTGCAAAATAAATAGAAAATGTGATTTTCTTTTCCTTGTCAGCACTTTCTTGACATACTGTAGATAAACATTTTTGTTGCTGTTAATTGCATTTGCGCCTTTATGTTTATGTTTATTAGGTCTTATTTGGTTTTTTTCTCTTTGAGCAATACTAAAAGATTCAATTTGTATATAGAATGTAAATTTGTGAGGAACATTTTTAATTTGTATTTTATATATTTTTTCAAACTAACTTAATTTTGCCTTTCAGCCTTCAATAGGAGTAAATAAATAAATAAATATGCATGATTTATTATTATTATTTGAAAAATACATTTATTTATTATTTATTTATTTATTATTTGAGAAATACAACATTTCAAGAGCTCGAAAATCGAAACCTTCTAAATGTATGCTGAATTCTTACATGCTGATTTATGCTATACATATTATATATGTACATGTTACAACTTTGGATTCCAGAGTATAAAACCAAACGGCGACGTATACGCAATGTTGTAAAATGCTGACTGACTGAGTGCCCGAAATGCGAAAGGTTCATTGGGAAGGGGCAGGAGCAGGGGCAGGGGCAGGGTTGGCTTTTGGTTGGGCAGACAGTCGGGTAAGACAGCAACTTACAGTTTACAGCTTACAGCTTACAGCTGCCCTTGCCCTTGCCCTTGTCGCTCCGACTCCTGCTCCTGTTCCTGTTCCTGCTGCTGCTGTCAATTTCTTAGCCTCATCCCCCGTTTTGTTGATGAGTTTGCGAACTGAGCATTGGGAAGGTTCTGTTTCTTGTTTTTTTCATTTTTTTTTGTTGGTAGAAATCATTTCCACTGTACGAATATCGAACGCTGTTTGCTGTATGTGTGTGTGTGTGTGAGTGTGTGTGTGTGTGTGTGTGTGTGTATGGGCATTTGCTACCTTATATGTACATAATTGGGTGCTCTGACTGTGCCTCTGTGTGTGTGTGTGTGTGTGTGTGTGTCAGCTATCAAAAGAGGGAGGAAGAGAGCGCGCAGACACACACACACACACACACACATTCGCACGCATGTTTGTACGTAAATATGTATGTTTGTATGTATGTCTGCATGTGAACAAAAAAAAATGGGGGTTACATGACATTGAAACCAATTTTGAAGGTTTCAACCTTTTGTCGCGGCTGCTACGGCTGCTGCTTCTTCTTCTTCTAAGCGTTTGTGGTAGATACATTTACATTTACATTTACAGATACATATATGTACATAGGGACATACATATGCAAGTTTCCATGCAAACCCTTTTATAATACGCTGCTCCCAAAATTGTAAAAAGTGCATATTTGTGTTGCGCTTATTGGTTTGTTATTGTAGTTAAAACTGCAAATTTAGCATAGAATTCTCAACTTTGAAACATAAGAATCTCAGCATTTTACTGTGTTTGGTTAATTGACTGATTGATGACTTTGTGCTAAAAAGAAACAAATTCTAATGATTTTCAAATGTGCATATGTATGTATATGCGAAAAGAGGTTATTAGTTTGAAAGATATAGATATATTAATGTGCTGTCATTTTGAATAATAAGTATATGTGCAAAGTTTCATTGCGTTAGCTTTGAAAACATTTGATTTATGGCCAAAACCGACTTCCAGTTGTATGGCAGCTATAAGATATAGTAGTCCGATCCGGCCGGTCCCGACCAATGTGCTGTCCCTTTGAATAATAAGTCCCTGTGCAAAGTTTTATCACGATAGCTGAAAAGCTGGGGAACTAGTTTGCATACATACAGACAGACAGACAGACGGACAGACAGACATGGCTAGATCTATTTGTTTTGTCATTCTAAACATACTTTTGGGGGTCTCTGACGCTTCCTTCTTATGCGCTACACACTTCAGCACCAACTTAATATACTATTTTCTTCGAAAAGAGTATAAATATCAATAAATTTGAGCATTTTGGAAGGTTATAAAAGGTGCAGGCAACAAATTTGAAGTGTATTCATATAGATAAATATGTGATGACAATCAGGTCTATGATCTAGGGTATCTGCCAGTCGTGCACTCTCGACTCTCGGCGTAATCTCTCTGGTTTTCGTTTTGTTTCGTTTTGTTTTTATTTGATGTTCGCTTTGCATTTCAATCAATGCCAATGAACTTGACGTTTATTTAATGCAAGTCTGTTTGTCTCGCTGATTGGCACTCGTTACTCGCCGCTTTTACTCGCCGCTTTTACTCGCTGCTTTTACTCGCCACTAAACAGTATAGACACCTGCACAGCAGTAGCTTATCTTGCGCTTGAGTAGGAGTTGCCATATATGCATACTATATACATACAAATATATACATATTTACACGCATACACTTGGAAAAAAGTTTATAATTAAATTGAGTACAAGTAAAGTCAAATTATAAAAAAAAATTCTCATTTCAATAAATAACATTTGATTTTGTTATAGGAAAGTAACTAAATATACATTAAATATGCACTTTCCATATAAGTTAAGTGCAATTGTTCTAATTTTAAGTTTTGATTTATTAAGTTAATGACTTGATTTTAGATTTTTCGTTATTTTAAATGTTGTTTTTAAAACAATACCTATTACAAGCTACAGCAACTCTAAATGCAGCTTGAATCAAATGTTTAAGTTATGAAACTATGAACATTTCACTTATTTTAAGTACAAATATTCTATAAACAAGTGGGGAAGGATTATCTTCGGCGTGCCGAAGATTTTATACTCTTTTCGAACCTATAGGCGATTTTCACTCTGCCAACTGCACCACTGAAATTTCATAAGCTGTACAAAATCGTTTTGTCGCGTAACATTTTTTTGTTTTGTTCTAAGAATATTTAATTCATTGCCAGTTGTATAGCAGCTATAAGATATAGTGATCCGATCCGGCCGGCTCCAACCAATGTGATGTCTCTTTGAATAATAAGTATCTGTGCAAAGTTTCATCGCGATAGATTAAAAAACATGGAATATATGATGGCCAAAACCGACTTCGAGTTGTATGGCAGCTATAAGATATAGTGATCCGATCCAGCCGGCTCCGACCAATGTGCTGTCCCTTAGAAAATTAAGTGTCTGTGCAAAGTTTTATCGCGATAGCTCAAAAACTGAGGGACCAGTTTGCATACATACAGACAGACAGACAGACGGACATGGCTAGATCAATTTCAAACTTCAGGACAAACTTAATATACTATTTTCTTCGAAAAGAGTATAAAAATAGATTTTAAAGTCAAAACAAGTGGAGAAGGATTATCTTCGGCGTGCCGAAGATTAAATACTCTTTTCGAACCTTAAAGCAATTTTTACTATTTTTCCGTGACTGCTTATTTAATTCGCAGATATTAATGTCGCATACATATACCCCTACATATAAAATAAAATATATAAAGGTATTCATGTAAACAGGGACGTTTCACTATCCGCAGCTCGTGGACGCGTCCTTTAGCATTCATAAGTGCTACCGAATTGAACAATATACAAGTTTCAGTTTTTTCCAAAAAAGTCAAAAACTACATTACATATGTATACTACCAATATACATACCAAATTTTGTGCCTGTTGCTCTTATACCTTTCAAGGCTGCTGTCGGAAATTGAATTGTCATAAAACTTAATCTGAACATACGAGAGCTTATATTCAGAATTTGAGATCCATATTTTTTTTCGCGTGGCATTGGTTTTGCCAATGAATTTAAATTTTTCTTTTGAATTATTCTATTAAAGCTACTTTATGTATGAAAAAAAATTAGAAACAATTTAGGAAATTGAAAATAAATGAATTTGATTACAGCTATTATATATTTGAAAAGAAGAATAAGAAAAAATGAAAATAAATGACCACCCGCCGCGGGTCTTGAACCCGGGTCCTCTCGCTCACCAGTTCGCAACTTTACCCACTACGCCACAAGCCTTTTTGATGATCGCTGACAAAATCCCTTGAAGAGCAGACTGTCAAAAGCTTTCTTGTTTTGCTTTTTACTGCTTACACCAAGCAGTTTTAAGAATCGCTGACAAACTCGATTTTACTGAGCTTTTGTTTTTTTGCGTGGCATTGTTTTTGTTCTAAGCCATTGAAAGCAAATGAATTTTGATTACAGTTATTATATATTTGAAAAGAAGAATAAGAAAAAATGAAAATAAATGACCACCCGCCGCTGGTCTTGAACCCGGGTCCTCTCGCTCACCAGTTCGCAACTTTACCCCTTACGCCACAAGCCGTTTTGATGATCGCTGACAAAATTGCTTGAAGAGCCGACTGTTACAAATTTCCTTCTTTTGTTTTCCTGCAACCTGCACAACTCGCGTTTGTCAGCATTTGTTTTTTCGCGTGGCATTGTTTTTGTTCTAAGCTATTGGAAGCAAATTAATTTGATTACAGTTATATGTATATTTGGAAGGAAGAAAAAGAAAAAAGTATTAAATTAATAATCAGTCGCCGCCGAGGCTCGAACTTGCGAAACCTGCGTTCGTTAGCGCGGCTCTTTACGCCATACGCCACAAACCGTTTTGATGATCGGTGACAAAATACCTTGAAGAGCAGACTATCAAAAGCTTTCATGCGCTTGACTTTGTTTGCTCAGACTATCAAAAGCTTTCTTGCGCTTGACTTTGTTTGCTCATATGCACCTGTTTTTTCAAAAAAAATATTTAATGACGCATATCTTCGCTGTTTATGACTCAATCGATTTGCGATTTTACCCATCGATGAGTTATATGGATGTTCAAGTGTACAAGGAAATTTAAGGCAATTGCTTTGAAAACATCGGATTTATGGCCAAAACCGACTTTGAGGTGTATGGCAGCTATAAGATATAGTGGTCCGATCCGGCCGGCTCCGACCAATGTGCTGTCCCCTTGAATAATAAGTGTCTGTGCAAAGTTGCATCGCGATAGCTCAAAAACTGAGGGACTAGTTTGCATACATACAGACAGACAGACAGACAGACAGACAGACAGACAGACAGACAGACAGACAGACAGACGGACATGGCTAGATCAATTTGTTTTGTTTTTATAAGCATATTGGCAGTAACTTTGGGGGTCTCAGACGCTTCCTTCTATGCGTTACAAACTTCAGGACAAACTTAATATACTATTTTCTTCGAAAAGAGTATAAATATGTACGATTGATTTAAAAGTAAGTCGAAATTGTATTGCATTGCAGTTCTGGTGCGTCTTTTTTCTCTCAGTGTATATATACGTATATGTACATTAAATGTATACATAGTTGCTTGATCCCAATCGCCACAGGTCCCACATGCCTCAGAGCGCGTTATCTCTCATGTTGTTGTTGTTGTTGTTGTTGTTGTCATTGCTATTTGATAGCAGTGACAATACTTTCGAGTATTGCCAGCCGTGGGGAGTACGACTGGAGTGTAAGCACACACACACACACACACACACTCGCACACTCGCACACACACGTATAAATCGTGGGGTCAGCGCCTCGATAAAGTACGCACATCGTTAGTTGCATTGTGGCACCCTACCCCCCATACCGACACCCTACCAACCCCTACCCGACCCTACCCCACCGAACTATCTAACACCCTGCCAGAAACTGGCTTCCTCAATTGCCTCTATATATACATACATATACATACATATATGTATGTAAATATCACATATAAAAACATTTTTAAAAATTTATATAAATTCGTCTACTTTACTTACACTAAACTTCTCTAACTGAACTATCACAAGTGGAATTTTCTGTAACTTGAACTAAATTCAGTTGCAATAGCACTAAGAGTAACAATTATGTCAAATTTTGTCTTCATAACTCCAACTCTATATAACTCAAAATTTTTAAATTTTGATTGTCTGTATACAATATAGTTTTAAATTCAATCTACTGCAAATTTGTTTGTAATTTGTTTTGTAAAGCAATAAAGTTGTTAATGCGATAAAGAAATGTATGTAAAATTTATATTTATATAAAACTTTTACTGTGGCACATAGAAGTCCGAGTTAGATAAGTTAAACTTTATTGTATATTGTATATATTAAGGTTGTGAGCTGGACATATTGATCTTCTGAGATAAAAGCTAAATGAGAGGTGCTACTAACTAACGTAATTTTAACTTTATATCTTTAATTTAATATTTTAAATTTTATGTAAATTTTGTATATACCTTTAAATGTCAATAGTCGACAATAAATAAAGAAATAAAAACATAAATAGTGTGACAAGAAAGTAAACATTTCTATTGAAATGCCAATGTCTAATATAATATCTAATATATCAATTATTATATGTAGGATTTCAAATTTGTTCTCTAGCTAACTATTAAGGATCCGATTCAGAGCAGCACATTTGGTTTTCTATATAATATTCTTCTCTATTCTTCTTGTTTTTGATCTTCTTGTTTTATCTAAGTAATTTTATAAAATATTGCTTTTAGCATTTTGAGAATTTTCAAAAATATTCTTTTTAATCGATGGCTGGAAAATATTAAAAATAAACAGCAAATTTTGTTTTTGATCTTCTTGTTTTATCTAAGTAATTTTATAAAATATTGCTTTAGCATTTTGAGAATTTTCAAAAATATTCTTTTCAATCGATGGCTGGAAATTGTCTCAATTAAAATGAAACAGCAGCTCAGAAAACTCATTAATTTTCCAGAGAAAAAAACAACTGACCAACAAATTATTCGTTCGGCCTTATAAGCCGGATTCGTCATTTGTGGATCAAGTCATCTGGAATGAGTGTTCATAACTTCTACCTTTTATATGCATTTCGATGACAGTTACAAAGAGAGTTCAATTCGGCGACTTTTGTCTGAGTCATGTGCTGAAATCGGATGCGTTTTGTATCAAATTCGCATAGCTTATTTTACTTCTGCATATTGTGTCGTTTTGGCACTTTGTTGCAATGTTGCAATGAGAAAATAATACACATTATAAGAAGGCAGAGCCATCTGTGCTCTACCGAATAGTAAATACCCTTGCCATCGTAAAATATGCTGAGTTCTAAACAATTTCGTTTTTTCATTCCTTAACTCAAGACTTAACCGACTCTCAATTAATAAATATGTACATATGTATTAAATCAGGTATTCCCGAAATTTAAATTGTAATTCTTCTTTTATTTTAAAAGATTTTTGAACATATACGATTTCATCTTCTCTTTGAAATTGCTTAACAACAAACATTAGGGGCCATTTTCTCATTTTCCTATTAGCGTAAAGTTGACTTTGTTGTCTGAATTTGTATTGTCAAGTTCATAACAAGCTTATCTGCTTTACAAGGTAGTTGAACCAGCTGATAAGTCTTATAAGGAGCATTCAATTTCAGTGTTGTCAATTGTAATTTTACACATAGAACATTTATCAGCCTTACAATTATAATAAACTTTATTACTCTAATTGTGTAAGTCAAATTTCGAAAATTATTCGAAATATGTTGTATTTCTGTATTATATTTCGAATATCAACTCAGCTGTTAATGCTGATCTAGAATAATATGAACACTAGCATTATTGTTTAATATTTCAAGTATTTAAGTGAAATGTTCATGGAAATTTGACTTTACTTTCATTGTGATCAATATGATTAATAATGTTAAAATGTGAAAAATCAACCAAAATTGGTTTTTGTATTTTTTTGCTCATGCTGTTTAGTAGAATTCTTTTTATACTCCCTGAACCCATTAAAAATGGGTAAAAAGGGTATTATGGTTTTGTGCAAATGTATGTAACAGGCATAAGGAAGCATCTCCGACCATATAAAGTATATATATTATTGATCAGTATCAACAGCCGAGTCGATTTAGCCATGTCCGTCTGTCTGTCTGTCCGTCTGTATGAACACCGAGATATCAGAGACTACAAGAGCTAGAGACTTCATATTTGGAACATAAGCTCTCCTAATCCCGGGACAGATCAAGTGTATTTCATTTGATCGATAACTCATCGCATTCAAAAGTTATCGATAAATTTTGATTTTAGACTAGCGTTTTTGGGACATAACTTCAAAGTTATAAGAGCTAGAGACCCCAAATTTGGCATGTATAATCTCGAATAGCATACACATGTAACAAGTATTTCACTTTTTGGATACCACCCCCCATTTTTGAAGGTACGACCTTGCAATTTGGTTTGGTAACACATATTATCGACAATTGCTTGCCCCAAAAATTTCAATAAGATCGGACAATAAACACAAAAGTTATTTAAGATTTAACTTTCCATTGTGTGGGGCTCAGCGAAAAAGCAAGCTAACTGCTTAAACCGCTTGCACTGCTTGTACTGCAGCATGTGTGTGTTTAGAGTAGCACGAATGATTGTAAGGACTGGGTTCAGGGTATCTCGTAGTCGGGCACTCCCGACTAGAGCACTCTTACTTGTTTTATACTATTTTCGAAGAAAATAATATATTCACTTTGTACTAAAGTGTGTAATGCATAGAAGGAAGCGTCGGAGACGCCCAAAAGTTACCTCCAGTATGCTTAGAAGAACAAGACAAATGGATCTAGCCATGTCTGTCTGTCCGTCTGTCTGTCTGTCTGTATGTATGCAAACTAGTCCCTCAGTTTTTGAGCTATCGCGATAAAAGTTTGCACAGACACTTATTATTCCAGGGGACAGCACATTGGTCGGACTCGGCCGGATCGGACTACTATATCTTATAGCTGCCATACAACTGGAAGTCGGTTTTATCCATATATTCGATCTTTTCAAAACTATCGCCTTAAATTTACTAACTCATCAATGTTTAAAATTTCAAATCGATTCAGTAATAATTAGCAAAGATATGCGTAATTAAATATATCGGTGGCGCAGTTGGCAGTGTGAATTTTGTCTTAAGGTTCGAAAAGAGTGTACAATTTTCGGCACGCCGAAGATAATCCTTTCCCACTTGTTTTCCCTCAACGATTGCCTTTCTTTGCTGATAATTGGTATAGAAAACAAAGTTAAATGCAATTCGCCTGTGGAATTCGCCTGCAATTCCAGCCGAAACGCATTCATATACAAATACAAATACAAATACAAATACAAATACAATTACAATTACAAATACAAATACAAATGTATTCATGATGCAGCCGCAGGGATCTGCTCTGCTCTGCTCTGCTCTGATCTGATCCTCATCTTTCATATTTGGCTCTCACTTGTCACATTTTGTCTATTATTTTTGTGCGCTTGTTCGTCGCCTGTCAACGCTGTGACGCTTTCCAATGTTTTTCTTTTCTTTCTTTTTTTGTTGTTGTTGCCCTTGCCCATTATTTCATTTCATTTCATTTCATTTGAGCGCTGGCATTTCACCATTGCCATTGCCATTGCCATTTCCATTTCTCCAATTTCTCCATTTTCGCTTAGTGCGGCGAAAAGGCGAAGTACTTTGCTTCGCCGTGCTTGTTGTAGTTGTTGTTTTAGTTTCTGCACATACAAATGCGATTGTGTGTGTGTGTGTGTGTGTGTAGTAATAACAATCGCCTACGATATGTTTGTCTGTGTGTGTAAATAGCAGAAATAGGTACAATGTTCGTTCAATGACCTTTTACTTTTACACTATTCCACGCTGCTCATGTTTTTTTTTCTCGCCGCTGTCTGCCTGCATATATATATATATGTATATGTATGTGTGTATGTGTGTGCGCGTTAAAGATATGGTTAAATTAGTCACTCGCTGCCGTCGTCAGGGCGCACAAATTGCGTAATTTTGCATAGTGTGACGTCAATCGGATACGGAAGACGGATTTGCCTGCAACATATACAAGCTTCAAAGCTAAGGCACCTGCTTAAATAACGTTCATGCACTCACAGCAAATATTGCTGCATATGAAATGTATCTATAATTAATGCATATGCATAATTGTAAATACAATACACAATTCTCGAGCAAGTTGAAGTTTGCTTTTTGCGGTTGTTGCCATTGTACAACTACACACAATACGCACGCATACGCATAGACACACTCACACACGTACACACGTACACACGCATACACGCACTGCTTCTCTTACCAGCGAAGAGCGTGTGAGTGTAATGGGCAGAGAGACAGTGAGAGCGGGAGAGCGGGAGAGCGCGCACTACTCTCGAAAGGGCACGTTCGGTGTGAATGACCGCCGCTAACACACATTTGTGCGAGCGCTAAAACAAAAGCAAAAAACAACAAAAAAAACGCAGCAGCGACGTCGCGTCGTCGGCAGCAACGAGTACGAGGAAGCGAAGCAACCGAACGAACGACAGCAACAACAACAGCAAGCACTGAAAAGTAAAACAAGTAAGAGACTTGCCTGCTGTTGCGGCGGGTCGACTTTGAAATACCCTGTCATAAAATAATAATTATGTGAATATGTTGCTAAATTAGTAGCGCCACTGTTTATATGCTTTATTTTGGAATCGAAAATTGGCGTAGCCTTTTTTTTGGGCAACCTTTAGCACATTATATAAAATAATGAATAATAATTCTAATTATTCGTGCCTGGTTTTCGAAATAAAATGTTAACTCACTGTTAAGCTGTAACATTGAATATTTTAAGCCTTTTATTTGCAAATAAGACTTCTGTCTAAAAGTAGTATGAATTAGCGTATTTAATGATGAGCTGCATGCCTGAAACAGAAACTATATTATTAACTATTTTGTTTGTACGTTAATTTATATATTTATCTATGCTCATATTTGATTTATAGTCCTTATCGTATATAGCCCTTTGAGCGGCACGCACAAGGTATACAAAATATTAAAAATACAACACTGAAAAGTTGCAACGTCGTTGTAAGTTGGCGTCGTCATCAGCACTGCTGCTGTTACGTTGCACACCCCACAAATGTGTCGCTTGCACTATGCGGCAATTGCAGTTGTATCTCTTTGTTTAATAAGAGGTTTTTAACTCTTGTCGCTGTTTGATGCTAAAACGAATGTTGAATCACAAACTGAAAAATAGAATTTGTGAATAAGCACATAGTAATGCATTTTGAAAATGGGCTAAAATTGCTTAACTTTATTATAGCGAGCCTAGATGCCATAAATACTCATTATTATATCGCCTATTGTAACTTAAAGCTTTTTAAAAAAATATTTAAAAAACATATATTTTGCTTACTATACAATCAATAAACAATATTAAAAAGTTTCTTAACCTGCTGCAGATAAAAATAAAAAGCTGAAAATATGCAAAGCTACAAATAGTCTGAATAAATTGTTTTAACAAAAATTTCAACTATTTTTGCTTATCAGCCTGTAAAATAAGCTATTTTGACTTTCTTATTTATTACTGTCGATCGGTAAGATTGGCTTGAGGCTTTTTTCGTGGGGATTGGCAATGATTTGAAATTTTTGGAAAGTACTTATGACATGGGCACGCTTGGCCGAGCTTTTACTGTACAGTCGAACCGGGAGCGGCCCTAGTTGCCCGGCTCCAAGAGCGTCCGCCAGAAACGATGCCTAGACATATGTACAAACATGTATGAAAGTAGTATTAATACATACACACATAGATATTAATGGTTATGTGTGTGTGTGTTTGTGGGTAATCTGCTACTGCCTCCTCTGCCGCCTGTACGACGACGTCGCTGCCGCGGCTGCTATTTGCCTTGCAAGAATAAATAAACAAGCAGGCAAACGAACGAGCGCGCAAAAAAAAAGAAAAGAAAAGAAAAGAAAAAAAACAGAAAACAGAAAACAGAAAACCGGCAATGTCATTAAACCCTAAACAAGAGCGAAAGCAACAACACAAAACGCGATAGAACATTGACACGAATACAACAACAAGAAAAACCAGAAGCGTTATGAAATACTCAACGTAAGAGAGAGCGCAACATTCGAGAGCAATGAACGGCCGGCCCATGGTGTAATTACTAAAGGTGGAGTAAACTACAGTGTGGTGAATCTATTCAGCTGCCTAGCTTGCCAGTCGTTTCCTGAACGTCGTTGAAGCAGGTCGACATGCGGATGAATTTTTTTGTTTTCAGAAATGTTTGATTGTATGCGTGAATGTATTTGTGCTTGTATGTGTTCTACAAGCGTTAATGCACGCATTCATAAGCACATATACACACATACACAAGCATACCAAACGGCAGGCAACTGCTGGCAGCTCGCTCGTAAAAAAAAACGAAGCAACGACAGCTTCGTGAAATTGGCGTGGCAGCTCGAAAAAAAGTTTACTCCACCTTTAGTAATTGCACCATGGGCCGGCCGGCCCGCAACACACACACACACACACACACAAGCACACAGAGGCAAACACACACACACACAGCCGCTCTCTCAGCTGTGGGGGCGCGCATACATTGGCTCTCTTAAGCACAAACACGCCGCTCTCTTCGGCTCCAAAGCCAAAGCGAAGGCAGGTGAACGACCGACCTAGCCATTTGTTTTCCTTTTGTGCGACTGTGTTTTGTTTTGTGTGTGTGTGTGAGAGAGCATCTGCAACTGCGTGTGTGAGTGTGTGTATTGCTGTTGCTGCTGCTGGGGAGCAAGTGAGTCATTTTTCACGGCTGCGACAGAGGCAAACGAAATTACTTTGATTTCATTTAATGCTGACTGTTTTGTTTGCTGTCTTGTCTTTTGCGCGCTCTGCACTGTCCGTCCGACTGTCGCTGCTCGCTTCATTTTATTGCCCGATGACGACAGCGACAAAGTCACTGCCAAAATGCCAATGAGCCAATGAGCTGCGCTGCGCTGCGCTGCACTTCCTTGTCGCCTTGTCTGCATAAGCGATCGCCGCACCCACACACACACACACACACACATGTACATACATACATACGTGCTTTCAATACGCGCTCTTTCCTTCGCTCTCTCTCTCTATCTCTATCTCTATGTGGCTCTCGCGTGCAAATTCTTTGCTGCTCAATCCATAGGCGGCCAGCGAGTGCGTGAAAGCAAGCGTGAAGAAGACTACAATGTGGCAAAGCACTGCTCGATCGCACCCACTCACACACACACGCACACACACACGCACACAAACACAGGCAGCGGCCGCCGCTCAGCGTATGCATGTATATGTGTGCATTTATGTAGCTCTGTCTCTTTTGCGCCAACACAGTGTGCGCTGTGTGTGTCTTTGCACGCATGTTGACCTTGACTGTGACTTTCATAAAATTGGTTGTTGTTCTTGCTGCTGCTGTTGCTGTTGCTGTTGTTGTTGTTGCTGCTGCTCTTGACTGCCCGTGTTATTGTTAGTGTAGTCTTTGTGTCGTCATTTATGAATTTCATTCTTATACGCCATCCAAAATATTTACATACTTACATACATATACATACATACATACGTATGTAGCTTTTTTTGTGTTCAACAAAGCATTCAGTTTTCGAATTGTATTTTGAATGTAATAGAAATTCACACACCTTTACACACGCATTTACAGTTAGTTGTTTGAAATATGCATAGATCGTATTTTAAGCATACTTCACTTATTACTAAATCATTCGCTTTCATTATTTCACTTTTACATCTACTCATAAATTACAATCAACTGTTAATCATGATGTCAACTACATATATATTCAGTGATTGTTTCCGGTTGGACAGATTTGAAGTAAGGATTCTATTCAAAATTAGAATAACAAATATTCTAGACGAAAATCCTTTGCATTTCTTTCTGAAATCTGTCATCTTTTTTGGGATTAATATCGAATATAATTAATACATATGTTTGTGGTTAGTAATAGAATGGCTTTTTCTCTTATGTTGATGTTAATATACATATGTTTTGTCTATAGAACTGTCATTATGACTAATTGCTTATAGTGATTATAGTTGTTTCACTAGTTTTCTTTCATATTATATACAATTGTCGCTTGGAAACTAGAACTTCGTTAATTAGTCACTCGAAACTCTTTTTTATCGAACAGTCTTCTATAAGCTATTGTACAATGAATCAATCACTCATTTTTATACCCAGAACCCATTAAAAATGGGTAAAAAAGGTATTATGGTTTTGTGCAAAGGTATGTAACAGGCATAAGGAAGCATCTCCGACTATATAGAGTATATATATTCTTGATCAGTATCAACAGCCAAGTCGATTTAGCCATGTCTGTCCGTCTGTCTATCCGTCTGTCCGTCTGTATGAACACGCGGATATCAGAGACTACGAGAGCTAGAGACTTCATATTTGGAATATAAGTTCTCGTAGTGCCGGGACAGATCAGGTTTATTTTATCGATAACTCAACCCATTCAAAAGTTATCGATAAATTTCGATTTCAGACTAGCGTTTTTGGGCTATAACTTACAAGTTATAATAGCATACACATGTAACAATTTTTTCACTTTTTAGATACCACCCCCAAACTTCCCCCAAATTTAAAAAAACGCATTTTTGAAGAGACGACCTTGCAATTTGGTTTGGTCACACATTTTATAGTCAATGTTATGTCCTAAAAATTTCAGAAAGATCGTACAACAAACGCAGAAGTTTTTTAAGATTTTACTTTCCATTGTGTAGGGCTCGGTGAAAAGCAAGCTAACTGCTTAAACCGCTTGCACTGCTTAAACTTGCTTGAACTGCAGCATGTGTGTGTTTAGATTAGTATGCATGATTGTAAGGACTTGGTTCAGGGTATCTCCTAGTCGGGCACTCCCGAATAGAGCACTCTTACTTGTTTCATATTTATTTATTTTTTGCATAGCACATAGGAGTTCCAGAAATTATAATTATTTGAAATATTTCCAATACGCTGACTAATTGTGAAATGTATGCAATAAGGAAATGCACATTTCAATGTAACACAATATTTACATATTTAGGTTTTTTACACGTGCATTCGATTCACATTCACATTCGCATTCATTTCTGTTTGCTGTGCAGGTTTATCTGTCGATATAAGCAGTTTTTTTTCATTCTCTTTATGTTTTTCGTCTCTTTGCACAATGAACTTTTGTAACTGGTCGTCTTGTAAAGAACGTTTCGAGTCTTTTACGGATGCGTCACAAAACGGAATTTGATATACATATGAAAAGTTAGCTAAAACTTGGAAGCGAGGGAATGAGATGATATGCAAATATCTACAAGGAAAATCTATAGAGGCAAATTATAACAAGCTGTTTACGGATATCACAAACAAAAAGAATTACAGTTTATGGAGAATAGAGAGAGAGAGAGAGAGGGAGAGAGAGAGAGAGTGTGAAGTTACGCATTAAGAAATTACAAGTATCATAAAGCTACAGATTTAATAAAGACATTTACGGATATGAGGCACAAAAGGAACAACAATCTAAGAGAGAGAGAGAGAGAGGGAGAGAGAGAGCGAGAGTGAGATTAAGAAATTTCAAGTATCATAAAGCTACAAATTAAATAAAGGCATTTACGGATACGCGACACAAAAGGAACTGAAGAATTTCGAGGAGCGGATTGAAGATTAGAGTGAGTGAGAGGCAACACATTAAAGAAATACAAATAAAAAGGCAAAACCGTTAATACGACGTTTAGGAATGTGAGAGACATAAAGGAACTGAAGTTTGAGAAGCATTTCTTAATCTCTGTGCCGCAGCAAATTGTGTGATTGAGTGATCTTGTGTGTTCTAGCAGTAATCGGAAGCTTCAAAGCACCAACAGCTCCAAGGAATAGCCCCAAAATGCACGCAGAGCGGTTGGGGAATGGGGAATGGGGATTGGGGTAATGGGGAATGGCAACATTAAACGTAACCTTAAACCTGAAGGAAACGCAATGAAATGCGAGCTTGGCGTGACGCGAAACTTCGCCCCACGGGGTCACGCAGTTCGCCTCGGGCAATAAAACTGTGTAAATCAGTTAAGTAAACATAAGCTATGAAATATGCGTGAGCCAGAGAGCGAGAGCGAGAGCGTGAGCGTGAGAGAGAGATGGCAAGAGGTAGCAAAAGAGGGTCATCATCATCATCATCATCATCATCATCATCATCATCATCATACTTAATCATCAGTGAACGCAACACAGTTTGGAGTTGTGGGCTTCACTTTCCGAGTTGGCCCACCTCGCGAATTATCACGTAGTCCCCACACACACACACACACACACACACACACACACACACGCGCGCGCATAGAAATCACGGCAGTAAAAGCCAAAGCCCAAAGCAAAATAAAAGAAACCCGAAAAAAAATAAAGGTTATTAGCGCTTTCTACCCAAAAGTTCACTGAACTTGCAGCGTCCACAGCTGCGGAGGAAGCAAAACAGCAATAACAACAACAACAGCAACAACAATGAGAAGACGAAGAAGCAGCAGAACAACAACAACAACAACAAAGTTGGTCGCATAGTCAAAACGAAATTGCTAATAAGCGGGCAGAGAGAGAGAAGGAAAGAGAGAGCGCGCCCGTATAGCTGCTTACTTATGTGTGTGTGTGTGTGCGTATGTGGAAGCAGCAGCAGCATAAGCTAGCAGAGAGAGAGAGAGAGAGATGGGCAGCAGCAGCGCTTTTTGCCCAGCGACGCGCGTCAATTTCGAGTTCAATGTCAAACCACAAAAACAACAACTGAAGAAGACGAAGAAGAAGAAGCTGATGACAACGCTAGCCGCGAAGTCAGCTGCAAGAGTGGCATTATGTTGAGGGGGGCGGGTAGAAGAAGAAGCATGTGAAAGAAGAGAGTAGAGCAGAGGGAAGAGAGCGGAGCAGCGGGCCCAAGCACGCACCGCGTACTAAAGCTGGTGGGCGGCCAAAGACAACAGCAACAACAAGAATAACAGCAACAATTGTAACAAGTAGCAGTGCTCAAGTTGAGAGCTTGGCACGACTAGCAGATATCGTGTAAGCAGCTATTTACATATGTAGCTATGTAGCTAAATTCAATTGGAAACAAGCTTATTATTAATATATGTTTTGGCTTATCATTAAATGATGCTTACCTATGTATGTACATACATGTATGTATCTGTTGAAGGTGGTTCGACATAACTTCTCAAACTCTCGCTAGAAAAAGTTTTTTTTTTAAATTATACGTACAATGAGTATAATTTAAAACAAGTAAGAGTGCTCTAGTCGGGAGTGCCCGACTACGAGATATCCTGAACCCAGTCCTTACAATCATTTGTACTACTCTAAACACACACATGCTGAAGTACAAGCAGTACAAGCAGTGCAAGCGGTTTAAGCAGTTAGCTTGCTCTTTCGCTGAGCCCCACACAATGGAAAGTTAAATCTTAAATAACTTTTTGTGTTTATTGTCCGATCTTATTGAAATTTTTGGGGCAAGCAAATGTCGATAATATGTGTTACCAACCCAAATTGCAAGGTCGTACCTTCAAAAAGTGAAATATTTGTTACATGTGTATGCTATCCGAGATTATACATGCCAATTTTGGGGTCTCTAGCTTTTATAACTTTGAAGTTATGTCCCAAAAACGCTAGTCTAAAATCAAAATTTATCGATAACTTTTGAATGCGACGAGTTATCGATCAAATGAAATAAACTTGATCTGTCCCGGGATTAGTAGAACTTATGTTCCAAATATGAAGTCTCTAGCTCTTGTAGTCTCTGATATCTGTGTGTTCATACAGACGGACAGACGGACAGACAGACGGACATGGCCAGATCGACTCGGCTGTTGATACTGATCAATAATATATATACTTTATATGGTCGGAGATGCTTCCTTATGCCTGTTACATACATTTGCACAAAACCTCTTTTCTTATACAGTGGATCGCAGCTTATTTCGTGCAGCTAAGAGCTGAAATTTCAAATCGTTACTGCGGCTAAACCATCAAAGATATTAACGAAAATTAAATGCAGTATTTTTAAGCAGAGTATCAACATTTGTAATTAACAAATTTAACAATTTAACAATTTCGTTAACTATTTAAACAAAGTAATAAAATAACAAAAACATAAAAAATCCACTGTATGTACAATTATTATAATTTAAAACAAGTAAGAGTGCTCTAGTCGGGACTGCCCGACTAGGAGATACCCTGAACCCAGTTCTGACATCCATTCATACTTGCCTAATAGTGTGCATACATACAAGCACACACATACTGCAAGCAGTGCCTGCGGTTTAAGCAGTTATCTTGCTTTTTCACTGAGTCCCACACAATGGAAAGTAAAATCTTAAATAACTTCTGTGTTTATTGTCCGATCTTTTTAAAATTTGTAGGACATAACATTGGCTATAAAATGTGTGACCAAACCAAATTGCAAGGTCATACCTTCAAAAATGAGTTTTTTGAATTTTTGGGGGGATTGGGGGTGGTATCCAAAAAGTGAAAAATTTGCTACATGTGTATGCTATTCGAGATTATACATGCCAAATTAGGGGCCTCTAGCTCTTATAACTTGTAAGTTATAGCCCAAAAACGCTAGTCTGAAATCGAAATTTATCGATAACTTTTGAATGGGTCGAGTTATCGATAAAATGAAATAAACTTGATCTGTCCCGGCACTACGAGAACTTATATTCCAAATATGAAGTCTCTAGCTCTTGTAGTCTCTGATATCCGCGTGTTCATACAGACAGACGGACGGACGGACGGACGGACGGACGGACGGACAGACAGACAGACGGACATGGCTAAATCGACTTGGCTGTTGATACTGATCAAGAATATATATACTTTATATGGTCGGAGATGCTTCCTTATGCCTGTTACATACTTTTGCACAAAACCATAATACCCTTTTTACCCATTTTTAATGGGTTCAGGGTATAAAAAAATGTTTTCTAGATCGGCATATAATTTTGAAAGATAATATTATAAATGTATAATTGTGCTTGTACCAAATGAACATTAGTTAAACTTATTTAAAAGCTAGAACTATAATTTTCAATAAGAGTCCTTTGGCGAAAGCATGTAATATTGATTATTCGATAGAAACTCAGAAATTTTCAATAATGTAAATCTACTTATTATTATGATCATTCATTATTAAATTTGTTGCTCTTATATATGTGCATAGCACTTCCTAATTTGAATCAACACTCAATTTGAACTTTTTAAGTATGTATTCATAATACAGTAAGTAAGTTTAGGAGTAAGCATATATCACAGATTTTCCGACAACGTTTGGCATTGATTTAATCCCGCAATCCCGGATTTGGTTTCTCTGTATAATATTATCAAACAAAAGTAAAATATCTCCATTACTCTTGTAACAAAAATTAAGATTTCTCCAATATTGAAATATAATTATATACATTTTGTGGCAAAATTGAAGAGCTTCAAGTATTTGGCAGATCAAATAAGTGGATACAAATTCTCTACTGAATTAACCCATTGATTTAGATAAATAATAGAAAATACTTGCAGCTGCCTTGTTACATAAACATTGCACAACCTGACTATACCCAATTGCATTGGTATAGGGTATAACAAGAGCGATTGCGATAGGCAAAGCTGAAACTGGCAACTGGGAACTGAGAACTGGGAACTGGGAGCTAGGAACTGGGAGCTGTGGCATCGCCCCCGGAGGCCGTTAAACTTCACGGTCATGGCTTTTTCTTTCATTCTTTTTTCCCTGTGCTTTCCACTGGTTTTTGTTTTCTTTTCTTTTCTTTTCATTCTTTTTTTGCCGTTTTAATATTATTTTTTTTGTAGGCGTCGCGTCGTGTGTGATTGATAGCGAGCACAGAGCAATGTGACGCATTGATGATGGCCACTAGGCACTCACATCACATCGCATAGGCTCAACAGCGGCCACCCTACCCCACACGGCACCCTACCCTAGCCATACTCATACTCATACTCATACTCATACTCATACTCGCTCTTGGTGCGTCGCTGAGGCTAATGACCGATAAAAACGAGCACGCGCCGTCAACGACTCTATTGCTGTTGGTGTTGCTGATATGCCGCTAATCTAAGTCATAGCCACAGACAGAGACAGAGACAGAGAGAGAGAGAGAGAGTGAGAGAGTGAGAGACAGACAGAGGGGGCGGCAGTGAGAGTGCCAGAGAGAGAGAGAGTGAGAGAGGGAGGAAGAGCTGATTACGCAAAAGCAGTGAAAGAGGCAGCATAAGCAGTGGCTGAGGTAACGAGCTGATCCTGCGAAAGAAAGCGAAAGAGAGAGACAGAGAGAGGGACAGAGACAGTGGTACGTTTAAGGAAGAGAGCATTAAGATCGAAATGAAGATATGTAGGTAGAAGTACTAGAAAAACAGCAGCAGAAAAAGGAAAAGTTATGCAGACATCAGAGAACATTCTATTATAACACAAATATGAAGATATATACATATGTAGATATAAAAACATTTAAGAATAGGCATAAGAAGAGGAATATGCTAAGCCATATTACTTCATAATTAATATTTATATACTTATATTGGAGGAATATGCTAAGCCATATTAATTCATAATTAATATTAATATACTTTGAGATACAAATGGAGATAAGTTGTTCTATTCTTTTCTATTCTATTTTAACACAAGTACGTAGATATATAGATATAAAAACATTTAAGAATAGGCATAAGAAGAGGAATATGTTCAGCCATATTAATTCATAGTTATTATTAATATACTTTGAGATACAAATGGAGATAAGTTGTTCTATTCTATTCTATTCTATTTTAACACAAATACGTAGATATATAGATATAAAAACATTTAAGAATAGGCATAAGAAGAGGAATATGTTCAGCCATATTAATTCATAATTATTATTAATATACTTTGAGATACAAATGGAGATAAGTTGTTCCGGTAGACAAAAGAGTAGAAAGAGTCAAAGTCATAGTTATAGTTATAGTTATAGTCATAGTTATAGTTATAGCAATAGCAATAGCGATAGCAAAACGAATATTCACAATGGTAATCGTGATTAGCACAAAAACACAAAAGTAATGCTAGGAAGAAAATATAGGAATATAACTATGACTATATACTATAAAATTATATTGATATAGAAGCAGAAATAGCAAGAGCTATGGGAAAACAGATTAAAATAGTAGTAGAAGGGAATAGTAGTGGAAGAAACGGGAATATAAACATACAATATGTCAAGAAAGTGTTTTCACAAGGAAAAAAAATCACATTTTTCTATTTATTTTGCAAAAAAAGTACTTACTATGAATATTTTAAATTTTGCAAAAAATTTTAATGATACCGTAGCGTTTTTAGAGTTACTCACAAAAAAAATATCAAGATCCGTTTGACTTAAACCATTTTAAAAATGTAAAACCAAATTCATCCATTTATTTTGGTGTCAAGAAAATATAGCAATATATCAAATGATATAATATAAATGGGAATAAACTAAGATAAAGGTCGTAGTTTTAGGAACTACTACATACATATATGTTCAAATACTTTGTCCTGTTTCGATTGCCTTTCTTGTTTCTTTATATTCCCAGCTCAGAGTTGCATTTTGTACACATCCTTTTATGCTTTTATATATCAATATGTGATATGTATATCTTTATCTATTTCAATAGATTTGTATGATTGTTTATATTCCAATGATATTTACTAGCTTTATTGTCCAATCTCTATTGTACCATAATGATATTCGCATTTATGCCTATTTGTATATCTAAATATTTTAACTTTTATGTTTCTATCCTAGTTGCAATACGTATTACTAGTACTACATATTGAAGCCTAGACTTTATAATCTAATCTTTAGGCATAGGTCCATTTGAATGCTCTTTTTCATATTTTTTGCAATGGGCATAGAAATAGTAATTGCTATTAAAACATGATAGTGAAAGATACGAAATTTGAAAGACATATTTAGCTCAAAAGAAGAAGTAATATAAAAATTAAAAGCACAGAATATCGATGACAAAAACAGTAATAAAAAATATATGCATATACATTATAAATTGAAATAGAAAAAGAAAAGAAACACAAAGGGAATTAGTATGAACATGAAACAATTGGGAATATAATTGAAGCAAATGCAAATATAAAAGGATAGCAGCACAGATATTGGAATGCAGATGATAACAGAGAACAGGAATAAGGTTAACAAATACGCACAAGACAATTGGCAAACTAGAAACAACAATAAGAACTTTATGCTTGAGAAGAGCAAAAACAACAAAAAACACACAGACAACAAGAACGAAAAGCGTAAAGCGAGCAACGAGGAACAAGAAACAGGAACAGGAACCGAGAGCAAGCAGAAGACAAGCAGAATGCTCGCGTCGCGCATTCAACCCTAACCTCAGACAATATATGTATATATATATGTATATATATACGTATGTATATGTATGTATGTGTGTATATAACTATGCACAGTGCAGCAGCCCTAAATGCACCTACCCCCGGCTCCAAGTTGCAGCATAAAAAACGCGCGCGCAAAAACCAAAGTAGTGAAACACAAAAACAAAATACATGCATACATACATATGTATGTATGTATGACAACAACAAACGAGCCGAAATGCCGGCAAGCGAAACAGAGACACAGAGGGAGCGAGAGAGAGATAGAGAGCGAGAGCGAGAGAATGAAGAGGTAGGCGAGAAATGCGGGAAATGCCCTGTTGCGACATTACGTCACGGCCCTAGCCAGCGAGACAAATGTAGCAAAGCAGCAGAGCGGCAGAGGCGAAGATGAGGACAGAGAGAGAGAGAGAGAGAGAGCGAGCGAGAGAGGGCAGAGGCAGCGCTTGCGAGGGCAACGACCAGCACACATTTGGCGCCCAACACACACACAGTTGTGGACCAAACTTGCGCGAGACTGAAAGGGGGCGGTGTGGGCGTGGTAGGGGTGGTTGGGTTGGTTGGGGGCTTAGGCACACTCGCTCGGCAACGAACGGCATACATTGAGCTCCTTTTTTTTGTTGTTGTTTTTGTTGGGTTGAACAACCTTTGGCGACCCTGAGAAGAGGTCAGCAACCCCTACAAAACAAAACGCACACAATAACAGTGCTCGCTCTCTCGTTGCGACTGTCTATGTGTGTGTGTGTGTGTTTGGTAGGATCTGAAGAGCACGCATGCCACTTGTTTGGTACAAATGTACCAAAAATCTAACACATTATTCAATGGCTCATTTTTATATCTATTTGGAAATTTTTTTAAAAATAATATGAATAAAAATAAAAACCTAATGAAAACAATTAGCAATTAGTGTAAAAGTGCTTTAGTTTGTTTTGTTGCAAATTTATTTTCGTTTTTTTTTGGCAAAACCTAGATTTAATAACGATAATTTCTTATGTGAATTTCAATTTTTGCAATCACACTAATAAAGAAATATTTTTAATACCTAACATTTAATCAGTTTCAAAGCATATCATAAAATAAGAAAGCTAATGCTGACTATTTCTAAGGCTATAGACAGCACTATAGGAATACTAGAGTTCCAGAGTTGTTGCTAAACTGCCAATTATTCGAATATGATTGATTAATGATAGGGTTTGAAAAAATGCTGTATTTACTATTTTCTTTTCATTATTTGTATGAATATCCCCAAAACGTAACGTCTTTAATTTAATATTTTAAGTTTCGTCTGTCATTAATTGACAATAAATAAATAAAAAATATATATAAATATATAAAACATATATGCTAACATCAAAAACTCCATTTGCGAAACTTACTAATATTCTTAGAAATTTTCATTATTTTTAATCTGGCTAAGGTTTTTTTTCTTCTGGATTTTTTCCAATTCTTGTTAAAAATGTTGCACAAGTTTTGCAATTTAAATGTTCGTTTTAACTTCACAAATATAAATGCGATACTATGAAGTTTTGTACTTTCTCTTATGAATAATAACTTTATAATAATTATGTATTTTACTTTATTTAAACGTTGGTACACTTCACATATACATATTTTGAGCTGATTTGTAAATAAGTGATTTTGGCTTTTAAATATTGCTTGTATTAAATGTTTTAAAACAAAAGAAATTGCTTGCAAATTAAAGAATTTAATATATGTACATCTGAAATTGCTTTAAATGTATGCCAACATATACTTAAAGCCAAACTTTTCCATGCCAAATGAATGGTACATGCTTGTTGGTACAAATGAAGCTTGTACCAAAGAGGGACGACACACATGCGAGCTAAAAAAAAAAACACAAGCGCTGTGCTTGGCATAAGGGAGCGACAAGAGGCGTTCTCTTCGCGCTGCCCAAGAGAGCGAGAGCGAGAGCACAAGAAAGAGAGCGCGCGTATATATATATGTGTGTGTGTGTGTTTGTGTGTGTTGTTATGTGAGGGGGGTGGGGAGAAGGGAATTGAATGGAATGGAACTTGGGACGCTTTTGCTTTTGCGTCGGTCGTTTTTTGTTGCCGGTCGTTGCCCGTGCTTGCCTGCTTTGGGGTCGTTCCTGGTCGTTATCCTATATACTGAGAAAAATCTATTTTTATTTTGCATGCCTTCAGCCTGCCTGAGTGCCGTGTGCTCGCCTCCCCCATCTCCCCCCCGCCCCCCCCCCTCATTCTACTTCCACTTCTCCTTCTTCTCCTTGTGCTTGCTTCATTTCGTCTGATTGTTGTTGCTGCTGCTGCTGCTGCTGCGGTTGAATCCATGCAAGCCAGAGGACGGTTGTAGGACTGCCGGAACACGGCGGATACTTTTGTTTGTCTTCTGTTATGCACACAATGCGAAACAACAACAGCAACAGCAATAACAACAACAACAAGGCCAAATGTAAACGCGTTGCTGCCAACTGTTGACAAACGAAATGATGCCAACATCAGCAGCTGCTGCTGCTGCAAAAAATAAAAAGAACCAAACTGCAA
Organism: Drosophila flavopinicola; assembly: GCA_035042425.1. Lineage (NCBI taxonomy): Eukaryota > Metazoa > Arthropoda > Insecta > Diptera > Drosophilidae > Drosophila > Drosophila flavopinicola. The sequence goes on from JAWNLL010000405.1 coordinate 532,373, forward strand.
GAGCTGTGCATATTGCACAGTTGACAGCAGCTTTAACATTCGCCTATTAATAACTGCAGCTCAGTTTATATTTGAATTTGATTGCGATACCTATCTGAACTTCAGCTGCAGTCAAGACTGCATATATTTATATTTATATTTATATCTTGCTCTCAATTTAGAAATGTACCAAAATAATATGCATTTTATTATAGGCTTTTCTACTCTTTTCGAAGAAAATAGTATATTAAGTTTGTGCTGAAGTTTGTAACGCAGATGAAAGCGTCTGAGACCCCCAAAAGTTACTGCCACTATGCTTAGAATGACAATACAAATTGATCTAGCCATGTCTGTCTGTCTGTCTGTCTGTATGTATGCAAACTAGTCCTTCAGTTTTTGAGCTATCGCGATAAAACTTTGCACAGACACTTATTATTCCAGGGGACAGCACATTGGTTGGAGCCGGCCGGATCGGATCACTATATCTTATAGCTGCTATACAACTGGCAATGAATTAAATATTCTTAGAACAAAACAAAAAAAATGTTACGTGACAAAACGATTTTGTACAGCTTATGAAATTTCAGTTGTGCAGTTGGCAGAGTGAAAATTGCCTATAGGTTCGAAAAGAGTATAAAATCTTCGGCACGCCGAAGATAATCCTTCCCTTATAATCCTTTAATATAAAATACAAGTATTTTGGCTTTTCTTCATACTTGGAGCTCGAAAATTAGAACTTTAAAACAAAAGATTTCTTCGAACTAAAATATATATTCAAGTGTTTAAACTTTATTAAAATTATAGGTTTTGGGCAACATTTTGTATTATTTTGTATGCTATTAATGTTAAATTATTAAATATACAATATTTCTAAGATTTCAAATTGGTTCAAACCAAAATTACCTAAGAATGAAGACAAAATGTTTTTCGTGTCACGCATTGCAAACACGACTCACGCACATCTCTAGCTTGAATGAGTGCGCAGCAGTGGCTTAAGGCGAATGCGATTTGATGCGAATGCATTTTGTATGCTCAATACAAAATTTGAGCGGCAAAAATACGCTTTGCTCTACGTCAGCGCTGTTTTTAGCTACATAGTTCTCTGTCATTGTTGCAGTTATTAATGTTGTCGCTGTTGTTGTTTTATTTTCGTAACATTTCTTTTCCGCATTTGCTGTTGTTAATGTTATTGTTATTGTAGTTGTTGCTGTCTGCTGCAGGTTGACAGGTCGTTGGGGTCGCCGTCAGCAGCAGCAGCAGGTGAGAGCAGAGCGAGAGTTTGGGGCAAGACGTAAGTGCTGCTATTTCGCATTTAGTGACATTTTAGAGTTCAAGTTGCTGCAGGCCAAACACACACACACACACACATAGACACACAAGTGTGCCCACTGTATGTGTGTGTCTGTTGTGAAACGTACTTTGTTGACCTTTCTCGCTGACTGTGTCTGCTGCTGACGTCGACGCTGACGTCAACGTCAACGCCAACGCCAACGCCAGCGTCGTTGCATTCGCCGGGTTAATGAAACCGATTGACACACAAACACAACAACAGCAACAGCAAAAGCAACAGCAACACAATACCGAAGAGTCTGAGCCAGCGGCAAGTCAATCAACTTGCCAGCGAAGAGAGCGCGTCATGCTCAACAACAGCTGAAGAGAGCCAACTGTTAACTAACAGAGTTGCAGAGCGTGCAGCGGCTTAGTATTGCATATATACATATATACATACATACACATACATTTCGTAACGTTGCATTTAGCATGTGGCGTATACAGGAAGTATTTACAATAACAATATACACGTACACACATATATTTAACAATATTTATGCTGGCGCGCAGTTGTTTTTGCAGCAGCTGCTTTTGTGGTTTGTGTCTGCGCTACACATGTGAAACGCACTGTTAAATGCCAGCGCTGTTAAGTATGCAGCGGCGTTAAGCATCAACAGCGCTGTTAAGCATACGTGAAGCTTTTGTTAGCGCCATTTACTGTTGCGTGCTTTGGCGCCATCTAGGTGAAACTAGTAGCAGCTCTGCTCGCGCGGTTGCTGTCCTTGCTACGTTTAGCTAAGACACATTTGTTGTAATATTACTTTGAATTTGAATTAATAACGATTTGGTTTACTCACCTGTTTCTCTCTCTCTCTCTCTTTCTCTCTCTCTCTCTGTCTCCAGCAGCACCCGTCTTGCCCGCGTCCACAGAGTCAATGTGAATATTGGCAGCTACATCAATCGCACGAATCTAGCTACCAAAACAAAAGCAAAAACAACTTTAACAACAACAACAACTACACACATAATACGAACTAGAGACAGATTCAGATCCAGAATCAGCAGCAGCAACAGCAGCAGCAGCAGCATCGATCAGAGGCAACAGGGAAGCAGAGATAACGGGTAAGTTGCCAATCAATCAGTATGTGCATAGCCGACCTGTTGATACCCTGCACTGACTTGCGAAAACTTTTCCACTCTGGAATTTGTTTTCTTAAATAAATTGATATTTGCATTTTAAAGGCCATAAAGTTGGCACTTAAATAAGAATAAGAAATAAGAATTTCAAAACCAAATAACAATTTAATATAATATTCATCATATTCTATATAACTGAAACAAAAACTATTAAGTCTCCCATTATAACATTTAATAATTGTCCATTAATAAATGTCCAAGGATACTAAAAAAATATTCTGGAAAAACTAGACTATTCATATCTGAGTATTAGAAAGTCCTCGGAAACTTTGCAAGTGAACACTGTAATTTGAAAAACTCTCTTCTCTTGTTAAATCACATAAAGTTATGGCTTATATTGAAAAATTAGAGTCCTCTGAAGGTAGGTTCACATTGTAGTCAAAAAGATTTGATTACGGAATAGTTGCAGGTTTCTTCTTTCACAAAACAGTGTATGCTGCAGTCGGCTGTCATTTGCATGTGTGTTTGTTGAACAAAAACCCATCAAATTGTATAATCTCAGTTAATCTGTCAGATATAGAATAAGAATTAGGATTGCTAATCAATAATTATCGATTGAATTGCAATTGGCAGATTAATCGATAGTCGGAAATAGATTTGATATAGATTTGAGTCCCTATATACACTCCAAGCTATATATTTTAATATATATATACATATGTATTCAACTACAGCTCAGATCTTCAGCTTTATCTACATATATCAATCACACTGCGTATACTTGATATGCAATTGATTTCTGCTTGCTGCATTGTGTTGCTGTTGCTGTTGTTGTTGTTGTTGCCAACGTTTGCACTACTTTGCCATACACTTGATACCCTAGATTCGCTTAGCTGCGTACAGGGTATGCGTGGACAGCTGCCTCAGCTAGTGCCTGCCCAAGGTTGTCGGCTGAAGAATCCTTCGCTGGGTACAATGGACTCCGGCCGACTGACGACTGACGACTGGCAAACGTGGCTAACGCGAATCTGTGCCAACAACCTTCGCCCAGGCAAGAAGAAGAACAGGCACACACACACACACACACACACACACACACACACACACACACACACACACACACACACACATTGTATATGAACACTGGAAAATAATATTTGCAATTCGTCGTAGGAGCTTTTAGAGTCAAGGAATCAAACCCAATTCTGAAAATCTACAAAAACTTACTTGTTTTAAATATTCGCTAGATCTGCTCAAATTGCATTCGATTATGAAATCCTTATGTCGCGTGTAATTGAGAATTATAATATGCGAGAGCTTTGAAATTTGCTCACTCTTCTTCTTTCTTTGTGTCCCTCTTTCTCGACTCTTCTCAATTCAAGCTGGTGCAAAATCAAACATTATTTATATTAAATTAATAAAATTACGCATTTTTTGCTAAATGTAAAAAAATTAGCTTTTAAAATACTTGTATTTAATACTTGTAGCTTAGAGAGCTACAAATAAATACTTTATAAATGCAGTATTTTCTCTTTTTTAGCCAAATTCCAAGAAATCAAGAATCAATTACTTTTACTGAAAATTAAATTCCCTTTGTTTTTAATTTCTAATTTCTAAAATGCTCTAGTTGCCTTCTGTGATTTTTATATATAAATATTTTATTTATATTTAATCATATAATAATAAATACTTAAAAGAAATAAAATAAAATATTCCATTTATTTATATTTCTTATATTATAAAATTGTAATACATCTATTTATATATATATATTTATCTATTTTCGTTGTTGTTTCGATGCTTTCCTTCATATAAGTATATCAAATCAAGTCAAATCAAATTATGCTTCCTGCTCAGTTTTCGTTAGTTGAACTCTTTTTGTTTTCTATTATTAAAACAGCATTTTAATTTTTGCTTAACTTTTATAAAATGTACGTACAAAAACTTGAATTAACTACCAAAAGTCACATTGTATGTTTATTTATTTAATGTGCACTAAACGGTCGACACAGAAAAATAGTGAAAATTACAAATTAGAAAAAAACTAAATTTAGAATTAGGAAATTTGATAGTAATATTGAAAAATGTAAGTTAAATGTTAAAAAACTTGACTCCAGTGTACATGTGAACGTATATACATATGTATGAATGTATGTGTGTGTGTGTGTGTGTGTGTGTTTCCTCATAAATATGCAGTGGGCGCTGAGGGGGCGTGCTTTGGGGGTGGGGGGTAGGGGGGTGGGGCTTGGGTTGTTTGGAGCTGCCGTCTGGAGCTGACTGCCTGGTTGGGTCTGGGCTGCTGCTGCTGGTGCGGATATGTGGGCTTGGGTTGTGGGTTCTGAGTTTGGGATCTGGGTTCTGGGTTGGCGTGTCGCCGCCTTTTCAAGCACACTCCACAGTACGTGACTTCGACGTCAGCGTCGCGTTCGCATGCAGTCGACGTCGGCGTCAGCGTCAAGGATTCGCATGTGCTTATCTTGGCCGTTAGGTAGTAGCTCCTGCTGCTGCTGCTGCCACTGCTGTTGTCCTGGCTGTAGGGGCTGGTGTTTTATGTAAGGCCACACTGAGCGCCTCGCTGCCGTCATGCTGTCCTTCAGTCTGCGGGTGCAACGAACGCTGCCCTCTAACCTACATACACACACACACACACACACACACACGCACACACACAGGCATAGAGCAACACGCATATCCTTGGCTGTTATGCACAAGCAAAAGCCCTGGCAAAAAAAACAACTCTCAACTGGCATTAACGCGCAACTGTGAAAACTTCATATCATGTTTTTGTCCATCTGTAAAAGGGCTCTGATTTCTTCTTTTTGCTTATGAATACTCATTAAAATGTACCAAAAGCGGGTAGCATATGTACACATATAGCAGTGCATTGGATCTTCAGTTGATTTGCATTGCCAGGATGACAAATGCGCATTGATTTGGCCATGTCTGTCTGTCTGTCTGTCTGTATGTATGCAAACTAGTCTCTCAGCCTTTGAGCTATTGCGTTAAAACATTGCACAGCGAATTATAATTCAAAGGTACAGCACATTGGTCGAAATCGGCCAGATCGGACCACTATATCTTATAGCTGCCATACAACTGAAAGTCGGTTTTGGCCATATATGCCATGTTTTTCAAATTATCGCATTTAATTTCCTTGTACACTTTAAAATCCTTACAGCCATTCAATGTTTAAAATTGCATAACGATTGAGTTATAAACCGCAAGAATATGCGTCTTTGAATATTTTGAAAGAACAGGTGTCTACTGAAAAGAGTAAAAAAATAAAATAAAATTGAAAAACAAGAACAAAACTTAATTTTGGAGTAACAATCATGAACGAATTGGTCTCAAGCTTAAAAATCGGTTCAGTTTTAGCAAATTGATGTGAGTTTGAAGCCGCCAAAGTGCATTTCTAGGGTAACAAAAGTCACTTAAGAAGCTACAACTTTTTGTTATTATACTAAGAATATGGTTTATTTACCGTTATCTACTCTGCTTAGAATATGTACATATATTAAATAACGGTATACATATGTATGTGCATGCATAGTATATTACACACACAAAAAAGCTCGCATCGCAAGAGCTTCCATTGGAGCAGCAAAATTTTTCTCAATTTGATTTCGAGTTCAAGTTAAGATCGTTTACGCTGAAATCCATTCGAGCATCTTCTTCTTCTGCTGCTGCTGCTGCTGTTTCTTCTTCTGCCTTCGTTTGTTTACAGCTATGCAATTTGGAGGGGTGGCCTGGGGGCTGTGGGCTGTGGGTGGGTTTAGCTGGTGTGAGGTGGCGGCACAACAAGCTTCCAGCTGACAATCAATAGCAGCGGCAGCCGCAGACGCAGACGCTGCCACAGCAGGAGGCGGACATGTCTATTACGCCATCGCCAGCGCCAAAGCAACAACAACAGAAAACCAACGAAAAAAACACAGAAAACAGAAAACTGCAACCGACAGCGGCTGAAATATCTTCTCACATGTTCAACGTTGCCGCTGCAAGCAAACATGCATATGATAAATGTGTGTGAGTGTGTGTGTGTGTGTGAGTTGCCCTGACAGGCGGTCGGTCGGTCGCCTTCGCGTCGCTTCTATTTACATTTGCACGCTCATTTGCTCAGTCGCTGTTGGCGCCGACGTCAGCGTCGCTTCTAGTTGCAGTTGCAGCAGAACAGCAACAGCAGCAACAACAACAACAGCAACAGCGACACATTGCAGACGCTTCAGACGAAAGCGAAAGGCCATTGTCCGGAATTTTGTTGACCTACTAAGAGGCAGAATGTAAAGTACGAGGCATAGCTACACTGTCATTGCCGTTGCCGAAGTGATTTAACGAACGAACGAACGAATGAACGAACAACAAGCGAGCGAGCGAGCGAAAGCTCTGCGCTGCAAAGCTCATTTGCCTCGGCTCGTTCTATGCATTACGCGTCGCTGTGTGTTTTTGTTTTTGTTGAAAGTTCGCTTCAAATTTAGCTACGTATGTAAGTCTGTATGTATGAAAAAGCAAACAGCAGCAACAACAACAACAACAACATCATCTAATGGTCTGCATTTTCGATATCAACGCAGTCAAAGCCGAATTGTATGGCGAACGCCAAACGTCTGTGTGAGCAGCATGTCATTCACCTTTTGCCCGACGCTCGCGCGCTCTCTGGCTGCTCTCTGTGCGACGTTCTGCGTTGTCTGCTTTGCACTCGCGCGCGCGCCTCTCTCTCTCTCTCTCTCTCTCTTGCGCTCTTCGATTTGGAAGCTGAGCTCAGTGCAAACGGGGGTGGCGAGGGGGCGGGCGGGCGGTCGAACTGGTTGGCTGTCCCTTGTTATGGCTTGTTATGCTCGTTATTGTTGTTTTTATTGCCGTTGCTCGCTCTCTCGCTTTGGCAGCTGCGCAGCTGACTTAACGCCTACGCCGCAGCAGCACAATGACAATGGGAAGTCACGAGAGCGAGAGCGACAGCGGGGTGAGGTGAAGTGAAGTGAGTTGAGGTGAAGTTAGGTGTCACACAATAGAAAACGAAGCGTTGCCGTCAAATGTTGATGAGCAATGCGTCAAGTTTTTAGTTGTTGTTTCGTTTTGTTTTTACTTTCTCTTGGCAAATAGAAAATAATTACTCACACACATGTGTATGTATATGTATGTATGTGTGTGTGTGCGCACAATTTCTGGGCAATTTGGAAGAGCTTTTTGCCGCATTCTATTTTCTGCCAAAGTTGCATTGGATCGTTTCCTGCATAATTTCATTCTGCATGCATATGCATGTATGTACATATGTATGTACTTATGTACATATATAGTAATGTATGTATGTATGTATGTATGTAAATTCACAGCTACATATGCATATCTTCCTCTTGCTCTCTCGCTCGCGCTCTCTGCGGTCATGCTAGCTGCACAGAAAGTTCGCTCAAATTTACAGCACTGAATGCACAGACAGAAAAGCACAGCACAGCACAGCACACCCCCTACCCATAGCGACACCCTACCCTAGCGCCCCCCCCCCCCCACTCCAGCCGCTTGCGACCTAACTTGTGCAACTTTGGCGAGCTTTAACCTAGTTTAAGGTCATTTCCAAGTCAAAGACAATCAACAACTCACTGAGGCGCAGGGCGTTTATTTGTATGTGTGTGCAAGAGAACACTTTTTTTTCTATACCCTGTAGCCATTAGGCATTTTGCTAATGCCTGCCTAATGGGTTTAACAGACAGGGCGAAACATTTGCGACTTTAGAAATGAGATGAATCGATAAGATGATGCGCCCTCTTTTTGAGCTGGATTCTCTTATTTAGCATGTGGCAAACGCAGTAGAAGTTATTTATTCTATTGTTGTGCTTGTTCCGATAAGTATCGATATACAGCCACCATTTTGAGTATATATAGGAAATGGTCGATATGAAAAATTGTTATTTTTTTTTTCCATATATACATTTTTCAGTTACATCCTTGAGGCATATCTTCTTAATTTGCAAGCAATTGCTTTTAATAGATATCTGAGTTTTCTTTAAAAAAAAATTACAAAACGGCTGCTTATAGATCATATAATACTATAGATTCAATAATTACGTTAGAGCAACTTTGAGAGTTTTAAAAAAAAAAAAAATATTAAAACAAAAATATTAAAAATAAAAATAAACAGGCTACCTAATAACTCATATGGGGATAGTAAAAAAAATGCAAAACTATAGATTGCAATAGCTCACAGAAAAATGCAGTCAAATGCAGCATGTTACTGCAATACAGGGCATTTGCTAGTCGTGCACTCTCGACTCGTATGCTTTGTTTGTTGCTACTGCAATTGCAGTTTGCAATTTGCGCCTTTCTGTTTTGACATTTGCCGTGCAAGTTAAATTAGACCAGCAGGGGGAGGGAGTGGGGGTGCTTTGGGTGGTGATGTATTTGCTTTTGGGGGGGGGGGGGTTGGGGTTGCTGCTAAGAATGATTCGCATGCAACGATAAGCCATTTGACATTTGTCAAGGACTGCGCCCAGTCACTGGCGATACGCTACAATGTTGTGTGTGTGTGTGTGTGTGTGCTGGGTGGCTGACTGTGCATCTTATCTAACGGCTGTTTACACACGCATTCCGTGTGCTCGGCGCAATTTTTCGACAGTGTCCAAAATTAAGGTCACAATAATCTTGACATTGCTCGCGAGAACAAGCGCGATGACGCTGGCACAGAGCAAAGTCTGCCGCCCCTCTCCCAACTCACCTCCACCTCCCCAACACTCCCCTCCACCTCTCTGCCAAACAATAACAAGTGCGACACCCCTTTGCCTCTCGCTCGCACTAACAGCTCAGCTTAATGGTCCCCCGCTCTCTCTCTCTCTCTCTCTCGCTCTCGCTCTCGCTCTCTCGCTTTCGCACTCAGCTGCTTATCATTCGCGTCGTCAACAAATTATTGCTATTGTTGTTGCTAGTGTTTTTTGTTTTTGTTTTTGTTTTTTTCCCATCCGCTGGCGACGTTGGTGATAATGAAATTGAAATTTCATTGCTAATTGCGTTTAATATTTATAATTGACCCAAATAATTTGTGATTGGCTTGCAAAGACAACAACGACGGCAGCAGCAACAACAACAACAACACATCATAATCGAACAAAACGAAAGAACAAAAACAAAAGCGCAAAAGCAAAAGCAAAAGCGCAAAGAAAGCGACTTAAGCGGGTCAGCTGTTGAATTTTGTTGCTGCTGCTGCTGTTGTTGTTGTTGTTGTCGCTCAATTAGTCACCGTTACTTGCAGTTCCTGTGTCGCTGAAGTCTACCGTTTAGAATTGCAATACGAGTCGAGTGTCTAATATTAAGCGATCTCGCTTTCAATATATGTATGTACATATGTACGTATGTACATACATATGTATATATGCATACAACAACAACAATAACAATAACAACAGCAGCAATCGCTGAAACTTGCAAATCGAACAAACTAAATGTGCTAAATATATATATGTATAGGTGTATATGTATGTATGAGCATACCAATGCACACATACATACATATGTACATGCTAACGTAACTTCGCAATTCTCGCCCGCTGCTGCATCTGTTTCTGTTAGCATATTTTTTTGTGCTGGGCATTTACATTTAATCACACATTTTGTGACACCAGCCATAATTGACATTTTAAATATTTAACGAAAAACATGTAGTATGTGTTTGCTAGCATACTAGTAAGGATAGCTAATAGGACTTATCAGCTGGTTGAACAAACTTGCTATGAACTTGACACAACGAATTCGAGCATTACGCTCAACTTTAAGTAGCATTTTTTAATGTGATATAACTTAATCGTGTCAAATGTATAGGTGTACAGCAAGAAATTCAAGGACATTCTATGAATAGTCAAAAATATACATACATATGTAATAAATGTTAGTCAAATCAAATCTGCAATAGGCAGAGAAAGGGTATACAAAAGCTGGCGCTGCCGCCGAATAATTGGCAGGCAGAGCTGTTATGTTTGTCTTCGCCTCGCCTTGGCTTCGCTCTCGCGCGCTCTCTCTCTCCCTCTCTCGCTCGCGCGCGCACGAAAAGCATTTTTGTGCTCTTCGCCCTGTGGCCGACGTTCGCGACAAAAGTAGGTGAAAGGTCTTCAACCTTTTTGCATGAAAACAAAATTGTGCATTGCATGGCAAAAGGGGCGGGCTGCTATCGGTCTCTCTCTCTCCCTCCCCCTGTGTGTGTGTGTGTGTATTGCAGTGTTCTTGTTGCTTGCATTAAAAATAAATACAAAATGCAGTGCGAAAAGGCGAGCAAAGTGCATGGCCAGGTGGAAAATGGCTAGCAAAAAGTAGTGGGCGGTCGACTAACTGACTGACTGACTGACTGACTGACTGACTGACTGACACTGACTGACTAACCGACAGAGCGCGCAACTGCAAACTGCAATCATTTGCTATTTTTAGCACACAAACACACGCACACACGCACACGCACGCATACATATGCACACTGCCTGGACTTGGACCTATCCCAATAGCATAGCGCAGGCGGCAGGTCGCTTCAGCAGCGACGCGTCGTTAAGTTTTCCTTTTCGTTATGTTTTTGTTGTTGTCTTTCTTTTTGCACAAGAGAGCGCGAGAGAGCGCCCGAGCGCGGAGCTTTCTGCAATGTGAGAGCGCCGCTGCTGCTGTTGTTGTTGTTGTTGTTGTTGCTCTTGCTGTATGCGAAAGGCGACGAACAAAAACAAAAAGCGCTGCTCGCTAAAATGCAAGGCAAGGCAACAACAATGCACGCAACGTCCCTCACCGCGACCCTCACAAAGCTTTCCACCGTGGTTCACGTCGCAGACAGAGACATTGATTTTCAACCGGGGCACAGCAACAGCAATGGCAAACACAATTTGTAATTGCATTTGCAAACACAGAATTGCAATTGCAATTGCAGCTCGCTCCAACAACAAATTGACTGGGCCCAGGCGCTGTTCCTAGCCCAGGCAGTGTAACCAAAAATAAATCCAGGGTCGCAACGCGGTCAGCCTACTCTCCTCTCTCTCTCTCTCTCTCTCACTCTCTCTGTCTGTCTCTCTCTCTTTGTCACCTGTGGCATCATTGCGTTTGTCGTCGGCCCGAATCCCAGCTCAATTATCGTTTAACTCTCGCTTTTTCTTTTATCTTTCGGCTCTTCTTGCAGTGACTCCAATTGCCATTTTCATCAACGCGCCGCAGGACTCGCCACAGCAGCCGCTGCCTCGCTTGCACTTAAATCGGTGAGTATCGGAGTATCCTTCCACCTAAGCATATCCCTGTAGGTGAATCAGCGACTCCAATCTTACAAAACTATCAACCCATACAAGTAGCCAGAATGTATGCTATGGAATATGGCAATACAGTAATTTGCATCACAGGATCACACGCATTGATCTATATACTATACTAAACTATATACTATGAGTTGCTTTCCAAAAACTTGTTTTTCAAGCTATTCACATTTTATATTAAATTTCACATACAAATCTATTTATGTATAATTTGTTTCTTGCTTAGATAAGAATATCGATATTATCATATTTGTTGCAACTTTCTCGAGCTCTCAACCCTAAGGATCTTATAAAGATACATCTTCAAATTGATCACTATCAAAAGCTAGTTTAAAAGTATGCATTAAAATTTGGCTAACAAATTAGTAGCACAAATAGTTCTAAGATTATAACTTTATAGTACATATACAAAACATGAATAATGTTTCAAAAAAGTACTGGCACACATCTTTTTTTCGAATTTTGTCATATGATCATTTCAAATCCAGTTGGGAAAGTACAAAACGTACAAAACTTATTATTAAATATTAAAACAACTTTTCAACAAAGTTACAATGCGTTAAGCTAAAGCAAAATATGAATGCCAATTTTCCATCAACTTCTAGTTAGTTGCATTTTTTGTAATTTTGTATTGTTTCAAATATCTCAGAAAAAATATTTGTAATGCTTAAAAAAATGTAAGTAGTATATAAAAAGTAAATATGTATATAAATTTTCCTAAAATATTTGAAGCTTATTCGAACAGATTAAATACTAAACTTCAAGAATTACTAGAAAATACTGCTCATTTTTTATACCCTGAACCCATTAAAAATGGGTAAAAAGGGTATTATGGTTTTGTGCAAAAGTATGTAACAGGCATAAGGAAGCATCTCCGACCATGTAAAGTATATATATTCTTGATCAGTATCAACAGTCGAGTCGATCTAGCCATGTCCGTCTGTCTGTCTGTATGAACACACAGATATCAGAGACCATAAGAGCTAGAGACTTCATATTTGGAATATAAGTTCTCGTAATCCCGGGACAGATCAAGTTTATTTAATAAAATAACTCGTCCCGTTTAAATGCTATCGATAAATTTTGATTTCAGACTAGCGTTTTTGGGCCTTAACTTAAAGTTATTAAGTAGAGCTAGAGGCCCCAAATGTATTGGCATGTATAATCTCGCATAGCATTCACATGTAACAAATATTTCACTTTTTGGATACCACCACCCAATCCCCCCAACTGCTCAAAAATCTCATTTTCGAAGGTATGACCTTGCAATTGAGTTTGATCACACTTTTTATAGCCAATGTTGTGTCCTATAAATTTTAGAAAGATCGGACAATAAACGCAGAAGTTATTTAAGATTTTAGCTTTCATTGTGTGGGGCTGAGTGAAAAAGCAAGCTAACTGCTTAAACCGCTTGCACTGCTTGCAGTATGTGTGTGTTTGTATGTATGCACACTATTAGGCAAGTATTAATGGAAGTCAGAACTGGGTTCAGGGTATCTCCTAGTCGGGCACTCCCGACTAGAGCACTCTTACTTGCTTTCATTTTGAAAAGTTGTAAAATAATTAAGTGACTTAAAATATATATATCGTATTTGCAATTAAAAATACATTTTATCTTATTCGAACAGATTAACTATTAAAATAGGTATATAGTTTAGTATAGTGAAACGCTTTCGATAAGTTTTTAACTGCAAGTGCAAAAAACATGAAAATCGAAAAGTCGAAAAGTAGAAGCGTAGCAATCAAGTAAAAAGGCAAATATCAAATACAGACAAGCGCAGGCAGACATATATATATATGTGTGTGTGTATATATATTGCATACATATGTATATATATATATATATATATATATGTGTGTGTGTGTGTGTGTGTGTGTGTAGAAGAAGAAGAGAAACTGTGCCAATGCCCTGACAACGGCACAAGGTGATGATGCAAACGGCAAACGGCAACAGCGCAGCCAAGTGACGCCAATTGCAATGATGTGGGGGGCACAGAGGGGGGATTGTGAGGGGGGGGAGGGAGGGAGGTTTGGGGTGAGAAGGCAAGGTAGATAGATGGATGGACAAGCGCCAGTGGGAGTGACTGGGTTGGGTTGGGTTGGAAAGAGAAAGAGCGAGAGCGAGAGCGCAAGAGCAAGCAAGTTGTTGATGACGAGTCACGATTTGTACAATATGCAACATGACATGCAACACACACACACACACACACACACACACACACACAGGCAAAGGTGCACAGACAACACAAAAGCGACCCCCAACCCACAACCCCTATTCGCTTTTTTAATAGAGTCAACATTGCAAGCGCTGCTTGTGGGCAACAAATTGTTTGTTGTTGTTGTTGTTGCCGCTGCCTTGCAAACAAGGAAGTAAATTGTTTTTTCTTTCCCGCAAACAGAGGCCAATGCGAGCGAAGAGTGAGTGAAAGAGAGAGAGAGAGTGGCAGAGGCAGGGGGGGGAGAGAGAGCAAGACTCATGTGTCCATTTGGCCATTTTTCAAGTGTTTGCACAGTGCACTTACCACCCAACCCCCAACCCACTCCCTGCCCCAAACCCCCACCCCCACCCCCACCCCGCCCCCTTGCAACGGCAGCAACTTCACCCACTTTCAACTTCTCATCAACTTTTGCTTATGCAATGGAAAGTGGCAAAGCAAATCAAAGCAAAAAAGTAACCACAACCACGAGCACAAAACACAAAACACAAAAAAAGCGCCATAAAAATTGCATAGAAAGAAGGCAGCAAGACAAAAAGAAGAAGCAGAAAAAACAGAGCAAGAAACAAAAAACAAACACAATACACACAGACAGGCATGTACACTTTATGTGTGTGTGTGTGTGTATTTATGACTGTTGTTAAGTTAGGAACTGTTGTCTTTTATGTGAATTAACTAGTATCGAAGCCTTAAGCTATTATTTAGTGCGCATCAAAGCCGATAAACTGGCACATATGTAACTGAATGAGTTATCGAGAAATTGAGAATTTTATTGAAGCTTAAGTTACGCATATATCTAGGTATATACATATATAGATAGATATCACTAGACATAAATTGAGAATGCAAATGAAATTATCGGTTAGCTTAAAAAAACGATTTATTTTAAAAATCAAACATATATCGATAGAGAAACTACAATAAATACAAAAATAAATTATAATAATGACATGCATACAATAGTAGTTAATCGATATAAGAGAGGATTAAAATATCGATAGATAAAATGGTCTAGCTGATTGATGTTTTAAAGATAATGTCTATGAACAATTTGCATAACTTATCGATATTTTAAGCTATATATCGATAAGTTGATCGATACTGAAGCTATCTATCGATAAGTTTAGTAAAATAAGCACACAGACTAAGAATTAATCGACAATGTTGTCAAGGAAAGCAGTCGATACTATTATAAATTGATCGATATGTCAAAGATGTGCTTTGTATGTAGCTTTGTATGAAACTATATATCGATAAGTTTAGTAAAATAAGCACACACACTAAGAATTAATCGAGAATGTTGTCAAGGAAAGCAGTCGATACTATTATACATTTATCGATATGTCAAAGATGTGCTTTGTATGTAGCTTTGTATGAAGCTATATATCGATAAGTTTAGTAAAAAAGGCACACTGACTAAGAATTAATCGATAATATTGTCAAGGAAAGCAGTCGATACTATTATAAATTTATCGATATGTCAAAGATGTGCTTTGTATGTAGCTGTAGGGTATATGGTAGTTGTGCCGTTGCTTGCGTGCCTGTTTCTATGAGTATACTCTATATATATGTGTGTGTGTGTGTGTGTGTGTGTGTGTGTGTGTGTGTGTGTGTGATGTGTCACGATTGCATTTGATTCGCTTGGCGGCTGCCTCAAGCGCCAACTGCCAACTGCCAACAGCCAACAGCCGCCAGCCGCCATTGACTCGTTGACCGAGCGACTCACTGAGCAAAACTATGCGCACACATACACACTAACATACCTACACATATACAGCTAGGCATAGATATGTATGTATGTGTGTGTGTGTGTGTGTATGCGGCTGTCTATTTGTATAGTTTTGTTGCGGCGTGCAATTGTGCGCCACCTTTTGAATTGTGAATTTTGCTAGCGAAATCGAAAGTTCAATAAACTTTCACACAATCGGCGAATTGCGAGCGCTGTTGTTGTTGTTGCTGTTGTTGCTTTTGTTGAGGATGCAGCTACATATGTATGTATGTATGTAGCTGGGTGTGCGATTTGTGTTGCCGCTGCGTTTGTTGTTTGGCCGCATTCAATGTTGAATATGCATGCTGCTAAATGTTTATGTGCGGCCAAAGGGGGCGTATGCGTAATGCGAAATTGCACATTACGTATACGCAGCGGTTGGCGCTTGACGGTCAAGCAATAACATTTGAGCGCCGTGCAGCGCATTAATATGCAAATGCACACACACACACACACACGAATACAAAGAAGACACAACACATGTGTAAATATGCACAGCAGTGCGTTTAACATTGAGAAATTATTGCATTGCCAATTTTCTTTGCCATTAAGGCTCATCGATAGCCATGCAATTAGCGCTGTCTCGCTCGCACTCGCACTGGCACTCGCACTCGCTGAGCGACTTCCCTTTGCCCACACTACAGCTGAACAAGAGTAAGTACAACATGTTGTTAGCGCTGTCTCGCTCGCGCTCAGCTGGGCGCAAAGAAAGTGAACAAGCATGAAGCAAAACAAGGCAGGCCACACGGAAAGAGTGAAAATAAAATGAAATTACATAAAAGTAACAACGAACCCACAAAACCAAACAGCAACAATCACATGAATGCCAATCAAGCAGCAATGCTGGAAAAAAACAGCAGCGAACAACAAACGGAACGAACAACAACGACAACAACTGTAACAGAGCAGCTCAGCTTAGAAGCGCACATGCAAAGCCAAAGAGCGCAAGCCAAAGAGAGCGAGGGCGAGAGAGCAGCCTCTGCTGCTGCGGCTGCTGCTGCTGCTGCTGCTGCTGCGGCTGCTGCTTTTGATCGTCATTCGTGGCGTCATTGCAGCTGAACTTTTGCGCTCGGCATTCTTCCTGTCGCTGTGTTCTCTCCGCTCTCACTCTCGCGCGCTCTTGCGGCGTTTGCTTTCTGCTTTCACAACGATTCCCGTTGCCCAGCTCGCAGCAACACTTCACTTC
This sequence comes from Drosophila flavopinicola, assembly GCA_035042425.1. Classification (NCBI taxonomy): domain Eukaryota; kingdom Metazoa; phylum Arthropoda; class Insecta; order Diptera; family Drosophilidae; genus Drosophila; species Drosophila flavopinicola. The sequence continues at coordinate 549,185 of JAWNLL010000405.1, forward strand.
ACTTCACTTCGCTACACTTCACATTTTATTTTTTTTACTTCACAGTGCGTGCCTCGCTCTTCTTGTCTGCTTCTTTCCACTCAGTCGACGCTTTGCCCGAAATTGGGTCAGCCATTGAACCCGTTGCGACGACGACGGCGACGCGTCGGCAATGGCGTCGCTGCTCGCGCTGACGCTGACGCCGCCGTCGACGCAGACGCACACGTTCGCTTTGGCTTTAGCTGTGGCGACGTCGACGTCGACGTCCGCGTCGCTGCCCTGTCTGCCGCAGCCAGCACGTGTTCTTTGGGCTCAGAAGATGTTGCTCATGCATACATACATACATACATATATGTGACTTGCTCTTAAGCTGCAACGTTGACGCCTGCAGCGACTGCGACGCCGGCAGCGACAGCGACAGCGGCTTAAAACGGCGATCATCATTTTTTGTTGTTGTTTTTTGTTGCTTTGGCCAAACAGCAAAACTTAAGGTTATGGTCACTCGCATTTACGGCCTGAAGCCGCACTTGCCCCCTCGGCCCCCAGCCACGCCCCGCAACGCACAAAATACAAAAAGCATAAGCGAAGAAGAAGCAAAGATATGGCCGAAAAACAACAAAATTTCACTTTCACATCAATTACGACGACGCCATATTGAAGTACTGTACTTGAAAAAAGTTCAACTGCGCGCCTTTGTCGCTGTGTGTGTGTGTGTGTGTGTGTCTGCCATTAGATCGTCAGCTAAACAGTTAAACAGCTGACACCCCCCTCACACACACACACACACCCCCCTTTTGCGTGCGCCACTCGTTTTGTTTTGTCGCCGCTTTCTTTTTGAGTGTGGCACATTTGAATGATGGCTCATTCCACAGACAGCTCCTTGCACATGATTCATTCAAATGGACATTTCAGCAAGCCCCCTCACTCCCCCTTATGCCCCCCTCTTCCGCCCACCTTCTCCACTGCGCTAATGTCAATGAACGTTTAATGGCCAACCAAATTTACGCCCTTTTTCGCAGCTCTTTTTTGTTGTCAGCGCGAACGATGCCCAAAAAACTGGAAGTTCAAGTGACCGTAAAGCAGTGTGACCAGAGCGTAAGACAGCGAGAGAGCGAGAGCGAGCTTAAATGACTTTGCCTGTCCGACCCTCAACTAGAAAGTGTAAAGGGCAAGCGAAGCAGTGCGGCTTGAGTCGCACTTCAAATACCCTGCAAACATAAACAAAACTATCGATAGCATTATCGATTGGCTCAGCTGGCAAGCGGAGTTATGCTTATGTCAGTTGTTGTTTCAGTGATAGGTTAAACAAATGCATTTGCAACATGTTTGTAGAAGCAAATGTTTTTATTTGTTTGTAAAAGCGTCACAGAAAAGTTTTTCCAAAATGTTTTGAAGCGAATTTTAGTTTGTTTGATTTAATGTCGACTTTGGACTGCAAATTAAGGAAGATTAAACATTTTAAAATCAGATCAAAAATGTTCTTTCAAAATGAGAGCTACAAATGAAATTGAAACTTAAAAAAATTTTAAGTTGGAGGAAAACTTGTTCAATATTATTGAATCTTATACATTTTGCACTTTATCTGCAGAGGTAAACAAACATTTCTTGTCTTTATTTGTATTTGATTACAACTTTTGGATCTTGTGCCAAATACTGATAACAATTAAAAAATGCACATATTTTTGAAAACAAAAAAAGACTCAAATGTATATTAGACCAAACTAAAAGAAGAAGTTTCAGCATTCTAAGTTCATGCGGAAAAGGAAAAGAAAACACTCGATTTCTTATTTATATTTCAAATATATATATATATATATATATATATGTATATAATAATATAATTTGTTTTATTAGAAAAAAGTATCTACAAATGTTTTCTTTGAAATTGTTAGATTCAAAAGCAGGTATAAAATTTAAAAAATATGTCAATTGTATACGAGTGTTCTTAAGATCTTTAAATTTCATAATTTCCACTGATACTGCTTGAAGAAGATAGTTTTATGACAAACAAGCTTAAGAATTTTACAATTGAAAGTAGTTTCTTTTTATTCTCAAGTTTTCCATAAAGCCTAGCTCAAAACCTATCAAAACACACACAAATCTAAGTTTGCAATTCTGTCAACTAGACAAATTTAGAATTAAACAAATAGCATTGAATATGCACTTAAACTAAAGTATTATTCAAAATTTTGGACAACTTGAGGTACAGCATGATATATAATATATATATCTTGCAGTCGAGCATTGTTTATAGTCTATTGTTTTCTCTATAGTTTTGTTTGTCGCCTGTCAATAAAAAAGTCTGATGTCGCTACTACTACAAAGGGCAAAGAGCTAAGCTGGCTAATTATTTAGTTGGGTGTCTTAACTGTTTTGGTTTTGGTTTTGGTTATTGCTATTTGCATTTGTTAACTTGTTTGTTGCCTTTTTATTTATGCGTTTTTTTTATATATTTTGTTTATGGTCTGTTGAGGGTAGCGACCCAGCGACTTTTCTTGCTGCTGTTGTTGTTGTTGTTGTTGTTGGAGTCAATATGGAAACCGGTTACAGTTACACACAGCTAAAAACGGTTGTTGTTGCTGCTTTTGGTGTGTGTATATTTCTTTTTGGGGGTCAACATGCACACACACACACACATGTACGCATCTCATGTGTGTGTGTGTGTGTGTGTGTGGTGAGAGAGTCAGCTGCAGCTGCTCTTCCTCCCCCTCTCACCTTTGTTAAATATGACTTGCCACACCTAGCGCCCCCTCTCTCTCTCCCTCTCTCTCCCTCTCTCTCACTCTCTCTGTCTCTGTCTCTTAATTTCTTTTGGTCGCCTCGCGCTTTATTCTGTCGCCCTTTTGGCTTTCATTGTTGTTGTTGTTTTTGGTAGCTTAATTCGTGCGTGTTGCTGGTTTTTTGTTTTTTTTTTTTGTATATATGTACATAATTTTGTCTTTCTTTCTTTTGGTTTTTGTTTTTTTTTTGTTTTTGTACACAAAATAAACTTGAACTTGCCCGTTCACTTTTACTCCATATCTTTCCCTTTCTCTCTGTCTCTCTATCTATCTTTCTCTGTTGCTCTCTTAAGTGTTGCCCCTTTTTTTTTTCGTTTTTCTGTTGTCTCAGATGATTTTTTCTGTTGTTATTTTTGGTTGCGGGGGGAAAAGATTACATCGCATCGTTGTCGGTTGATCATGAAAATTTTCAATTCAAGTTTAGTGAAATTTAACGCTCAGCACAACAGTAAATTCATAAGGAGACAGCGAGCGAGAGAGAGAGAGAGAGAGAGAGAGAGCGAGGGAGTGAGAGAGAGAGAGGGCAAAGCCAAGTTCAAAGTGCAATATGAAATACGAGTCAAGTTACAATATCTGCAAGTGAAATATGAAACCAGGAAGCTGAAGAAAAAGTGCTCCGAAAATATGTAGCCAACATATGTTTTAACTGTATAAAATCATTTATTTATAGCGTAGAGAAGATGCAAACATATGTATAAAAGCATTCTTTAAGTTTTCTTCGAAATGATGGTTGGTAAAAAAATTATGTTTTATGATTTGTCATTTATGAAACTGAAAGCAATTTTATCTTAACTGAATTCAAGAAATTAATAAATGACAAGTGGCTTAGGATTAATCAGGAGGTAACTTTTGGGGATCTATGACGCTCCCTTCTAAACATTAAAAGCTTCAAAACAAACTGAGTATATCCATTACAATATTCAAACATTTCTTGAAGCTGATAAAACTAAAAAGAAATGAAAAAGAAAATATATATATATTTGTTGAAGCGTAATAAAGATAATTATTTAGTTTTAACAGTTTCAAGTCGACACAGAAAAATTGTGGAAACTTATTAGATCAAACAAAACTAAAATTAAAATTAATAAATATACAAATTTCAAATGTATATTAGCACTAATAAAAGTATATATAAAAGTATATAACATTTCAATTTATACAAATGGATCCAACATTTATTGCAAGCCTCAAGGAAAAGAACCAGAAAACTCAGCTTTCATTTTCTATTCTATTTTATTCATCAAATCATATAGAAATATGTATCAAGTGTATTACTTTTAGTTACGTTAATGTTATAATGCATTATTTGTTGCATTTAGAAGATCAGAAACGAAATACAGTCAAACTTGCCTAACGCGAACCTCCATCTGCCCAAAAAATTGAAAGAATTAGAGAACTTTGTCTGTATTTATTTCATTTAATTCCTTAAGTTATAAAAACAAATGAAGTATCTAAAGTATTTCTTTTTTGTCACATAAGTGGAAATTAAATAAATATAGGTTGATTGGGTAATATATAAACTAATCTTCCAGTACTTGGGCTGGATCCTTTTGGGTGTATCCTACAAGTAATGTTGGAGTCTATAAACTTTAGATATGATATGATATGATATGATAGACAGAGGAGTTCTTCTATGAAAAACATCGTTTCCAAGATATGTTCAAATAAGCTAACATTTAGAAAGAAAATTGATGATAAAATAAATTCGAAATCTAACATTAGAAAAATGCTAGTAATTTCTTTAAAGATTAGTACTTAAATGTATATCTGATTAGGGTATGTACTCTGTCTATAGGGTATTTAATCTGCGAGTTTAAGGTTTTCTATACAGTTTCTCACTTAAGAAAAATGTCAAAAATATTATCAAATATTGTGAGAAATTGTAAGCAAATTAGACTTGTAACGTATACGACACGTGTGGCATTTTGTCGAGGGTATGTGAGCGCGTCGGGCAGACTCGTTTGCCTTGACTTTGCCCGTGCTGGGTAGCAAATGTTGTGTGTAACTAAATAAGGAACTGATTGACCAATTGTTTGACCAACTGATTGACTGATTGAACTGATTGACTGTCGACTGTCTGAATGGCTGGCCGAGAGTGGTTTGAGTGGTTTTAGTGGTGCATTTTGGGTGGTTTTCTTGTAGTTGTAGTTGTTGCTTTTGCTATTGCTTTTGCTTTTGCTTTTGCTTTTACGCCCACACGACAGCCGCCAAATGCGGCAGGCGAAAGTTTACTGGGACTATGACCGCTTAGAATGTCTACACACACACACACACACACACACACACACACACACACACACACACATGCGGAACAGACTCTGGAACTTGAAGCGGAATTTTTGTTGCTCTGTATTTGTTGTTGTTGTTGTATAGTTTTCTTCCATTTTTTTTCGTGTGCAGCAGGCAACTGCAGTGGGAAAGGGAAAGGGGGGCGGGGCCGTTGGATTGGGGCGTGTGTGGGGCATCGCTGGGGGCCTCATAGAAGTGTCTGGTGGCAGTGGCACTGTGTGTATGTTGTGTGTGTGTGTGTGTGTGTGTGTTTGTTGTGTGTGTGTGGCTGCGCTTATCTCCGAGTCGTTGCCTTGAATGTAGGGCAGTAGTTGGCACTCGAGAGTTGTTGTTGTTGTTGTTGCTGCAGTTGTTGCTGTTGTTGTTGTTGTTGCACGCTGCATGTGCAGCTCATGTCCCAGTCCACATATAGATGCACTCACACACATTTATGCATTTTGTTTTTTGTTTTTTTTTTATTTATTTTGTATTTTTTTTTTGCTGCTGCTGCTGCTGCTTGTGGCAAAGTCATTGACTTTTTCGCTGTGTGGCTGCCACACACACACACACACACACACACACACACACACACACACACACACACACACACACACACACTCACACACAAATTCGGCATGGAAATTGTTGCAGTTGCAGTTGTTTGTTTTGCCATTGTTGCTGTTGTTGTTGCCGGCCGCTGATTAAATGTTAGCCAAGATGCAAAGGTCGAGGATTTTGCGCTCAGCTTTTGCTTTGCTTTGCTTTGCGCTTTTTTTTGTTTTTTTTTTGTTTGTTTGTGTCTTTCACAGACGAATTTGTCGTCGAAAAGTGTAATCGATATGGCGATATCGAGCATTTATCGGTATTGGCATTGTTCGTTGTTACATTTGGATTAGTGATTAATGCATTTTCTGCACTTGTTTGTACAAAATTCAATTTACTCTCGACTTGACACATTTTCATAGAATTCTAAAATGAGCAAGAAATTGTTATTTTCATTTTGAAATTAGTTTCTAACGCTGTGCTCAAAATTGCCAAATATATTTGGCACTGTTTTGCCTGGTTTTTGGATTGATCAGAACTAAGTTAAAGCTGAAGCGATTTCCAGAAATTTCCATGATTTTTCTTCTGTATCGATTTGGCATTTTGAAATATATTTATTATTTTTATACTCTTTTCGAAGAAAGTTCGAAAGAAGCTTGTAACGCATAGAAGGAAGCGTCGGAGACCCCCAAAAGTTACTGCCAGTATGCTTAGAATGACAAAACAAATTGATCTAGCCATGTCCGTCTGTCCGTCTGTCTGTCTGTCTGTCTGTCTGTCTCTATGTATGCAAACTAGTCCCTCAGTTTTTGAGCTATCGTGATAAAACTTTGCACAGAGACTTATTATTCAAAGGGACAGCACATCGGTCGGAACCGGCTGGATCGGACCACTATATCTTATGGTTGCCATACAACTGGAAGTCGGTTGTAGCCATATATCCGATCTTTTCAAAGCTATCGCCTTAAATTTCCTTGTTAACTTGAACATCCTTATGACTCATCAATGTTTAAAAGTTCAAATCGATTCAGCTATAATTAGCAAAGATATGCGTCATTAAATATTTCTGTGATGCAGTTGGCAGTGTGAAAATTGCCTAAAGGTTCGAAAAGAGTATAAAATCTTCGGCACGCCAAAGATAATCCTTTCCCACTTGTTTTCCTTGATTTTTCTGCTGTATCGATTTGTCATTTTGAAATATATTTACTATTTTTGTGCTTAATTTTGTTGTCAATTACAACACTTGCGGTTTTTATCTAAAAACAAACGAGCAAGTAAACAACAATATTCTCAAATTTAGAAGCATTTACTTTTAACTGTCAAAGCTACTAAATTTCCAATCAAAAATGTGCATAAGCCAAAATTTATGCATACATGTTTTTAGACATGTGTTTTTAAATGCTGATTGAATGTAAACACTTTTTTTTAAAAATGTGTTAAAAGTGCATAATGAAATAGCAATAGCTATAGCTATAGCTAATAAATGTGGCATGCAACTAGTCGTATACTCAATGCAGCTAAAGTTGCTTTTAGCTCTTAGCCTGTGGGAAATAATCATATTCAGTGCTGTTATCCTTGTTGGCTGCTGTTTGCCTTGTTATCCTCTCTCTCTCTCTCTCTGTCTGTCTCTCTGTCTGTCTCTATCTCTGTTTGCCTCCCGTTGCGTGTGTGTTTCGCTTGGCTCAGTTATAAATACGCTTCTAAAATGAATAGCACATAAATAACGGGAGAAACGAAACTGAAGCAGCGGCCAAGCGGATGACTCCCTCCTACGAATGTGTGTGTGTGTGTGTGTGTGTGCGAGTGTGTCCGTGTGTGTGTGTGTGTGTGTGTGTGTAAGTGGCATACAATAAAACGTTTGCTGTCTCTGTAAATAAAGCATAAGAATTGGGTTAAAAGTTTATAGAGCAATGCAGAGATTTCAATGCAAGCTGTCTCTCTCGCTCGCTCTCTCGCTCTCTCTCTCTCTCTCTCTCTCTCTCTGTGTGTGTGTGTGTGTGTGTGTGCGTTGCTATCAGCCGCCTCAAGTGGTTACATGGTCGCCGCATGGTCGAAGGCTGCGCCAGTTTCGCTGGCGTTGCGACAACAAATGAAATGTCGATGAAATGTCAACGCTCCACGTGCCACAATCCACAATCCGCAGTCCACATGCCACACAGTCCACAATGCACTTCCCGTTGGATCAACTAAGGAGCAAGGCGAGGGGGGCTTGGGGCCAATGCAAACAGCTGCCCAAATCAAATGCCAGACACCAAATAAAAACTAACCCAGTTAAAAGCAATAAATAAAGAAGCAGCTGCTGCAAATACACAAAACACCAGCAGCAGGAACAGCAGCAGGAAACCATTTGGCCGCACCGAACTTACAAATACCCTTTAGCAGTTACATATATATATACAGTCAAGCGTCGCTAATTCGAACAGCCACAAAGCAAAGTTTGATAATATTCATTTAGGTTTGATTCGATTTCAAACTTAACTTGGATACAATTTGAAGTATGATATGCAGTTTTTAATTTGGAAATTAAAAACAAAGACCATAATCTTTAAAAGTGAATATTAAGGAGTTTTAGATTTTAGCTTGTCAAGTATTGATTTAGTAAAACCAAAACTCTTAATATTTATTATTTTGGACTTTTACTTTTTTTGTGCTTAAATAAATAAATGAATACAATCTGGATTAAACTAAAAAAAAAGGTTCTTCCACATTTGTTCTCTTAGGATATGTATGTATATATATATACATATAAATATTTCTGAATTTCTCAATGCAAAAGTCAGAAACGCATTTTGAATTTTATTTTTGAGAAAACAAATAAATCTTTTGAAAATGCATTTTAATGAGATTTATTTTTATTTTTCTAAAAATTTTTACTTCATGGTTGAAACTTAAGAAAATTTTCCAAAATGGATCTTATTGCACGTGCTCTTTTGTGTATAGAGTTATTCCAAGTGAATAATATTTGAAGGGAACGAAAACACAAAAAATCATTATTTACAGTCCGTGAAAATCTCTATAAGATAAGAGAAAACTTAGAGTTTGTCAAATACACTGTACATCAAATCAGACGAGCATTTTGTTTCTTATGAAGTGCAATCGAAAATAAATGAAACAAGTAAGCCAAGGCTTCTAAAACATTGATGACTCTTATTTCTGATGAGCATTTCTTATGATTTCTATAAAGCAATTAAAAGTAATTCTCTAAAATATATAAGATAAGAAATAACGCAACTATTATTATCATGATATGTGTGGTTTATAATCTAGCCAATAGCTCATCTCAATTGAAATAAACATATTAAGTAAATAATAAAATTATAATACCCCCTAGAAGGGTATCAAAATTACAGTTTACATACAACGCAGCTAATTTCTGGATTATTCTGTCTGATAGCATTTAGGGAAAAGTATCTTGGATACGCAAACATATCCATGTCCTTCGTGACGCATATGATAATGCATAATACCTGCTGCAAGGCCATGCAAAGTAACAGAAAGTAGCAGAATGGAACAAATGAAAAGCAAGCTGCCCCCACCGCCCCCACCGCCCCCAAAAGCCACCCCCACCTCTCAAATACTTCGATTAGGCGCAGTCTCAGATGTCTTATCAGCATGAGCAGTGAGGGGGTGGGGGGACATCAATAGAAAACGCAAGTGGGGAAATAGTTGAAAGAAGCAGAAGAGGAAGGGGAAGGGGAATGAGGCAAATGCATGCAGGCAGCACACAAAAGGAACGGAACGGAACACAGAGAGCCAAAGCCAAAGCCAAAGCCAACAACACACAGTAAAACAGTAAAAAGAAGCAAACCGAATGAGCGAGCAAATGAACGAAACGAGCGAGTGAGCGAAATGAACGAACGAGCGAGCGAGCGAGTGAGCGAGTGAGCGAACCAAACTGAGGAAAATAATAATAACGTGCAAATGAAAAGCTAAGCGAACGTCAGCAAATGGGCAGAGGAGGCGGGCAGAGGGGCGGGCAGCAGCAGCAGCAGAGCAGAGCGCCTCGTCGTCGTCGCAGTGGGTCAAAGACCTGTAGGAGGTCGTTTCAGCCGTTGCAGTGGCAATAGGCAATAGGCAACGTACAATACCACGGCGATGGCGACGACGGCGGCAGATAGCAAAACACACACACACACACACTAACAACATCAAATACAAAAGCACACACACACACACACACAGGCGCAGCAGCGTGCACTATTGAATAACATAAGCTAGCGACGACGACGTCAGCAGTGGCAGCTGCAGCTGCAGCGCTGCATATGCAGCTGCGAGAGAGCGCGAGAGCGCAGGCAAAAGAGAGCGCGAGCGCGCGAGAGAGCTTAGAAAAAGCTTCGCCGATGACGTTGACGCATGCTGCGCAACGCTGCTGCCAGCGACGGCGACGGCGACGTTGACGGCGACTGCGACTGCGGCTGCTGCTCCAACGACCCAGCGACCGAGCGAACGAAAATTAAATCGAAAACAAGAGTGAAATGCAATCCAAGTAGCCATATGCGTGTGTGTGTGTGTGTGTGTGTGTGTGTGTGAGGAGTTGCTTTGCAATTATGACTATGATTTTGAACAGCCATTACTTACTTACTTACTTACTCACGTTCCACACTCATAACACATGCTAACTCTGCCTCTCTCACTCTTGTTACAGACATGCCCGGCAGAGGAACTGCAAATCGCAAGCAATCGTTTGGCAGGATCACACAAAACAGGTGAGTGATCAAAGCGGCAGCAGCAGCGGCAGCAGAAGCAGCTGTTATGCAATTGCAATGCGGCTTATGCAATAAGCTCTGCCGCCAACACAACGCTAACATGTTGTATATGTATGTATGTATGTATGTATGTATGTATGTACATATGTATGTACATATGTATGTATTTGTGTATTTACCCTCAAGTGGCCCCTCAAGGTGTCTGGTTGCCCCTTCAAATGGCAGGCACTCCACAGCAGCACTCCACCCACTTGTAGATTTAGGCAAAAATTTGTATTTTTTCGCTTGGTTATTGTTTTTTTTGTTTCTAGGATCAAAGCGCCGATTTTATGAAGTTTTCCTGTTTTTTTTTTGGTGGAGTTTTTAGTCGTATATTATTATTTTTTTTATACTCTTTTCGAAGAAAATAGTATATTAAGTTTGTGCTGAAGTTTGTAACGCATAGAAGGAAACGTCGGAGACCCCCAAAAGTTACTGCCAGTATGCTTAGAATGACAATACAAATTGATCTAGCCATGTCCGTCTGTCTGTCTGTCTGTATGCAAACTAGTCCCTCAGTTTTAGAGCTATCGCTATAAAACTTTGCACAGACACTTATTATTCCAGGGGACAGCACATTGGTCGGAGCTGGCCGGATCGGATCACTATATCTTATAGCTGCTATACAACTGGCAATGAATTAAATATTCTTAGAACAAAAAAAAAATGTTACGCGACAAAACGATTTTGTTCAGCTTATGAAATCTCAGTGGTGCAGTTGGCAGAGTGAAAATCGCCTATAGGTTCGAAAAGAGTATAAAATCTTCGGCACGCCGAAGATAATCCTTCCCCACTTGTTATACCCTGAACCCATTAAAAATGGGTAAAAAGGGTATTATGGTTTTGTGCAAATGTATGTAACAGGCATAAGGAAGCATCTCCGACCATATAAAGTATATATATTATTGATCAGTATCAATAGCCGAGTCGATCTGGCCATGTCCGTCTGTCTGTCCGTCTGTCCGTCTGTCCGTCTGTCCGTCTGTCCGTCTGTCTGTCTGTATGAACACACAGATATCAGAGACTACAAGAGCTAGAGACTTCATATTTGGAACATAAGTTCTCCTAATCCCGGGACAGATCAAGTTTATTAAAATTTATCGATAGCTCGTCCCGTTCAAAAGTTATCGATAAATTTCGATTTTAGACCAGCGTTTTTTGGATATAACTTACAAGTTATAAGAGCTAGAGGCCCATAATTTGACATGTATAATCTCGAATAGCATACACATGTAACAAATATTTCACTTTTTGGATACCACCCCCCAAACCCCCCAAAAGTTCAAAAAACCCATTTTTGAAGGTACGACCTTGCAATTTGGTTTGGTAACACATATTATCGACAATTGTTTGCCCCAAAAATTTCAATATGATCGGACGATAAACACAGAAGTTATTTAAGATTTAACTTTCCATTGTGTGGGGCTCAGCGAAAAGCAAGCTAACTGCTTAGACCGCTTGCACTGCTTGTACTGCTTGTACTGCAGCATGTGTGTGTTTAGATTAATATGAATGATTGTAAGCACTGGGTTCAGGGTATCTCGTAGTCGGGCACTCCCGACTAGAGCACTCTTACTTGTTTTTTGTTTGTTTATTGTCGACTGTTGACAGGCGACACAAAGAATTTATATAAAATTAAAAAACATGTAAAAATATGAAAAAAATATAATAAAAAATATTAATATTAAAATATTAAATCAAAAATATTAAATTAAAATGACGTTAAGTTCTGGATTGTCAGCATCAAATTAACCATTCAAAAAGTTTGAATACGATTTAGTTCGAGGCAAATCTTTGGAAGTTTTTACTCTTATTTAGCTGATATCGCTGGCATTAAATTATTTATTTATTTGTACAGTTTATATGCATTTATAATTATTAATTATTTTATTGCTTGCCCTTTTGTTTAAGTATTAGTATGCATCTTCTTTATCGCTGAATAGGTCTAAATTAATATTATTAATAGGTAAGCTTTTATATAGTTTTGCTTATAGTTTTGCAATAATTGCTGAAAATTTGTCTAAATTTGTCTGTAATAATAATGTAATTTGATCAGTTTTTGTATATATTATTATATAGAGAGTTAAAGTCAAACTTGACTAACTTCATCTGCCAGAACAAATTTGAGTAATAGCGAACTTGAGTTATTTAATACCCATAAATGATACATATGTTTATATGTATATATATTTATGCATGTACTTTTTTCTTCTCTAAAATATCACCAATTGTGATATGTGTTATTATAAACTGTACTCAAAGTACTATAGTATATTATAAACACACAATCAAAGTTTTCAGCTAAAAATACGACTTATAGAAAAATGGCTTACATTTGATTTCGAAATGTAAATTTAAGATAGAGAGACAACAAGTTCGTGTTAGAAAGACAAAATTGTATAGAATTCTTTAGCTATTGCCATCTAATTTGTTTTGAATTTCCGAAAAGACTAAGTGAAAATCGTGTTAGATAAGTTTAACTTGTAGCTTATGCTGATTATTAATCAAGCACTTATTTTGCAATAAATCTGCTCAGGAATTGAAATTTGTATTGCAAATATGCGAATTGTAATTTTTTTTTGTTGAATTTATTTGAATAATAAATAATCGTATATTCATGATTTATGTATTTCTCCAAAAACGATTTGCACTGATATAATTTGAATTAGGAAATGGACAAACATATTTACCTATATTTATGCATTTAATCGATTTTTCTAGGTAAATCTTTAGTTTTTTTTTTAACAACTTTTAATATTACCTATTTTTGACATTTTTTTTGCATTTTTTTATTAAATAAAACTGTTAACTGCATTGTGATTTCAACTTAATTGGCATAATTGTAAACAGTATTTATTTTAGTTATTTGACTTAATGCTGATTGCAACTTGATTATATGTATAAGATTCTTGTTTGCATTGTGATTACGAATGGATTATCATAATTATGTTTTATATCTTTAACTACAACTTTGATGGTTTCCTTTAGATATTCAGATTAAATGAATAGCTGTAAACTTATATATATTTGGCAAACTCTAAAGTCTAGGGTATGCAAATTTCGTGCTCAAGTCACAAATCCTTTAACACTCATCCAAACCCCTCGGATCTATGTTTTGTTGTTGTTTTGTTTTTATGTGCCAAAGCTGCAAAAGTTTTCCGCTTTTCACGTTCAACGACGACGATCGCCGTTGTCTTTGTCTTTGTCTTTGTCTTTGTCTTTAGTCTTAGTCGTGGTCTATTCCCATTGTTGTTAGTGCTGTTTTCCTTGTTGGCTTCATTTGCGCAACAGCATTTGCCAAAGGGGCTCGCCAGGAGGAGGAGGAGGAGGAGAAGGGGTGGCAGTGGTAGGAGGGGGGTGGGGGGGGGGTTGCAGTGGGGTGGCTTTGGGGGCATAACCAGTGTGGCCGGGGCGCCGGTGTCGGTGTCGGCCATCATATGATTTGCAATTTCCATTGCATTGCATTGGAGGTTACGTAAGCTAAAGTTAATGCCACATAATCATGGCTGAAGTTGCAACGCGACGCGACGCGACGCGCCGGCCGCAATTGCAATGGGAAATGGGGAAATGTTGCAGCGGCAACCATGACACGCCATCATGCTGCAACTGCAACAGCAACTGGCAACAGCAACAGCAACAGCAACAACAACTAGCAACAACAACTAGCAACAACAACTGGCAACAGCAACTGGCAACAACTGGCAAACTCGCAAACTCGCCGACTGGCAACAGTTTTTCCTGGCACTTTCTCTCTCTTTTGTGTGCGATGAAGTAATCGACTGCCCCAGCGCCAAACAGACCCCCACTTCTCCCCACTGCCCCCACTATCCACCCCCGTGCATCTGGCCCACCCCGGCTGTCATCCATGCAACACGCAACGGGGTAAGTTGATCGTCGCGTTTGCTGCTTTTAACGCTGACTTAATTTTTCTTTTCTTTTTGCTTTTCGCATACCCTGTAGCCATGTGAAATGATGGCAAATGGCAAATGGGAAATGGGTTTAGTAATGTTGTGTCCAAGTGGAAATCGCAAATGTGTTACAATCAAATATAAATTATTATGGGCAGCTCGTGCAGTTCATTATGTTAATCAACCTTTTTTTTACTACGGATCTTCCATTAATCGATATATATCGATAATTAGCGGCATTTGCTTAGCTTATACTACATGTTGATGCAACTCTTTCTCAGTTTTGCAATGGCTCACTTATTTTCAAAAAATCGATAAATGTCGATAAATATCGATTTCATGCTTGAAAAACCAAATTTGGTTCGTTTAGCTTCTCGTACATGGTTAATGCAAGCTTATTTTATTTAGATTACAAATAAGTTATATATTTTCCATAAATCGATAATTATCGATAATTAACTATATCTAAAACTAGATTCTGTTGAAGATTTGTCAGATTTTCCTTTCGTCACATGTAGATCAAACTTATTTCCGATTTTCGATAACTGCACATGTTTTTAAAATAACGATAGCAATCGATAGCAAATTGTTTACATTACATCACGTATATTATGCATAAAAACCGCAAACTACGCTGTGTCGTCACATGTAGATCAAAATTGATTTCCGATTTTCGATAAATGCACTTATTTCCAAAAAAATCGATATTATTATTTTATAACGTATATTATGCATAAAATCTGCAAAGTTCGCTTACTTTAAATAAACACACAAAATTGCAAGTTATTGAACTGCATATTTTGGACTTATAGGAATTATTCAAAAACATAGATGCTCATTTGGAAACTCTGCAGGGTATCTCTCAGTCCGCACACTCAAGCTGTTGCACTATTGTTGCCATTTTGCTGTCATGGAAAACTGGTTTCAGTTTTTCCTCACGTTGTTGTTGTTGTTGTTGATATTTCTTCTCTTTTTTTTTGCACTGCAACTGCAGTTTTGTGTTGTTGTGTGTTGTGTGTTGTTGTTGTTGTTGTTGTGGGGCCTATCTTTTGCCTAACGATCGCAACGATCAGTTTTGGTGTGGCCCAAAGTGGCTCACAAGTTGGCGGCTGGCTTTGGTTACGTCGCCTTTGACGACTATTATGGATTCAGAGAAGGGGAGTTGGGGTTGGGGCAGACGGACACTTGGGAGTTCATCGAAGGAGCCCTAGACCTCGCCAACACAAAATTGTGGGGCTGGGGCCAAAACTGCAAGACTTTGAGACATCAACGTGAAAGTTTTTTTTTTTATTTTTTTGGTGCTGCATCCTATCTAATGTTTGGGAACGGAAAATGCAAACTGGCAAGTCTTGGGTAATAAAGTGAAAAGTTAATGCAAGTTGTAATTATCACATAATTACAGCACATAGCTGTATTTTAGTATTTTAGTAGAAGGAATCTTCATTGTTGATCTCAGCTCAAAAGATTTCAAGCTATTCACATATATTTATTTTTAATTCGTTAAGCCGATAATTAAATCTACGACATTTTTTTCTATTGCAAGCATAACTGTTTAATTCGACCCGTTTATTTATTGTATTAACAGTTAACAAAAAATAGAGCTTGCTTTTCAAATCCGATGATCATTGAATTTTTATGGTTTGAATACAAAATGGTTATTTTTACACTATATTCATACTTTTTTGTTCAATTTTGAGCATTTTGACATACAATTGGTTTTGTGATGGAAAAAATAATAGAAACGACTGCATTTTTCTCATGAGTCTTATACATTTTATTTCATATTAATTTAATAATCTTACAAAAAACCAATAAGTACTAGAATTTCTGATACTTCATATAACAAACAAAATTTATATAGTACAACGGGTTATTTTTGTCTATTTTTTGTATTTTTAGTTAATATGATGAGGTAAATATGATCTTATATTATTTATTTTATTTTTATATGTGGAAATTATTTTTTTTTCCCCATTTTAAGCTTGAGACATTCTTTGGGGATTGGTGCATAAAATTAATAGTGTTGTATGATTGTTATGTTACGCTTTATAAATCCCATTTTATGATCATTATCATGCTATTTGCTTAATTTAAAGTTATGATGCTTAATCAAACTGCAATAAATGAAAATTAGAAAATTCAGACAAAAACAAGTGGAGAAGGATTATCTTCGGCGTGCCGAAGATTAAATACTCTTTTCGAACCTTAAAGCAATTGTTACTATTTTTCCGTGACTGCTTATTTAATCGCAGATATTAATGTCGCATACATATACCCCTACATATAAAATAAAATATATAATGGTATTCATGTAAACAGGGACGGTTCACTATCCGCAGCTCGTGGACGCGTCCCTTAGCATTCATAAGTGCTACCGAATTGAACAATATACAATTTTCAGTTTTTCCAAAAAGTCAAAACTACATTACATATGTATACTACAATATACATACCAAATTTTGTGCCTGTTGCTCTTATACCTTTCAAGGCCGCTGTCGGAAATTGAATTGTCATAAAACTTAATATGAACATACGAGAGCTTATATTCAGAATTTGAGATCCATATTTCTTTTCGCGTGGCATTGGTTTTGCCAATGAATTTAAATTTTTCTTTTAAATTATTCAATTAAAGCTACTTTATGTATGAAAAAAAAAATTAGAAACAATTTAGGAAATTTAAAATAAATGAATTTGATTACAACTATTATATATTTGAAAAGAAGAATAAGAAAAAACGAAAATAAATGACCAGTCGCCGCCGCTGGTCTTGAACCCAGGCCCTCTCGCTCACCAGTTCGCAACCTTACCCCTTACGCCACAAGCCGTTTTGATGATCGCTGACAAAATCCCTTGAAGAGCAGACTGTCAAAAACTTTCTTGTTTTGCTTTTTACTGCTTACACAAAGCAGTTTTAAAAATCGCTGACAAACTCTATTTATACTGAGCTTTTGTTTTTTGCGTGGCATTGTTTTTGTTCTAAGCCATTTGAAAGCAAATGAATTTGATTACACTTATTATATATTTGAAAAGAAGAATAAGAAAAAATGAAAATAAATGACCGGTCGCCGCTGGTCTTGAACCCGGGACCTCTCGCTCACCAGTTCGCAACTTTACCCACTACGCCACAAGCCGTTTCAATGATCGCTGACAAAATCCCTTGAAGAGCAGACTGTCAAAACGGACAAACTCTATTTATACTGAGCTTTTGTTTTTTGCGTGGCATTGTTTTTGTTCTAAGCCATTTGAAAGCAAATGAATTTGATTACACTTATTATATATTTGAAAAGAAGAATAAGAAAAAATGAAAATAAATGACCGGTCGCCGCTGGTCTTTGAACCCGGGACCTCTCGCTCACCAGTTCGCAACTTTACCCACTACGCCACAAGCCGTTTCAATGATCGCTGACAAAATCCCTTGAAGAGCAGACGACTGTCAAAAGCTTTCTTGTTTTGCTTTTTACTGCTTACACAAAGCAGTTTTAAAAATCGCTGACAAACTCTATTTATACTGAGCTTTTGTTTTTTGCGTGGCATTGTTTTTGTTCTAAGCCATTTGAAAGCAAATGAATTTGATTACACTTATTATATATTTGAAAAGAAGAAAAGAAAAAATGAAAATAAATGACCAGTCGCCCGCTGGTCTTGAACCCGGGACCTCTCGCTCACCAGTTCGCAACTTTACCCCTTACGCCACAAGCCGTTTTGATGATCGCTGACAAAATACCTTGAAGAGCAGACTATCAAAAGCTTTCTTGCGCTTGACTTTGTTTGCTCATATGCACCTGTTTTTTCAAAATATTTAATGACGCATATCTTCGCTGTTTATGACTCAATCGATTTGCGATTTTACCCATTGATGAGTTATAAGGATGTTCAAGTGTACAAGGAAATTTAAGGCAATTGCTTTGAAAACATCGGATTTATGGCCAAAACCGACTTTGAGGTGTATGGCAGCTATAAGATATAGTGGTCCGATCCGGCCGGCTCCGACCAATGTGCTGTCCCCTTGAATAATAAGTGTCTGTGCAAAGTTGCATCGCGATAGCTCAAAAACTGAGGGACTAGTTTGCATACATACAGACAGACAGACAGACAGACAGACAGACAGACAGACAGACAGACAGACGGACATGGCTAGATCAATTTGTTTTGTTTTTATAAGCATATTGGCAGTAACTTTTGGGGGTCTCAGACGCTTCCTTCTATGCGTTACAAACTTCAGGACAAACTTAATATACTATTTTCTTCGAAAAGAGTATAATTAAAGTTTACTATTTTTGCAACTATTTGTATTTGTGTATTTAATGTCAACAAAAAACTGTCGACACTGGAGATAATAAACTAAAATTAAAAATTACAGAAAATTTAACTTTAAAGTATAAAATGTATTGTAAAATTTAAAAATGTCTTGGTTCTAATTTCTGAAAAGTTTGGTAGAACATGTATATTTATGTTTCTTTTGATGTATGTTTATTGTCTTCTTATTTATTTATTATTGTTCCTTAATACTATAAAAAAATATTGTATTAAGTTGGATGAACCTTTTTCAACTTTTTCCAATAAATGAAAAATCACATATTTATATATTACTGTGAAAATTCGATTTTTGTCATTAAAAATGTAGACTTTTATGTCTTCCATTCCGATTTTCCCAGGTCAATTTATTATATTGAGTTTCTGTTTCTGTCATTTCTGTCAATTTTGATACAAATTTAGTCATTTTCTTCTTCGAACAAAAAAAAAAACGATTCGATTTTGGCTGATTTAAGCTCAAAGGCAAAAAGATATTTTTTCAAACTTCTTTTTTGTTTTGTTTTCAGTTCAAAGTATTTTCTAAGTTTTTATCAAATGATTTTTGGTATTTAAAGAATATTTTGAAATTTTGTGATTTTTTTTTTAGCTTTCTTTAATAAAAATTCTGAAAGCAAGCGATTTTTATGAACATCAACATATGTATAGTATTAAAACAATTGTTATTATGCATAATGTTTGCATACATAATATTATTATGTAACTAATGTAATGTATATATGTCTACATATATATGACAGTTGTTCGGTTTTTCTTTCATCTTCAATCTGTAGTTTGTCGGCTCGCTTTTATTTTGCATTTGCATTTGCAGGCATCAAATGGCCCCACACTAAGCCCACCCCCAGCCCCAGCCCCAGCCCCACCCCCAGCTCCAAAACGCTGGCCATATGCGCAGCATGCAACGTGCAACATGCAACGTGCAACGTGCAAGTTTAATGCATTTGTCAATTGGCCATCTCGTTTGTCGTCTCTCTCGCTCTCTCGCTCGCACTCTCTCTGTCTCTGTCTGTCGTTGCAACTTTGGCCTGTTGCACTTCCTGCTTTGGCTTGCAACCGCTGGCAAATTGATCGCCTGCCCCCCTCGCCTCCCTGCCCCTGTGTCTGTCTTGCTTTGCCCCTCTTTATGTTGCCTGCTAACACCATTTTCCTTTTTCTGTTGCTGTTGCTGTTGTTACGTGAAAAACGAAAGTAAAACTCGCAACTGGCAGCAACAACAACAACGACGACTTTGGTGCAACATTGCAGCGTTGCAGTTGTTGTTGTTGCTGTTGTTGTTGCTGTTGTTGCAGTTACAAGTTGCAGTTGGCATTGTTAGTTAGCTTGCCATTTTTCTCATTTTCATTACGCCGACTGATCGAATCAGTGAATGGGCAACAAACGGGATTTTCCAGGCAGCAGCGGCAGGCAGCATAAATAAAATGGAAGAGAAAAACTGGAATGTGGCACACGGTCTGCCGTTGTGGAGGTAAAGATCGACGTTGTCATCGTTGTTGTTGTTGTTGTTGTTGTTGTCGTCGATGTTGTTGCTGTTGTTGTTGATGTTGCTTTTGCGCTTGTTGCTGCTGTTGCTGCCCACCGCTTGGCTGTTATGTCATACAAGGAAGCGAATTGGCAGCGACGGCCAACAGCAACAACAGCAACATTAACATTGTTGCAATCATTTGGACTTGGATGTGGCAGGAGTTGTTGTTGTTGTTGTTGTTGTTGCTGTTGCTGTTGCTGTTACCAACTTCTAACGTGGGCTAAAACTGGCTGCAGTTGCCGCCTTGGACAAGTTTTTCCTTTCAGCAACAACAAAATTTGTTGCCCGAACAACTGCAACAGTTGCTGTTGCTGTTGCTTTTAGAGTTCGTGATGCGGTTTTTTCACTTTTCATTGGATATATCTATAAATTTTTTTTTTCTAGGTTTCCTGCTGCTTTTGGCGTTACTGGGTAAATGTTACATAATTGCTCACAGCTTTGGCCCCACAGTTTGCGCTGTGGTTTGATTATACCCTGTTTTCAGTGCAGTTGCCTCAATGGGGTATAGCAAGCAGTAGCATACATATACACTTTATATATGTATATTCTTGATCAGACTTACAATATCGTAATCGTATAACATATTTTATGAAATGTTTTTGGATTTTGATGGATTTGAATGGATATTTTGGAGTTTATAACAACAAAACCATAATTTTCTCATATTTATTATGTGTATTGATCAAGTCTATTAAATCTGTTTGATAGAAGAATTTTTATATTTTTCAAAGCCATTTTTATGCACTCAAAATCGCATAAAACACTAAAGGTAACTAGGCAAAATAGTGTTACTCCAGTAAGCATCTGGAAAAACTCAAAGCAGCTGAAAATGTATCAGTTAGTCTCATTATATGCACATATAATCCAAGTGCAGATGGTCGCAATAAGTAGCTGATTACAGGGTATCTGTCGGTCGCATGATCTGCCACCTGGAGCACTCTTACTTGTTGCTGTTTATAGGGAGCGTTTCCAAAAGTTATGGAGACGCCACACAAAGCTTGGCTTGCCCCACACACACACACTTACACACACACACACACACATACATCTATTTTGCTGAGCCACGCCTCCGTTTTGGAAAGTCATTGAACTTTGTTTTGTGAATAGAGATCAGAATTTGTGAACCGCATCAGTGGGGTGCTAAAAAAAGAGGCGACTTTGACTAAAAACTCCATTAACGCTTGTCAGTTCGCTTCTTTCTGCTGTCTTTGATCTTGGTCATGTAGTTTCGCTCGCTTCTCTCTGTTGCTATTTACTTTAATATGTTGCTTCTCTCTGCTGTCGCTAGGGTCGCTTTTGTTGGTTCTTTTGCGCTTCTTTCTTCTGTGTAAATCATATTTGCCCTTTGTCGTTTGTCTTTCAGGCTTATCTATTGTCCTTGTCGCCCTTAAAACTTCTCCCTGTAGCTACTTTTCTTCCCCTTTTGCTTCTCTCTTGCCTTTATTATACTAGTTGCCGTCGAAGTTTCTCTCTTCTTCTTTCAATCCTGTTTGCTTCTGCCACTTTATCTATCGCTTTTCTCCATTTATTCTTTGTTCTATTCATGTTATGGCCTCACAAACGCTTCTCTCTGCTGTCATTTTGCCCTCCAGCATTTGTTCTCTTTTCTGGCGCTGCTCTCTGGTCTCAATCGCTTCTCTCTCTCCCTCTGCCTCTCGCCCAGTCTCGCTTTGCATTCAATGGACAAAAAGCAATTAAAATGTCAAAAGCGTGCACAAAAGGAGAAAGTGAAAAAAGTGCAAATTTTGTGCGGCGCAAAGGTTTTTTGTTTATTTTTATTTTTACTTTTTTGTTGTATACTTTTTTTTTCCATTTATTTTTGTATCATTTTATGTTGTTGTTGTATTTATTTCGGATTTTGCACTTTAACAATTACAAAATTTTTAAAATGCGAGACACAGGCGTCGCTGGCCGTGTGCGGAATGTGCAAGGGGGTGGTGGGGGCAAGGGTATAAAGGGGGAGGAGGAAGTGTTTGATGGTTGCCTTTGAACTTGCCAAAAGGCAGCCAAAACTTGACAACGGGGCGTATGCGTAATATTCTCTGCAGTCCGCCGCTGTCAACTGTCAAAGCCAAAGCCAAAGCAGCAGCAGCAACAACAGCAACAACAACAATAGCCATAAGTAATAGTAATTGTAATAGCAACAATGATCATAATAAACAATTGAACAACTTTCACTTGGCGCTTGAATTCAACGCACGACGCAATTCAAACGGCAATCATCAGAGCGAATGTGTGTGTCTGTATGTGTGTGTGTGTGTGAGTGTGTGTGAGTGTGTGTGAGTGTGTGTGAGTGTGTGTGTGTGGGTGGCTGAGTCTTGCACGCCCCTGCACATTGACAGACCTCGTTACAGGGGCACAAATATAAATAAAATAAAGTACAAAACAACAACAACAAAAAACAAGTAAGAGTGCTCTAGTCGGGAGTGCCCGACTAGGAGATACCCTGAACCCAGTCCTTACAATCATTCGTACTACTTTAAACACACACATGCTGCAGTACAAGCAGTACAAGCAGTGCCAGCGGTTTAAGCAGTTAGCTTGCTCTTTCGCTGAGCCCCACACAATGGAAAGTTAAATCTTAAATAACTTCTGTGTTTATTGTCCGATCATATTGAAATTTTTGGGGCAAACAATTGTCGATAATATGTGTTACCAAACCAAATTGCAAGGTCGTACCTTCAAAAATGGGTTTTTTTAACTTTTGGGGGGTTTGGGGGGTGGTATCCAAAAAGTGAAATATTTGTTACATGTGTATGCTATTCGAGATTATACATGTCAAATTAGGGGCCTCTAGCTCTTATAACTTGTAAGTTATATCCAAAAAACGCTGGTCTAAAATAGAAATTTATCGATAACTTTTGAACGGGACGAGCTATCGATAAATTTTAATAAACTTGATCTGTCCCGGGATTAGGAGAACTTATGTTCCAAATATGAAGTCTCTAGCTCTTGTAGTCTCTGATATCTGTGTGTTCATACAGACAGACAGACGGACAGACGGACAGACAGACGGACATGGCCAGATCGACTCGGCTATTGATACTGATCAATAATATATATACTTTATATGGTCGGAGATGCTTCCTTATGCCTGTTACATACATTTGCACAAAACCATAATACCCTTTTTACCCATTTTTAATGGGTTCAGGGTATAACAAGCTGGGAAGAATTATTTTTGGCGTGCCGAAGACTTTATACTCTTTCCGAGTCTGAGGATAGATTTCCACTAGCTTGTATTTTAAGCTTGTACATATGCTTCGAAAAAGAGTATAATAACAAAAATTTTAGTTTGAAAAGTGATTTTTGGTACCCTAGAAATGCCCTTTAAAGACTTAAAACTAACCAAACTGAACCGATTTTTAAGCTCGAGACCAATTTGTTCATGGTATTTTCTCTTAATTTATTCTACATTTATGTTTATACTCTTTTCGAAGAAAATAGTATGTTAAGTTTGTAAGGAAGCGTTGGAGACCCCCAAAAATTACTGCCAGTATGCTTAGAATGACAAGAGAAATTGATCTAGCCATGTCCGTCTGTCTGTCTGTATGTATGGGATCTAGTCCCTCAGTTTTTGAGCTATTGCGATCAAACTTTGCACAGAGACTTTTTACTTAAAGGGACAGCACATTGGTCGGAACTGGCCGGATCGGACTACTATATCTTATAGCTGCCATACAACTCAAAGTTGGTTTTGGCCATATGTCCCATGTTTTCAGAGTAAAAATTGCCTAAAGGTTCGAAAAGAGTATAAGATCTTCGGCACGCCGCAGACAATCCTTCCCCACTTGTTTTAATTCAATTCAATTGTGAAAGTTACGATTTTTCACTTTTTTCCGTATACACCTGTTTTTCCAAATATTTAATGGCATATATTCGCTATTTATGACTCAATCGTTTTGGAAATTCTAACATTGATGAGTATTCAAGTGCACAGGAATATGGCCAAGACCGACTTCCCGTTATATGACAGCTATAAGATATAGTGGTTCGATCTGGTTGTTTCCGACCAATGTGCTGTCCCTTTGAATAATAAGTCTTTGTGCAAAGTTTCATCGCGATAGTTCAAAAGCTGAGGGACTAGTTTGCAGACACACAGACAGAGAGACAGACCGACGCACATGGCTAGGTCAATTTGTGTTGTCAATCTAAGCATACAGGAGGTACGACACTTCAGCACAAAGTGAATATACCATTTTCTTCGAAAAGAGTATAAGAATGTAATTTATCTGGGAGTATTTAGCTTGAAAAGTTGAAAAGTAGATCATGTTCTGAATGTGTGCTTGTACTATACCAAATACCATATATTGTTTACTTGGTGACAGGAACGTGCCAGCAATGTGCTTATGGAATGGACTTGTATTTACAGTTAATGTTACAGTAGTTACTCGTATTGCTCAACTATTTGTGCGGTAGTCGATCGAAAAGAAAATAGAAAATAGCAAATAAAAACAAGTGGAGAAGGATTATCTTCGGCGTGCCGAAGATTAAATACTCTTTTCGAACCTTAAAGCAATTGTTACTATTTTTCCGTGACTGCTTATTTAATCGCAGATATTAATGTCGCATACATATACCCCTACATATAAAATAAAATATATAATGGTATTCATGTAAACAGGGACGGTTCACTATCCGCAGCTCGTGGACGCGTCCCTTAGCATTCATAAGTGCTACCGAATTGAACAATATACAATTTTCAGTTTTTCCAAAAAGTCAAAACTACATTACATATGTATACTACAATATACATACCAAATTTTGTGCCTGTTGCTCTTATACCTTTCAAGGCCGCTGTCGGAAATTGAATTGTCATAAAACTTAATATGAACATACGAGAGCTTATATTCAGAATTTGAGATCCATATTTCTTTTCGCGTGGCATTGGTTTTGCCAATGAATTTAAATTTTTCTTTTAAATTATTCAATTAAAGCTACTTTATGTATGAAAAAAAAAATTAGAAACAATTTAGGAAATTTAAAATAAATGAATTTGATTACAACTATTATATATTTGAAAAGAAGAATAAGAAAAAACGAAAATAAATGACCAGTCGCCGCCGCTGGTCTTGAACCCAGGCCCTCTCGCTCACCAGTTCGCAACCTTACCCCTTACGCCACAAGCCGTTTTGATGATCGCTGACAAAATCCCTTGAAGAGCAGACTGTCAAAAACTTTCTTGTTTTGCTTTTTACTGCTTACACAAAGCAGTTTTAAAAATCGCTGACAAACTCTATTTATACTGAGCTTTTGTTTTTTGCGTGGCATTGTTTTTGTTCTAAGCCATTTGAAAGCAAATGAATTTGATTACACTTATTATATATTTGAAAAGAAGAATAAGAAAAAATGAAAATAAATGACCGGTCGCCGCTGGTCTTGAACCCGGGACCTCTCGCTCACCAGTTCGCAACTTTACCCACTACGCCACAAGCCGTTTCAATGATCGCTGACAAAATCCCTTGAAGAGCAGACTGTCAAAACGGACAAACTCTATTTATACTGAGCTTTTGTTTTTTGCGTGGCATTGTTTTTGTTCTAAGCCATTTGAAAGCAAATGAATTTGATTACACTTATTATATATTTGAAAAGAAGAATAAGAAAAAATGAAAATAAATGACCGGTCGCCGCTGGTCTTTGAACCCGGGACCTCTCGCTCACCAGTTCGCAACTTTACCCACTACGCCACAAGCCGTTTCAATGATCGCTGACAAAATCCCTTGAAGAGCAGACGACTGTCAAAAGCTTTCTTGTTTTGCTTTTTACTGCTTACACAAAGCAGTTTTAAAAATCGCTGACAAACTCTATTTATACTGAGCTTTTGTTTTTTGCGTGGCATTGTTTTTGTTCTAAGCCATTTGAAAGCAAATGAATTTGATTACACTTATTATATATTTGAAAAGAAGAAAAGAAAAAATGAAAATAAATGACCAGTCGCCCGCTGGTCTTGAACCCGGGACCTCTCGCTCACCAGTTCGCAACTTTACCCCTTACGCCACAAGCCGTTTTGATGATCGCTGACAAAATACCTTGAAGAGCAGACTATCAAAAGCTTTCTTGCGCTTGACTTTGTTTGCTCATATGCACCTGTTTTTTCAAAATATTTAATGACGCATATCTTCGCTGTTTATGACTCAATCGATTTGCGATTTTACCCATTGATGAGTTATAAGGATGTTCAAGTGTACAAGGAAATTTAAGGCAATTGCTTTGAAAACATCGGATTTATGGCCAAAACCGACTTTGAGGTGTATGGCAGCTATAAGATATAGTGGTCCGATCCGGCCGGCTCCGACCAATGTGCTGTCCCCTTGAATAATAAGTGTCTGTGCAAAGTTGCATCGCGATAGCTCAAAAACTGAGGGACTAGTTTGCATACATACAGACAGACAGACAGACAGACAGACAGACAGACAGACAGACAGACAGACGGACATGGCTAGATCAATTTGTTTTGTTTTTATAAGCATATTGGCAGTAACTTTTGGGGGTCTCAGACGCTTCCTTCTATGCGTTACAAACTTCAGGACAAACTTAATATACTATTTTCTTCGAAAAGAGTATAACAAGTGGGGAAGGATTATCTTCGGCGTGCCGAAGATTTTATACTCTTTCCGAACCGAAGGCAATTTTCACTCTGCCAACTGCACCACTGAAATTTCATAAGCTGTACAAAATCGTTTTGTCGCGTAACATTTTTCTTTTTTTTGTTCTAAGAATATTTAATTCATTGCCAGTTGTATAGCATCTGTGCAAAGTTTCATGGCGATAGATTCAAAAACATTGGATTTATGGCCAAAACCGACTTCGAGTTGTATGGCAGCTATAAGATATAGTGATCCAATCCGACCGGCTCCAACCAATATGATGTCTCTTTGAATAATAAGTATCAGTGCAAAGTTTCATCGCGATAGATTCAAAAACATGGGATATATGGCCAAAACCGACTTCGAGCTATAAGATATAGTGGTCCGATCCGGCCGGCTCCGACTAATGTGCTGTCCCCTGGAATAATAAGTGTCTGTGCAAAGTTTTATCGCGATAGCTCAAAAACTGAGGGACTAGTTTGCATACATACAGACAGACAGACAGACAGACGGACATGGCTAGATCAATTTGTATTGTCATTCTAAGCATACTGGCAGTAACTTTTGGGGGTCTCCGACGCTTCCTTCTATGCGTTACAAACTTCAGGACAAACTTAATATACTATTTTCTTCGAAAAGAGTATAACAATAGATAAATTTTGCAAATGCCAAAGACACTGACAGGCCAGGCTAAAACTGCGAAGACAACAGAGAGAGAGAGAGGGAGAGAGAGATAGACAGAGAGAGGGAGATAGAGATAGAGGGTGGAGGGAGGTATAGAGAGGAGAGTCTTAGGATAGCTGAGCTTCCTTTCCTGTGACAAAATAATACCCTAGATAAAGCTAATAAGCAAGCATGCGCGACTCTACACACTCTGCTGCTTGAAACGGAAGTGATTGAAAGTAATATTCTTACTAGTATTGCTATTATTCAAGCATATTGAAATGCGATGTTTGGAAAATATTTGCAAGTACTCCAGCTTTTTTTTATCTATGAGTAATTACAGTGTATTTAAAACTAGTATATATATTAGTGAATGATTAAGTGGCATGACTGGGAAATATGTCAATTATTAGCTTCTATTTGCGGCAGTTGTTCAATAAATATTAATCATGTGAGACTATGCAAAACATTATTTAAAAGCATTCAATTCATTTCAATTCATTTAATGCATACCAAATAAATAATAAATAAATAAATATAAATAAAATACAAGTGTTAGTCATCGAACATATAAAAGCCTGTTTGTGTTTCTCAAATAAAACAAGTGGGGAAGGATTATCTTCGGCGTGCCGAAGATTTTATACTCTTTTCGAACCTATAGGCAATTTTCACTCTGCCAACTGCACCACTGAAATTTCATAAGCTGTACAAAATCGTTTTGTCGCGTAACATTTTTATTTTTTTGATCTAAGAATATTTAATTCATTGCCAGTTGTAAAGCAGCTATAAGATATAGTGATCCGATCCGGCCGGCTCCAACCAATGTGATGTCTCTTTGAATAATAAGTATCTGTGCAAAGTTTCATCGCGATAGATGAAAAAACATGGGATATATGGCCAAAACCGACTTCAAGTTGTATGGCAGCTATAAGATATAGTGGTTCGATCTGGCCGGCTCCGACCAATGTGCTGACAAACTTAATATACTATTTTCTTCGAAAAGAGTATAATAATATTTAACAAACTATAAAAAAGTTCTTGAATTAGAAAAAGATAGAAGAATAATAAAGCTATTTTAGAATGCTTTGAATGAATATATTAAATTATAAATAAAAAGATATAAAAAAAAACAATTTTATTTCATGTTAGATACAAAGAACTTGTGTTTCCCAAATAAAATTATATTTAACAACCGATGAAAAGTAAGGTAATTTATTGATTTGCTAAAAAACAAATTATAATAAAATAAACAATTGGGAAATGATAATCTTCGGCGTGCCGAAGATTTTATACTCTTTCGTTCTAAGAATTGATATCATATGGATTTAAATTTTTCTTTTGAAAGATATTGTGGTCCGATCCGGCCAGCTCCAATCAATGTGCTGTCATTTTGAATAATAAGTATCTGTACAATGTTTCATCGCGAAAGCTTTAAAAACATGAGATATATGCCCAAAACCGACTTCGAGTTGTATGGCAGCTATAAGATATAGAGATCCGATCCGACCGATTCCGACCAATGTGCTGTCCCCTTGAATAATAAGTATCTGTGCAAAGTTTTATCACGATAGCTCAAAAACTGAGGAATTAGTTTGCATACATACAGACAGACAGACAGACGATATGATATACGATTTTCTTCGAAAAGAGTATAATAATAAAGCTGTTTTCAACGAATATTGTATTCAAATATTCTGAAATCAATAATATTATTATTCATCTAATATATAACAAAAAAATACTGTTTGTGTTTCTGAAATAAAAGAATGATCAACAAGCCATATAAAAAAAAAAAATAAAAATAAGGTTGCATAAAATAATAAAATAAGAATAAGAAATTCATATATTAAAAACATTCGTTGACAATGGACTATGATTATGACTTTTATTATTATCATTTGATTATTACTATTATTATTATTACTATTATTATTATTTGAAAACCACTGGTTTCTAACTTAAGCCTTTCGACTACGCCTATTATTGCTATTATTTCAATGAAACTGGGTCATAGATGCGACCTTTTTTAGTAATTTACTAACTTGTTGGTTGGCCAACTAACTGGCCTAAGTTCAATATTAGCCTATTTGTTTAGACAAAACACAAACGAAACAAACAG
Organism: Drosophila flavopinicola; assembly: GCA_035042425.1. Lineage (NCBI taxonomy): Eukaryota > Metazoa > Arthropoda > Insecta > Diptera > Drosophilidae > Drosophila > Drosophila flavopinicola. The sequence continues at coordinate 578,610 of JAWNLL010000405.1, forward strand.
TTGAGAAGGCTACCTGTACAGGTAGCATCAATAGCTGCGAATTGAGGAACTATAAGGCTTAATGGCAATTAAATTCAAATTGTGCAAGCGGACGGCAAATAAATTGCCGTTATTTGTATTGCATATATACGAATTTATATATAATTTCACTTGAAACCAAGAAAAAAGTTGCCTGTTGAGCTGCGAAATGTCGAACACAGAACTTGCAACACGGTTGCAACTGTTGTTGTTGCTGTTGCTGCTGTTGCTGCTGTTGCTGTCGTTTTGTCAATGCCACTTTGAGGCTTTGGCGTGGCACAGTTTATGGGCTCTGCATAGTCATAACAATTCGTATTGCCTGTGCGGTTGCCGCCGCCGCCTCTCTGCCTCTCAGCCAGGCTGCTTGCCACACACACACACACACACACACACACATATACCCATATATATATATATTGTGGCACGTATCAATGTCCTTGGACTCGCCGTCGCGCTGTGCAGCGGTACATTGAACTTTCGTTGCACGTTGCCTTGGAAATGGCTGCACACACACACACACACACACACACACACAGAGGTCCTGCGCAGTACGTGCCACGGGACAGGACAACGTGCCACAGTGTGCGGCAGGTCAGTGTGGTGCTGCAAAAGCTTTGCGCGCTGCAGCTGCTCCTGACCTACCGCCAGCGATTCAGCTGTGTGTGTCCTCGTCCTGCTGGCGCTGCAAAACTGCGAGCAGGCTCCACTCTGCCCCTGCTCCTTGCAACTGCCTCCTGCCTTCTGCCTGCTGCCTGCTGTCTGTCTATGTGCTGCGCTTGTGTGTTGGTTTGTTTTGTGCCCAAGTGCAAGTTCAATCTATGAATTTGAACGGATTCTGTGCACGGCCCCGAACCTCAGCTACCCAACCTAGAATCCCATCCCCCTTTTTCCCTTTGGTAACCCTGCCTGTCGTCTCTCTCTCTCTCTCTCTCACTCTCTCTCTCTCTCTCTGTCACTCGCTGCTTGCCAAATGTCCTTGCCCAAATGCAAAGTTCACAAACTAGCAACAGCAGCAACAACAACAACAAACAGCAGCAGCAGCAGCAGCTTCTTTTCTTTTCCTTTCCTTTTTGGCATTTGCCCCATCAGCTCTTTATTGCATCAACATGCATATTTTAGTATATATATTACAATTATGTCAAGTGTGCATGCAAAATGTTCACGTTTATCTTTTGCTACTCTCTTTGCCTTTCACTTTTATCGAATATGGAAACAGTTCAGTGTTTCAGTTATACAATTTTAACAATTTTCCATAATATATTAATATCAATCATCAAATAACAATCAAGTAACAATCAAAGCTACATATTTCATTATTCTATATAATAATCTTTTAATTACCTACTAAAGCTAAAAGGATTACCTTAACATTAATGAGCTAGCCACTTATTATTGCCATTAATGACAAACTTAAAACTTATCAGCTTAACTTTAATCTTATACATATTATTGCATTAAGGCAATATTCATTTTGAATCATATTTTATATGATTTATGTTTTTATTTATATATTTTAACATGATTCAACTATCCTTAACATCAGTATCAGTAGTTTATCATGAATTTATTATTATTTATTATACTCTTTTCGAAAAAAAGTTTATTCACTTTGTGTTGATGTGTGTAATGCGTAAAAGAAAGCGTCGAAGTATGCTTAGAATGACAAAACAAATTGATCTAGCCATGTCCGTCTGTCTGTCTGTCTGTATGAATGCAAACTAGTCCCTCAGTTTTTGAGCTATCGCGATGCAACTTTGCACAGACACTTATTATTCAAGGGGACAGCACATTGGTCGCAACCAGCGGGATTGAACCACTATATCTTATAGCTGCCATACAACTGGAAGTCGGTTTTTGGCCATTTATCCAATATTTTCAAATTCCATGCATACTTGAACATCCTTATAGCTCTTCAATGTTTAAAATTGCAAAAGGATTGAGTTATAAATAGCGAAGATAAATATGTAGAATAAACAGGTGTAGACAAAACAAAGTAACAAGCTAATATTATATTTTCAAAATTTAACAAAACTTAAATGCACAATAAATTTAAAGAAAAAGACCGAGAACAAATTGGGCGCAAGCTTAAAGATCGGTTAAGTTAAGGGCATTTCTAGGGAACCAACATTTTTTTTCCAAAAACAGTAGGGGGAGTGCATCCTTTTATTCATAAAAAAGTTACAAATATAAAATTTTATAAATTGATAAAAAAAAAAAGCTGAGTTGTATTATAAAAGAAGGGGAAATCTATCCATAGACTCGAAAAGAGCATACAATCTTCGGCACTTGTTGTTATTCATGTTTTTTCTTAAGTATTGTAGAAAGGCAAGCAATATCTATGTCATTCTTAGTATATCCTGCTGCAAAGTGCATCTCAAGTCGTGTTTTTTAATTTCACAAGCTTTCGTTGCGCTCTAACAAAGATTTTCAAACGAATTGAGGTCTGTGCTCTAAGCTCTAAGCTATTTCATTACATGAAACAGCTGTTTCGAAAGCCAGTTCTCCAGAAGATGGAAATTGTGCTTATAGAACGTAATCATCAACATAAAAGTTGTAGACATATGTATATAAGACATTTTAAAAAATTAATATGATATTTGGAGACAGGAAAATTCAAATGGAAATTCGCTAGAATCGAAAGGCAAATCAAAGTACACTTAAAATCAAGGGAAATATATAACAAAAATGTGGGAAATTTTCTATAAATTTAAACAAAATTTGGACTATGGAAAAAGGAGCATAAATTGTTTGATGTTTAAAAGAATTTCGATAAATTCGAGGGGAAATTCACCAGAATCTAATGACAAATTAATGTTAAGAATCAAATTACACTTAAAATGTGGAAGTCAATGGAAAATATGTCAAAAACTAAGAATTATGTGTAAGTCGAGAAAAAGTTGAAATCGGTTTTGATTGTAGCAAAGGAAACTTCATTTATCGCATTTCTGGCCCAATCACAATTCGAATGAAATTCCTCGAAATTTCAAGTGAAATTCAGGCGAATTTATAGGCTAAAAGCTATGGAAAAAAAACAGTGTGACCCCATGCAAAAAAAGAAATAAAATAAAAGCTAACATTTACTTGAAAGCTGTCTCTCTCGATTTCAATTTGCGCTGTCACTCCGTTTGATAACTATTTCGCATTACATTCTTTACATAAATATCAATTTCCCACTGCCAGCAGCAGCAGCAGCAGCCGCTACCAGCTAACAACTAACAATAAAAACAGCAACAACAACAACAACAATAGCAACAACAACAACAACTTGTTCTTAAACTCTCTGCGTCTGCTGTGTGTGTCTTTAGAACGTCCGGTGTCTGCGGCTTTGCGATTCGATGTTAAGTTCAATGTTGAAATTAGCATAAAATACCGTTAATTGCATTAGCATTAGTCTGGCCCGCACTATAGCCCCCATTGCCCCCGCCATAGCCCGTCTACATATATATATATATATATATATATATATATATTCGCCTCTCCCACGATCGCCGCCCGATCGCCGACATTTTTGCAATTGCACTGTTTTTTTTTCTTTCCTCTTCTTCTAATTTTTGTTGCTTTTTGCTTTTTTGTATGGCGCATTCTTTGCGCATATGTCACAGTCGCTGATCGACTACTAGTTATCCTTGAGCGCGCGCTTGTGTGTGTGTGTGTCTGTGTGTGTGTGTGTGCTGCATTGCGCATACGCGCCGTTGGCCGCTTGTCTCAAATCCATTTGCGGGGCCTCGTTTCAGCTTATTGCCGCCGCTTGGCGATGATCATATAGTTGCTCATGATCGTAAACTATCGACGTTGGCTTTATGAGCAATGTTCTTATATACCCTATAGCTGAACAGCATTGGGGGTATGATAAACATATGCTAACATTAATAAACAGTTGTTTTAATATATTATTTAGCTGCTTTTATCATCTTCGTATTGACTTTATCGCCCGAATTCGCTCTGTCAAGTTCATAATTACCTTATCTGCCTTACAAGGTAGTTGAACCAGCTGATAAGTTTTATAAGGAACATTCATTTGATATGGCAAATTTATGATCCTAACTGAAATAAATTGTAAGAGCAGCATGAGAAAACGGGCCCTAATGCTATCTACACAATTTAAGATAAGCTTTTGCCAAAATAATACTATTTTAATTTATTTGTTGCATTTAAAACAGGATTTTTAAATTTATAATATCGAATTTATGGACAGTTCTAAAAATATTTAATTTCTTAAATTTAGTCAATTCAGATGAAGCTTTTTTACTTCTTTTTTTCTTCTATAGACGCTTTTAAAGCTCATTTATAGATATAGACTCATTTATTTTGTATTTGAAAACTTAAAAAATTACTTCCATGTATTAAGATAGAGTAATCATCTAAAATCTTGACATAAGGTTTCAAATGTTCAACAAGTCTCACCTATGACATTATAATTTCTTTCGGTTATAGTTAAGGAGACATCAAAACTACATACAGGGTATTTTCAATGCCAGGCATCTTGACTCAACTAGATTCACACTCATTTTGATAGGGTTGTTGCTCTTGTAAGCAACGCTGTTTATTTTTTATTACAATAAATTTGAGAACAAATCGGAGTAGTGAAACTCCTTTAGCAAATCCGGATTCTGTGATGTTACAGAATTAAATTACCTTAACCAGTTTAAGATTTCCGCAAATGCTTTGAGATATAGTTACAGTAAAAGTTTACGAACTTACAATACATTTTAACGATCACTGCAAAATACATAATAGGTTTTGTTTATAGAGCTACATAAATCATAGCATTTATGAATCAATAGTCGAACAAGATATTATTATTATTATAATATATATTTTATTAAAATTTGTGTAACTTCCAATAACATTTTCCATGTCTGACTTTTTATAGGCGACATACAATAAAATCATAATTAAATATATTTCAAAATATTTAAAAATGAGGAATATAAATACAAAAAAAATCATAGATCAATACTCGAATATTCTATTCATATTACATTTTAATATTTAAATATTATATTATTATTATTTATTATTTTTTTACATTTCGTGTAGCTTACAATTAAAGTTTCTGTGACTGATAGTTTTTAGTCAACAATAAACAAAATTAAATCATAAAATAGATTTTTAAAATATTTTATAAATAGTGGAATAGCATGATATAATCTTTAGATCAAAACATAATCATATAGAATTTTCTTTTCATTTAATAATATTTTATTCACTATTTATTTTATTATTATTTGTATGATTGTATGATTTTAGTGGATATTAAATGAAATAAAACCAAATTCACAGAGTTTCAAATGCTTTATAAATATAAATAAAGTGTTTTAAGACGGTAGATTTAGATTTTGAATGTTTGCTGCTAACATAAGTAATGACAGTACCAAATTTCACAAACATAACTGTAATACTTATAGAGTTCACATAGATAGGTTTTTTTTTGTCGACTAGAAATTATATTCAAATACCAAATGCTTGCTTCAAGGTCTTATCTTAACATTAACTTTTCTGACAGGGTCTAGTCAGGTTAGACAAATGTGAAAACGGGAACAGTTCATAATGAGCGTATATATATATATATTTTGTTGTGCGTGTGAGTGTGTGTGTGTGTGTGTGTGTGTGTTATTCCCATTATCGTGTCAACTTTTTAGTTTTGTGGGCCAATTTTGACACTTGATAGATATTTATGTGCACACATTATATACATATGTGCATACACACATACATACAAATATATATTTATATAGTATATAAGAGTTTAAGTATTAAGCGCAAAGTACAACAAAGGATCTTTAGTTAGATCATACATATTTAGTATGTTTGTTTGTTTGTTTGGTTGCTTCAACTTGTTGTTCTGCTCGCACGAAAGAAAGAAATACAAATAGAAAGATAGCGCGCGCGCGAGAGAGAGAGAGAGAGAGGGCGGGAGAGAGAGAGAGAGAGAGAGGGAGCGGCGTATGCGTAAAATACTTTGACCTAGATTTCAAATGGTTTCTTCTTATATTTTTTATTTATTTACTTTTTGTTTTTTGTTTTTTTTCTTTTCATTTTGGTATCTCTGAACAAAAATATGTATTTCATTTTATTTTTTTTGGCTGTATGCCCTACGCACAGCATATTCACATAGGCACAGCGTTTGGCCAGCCGCTGCGGTGGGCGTGGCAGGGGCGTAGGGCATTTGATGATCGCGGCTGCCGCAAGTTTTAGTTTAGTTTGTTGTTGCCATTATTGTTATTGTTGTTGTTGTTGTTGTTGTTGCTTTATGCCGGGTGCGTGGAATATGAACAAATACACAAACTGACAGCCAGCAACTGAGTGAGAGAGAGTGAGACAGCAAGAGCGAGAGCGAGACGGGGCTAAAGGCAAACAAATTTTTTACAAATTTTGTTTAAACTGTTTTTTCTGCTTGTTGTTGCTATTGTTTTTAGAAGCTAAAGAAAGCACGAAGAAAGAAGATAACAAGCAAGAATTAGCGAAACCAGGAAAGTGGGCGACTCTTTGGTTACCCTGTAGTAGTGCTGAGTACCTAAGACTTTGAGTTACTCGACTGGCGCATACCCTGTAGCCAGCGGAGAGTACTTCACTTAGAGGCTACCCTGTAATGTCGTCACGAAAAAAGTAACAGACATGCAAGTAGTCAGATTTTGATCCGGGCAAATGCCGACTGATCATTAGATACCCTGTAAACAGAATTGAAATGTTTGTTCTGTTTACTATTTTTTCAAAAAGTTCCGGTTATAATTATTGGTAGCCATTTGTAAAGGCTCGATCGATGATCTAGAAGTTTTTCATAGTTACAGGGTATCAAAAAGAAAAACTGAGGCCCGATGACTGCCGATAAGATAAAACACTAAAAAAAAAAAGAAAGACAACAAATAAAAAATAGAATAAAAGCAAATTTATTTGCCCTCTCTCCCTCTCTCTCTCTTTCTGTCTGCCTCGCTGCATGTCTCTGTCTCTCTCTCTCTCTGTCTTTCTCTCTCTCTGGCTATTTCGAAACGTTGACGATGACGATGGCGACCTACTTGTTGGATGTGTGGGCGTGCTGAAGGGGGCAGGCAGAGGATAGGAGGATGGAGGGGGCGAGCGAGAGGGAACTAGCACTAGAAGGGGGGATTGGACGGGGTGTACCGAGGGGTATACGTATGTTGGGGTAGTGGCTGCCGAAACAGTCGCGTTGTTTGTGTTTGCCTTGTTTCTCTACATTGCTCGAAAATGATTGTAAACAAAAATAAACCTTCAACTTGATACGCGTCCAGGGATGTGTTGAAGGTGTCGCACACACACACACACACACACACACACAGAGATAACACACATATACATACATATACATATGTATATGTTCTCTTTATTATATATGTTTTCATACGCTGCGTAGATCTTTTGAATTCTTATAGTTTGAATACTGATGCAGCTTTTGGTAATTAGTGCTACCCATTGCTTATCTCTCTCTGTCTTGCCTTCACCTCCTCGTCTCTCTCTCTTCCGCCATCTCTTGTGCTTTTTGTCTGTGTATGCGTATATATAGGTCACTAGCAAACATAAATAACGCCCTACACATGTGCTGCACACACGACATACACTGAGCACAATTCATATGTCTTAGCTATAAATAGATATTTATTAACTGATTGATTGTTTTACACTAAGAAATCAAATTAGATCTGACAGTTTTTTTTTTTTTTTAATTTTATTTGGAGGATAACAAATATAAACTGTCATGCATATATAAAAATCAAAAAAATACGCTCCTTATATACCCTAGTATCTAAGTACCTAATACTTGCCTATCTATTTTTGGAGAGCCCTATGAAATCCATTTTCAGAAATCACAAAATGTATTATGTTAAAGTACTTTTTTTTATATATCAGTTTTATTAATGTCGATAAACCTTATTCAAGTTCTGCACTTTATATTTGTTTACTTACAATATTTACTATATCATATCAGAAAGGCACTCAAATTTGTATGTAGTCAACTCACATACGAAATTAAATTCAGCTAACACCTTTAACTTACACTGTTTATCGATAAAAAGCAAGTCGATTATCGATAATTTCAAAAAAATATATAAGTTTTTAATTGAATGGTATTTAGTTTTTAACTTTTAAGTCTGCTACTTGTATATAGTCTTGATCTTATCTTCAAGTCAACCGCTGATGTTGACTGTCCATTTTCTTTCAGTGTAGACCAGTGGCTTGCCTATCGTCGAGGTGTATTTGTTGCATTTGTTGCTTTGAGATAATTCCAAGTATTCCAAGAGTCCGCATTCACCTTTCTGACATCAGCTGCCAGTTTGTCCACCCCACACACACACACACACACACACACACACACAGAGACAATTTCAAGTTCTTGGCCCAGCGCCCGTCGCCTGTCAATGCTGATGAGATGAGATGAAGATGAAGATGATGTTTGCTGCCTGCCAGTGTATTTTGGGGGCAGTGGGGGAATCGATCTTTATGGATTTCACATTGTTGTTGTTGTTGTTGTTGCTGTTGCTGTTGCTACTCGCTGCGCTGCTGTCATTCAATGTTGCGACTGTCGACGCAACTGTCAAAAATGACCTAAAAATGAAAAAACGCCAAACGAGTAGTCGAGAATTCGAAATTTGGAAAAGCGCAACAAAGCGCAGAGCGCAGAACAAGAAAACCATAGGGAAATTTGATAGCCGCAAGCGCTACCTAACAACAACAACAACAACAAATACACACACACACATACAAGTAAAAAAAGCACTCACACCCCAGCTAGAAATCGGAGATAAGAATATGGAGCAAGTCAAAGCAAATGGTCACCCAAATTCAAATTGAAACAAATAATTCCGTGCCCAGATAGAATATCCGAAAAAAAGCTCTTATGCAATGCACAAAGCAACCAAACCGAGTGCATAACTATTTGAACTCAATATATCTGAGAGATATATCATATCTGCTTTATATCTAATTTGAATGACAATAATAATTTTTATTAACTTTTCTTTCGTTTCCCATTTTTCCAATTACAGTTCATAGAGGGAATGACGCAGGCATTTCTTTTGCAGCGTTGGACTTTCGTTTTATAAGGTCAGTAAAAGCTACATATGTCTATTTTCTATTACATTGCAATTAAGTAGCTAGCTAAACATAAATGCTGCAATTCATTTTTGCGCAATATAAAGCTGATATTTGGCTATATCTCAAATTTAACAGCAGGTATAACTAAATAAGGCACTCAAGTGTCTACATACCAAATTTACTAGCTCTAGCTGCTAAACTGGCTGAGATCAATGGGTATAATGTGCTATAGAGTTGAGTATATTGACGTTAACTATTTCGATTTCGCAAGCTGGAAAATTATATTTCTATATAGCTTGCGAAAATACTTCAAATTATAATCAATGGAAAAGTTCGCCATGAGCAGTCTTCACTGTATGCAGCTAAACATGCATAAGTGATAATATTTGTGTATTTGCTCGTCACTATCGCTATACTAGTACGTTATGTACACATATCTATGACCCAGAAATATTACGCGAATGCCTCGCAGTAACAACAATAACAACAACCATAACAACAACAACCATCAAGTGTCAGCATTTTGCACTTTACTACAAAACTCGCAAACACCTCATGACTCGCTCTCTCTCTCTCTCTCGCTCTCTCTCTCTCTCGCTCTCCCTCTCTCTCTCTGTCTCACACGCTGCAACTTGAATTCGAATTTCGTTTTCCAATTTGTTTATGGCCAGCCCTGCCCCCCAAGCCGCCCTTTTCGACGCTTTTCCACTTGACATTCGTTTAGTGGCCCAAAAGCCAATTTTCAACGCGTTTCGGCCAACAACAAGAAAAATACACTGCATTTGCTTTGCCGTTAATACAGCTCTCGATAGTTTTTTTTTGCTCCCCTTCTACCACATTCTACAAAGCGGCTTCGCGACCTGCCTGGCAATACAAGACCGCCCCCCCCCCAATCCCCACACCCGCACACACACACACACATACAGTCCACCCCGCACAACCCGTCAGCGTCTGTCGCAACGGTGGCGTATACGTAATCTTGTTGCTATTGCTGCTGTTGCTGTTGTTGTTCTGGCTTCTATTGTTGTTGTTGTTGTTGTTAGCTGGGGCTTTTTATGCAAATGGCGTTCAAGGATTTTTGTGTGAAAGTTGTTGAACCTCATGACTGGCAATTAGAGTGCAACTGCAACTTGTGTGCTTTTTTATAGAGCATGTTAATATTTATGATGTCGCTCCTACTCCCTCTCTCTCTCTCTCTCTCTCTCTCTCTCACTCACTCACTTTCTATGTCTGCGTCTATGTATTATTATAATAGTTCTAGTGCGTCTACAGCGTTGATAACAGCAATTTACTCAGAGTTTGAGCTGCATTTTAGCCTCATTTAAGAGCAGCTAACTTTTGTCTAGCAAATGTGCAAAACATCTAGAAAATTCAGTTGGAAAACAAGTTGTTTGTTTCATATTACAAGTATATATTAAAAAAAAAAAAGAATAAATAATTGAGTACTTGAACACTGAACATATGCATTGAAGTAAATTTTGCATTTTTCAGAACTACTTCAACTAAAATTTAGGCAAAAGAAGAGAAAATTTAATCAATAGACAATTTCATTAAAATCTTAAGTGAAAAACTAGTTCTTTTTAATTATACAATTTATGCTCGAAATAATGGGAAATATTTCAAGAAATGTAAGAAAGTATGACAACATAGAAAGTAAATTTTGATCTCGGATATAACTTAAGAGCGAACGTGCTAAAAGGAAACTAAAGAAATCCCAATGGTTTTTTTATTTTTTATTTTGTATTATTTTATGTCTTTTAAAAGCAGTCGAAACAGCAAAATATTCAAAACTATAAATTGCAATTAAATTTTAAAAATACATAGGCATTTTCTTAAAATATTTTAAATTTAATATTAATGCAATTTATAGATAAATGAGTTTTTAGTTTAAAGCCGCAGTTTGTTCGATTTTTTTTTTGTTGACAGATTCTTTAATTCAGATCTCTGCAAGTCTTCAGATATTTTTCTTATGAGTCTTAATCTTAAGTTTAATTTGTGTCCTTGAATTTTCGATTTATGTAAAAGCCTTTGTTCAACATTCTCCGAATGCTAAGAGCTCGAAATTAGAATGCTTCAATTTAACCAATAATTGGCTTATATAAGGACACACAAATTATGGCAAATGGTTGCGTGCAACTTCTTCTTTGCATTTTCAAGCAGTCATTATCAAAAAATCAATGCTTGAATTCGCAATAGTACAAGTGCGTCAAAGGAATCAGAGATTGCACAGCCCTTTGTTTTCAAATCCATTCAAATCATTGCAAAAGCTGCCAACACAGGAACATTAATTAAAACGCAGTACGCAAATATTGGATAAATCCAAAATGGAAAACTGACAATTGAAATTGGCCCAAAAGCGAACAATAGGCCCGAAACGAAATGCAAGTAATAAATGCCGATATTGTGAGATAGAACTAATTAACTTCGGCTAACTGCCTTTTGATATGCAGCAAAGAAACTAAAATAGAAACAAGTAAGAGTGCTCCCGTCGGGAGTGCCCGACTAGGAGATACCCTGAACCCATACGCACACATACTGCAAGCAGTGCAAGCGGTTTAAGCAGTTAGCTTGCCTTTTCACTCAGCCCCACACAATGGAAGCTAAAATCTTAAATAAATTCTGTGTTTATTGTCCGATCTTTCTTAAATTTCTAGGACATAACATTGGCTATAAAACCAAACCAAAAATAGCAAGGTCATACCTTCAAAAATGAGTTTTTGGAGCTTTTTGGGGGGGGGGGGGGATTGGTGGGTTGGTATCCAAAAAGTGAAATACTTTATACATGTGTATGCTATTCGAGATTATACATTATACATTTATATGGTCGCAGATGCTTCCCTATGCCTGTTACATACTTTGGCACAGAACCATAATACAATTTTTACCCATTTTCAATGGGTTCAGGGTATAAAAATGTAAAAAAAAATACCAACTGCATTCGGAAATATTTATTTATTTTTGTTTTTTGTTTTTTTGCTTTTGGGCAAAGTGAATGCAAAAAAATGTTGTGTTCGAGAAGTTTCGCCAGCTTAATTGTGGGCAATTTTCAATGAGTAGTCATGTTGCATGGCTAAAACATAAAGTGTGTGTGTGTGTGTGTGTGTGTGTGAGTATCTATGACAACAAATAGGTGCCAGCAAAGCAGCAAAGCGAAAATTGCTGGCAATTGGCTCAGCTCCCAGGCGACTGCTGGGCAAGAAGCATAGAAACACACACACACACACACACACACACACACACACACACACACACACACACACACACACACACACACGCACGCATACAAGCAGCTGCATGTGTGTGCGTTTCCAATAACATCCAAGGATATTTCGGCTGCACTAAGTCCACATGACCTTCCAAAGTTGGTTGACTCGCGCCAAATACAAAAAGATAGCGCAGCAAGGGGTAGAAAGAGAGAGAGAGAGAGAGAGAGACAGGCAGAGCGAGAGGGGCAGAAAGATGACGGCAACTTTTGATTAAGCAACAGCAGTGCAAAAAAAAAAAAAAAAAAAAGTTGACAAGTGTCGGGTCAGAGGAAGCTTTCGACGTGTCTATGATGCAAGCATGCAGCCAGAGAGCGCACGCGAGAGAGCGACAGAGAGAGAGAGAGCGAGAGAGCTTTGAAGAGAGCGCAGTGCACTTGACGAAGCCGTTAGAAGCCAAACACAGACAACGCCACACAAGAGCAAATGGCAGTTAGCAAAATTGCAACTGCAGCAGCAACAGCAGCAGCAGCTTTTGGTTGCCTAAGGAAAACCCCACGCGCAGCAGCAATTGTTGTTGCTGTTTTGCTGGTCGCTCGGGTTCTGCTCTCCGTTTGGTTTTCGGTTTCGGTTTCTGTTGCTGTTGCTGTTTCGCTCGTTTGCTGTCGCCGCTGCAAGCGTTTGACAATTTCGCTGCCCGTTGCCAGTTGCCAGTTGCACATTTCCGTTATATCCGCCAGACCGCCGTGCAGCAGCAGCAGCAGCAGCAGCAGCATCAGCAGCAGCTATCAGCAGCGCTTTGGCAACAAACTATTTACGTACTGTGCGTGCAACAATAACACAAATAATAAACAACAAATTCAATTACAACAACAAAATGCATAAAAAATATGTTAACAACATGGGCAACTTCTGCTTGAAGCACTTGTAACTTGTAACATAGCAGCAACAACAACAACGGCAACACTTACTCGCCCAACAACAATGACAACAACAAGAGTGCCAAAGTGATTTTTGTTTTTGCGCATTCGCTGCTGCTGAGTTCGCAGCTGACGCCGACGCTGACGCTGGCGTTGACGCTGGCGTTGACTTTGTTTTGGCTGCAGCAGGCAGCCTCTGAGTGCAGACCGCAGACTGCAGACGGCAGCGGCGGCAGCGACGGCGGCGGCGACGGCAGCGCACTGACTTCAGTCGCTTTGTGGCTCGAACGCAGTCAGAGCGAGCGCGCGCGTTTTGGCCAAAAAAAAACAACACCAACCACGCAGCCAGCGAAATCAAGAAACAGCTCAAATAAAATAAACAGCTACAGATTTTTTTGTTCAAGTGTAGTGCGCAAGTGACAATAAGCGTGATAAACAAAAAAAACAAAGGCAAGCAGGATCAAAGTCATAATAACACTAACAACAACAAGCAGCAGCAGCAGCAGCAGCAGAGACAAAACGCCTACAACTATGCCTGGCCCGGCGCTGTGGTCCGGTGAGTAGCAACAACATTGATCGCCAGTTGTCGAAATCGCAGCAAAACATACGCAGAAAACAAAATCGCATGCGAGCGCCACAAAGCTCGGCAAATGCACGCGTGCGCGCGCGCGCTTGCTCGCTCGCTCGTTCGCTCTCCCACTCTCTCACGGCCGCTCTCTTTGGCGCCGCTCTCTTTTGCTGAACAGTTGCATATTTCCGCATGCCATCTCGCTTCAGCTAGCGTGCGCTTGCCCGCTTTGGCTGGCGCTCTCTTTCATTCGCTGTGGCGATCCGTGTCATGGACAAGGAAAGAACACAAAAACTTTCACTTGCGACACGGCGAGCAGCAGCCGTAGAGAGCGGCTCAAAGCAGAGAGCGCACAACGGTTGTAAGCTTCCTGCGCTAGAAGTTACAAGCAGCAGCAGCAGCAGCAGCAGCAGCAGCAACAACAACAACAAGCCATAGACTTGACACGTTCGCTGTGCTCGCATTTGTTGTTGTTATTGCTGTTCATTATAAAGTCGTAAGCCGTTTATGTGCTTATGTGTGTGTGTGTGTGTGTGTGAGTGTGTAGCAAAATGTCAGTGAGCAATAAGGAAATGAAATGTGCGCCAAACAATTACATATTGAGTGTGGATGTTGTTGTCTTTGAAATCGAAAGTGCTTAACACACACACACACACAATGGTCAACGAACGTGCGAGCGAGAGGGAGGGGAGATGCGGGAACTTGCCAAGCGGGGGCGCGCAAATGTAAAGCGACATGTTAAATGGCAACGCTGTGCAGAAAATCGCACACACAAAACACAATTTTGTCTTTTGCCAAAAACAAAAACAAAAACAAATACAATTCACATTTTGCAATTCATGACATTGCTGCTTCTTAATGCTGTCGACGCTGCCGTTGCGCTCCACTTGCGCAGCCGCCGCCGCCGCCGCCGCCGTTGCGCAATCGTCGATGTTTTTGTGCTCTTTTCAAATTAACTTTTACCTTTTACTCACTGTCACTGTGCGCCTGTGTAAGTGCAAAATACATATGTACATACACACACTTAGAGTATGTACAAATGTACATATGTATGTGTGTATGTGTGTGTCACCCAGTGATCAGCAAACGGTAAACCCATCTGCATTTTGCCAGGAAGCATTTGCAGCACCCTCACTCACTCTGACACTCACACTCTCTCTCTCTCTCTCCGCCTGCATCTAACGACTGTTGCTCAAAGCTCTTTTCGTTTGTGCTGCGCTGCCAACGCCGACGCGGACGCTAGCGTCGCTGCACTCGCTAACGCTGCTGGCACAGTTTTATGTTTCATTTCATTGAACCTTTGCATAAGCGCCTGCAATCTTCCGCGGCCGCTCTCTTTCTAGCCTGTTGACGTAAGTGACGACACACGAGTGCTGCACCCGAACGCGAGGAGTCCCGAGTCGCAGGCGAAGTTGGAGCTGCGAGCTTTTTGCATTTGTTGTTGCCTGCTGTTACTGCAATGCTTGCGACCCACTGGCAGGCAGGCAGGCAGGCAAGCCGGTCAACGTCCACACAGATTTACATTTGAATTGAAATGCAGCACACACACACACACACACACACACATACATATTTAGCAGCGCTTTTTGTTCGTGCTTCTATTTTCTATTTTCATGCGCCTAGTCGGGCAGCGACGCCGGCAGCGAAACTGTCGCCAGACGCAACGGAGTTATTCCTGCGGGCGGGGGCGGGGGCGGGGCAGGGGGCTGGGGTTGGCCCGACTGGGTGCAGGCAAATGCAATGCATGCAAGTTGTTTAGAGCAGCTAGCGCGAGCTTCTGCTGCGCGCCCACTCTCCTGCTCGCTCTCTAGCGCGCTCGCTCGCTCGCTCGCTCGCTCTTCTATTTATCTATGCAGCCCGAACGAACACACTGGGCCGAATGTTGCCGAGCGACGGCGGCGGCGGCCGCAAAGCATAACTATGACGTCGACGTCGTCTATGTCTATGACTGCGCGCCATGCATGTGCTTGTGTGTGTTGGTGTGTGCTTTTTTTTTTACTTTTTGTCTATTGGTTTTCATTTTCGTTTGCAGTTGGCGTCGACGGCGGCGGCGGCGGCAGCGGCAGCACTGCTGTTTGGCCTGTGACGACGCCGATCGTTGACGCTGACGCTGGCTGCGACGGCGACGGCGACGCTTTGAAATAGTTGTAGTTGCGCGCTAGTTTTGTTTTTGTTGCTGTTGCTGTTGCTGTTGTTTTTGTATTTCTTGTCGAACGCGCGCGCGGCGCGCCTGCAACGGCAGCAGCTGCGCTGGCTGCGCAGCCGGCGCAGACGTCGCTGGCTGACTGGGCTGAGACTGTTTTGTGGCTGCTGCTTGCTTTCTTTCGCTCGCTTACTCCTTTCATTTCACTTTATTTCGTTCGAATGTACGCACGTTGGCCGCGGAGCAGCATCAAACAAAACAACAACCAGCCGACAGCAACAGCAACAACAACCGCAACGAGGCAAACAACACACACGGCGCGAAAGCGACTCTTGTCCGCAGTGTTTCTCTGTTTGTTGTGTGTGCTAGTGTGTGTGCTAGTGTGTGTGTGTGTGTGCGTGTGTGTTGTCACACGGAAGAGACACTATTATTATTATTTATTTTTTTTTTTATTTATACTTTTTTTTTCTTGTCATATTTATTGTTGCTTCACTATCGGTGTTTCAATATTTTTTTGATTGTTTGGTTGTTGTGTGCGACGATTGCGCGTAATAACGAGAGTACCCGGTGTTACCGTTACCCTTTACACCGCTACCGTTACCGTTGCCGTTACCGTTACTCGGTATTGCTTACTTTGCGGCGTGTGCGAAAACAGTTAAATACGGATACAAAAAACAGCAACTAACCAAGCTCTCGCGCCTTGTTTGATGTGGCCTGCCTGTAATAATTCATGGATTACATACCTTCTAAATATTCTAAATATTACATACACCTTTACACCAGCCAAAAATGCATTCTCAATGTCTCGTTATGTGTGTCTCTCTCTCTGTGTGTGTGTGTGTGTGTGTGTGTGTTGCTTACTCGTTGTTTCTAGCTAGAACAGCATAAAAGATCAAAAGAACAAAATACAAACAACAACTATCTAACGGTGTACGGAATATACGCAAAGAGTGATCATATTCTATATACTATCTAAATATATGGCCTGAACTGGCTTTGATATATTTCTACCTATATATTTTTTTTTAAATGTTTGTTGTTTACTCGTTGTTCTCAGTGTGGTATGTGTGCCTTAGCTGTAGTTTACCCTGTATATCCCCCTTTTAAAGCCAAGCCAACACAAACACACAGACACACACAAAAACACACACTCGTTACTCGCCACTCGTTACTCGTTACTCGCTACTCGTCACTCGTCACTCGCTACTCGTCACTCGTTATTTTAAGCGCCATCTCACAAGGATATTTGTGCGTGTGTGTCTGTGTGTGTGTGTGTGTGTACATCCTTCTTTTTTGCTCATCTCTTTTTTTTATCGATCAACTCGCTCATCTTAGCTGTGCAGTGCTAACGAGAGAATAACAAAGAAAAGTTAAAAACAAAACAAAATACTCGCTTGTTGTTGTGTGTGTGCGTGTGTGTGAAAAACATAAAAAAAAACAGTTATACCCTGGATAAAAGTCACATGTACAGCCTGTTGTGGCAGCATGCGTCCTAATTGGCGCATGCTTGTTGTTGCCACCATGGCAACAGTTGCTAGTGTTGCCAACGATCGTCAGCTGTGTCTGCCCACCTAAGAGCAACCAGCATCAGCATCCGCAGCAGCAGCAGCCCAAATGAATGCCAATCAGCCGCTGAGCCTGGAGTCTGCTGTCAATGTTGTTGCTGTCGTTGCCGATGCCGCAGCAGCAGCAGCAGCAGCAACAGTCAGCAAAAGCGGCCAAGAAACCAAGCAGAATGGTCAGCATTCGCACGAGGAGCAGCAGCAGCAACAACAACAGCACCAGCAGCAGCAACAGCTGAGAGCCATCAATGGTCACGGCAGCAACAGCAATCACAGCAGCAACGATGACGACAATATTGCTGACAAGGACGCCAGTGTCGAGGTTGATAGCAGCAGCAGCAGCAGCAGCAGCAAGTTGACCATCATCAAAACGCCGCTCAACAAAACGCTGCTCAAGAAGTGCAACAACAGCAGCAGCAATGGCAATGGCAACCTGGCGCATGTTGCACTCAACAGCAGCAGCAGCAACAACAACAACAACAGCAGCAGCAGCAGCAGCAACAACTTGCGCAGCAGCAACGCTGCCAGCAACAGCGATGCTTTAAAATTTGGCTGCGATTCCGGTTTGCAAAGCGGAAATAACAATGAACAAGAACAATTTATGAATGATAATCACCATCATCATCATCATTACCATCATCATTATCATCTTCATGGCGAGCGCGATAGCGATAACGATAATGATAACATTAATGATGTTGCTGCTGCTGCTGCTGGCGACGGCGACGCCAGCGATGTTGCAGGCACCGTAGCAGCAACAGCAACAGCAGCAGCAGCAGCGACAACTGCAACAGTCGCAACGACAACAACAACAACATCAACAACGCCCGAACATGTTGCAGATGAACAGCCAACGGAAGAGCCGCAGCAGCAGCAGCAGCAGCCGCATGACTTGCACATAAAAGCACCAACAGCAGCAGCAGCAACATCAGCAATAGCAGCAACAGTCTGCTGCACGGCAGCAACATTGCCGGGCACAAAGGTTGCGGCACAAAATGCCTGCAGTCAAAAGTGTAACAAGTGCAATTCCCACAACAACAACAGCAACAGCAATAATAATAACAACAGCAACAGCAACAATAATAATAACAATAATAATACTAGCAACAACAACAACAACATTCATTACAACAACTATAATAATTATTATAAGAAAAAATCTCGTATGCCGCCCATTTGCCGTTAGTATTTTGTTTACGTTCTGTTTTCACATAACATAACTCCATGAATATTATACATATATCGTAATCCATAGAACTATTAGCTACCAAACCCACACCCAATGCTCCAAAATGCACACACACACACACACACACACCACCCAAACCAAAACACACACACACACCCTGCATTGAAAACCCCCTTTAAAAACAAAAATCCAAAATCCAAAAATAAATGACAAAACTTTCCAGCAAGTGACACACACAAAAAATTCCAAAATTATAACAAAAATAAAACCAAATTGGCAAAACTCGAAAAGCGCATGATTACGATCTGATCCCCAGCTGATCTTATCCTGATCAGCGTTCTAAAATATTAATTCGATACAATTTGTTTGGTTCGTTTCCCCCTCCCCGGACACAGGCTGTGCCGCAATGTGGCAAGTGCGGCTAACACAGCTGACACATCCTAAATGCTTGCCTCGAGTACCAAAACCAATACCAAAACAACAACAGCAACAACAATCATAAGCAAACCCAAGCAAAGCAAACCAAACCAAACCAAATCAAAAGAAACAAAAACAAAAACATAACAAACAATTTCAACACAATCGGCATACAAAATTTTTACGTATTCTTTTACGTTCCAAATTCAAGAAACGAATCGGCAACAACAAAATTATGACATCCATAGGTAAATTTATGTGCAAAACTACCCAAACTAACTAGCCTCTTAAGTAGTAACCCTTACTAACCACACTATCTATGTACACATATACATATATATATATATATATATATATATATATAATTAATATGCCATTCCATTCAACGACAACGACATTTAATAAACATCATTCCGAAAACCAATTAACAACAGCTACAACAAATTGCTCTCTGTTTATATTGCATTTGGCAACAGCAGCTCTGGCTGCACATATTTTCCATAGTATTACACACACTCACTGTCTCTCTCTCTCTCTCTGTCTATGATTAACCATATTTGTCACACTGTACCAAAAAATATAGCACTTGATTTCAATATGAGTTATTTATAACTTGTACATATATCGATAACAATCAAAATCATATTATTTCTATTCGAATAATTGATAATTCGATTACTATGTTTATCGATAAAAGCAATGTATTCTATTCAGAAAGGTTGTGATATCGATAACATATATTTGTCTCAATAGAAATGATAAGAAACTCGTAATCGTCTTAAAAGCTCAGCAATATTTTATTATATTCTATAAAGTTACATTTTGTATACAGTAAAATGCATTTGAAAAGCTTGTGTTATCGATATTTTATGCTTGGAAAAGTTAAAATTTACAGATAGTATATAAGTTTGGGATATTTCAATTAAAACTGAACATAGTTCGCCTATTTGATGGATGAAAAAGCATATTATTTTAGTTATCGATAAGTTTAGCTTCTTGATAATGAAATGTTCTGTTTAAAAAATCAAAATTTCTGAAATTTAAACAAAAAACTCAAATAATGTTCTTGTATTATGTGCTTGAAAAGCTGCTAATGTGAAAATAGATAAGCACGATTTGAAGTATATGATAAACGATAAAAAGTTGATCGATTTTCTTGCTGATCGAAAATATCTATCCAATTTGATCTAAGAAGTTGAACAACTTTCCCAGCTCCTTAAATACAAGTTATCGGCATCGATAAGCGATAAAAAGCTGATAGATTTTCTTTGTGATCTAAACTAGTTTCTCAACTGTAGAATTTGATATACAAACCTGTTAAACTTTGGCTGCTTTTAATATAGAACTTATCGGTATCGATAAACGTAAAAAGTAGATAGTTTTTTTTTCTGATTCAATAACTTATGCTCATCGAATTTGATATGCAAAGCTTTTGCTATGCGTTTTTTCGAGTGTAAATTCCGCTGAGCTGAATGGAAATAGGATCCTAAGTGCTACAAACTGCAAATGCAGCTGACTGTTGTACGAACAATTCTCGAAAGAGAAAAGAACACAAGACAACTTATGAAGTGTGTGTGTGCTGTGTGTGTTGTTTGATGTTGTTTAGCGCTTGATTTGTTATTGTTAGCCGCACAGGTGCGTGTGCAACAACAATAACAAACAACTGTGCTAGTGTGTGTGTGTGTGTGTGTGTGTGTGTGTGTGTGTGGGTGTTTGGCTGGCTGCTGTTGCCACCACGCGCCGTACAAACACACACGCACACACACAGTCACGCATGGGCTTTATTGTTTAGAATAATCTTGCGCTTGATAATGAAAATAGGTCAAATTTTAAAAATACACACACAAACGCGACATTGTCGGCTGTTGGCTGTCGGCTGTCGCTGTTGCTGTTGCTGTCGCTTGGCAAATGATCGTGGCATGCGTAGATACGGCATTAGATAGATACACACACACACACACACACACACACCGATAGAGCGCTGGGCCAACGCACCGCGTTCACTAATTGAGGCAGGCAGCTAGAGCGAGAGAGCGAGAGAGAGAGTGATAGAGTGATAGAGCGAGCGCTAGAATTTCAATGCGATCGAAAGTTCAGTTCCCCCACACTCTGCCGCTCTCTCTCTGTCTCTCTCTCTCTCTGTCTCTCTCTCTGTCTTTGGTTTGAACTTCTAGCTTGCAACAGATTGCAACACGCAGCGCTTATCTGCCTGGAGGGGGCTTTTGCCTACGCTGATAGCATGACCAGTCGCCCCCTCCCCCCCCCCTCCTCTTCCTCTTCACACTCACTCGTCTCATATTTACTTTTGACCCATTTGTTATAACTCTTGTTCAGTTATTTGTTCAAAGACAAGCCAAATGCTTTGCAACGCAGCTAATTAGACAATCCCCCTGCATATAAGCCCCCTCCCTACCCCAACGCCCCTACTCAACTTAACTAGTTTTTTTCGTTTCTTTTTTGTCTCATCTTCTTGGCTGCTCCGTGTGGGGAAGTAAATGCAAATTTTGTTTTGACCATTTGGCAATAACTTCCGCAAAATTCGATACAACAACGCTTGTGTGTTAAAAAAAAAAATATGCAAAAAACAAAACAAAACAAAACAAAAAAAAGCTACTTTAGCTGATGAATGGTTTTATGCATGTGTGATTCACTATGATTGCGAGCATCGAGTCGGGCAGACAAATAGACTCGTAATGCGCCCGAGAAACACATGTTTTTACTACAGGGTATCTGCAGACAGATTGGGAATATGTTTTATAAATGCAGTGAAAAAAATGCTAAACCAATTTTGTTTTCAATTTCAAATCGAAAATACAAATTTTCCCAGGTTAAAATTTACTCCAGTATATTAAACAATACCCATTAGGAATACTTTGTGTATATGTACAGTGAAAAAAATGAAAATAATTTTGTTTTGAATTTTTTCAACGAAAAAAAAGTTTTTATGGTTAAAATTAACTCTAGTATTCAAATCAATGACGACTTGATATATGTTATATACAGTGAAAGTAATACAAACCATGCTGTTTTAAATTTTAACTCAAAATTGTCAACATTTTCAACGAAAGTTAACAATTTTTATAGTTACAAAATTAACTCCTCTTAAATCAATATTTTGTATAAACACAGGGGAAAAAGTATAAGAATATTTCTAAATTTTCATAGAAAGTAAAAATTTCTATGCCCTAAAATAAACTCCAGCACTTTAGTCAATGCCGATTAGGAATATTTTATAAATATACACAGTAAAAAATATAAGCTTTTTTTTAATTTCAATTTTATGCCGACAAACATATGAAGGAAATAATAATGTATATAGTTTAAAATTAGCTTCAGTATTTAAATGAATACCATGTTATATAAAAAATAGCTTAGGAAACTGCAGCTGTTATCTAAAATTCAAATGTATCACAATGATTTTTTTATAATAATAGTTCTTGTATGATCAAATTCTAAATGTCTTCAAAAAGAATAACATATGACATTGGCCGAAGCTTAATTTTTTCGTTTGGTATTAAAATTACTCTGTTTTGACAAAAGTTTTTAATCCAGAAAATATTTAATTTGAACGATTATTTTTTACTGTGTATACAATGATGTTGTAGCAACTTACTCATGTTTCTGATATCTGAAAAGAAGCAAATTGATTTGAGAAACAAATTCTAGAAGCGATTCTTGGTGAAAGTATGTTAACTGACCTTGTTATAAGGTCGATTTCTTTGATAGCTGTATATTTATTAAAGTGTTCTAATCTCAGCCCATATCAACAGTAAATTTTTTATACATAGTAGTCGCTCCACAAATTTTAACTGTTATCAAAAATTCAAATGTTTGACAAAGTTTTATTATTTTATAAAAATTGTTTGATTTTCAAAATTTATTTATATTAAATTATAGATGTGGCATTGACTTTAATATATACACAACTTCATTTTAAGCCATACAAATATTCATATTCGTTATTTTAAAATATTTACAAATATTTAATATGATAATAATCTCTTAATATTATGTATGACTCGCGGATTGGAATCAGTTATTTAATTAAAAGGTTTTGCTAATATAGTGAATAAAAATGTTAGTTAATTTCATTTCATATACAATGCATTGAAATGCGCTGATATGCCTGCTCTGCTGTCGCATGCCATGTGTAGGGTATTCAAAATGTGATTTTTATGAAAATCTGAGATTCTAAATGGCAAATCAAGTTTGGCAAGTTAACACCCATGCGAAACGATTTCAGTCGGAGACAAAGTCATGGCCATGGGAAACGTAGCTCCAACATCTCCCAGACGAAGACAACACAGCCAAATACAAGAATATCTTAACTACTAATGTACCCCCGTAGTGCTGGCAGAGAGTCACATCAATTGTTGGCTCTACTCTCAAGGAAATGCTTCGATTCACATATGCTCAATAGTTTTTTATCAAACATAACAAATGTGCCTGAATCAATAGAGGACTTACAACATCCAAAGCTTCTCGTAACACTTACAGTTGAAACAATTAATTTTTTCAGATTTTTCTATTAAATTTTTATGACATGTTCTCATTTTAATATGTGTTTCCATTCTTAAGTTTGTAAGCCTTTTGTCCTCTCGAATAATTGTAGATTTAAGATTGGTGCACTTCAGCTTTTAAATTTAGGTCACTATGAAAACACTGGTGGCAAACTTCTCCGTACACCAATTTCCTTTTAGGTGGAAAACAGCGAAAAAACATTTTTCGTTTTTAATCCAATGAGTTTCAAACTCACTGAAAAAGTCGTGGAAAATGTTTGGTTGATGTTAAACGGATGAAAGTTTGGTTTGTTTTTTCGTTAAAACACAACTTCAATTCCAATGAACACAAATAATGCATACATGAATTTCAAAAATTGACAGCTAATAAAAAAACTGAAAACTGCCTTAATGGATACCCCTAATGGGCGAACATCCCTTGCACGAAACATTTTTCGTTTTAAATCCAATCACTTTCAAACTCAATGTCAAATGTGTGTACAATGGATTGTCAACATTGATTGTGAATGGATGAAAGTCCATTAAATCACTTTAAAGGTTTTTGAAGGTTTTTGAAGGTTTTTTTTTGGAGCTGCTGCCCAGGTGAAAACTATCCAAAAGGCTTCTGTTCCTAATTAACCACTTCTAAACAAAAACGTCATATGTTTCCAAGTTCTATTTAAATTAAAACCCTTTAACAATTTAATTGTTATTTAAAAAAAAGAGTCTATAATGAGTGTTTGGTATTTGATTCTAGAATGTTTAGCAATTCTCAAAAGAACAAAAACAATAAAATACAAGTGGGAAAGGATTATCCTTTAGACAATTTTCATTCTGCCAACTGCAGCACTTTCATATGCTGTAATAAATCATTTTATCGCGTGACATTTATTTTTTTTGTTCTAAGAATATTAAATTTTTTTCCAGCTGTATGGCAGCTACAAGATATAGTGGTCCAATCCGGCCGGCTTAGATCAATGTGCTGACATTTTGCATAATAAGTATCTGTGCAAGTTTTCATGGCGATAGCTTTGAAAACATGGGATATATGGCCAAAACCGACTTCGAGTTGTATGACAGCTATGAGATATAGTCATCCGATCCGGACGGCTCCGATCAATGTTTTGTATATTTGAATAATAAGTATCTGTTTAAAGTTTCATCGCGATAGCCTTAGAAACATGGGATATATGGCCAAAACAAGCTTCGAGTTGTATGGCAGCTATGAGATATAGTGATCCGATCCGGCTGGTTCCGACCAATGTGCTGTCCCTTTGAATAATAAGTCTCTGTGCATAGTTTTATCGCGATAGCTCAAAAACTGAGGGACTAGTTTGCATACATACAGACAGACAGACAGACAGGCAGACAGACGGACATGGCTAGATCAATTTGTTTTGTCATTCTAAGCATACTGTAGGTAAATTTTGGGGGTCTGCGACGCTTCCTTCTATGCATAACAAACTTCAGCACAAACTTAATATTATTTTCTTCGAAAAGAGTATAACGAGAAGAATATTTAATTGCTTACAATTTTAAAATGTTGCAAATGTTGGCTAGAATTTGAAACCGAAATAGTTTGAAGACATAAAAGGTTATTTCTTCATGTATTATTAAATATAAACTTATACTGATTAATCGCACGCACTTTGTACATATGAAAATTAAAAACAAATATATTGTAAAATAATAGAATGAATTTAATAATTAAATTTATATAAATATATATTCCTTATTGCTCCATAGCTCTTTGTTATGACTCATGTATAATTTGATATTTATTTGCAAACCGATTTGTGTTCCGCTCATTTTAGGAATTATGACACTGAGCCGTGGCCCGTACAGCGAGCTCGATAAAATGAGCCTTTTTCAAGACCTCAAACTCAAGCGGCGCAAAATCGATTCAAGATGCAGCAGTGACGGCGAATCCATAGCGGACACTTCCACCTCATCGCCGGATCTATTGGCGCCGATGTCGCCCAAGTTATGCGACAGCGGGACGGCGCCGTCGCTGCCAACGCTGCCGCCGCTGCCAACGCTGCCAGCGCTGCCGTCGGTAACTGTAACGGTAACGACATCAGCAGCAGCAGCAGCATCCACATCGGCGGCAGCAGCTGCTGCCGTCTCCACATCAACAGCAACATCATCAGCAGCAGCAGCAGGAGCAACAACATCGGCAGCGGCAACGTCCTCCACGTCGTCGTCCTGTCCGAGCAGCACCATTACCATAACCGCAACAGCAACAGCTAAAGCGGCAGCAGCAGCAGCCGCAGCCGCTGCTTCCTCAACAGCAGCAGCAACAGCGACAACAACAACAGCAGCATCAACAACAACAACAACAAGCAAGCATCAACAGACTGAAATACACTCATCGAGCAATGCGATATCAGCAGCAGCTGCCTCCACAGTAATGTCACCGCCGCCACCCGAGCATCAGCAGCACCAGCAGCATCAGCAGCATCAGCAGCATCAGCAGCAACATCAGCAGCAGCCGCTGGCAACTGTTGCCGCCGCCGGCGAGGCATTGTCTCTGGCATTAAACTCGCGCGGAACGCCAACGCCGCCGCATAATAATGGCGGCGCCTCGAGCTCCAGCAATGGCAGCAGTCGCGCTTCGCCCGACTCGCTCGAGGAGAAGCCGTCGACGACAACGGGGCGTGGCAGCAGCACAACGCCCACCAACGGGCTGCTCAGCAGCAGCAGCGGCAGCAGCAATAAAGTGAACAGCAGCAGCGGCAGCGGCAGCAGCAATCTGAGCGTCATACGCTCGGTGAAAGAGGAGCGCATTCTGGCATCGCCCACCAAAATGCTGGCCTACCATCAGCAGCAGCAGCAACAGCAGCAGCGGGAGCGCGAGCATCGCGAGCGAGAGCGCGAGCGGGAAAGGGAGCGGGAGCGAGAGCGAGAACGGGAGCGGGAGCGAGATCGGGAACTAAAAGGCACAGGACATGGACATGTCACAGTGCTGGTGACGCCGTCGCGCATCAAAGCCGAGCCGCCGCCGCCGGCATCGCCCTCATCCACCACACAAAGGGAGCGGGAACGGGAACGGGATCGAGATCGCGATCGAGACCGGGAATTGGGCAGCTCCAGCTCGATCAGCTCCTCGCAGCAGCAGCAACAGCAGCAGCAGCAGCAACAGTCGCACATTAGTCGCAGCAGTCCACCAATGGGCCAGCATCTGGCGCACACCTACGGCCATCCACATGCTGCTGCTGGCGTTGGTGGCTCCATTGTCCAGACGCATCACCTGCATCAGCAACTGACGCAGCCGCTGACGCTGCGCAAGAACAGTCCGCCGCAGGAGCTGCAATTGCCGCAGCTGACCATGCAGTCGATGCAGCAGCTAACGCAGCAGCAGCTCACGCAGCAGCAGTTGCATCTGCATCATCTGCTCGGCCAGCAGCAGCAACAGCAGCAGCAGCAACAGCAGCAACACTCGCCGCATGCTTTGATACGCATCAAAAAGGAGCCGAGCTCCAGTGGCAATGCTCAAACACAGCGCCATTTATCGCCGCATCATCATCAACAGCAGCAGCAGCAGCAGCAACAACAGCAGCAGCAGCAGCAGCAACATCAACAGCAGCAACACCAACAGCAGCATCAGCAGCAGCAACAGCAACACCATCACCAGCAGCAGCAACAGTCGCTGCTGCATTCCGCCTCGCTGCAATCGCTGCGTCATCCCAGTCGCGATGCCGCCATCTTGTTTCGCGTCAAGAGCGAGGTGCAGCAACAGGTGGCCGTCGCCGCCGCTGCCGCTGCCAACTCCAGCCTGCCGCATCTGATGCAGCCCACAGCAGCAGCTGCTGCCGCCGCCGCCGCCGCTGCTGCCGCAGCCGCCCATCGCATGGTCTGCTTCAGCAATGCCAGGATCAATGGCGTCAAGCCGGAGGTCATCGGTGGTCCACTCTGCCCCTCGCCGCATCCGTCGTCCTCGTCCTCGGCCTCGTCGCAGCTGTCGCCGCAGACGCCCTCGCAGACGCCGCCCCGCGGCACGCCCACCGTCATCATGGGCGAGAGCTGTGGTGTCCGCACCATGGTCTGGGGCTACGAGCCGCCGCCGCCGTCGGCCAACCAGCAGCAGCAGCAGCAGCAACAGCAGCAGCAGCAACAACAGCAGCAGCAACACCAGCAACAACAGCAACACCAACAACAGCAGCAACAGCAGCAGCAGCAGCAACACCAGCAACATCAGCAGCAACAGCAGCAGCAGCAGCAACAGCAACAACAGCTGTGCCTGCAAACCGCCTCCTCGTCTCCCTCGACAGGATCGTTAACGCCCACGCATACGCCGGGTCCGCCGGCGGGTGGGCCGCAGAACAACGAGGAGGCCGCCCAGCTGCTGCTGTCGCTGGGACAGACACGCATTCAGGATATGCGTCCGCGTCCACATCAGTTTCGCACGCCGCATGCTCTCAACATGGAGCGCCTGTGGGCTGGCGACTACTCGCAGTTGCCGCCGGGTCAGCTGCAGGCGCTCAATCTCAGCGCCCAGCAGCAGTGGGGTAGCTCCAATTCCAACTCGAGTGGCAGCGGCCGCTCGCTCGAGGCGCCTCACGAGCCCACGGACGAGGATGATCAGCCGCTGGTCTGCATGATCTGCGAGGACAAGGCCACGGGCCTGCACTACGGCATCATCACATGCGAGGGGTAAGTTCGCTCTAAACTACACATAAACATAAAGCATAAGGCAAGCTAGTTTCATTTTCAACCAAGATTGGTTTTTTTTCGTATTTCACACCGGTGGATATGTTTTATTACTTTTCATTCCTTCCGAAATTTAATTTTTCGCAGTTTTCGCCACACTGGTGAAAATCTTGTAACAGACTTTTGGGAAATCCACACTGTATGGTGGAATTCGAGTGGAACTCGATTGTAGGAAACTTTCATTATCTTTTCTTCATCATTCTCATTGCCTTCAAAGTCATATTTAAAAAGATGCTTGTGAAAATGAGCTTCAGTCGTATTTCACCATTTTCACCAAATCCACCACCAAAGGTGAAAGTCCAGTGCAAACGAATTTTGCAAGTTGTACAATAAAAATGAATTATCACAGGCACAAAACTAGTAGCTAAAATTTGAAAAAATGCACTTGTCGTAGTAAATATAAACAAAACATATACCATATCTAAACATGCTCCTCTTTCTCTGCTCCTCCTCTATTGCAGCTGCAAGGGCTTCTTCAAGCGGACAGTGCAGAACCGACGCGTCTACACCTGTGTAGCGGATGGCACCTGCGAGATAACCAAAGCACAGCGCAACCGTTGTCAGTATTGTCGATTTAAGAAATGCATTGAGCAGGGCATGGTGCTGCAAGGTCAGTATGAAACCATTCTAATCAACTACATATACAATCGCATTAATCAATATCAGTCAACATTCATCATGTCATCATGTCCCTTTAAAAAATTACAAATATACCGAGGAAACTGGATTTAGAAGAAAAAATCGAAAATAATCGAAATATAAAACAACAAATACAAATTATCTTTGATGCTAAACAAATTCATTCGAAAATACCAAGAAAAACAACCAATTTTCTAGAAGTGGATTTTAACTACTGAAAATACTAGACAAATTACTAAATATACCAAGAAAATCATTTTTAACGCGGCAAAAGGCTTTCTGCGCAAATATAATTAAAATACCAAATATACGCCAAAAATCATTGTTAAGTTTCCTGCTTTACAAAAATATCAAGAAAATTACCAAATAAAGAAGATAAATGTTTTCAATATTGAATGAATATTTTAAGTACTACGTCTATATATACCAGGAGAATCATCTCGATCTTTTAAACAGTTCCTTCTTTTACAAAACTACTAAGAAAAATACAAAAAAAAACTCCCTTCCTCATTAAAAATATCTTTCATTATAACAAAATAAAAACCCTGCGGATATACAGAAAATGCATTGGAGCCTTCCAGTAGTTTCGTATAAATGGAGATAGTCAAAATACATTCGGTTACATTAATTTTGCCACTCAGTGTGAACATATCTAATCTAGTATTTTGTATTATTGTGATCCCTGTCAGCCGTGCGGGAGGATCGCATGCCCGGTGGACGCAACAGTGGCGCCGTCTACAATCTCTACAAGGTCAAGTACAAGAAGCACAAGAAGACCAACCAGAAACAGCAGCAACAGCAGCAGCAGCAGCAACAGCAGCAGCAACAGCAGCAGCAGCAACAACAGCAGCAGCAGCAGCAACAGTTGCTGTCGCCCATCCATCATCATCATGGTGGGGGCGTGGGGCATGGTCATCCTGCACAGCTATCGCCGCACCATCTGCTCTCGCCACAACAGCAACAGTTGGCGGCAGCCGTTGCCGCCGCCGCACAGCACCAACATCAGCAGTCCAAGTTGCTGGCGGGGGCGGGCGATCTGAAGCCGATGTTCCTGGGGCCAGTGCTAAAAGCGGAGCATTTGCAGGCGCCGCCAATGCACAGTCCGGCACAGCAGCAACATCAGCAACAGCAGCAGCAGCAGCAACATCAACAGCAGCAGCAGCAGCAACAATCGTCGCCGCATTTATCGCTATCCTCCCCGCATCATGCGCCGCCGCCGTCAAATGCTAGCCAGCAACAGCAGCAGCAGCAGCAACAACACCACAACCATCACCAGCAACAGCAGCAGCAACAACAGCAGCAGCAGCAGCAGCAGCAACAAGCATCGCTGCCAGCGCATCTGATGAACGGCACAATACTGAAGACGGCGCTGACCAATCCCAGCGAGATTGTCCATCTGCGCCATCGTCTCGACTCGGCGGTCAGTTCGTCAAAGGACAGACAGATCTCGTACGAGCATGCGCTATCGATGATCCAAACGCTGATCGATTGCGATGCCATGGAAGATATTGCCACGCTGCCGCACTTCAGTGAGTTCCTCGAGGACAAGTCGGAGATCAGCGAGAAGCTGTGCAACATCGGCGACTCCATCGTGCACAAGCTGGTCTCGTGGACTAAGAAGCTGCCCTTCTATCTGGAAATACCCGTGGAGATACACACCAAGCTGCTGACGGACAAGTGGCACGAGATACTCATACTCACAACGGCCGCCTATCAGGCGCTGCACGGCAAGCGCTCGGCGAGCGCAACATCGGCAGCTGCATCGGCAACAGCAGCTGGAGCAGCGACCACAACGAGTCCCAATAATCACAGTAGCAATCGTCACGGCTCGCCGGCGCCAACATCGACGCCGACAGCGAGCCAGTTGCCGATGCCGCTGCACAAGGACGATCCGGAGTTTGTCAGCGAGGTGAACTCGCACCTGAGCACACTGCAGACCTGCCTAACCACACTGATGGGCCAGCCGATTGCGATGGAGCAGCTCAAGCTGGACGTGGGTCACATGGTGGACAAGATGACGCAAATAACGATCATGTTTCGGCGCATCAAGCTCAAAATGGAGGAGTATGTGTGTCTCAAGGTCTACATATTGCTAAACAAAGGTAAAGTCTGACTAGCATTTGCAACACAGCTGCCCCGCCCTGATCTCAATGCCTATATTCATGTTGTCCTTTCTTGTCACCCATAGCAGAAGTGGAACTGGAGAGCATACAGGAGCGTTACATTCAAGTACTGCGCTCCTATTTGCAGAGCTCGTCACCGCAAAATCCGCAGGCGCGGCTCAGTGAGCTGCTCTCCCACATACCCGAGGTAAGTGCATCTATCCTGCTGGTAAACCACATGGTAAACTATTTCTCTATCAATTATTATCAAATTGAGAAAAACATATGCATTTAAAGGGACAGTCGAATTAACAAATTGGTTGAGTGCATTTCTCTTCTGAAAAGTATATCAAAACTACTAGCTCAAACAGTATTTATCTTGATTGTAAACCTCACTGTAAACAGTTTTAGCTAAAACTTTAATCTTGTTGCATTTAGTGCAGCCAAATTCGTTGTTCCTTCAATGATTATCCTCTTGTTGATTCACATTGTACAAAATATAATATTTTAGATATATATTAATCAAATTTAATTTCGAAATAAACCCGAAACTTTAATCTGCACAAATAGTTGTTGCTTAAGCTACAAATCGTTGATGGGAACTTCTCACTCATTAGATATTATTACCAGTGTTGGAATTTAATGAATTATTTTGCTTTCAGATCCAAGCGGCGGCCAGTTTGTTGTTGGAAAGCAAAATGTTCTATGTGCCCTTCGTGCTCAACTCGGCGAGCATAAGGTAGCAAATGCTTGAGCACGGCCTGCTGCCCGCAAGCAATCATCAGCCGGCGCAGCCAAAGCGCCAGCAACAGCAACAGTCACAGCAGCAGCAGCAGCAGCAACAGCAACATGAGCTAACGACAACAACAATAGCACGTCGCAGATCCCGGCCACAACAACAACAGTTGCAACAGTCGCAGTCGCAGGTTGCTCTGCTGCTGGATCTGCCCAAAATCAAAATCGAAATTGGTGCCGCTGAGCTGCAGCAGCAGCAACAGCAGCCGCTATTGTTGCCGTTGCCGTTGCCATTGCCGTTGCCGCCAGCAGCAGCAACAGCCACGCCCAACGCCTCCTCCTCGTCCATTCTTAAGAGCTCGCTGTTGAGTGGTGCAGCGGCGACGCTGGCTACGCTAACAGCAGCTGCCGATGAAATAGCGCGTAGCTCAGCAACCGGAGCAATCGATCAGGCATCGATTAGCAATAACAGCAGCAACAGCTGCAACAGCATCAGCAGCAGCAAAAGTGGCAAGGCGGCAACACACAGCAGCAGCAACAGCAACAGCTTAGAAGAGAGCAAAAGACTTGAACATCAACAACATCAGCAACAACATCAGCAACAACATCAGCAACAACATCAGCAACAACAACAACAAAAGCAACAATATACATCAATTCTACAAACGGCCTTAATGTCACAACGTCCAATGGTAGCTGCCAATACGCCAACAGTAGCAGCAGCAGCAGCAGCAGGAGCAGCAACATCAACAACAGCAACATCATCATCATCAACAACAGGAGCAACAGCAACAGCGATTGCTGGCGCAACAACGAGAACAACAATGACAATGACAACAGCGACAACAACACCGCCGCCCGCGCATGTGCTCAAAACGGCGGTGACATTGGCCAGCCTAAGTGAAATAGCCACAGCACGACAGCAACAGGAACAACTGCTCGCGCTGCAACAACAACAGCAACAGCAGCAGCAACAACAGCAACTAAAACTGCCACGTAGGATTATTAATTTGAGTAGCAACACTGCCACAGGCCCAGGAGCAATAACAATCACTGCAAAACCGTTGTTGCGACAACGCAACAACAATAGCAACAATAACAACAACAGCAACAACAACAGCAACAACAACAACTGCCACAACAGCAACAACAGTTCAAGTCAAGCGGCGAATGGTAAGCAGCCACATAGTATGTGAACAAAATGCACGTAGCTAATTTCAAATTGCCCAATTGCCAGCAGCAACAGCAGCAGCAGCAGCAACAACCGCAACCGTAGCAACATCAACTTCACTGCCCAACGGCAACTGTTGCCACTTGCAGGCAACTGTTGCCAGCACTGCCACAATACACACACAAACTGATGAGCTGTTGCTGTCGACAGCCACGCCCACAGTTACGCCCACGTCATTAACAATGCGCCCAGCAACAATGCAACAAAGGACTGCCGTGTCGACGACGACGACACAAACACAAACACAACAGCACCAACAACAAACGACAACAACAACAACACCAACACCACATGCAACATCATCCACAGCACCACACAACAACAACAACAACAACAATAATAATACAACTAATATTATGAATAATAATATAATAAATAATTATAATGCCGCCGCTGCCACGCCCATGCGCCCGCCTATGCGCACGCCCGTGACCTCAGCTTCTGTTACTGTAGTTGTGTTCAAAACAATGTTACCTGATGACTGAATTATTTTAGAATCGTACACTTAAAGCATGTTTTATTATCGATTACCAATTACCGATTACCAATTATCAATTAATCGATTATCGATTATCATTATTATTATTATTATTATTATTACTACATACATAATGTAGAGCATATTGTATTTTCGTGTATTTTAGTTTTTCGCCCTAATTGTTGGACTTGATAAGCCAAAATCTAACCTAACCTAACCTAACCTAAAAAACAAACAAACAACAAAACTAAGAAGTAGCACAACCCTTTACTAGAAATTTCATAACACTACACTGAACCAATCGAACAACCAATCCAAATGCCCTAACCTAAACCTAAACCTAAACGTAAACATAAGAACACAAGACTGCAGACACAAAATGGAACGATCGAAAATGGAACGGAACGGAATGGAATGGAACGAAATATAATGGATCCCAACACAAGACTGCAGGACTCAAAACGGAACGGTATGAAATGGAATGGAATGGAATGAAACGGTATAGTTTCGCTTTCGAATGGGTGTGTTTTTTAGGGCTGAATATCGCAGCCGAATAAAGCACACCCTGTATGCGAATCCCGTAAGCCCAAACTCATTGAACCTAACTGACCAGATCCAAAATACGGACCGCACAGTACACAAGACTGCAGACACGAAACGAAACGGAATGGAACGATTTGGTTTGGTTTTTTTTTTGGTTCGGTTTTCAGAACTGGATTCTGTGGTTTTTACGGATGTGTGTGTTGACTTTTTAAACTAAATAAATTATGCTTTTACTATATATATTATTTTATAGCACACATACATACATACATATATGATAAATAACAAATTCTTTTTTTGTGCAAAATTTTAAAGAAACGCAAAAAAAACTTAAATTAAGTGTTAACATGTATCCATATGGAAATGAGTTAAGATCAGTTAAGATTGATATATAATGAGTTCTAGTTGAGACAGCCAGAACAACCCATACACACACACACACACACACACAAACACACACACACACACACACACACACACACACACACACACACACACACACACCCACACACTCATATATACAGCTATAAGAATGCATTGTTTTTTTTTTTTAATATATACAAGAAATATATAAAAATATATAATATATACACACACAGATCTGAATAGATATACATATAACGCAAGGCAAAGAAAATCAACCACATAAAGTATATATATATATCGATATATATACACACGCATACATCTATTATATATATATATATATATATATATATATAAACATATATATTTAGAAACTGTAGTCGTATTTAGCTAGTTTTTACTGTCGTTCTATTTTAAGTACCTTTTTGTAGAGAAATTCACACACATATATACACACACACACACACACACACATACACACACAGGCTGCAGGCTGCGCTGCGTGTGACGGGCTGGTAGGGGGGCGAAGGGGGAGGAGGAGAGGCGTGTTGCTGCACTTATCGATAAACGATAACACAGCAAAAACTTCTACTTTAAATTATTACAATGGCATATTATGTAATGTTAGTTTAATGAACTATGTACACACACATCCATCAACACACACACACACACACCCATACACATACATGTTATATGCATAAGTATATGTCGCGCTACATGTATATATATATATATATATATGTATACAAGTGTACGACTATATCTGTATAGCGAAGCGTCTCTGATTAAAGCCTAAAATGAAAACAAGCGCACCCCCACAAACACACACACACAAACACACACATTACACACACACACCCATACATCTAAGCATAAGCTAATATAATATATAATATAATATATAAACTGAAAGCAAAATGTATGCATACAAAGTTATACAACTGTTTTTTTGTATGTTTGTATGTATGTATTGTACACTTAAAACAAAACTAATTCTAATTATTCATTTATTATTTTTTTTTATTAATTATTATTATTATTATTATTATTATGTATGTATATACCTATATCTACATATGCATACTAAACATAATTATCGCATAGTACATACAAATTACTATATATATATATATATATATATATACATATATATATATGTATATCATGATTTTTTTTTTATATATATATATGGCTCGCGATCGCGTCGTCGTCGTAACCCAAAAATGAAAAGAAAAAAAAAAACAAAACAAAACAAAAAAAAAACTGCCTAAAAATGGCTGCTATCGATGCCGTTTGTTATCGATATCGATGTCGCACTACCGTTTATTGTAAATGTATTAATTTTGTTGATTTTTTTGCTGTCTGTATACATTTTTTTTAACAACATTTTTAATAAATGTAATTCTTAAATACTTTTCATTTTTATTTCTTTTGCTTTCGAACCACAGCCTCCAGTCCCAAAAGACTCCCATTCCTCTTCCTGGCTATTGCTTTTGAGCATAAGTAGGCGAAAATGTCCTTCAGAAATTAGGCCCACCTATTTGCGCAGCTATACAAATCGTTGCATACTTTTAGGCGTTGCCGTTTCGATGTGATTTTTCACCAGTTTCCAAATTGAGCCAGGACAAAATTCACCATCGCTACAAATCGAGCGATACACAGGATACTCTCGTAATATATTATCGCGAATCCTGCTGCTGTGTTTGGATTCCCAGACCCTTTTATACTTCATGATCGGAGAGCTCCATGAGAACTTTCAATCTTCCATATTCGTCGCTCGCCTTTTAGAGATATTTCAAAGTGCTTCACAAATGAGAGAATATCGCTTATTCTTACAATCCTTTATCCATAAGATTGCACATGTGGTTATTCTTTGACGATTTGAAGTAATTGAAGTCAAAATTCTCCAGAGATATAATTTAGAAAAAAAAATAAACTCCACTAAACTTCTTAAGTACACATTTTATTAGCCATTAACATGTATGTATATTATTTACAAAAGCTTTGTTATCATCACTTTCCAGTTTTGCGTGGAACGTGTCAGCCTGAAAGAATAAAAACAGTTAGAGAGAGAGAGAGAGAGAGAGAGAGAGAGAGATAGAGAGAAAATAGTGAAACGAATCTTAAGTCAAATGTAGTAAAATAGATAGGAAAGATAGAAAACTAAAGACCTTGCTTTTACCCAGACCCCCAGGCTCAAAACGTGAGTTTCCGTTTCCTAGCGCCACCTTAAAAAACAAAAAAAACTCAAGCATTCGCGCTCTCGCTCGCACACACACACACACACACACACACACGACACACACACACATACGAAAATGCGAAAGAGAAAAAGAAAAACGTTTAAAGCAAGAGTCTGAATTCAAATTGCCTTCAAGAGTTGTTTTCGAAAAAGATTTCCAGTAGTGAATGACTTTTTTTTTGTTGTTTTTTTTTACAGCAAAAAATATAAAAACAAAATTAACATACATATAAAGTACGCAACAGCAACATACATAAGGAGTACATAATGTATTAAGTGCATAAAACCAGAGTAAAGGAAAAAAACAAATAATAATATAACAGTATAGCAAAACTTTTGTAAAGCATCAACTGGAGATATGCAACCAAGAAACCAAATATATAACATAAATTGGACTAGGAAGTAAACACAATGGAGTAAATGAAGAGGCGATGATGATGATGATGATGATGATGATACCATATTTTTGCACTGCGTGTTATCAAATAAGTGTTAGTCATTAAATTGTAACTGTAATGCATTGCATATGAGCTAGAAATGCCCTGAAAAGCCCCCTCTCTGATAAATAGCTTAGTGAGCCCCAGTGAAAACCAGATATTACCACACACAAACACACACACATATATATATAAACATATATGCCGTAGGCCAGATATGAGAAAAGTTGCACTGACAATGCCAGCCACAAAAGCAGCACCAGCAGCAAATAGCCCCAAAATGTCCCCATTAAGCCCGGCCATCTTAGACAACCGAGTGTATTTCGACGGTTCGCTCTTATGTCTTTGTAAATAACGAGTAACAAGTAGCGAGTAAAGTGTAACGTGTAACGAGTACCGAGTATGGAGCATATGCATTAGATATATATTGATAAGCTGCTTCCATAGCCACCAGCCCCTCGAAACGATGAAGAAGAGCAGCACTTTTGCATTTCCCCCCTGGCATCTATCGATTAGTTAGCTAATTTTTTAATAACACATTTACAAGAGATAATAAAGCCATTCCATAACACACACACACACTCACACACTCACACATACAACACACCCAAGCAAAAAGAAAAGAAAAAAAAACAAACACGTAGATAATCCTAAGTAGTACTCACTCAGACCACAGGCAGCACTCGCTATAGAATATTCGATACTGGAACTGTTCCAGATTACAACCAAAACAAATGCTCAAAACAAAAAATGCCGATTGCGTGACGTGACGTGACGTGACGAGAATGAGAAATCGAGAGTGTGTGCTATGTGTTTGCCAGCTGGAGGGGAGTAACAACTTTTTATGGTGCTTAACTCGATCTTGAGAAAAACAACAACAACAACAACAACAAAAAACAAAACGAACCCCCTTAAAACATAATCGATAAACGATAAAACCTAAAAACTCAAAACAAATGGGACTGATGCAATAAAAAGCTAATGAAACACATATATACATATATGTATAGTCGATATTATCTGGCATTTCTTCATCTTGATTTCAATACATAAATAAAAAGAGAAAGCAAGTAAACAAAAACAAAACAAAAAATGTAGATCCTTCCATACATTAAAAAACAAAGCGAAACGTCGTCCTGTGTGACTGAAAAGCGTTCTTCAGCTAAGAAAAACAACAAAAAATGCCATTGTTACTCACAAAAAAAAAACCAAAAAACAACAACAACAACAATAACAATTTTGTGTATACCCAAGGAAGAAAAATGAGCAAAAATAAGTAAACGTCAAAAAAAAAAACAAAAAGAAAAAAACCAAAACACGTATAATAGAGATTATATAAATAATGTTTTTTTTCTCCGGTGGAATTCCAAAAAGGATTCTACTCGCTGTACGAGTGTTTGTCCAAGAATGAGGACTACGGCTCATACGTTTTATATAAGTATATACAACACACAAGCACACACACACACACACACACACACACACACACACACACACACATAAATGTATGTATGGTTTTTGTTTATTCTTTGGGATTTGATATAAATGTTACTTGATGGATTAGTGAGCGTTTGATAGTGCAAAAGCAAACAAAACCAAAATATATATAATTTAACATTGATGTAATGAGATAAACAAAACAAACCAAAAACAAAAACAAAACGATGCTAGCAAAATATAAAACAAAAAGATGGAATCAACAATGATGAAACGAACTAAGCCCATAATTGAGAATTTTAAAGCACGATTCGCGATCAGAAATACAGACAAACAAACAAATAAACACACACATACACACATAAATCTAATAAAATTACACATTGTATTAATAATAATATTAATATTAATAATAATAATATAAATTAATGAAAATGAAATGTATTTACGAATAAAGTTAATATTATCACATGAAATGTGTACAAGATTTGTGCGCATTCAGTTTCCAAGACAGCAAGGACCTTAAAACAAGCTGCCAGCTGTCCTTTTAGTCCTCTCAAACAGCTACTTTGCCTCCCGCCTCATTGACAAAGTCTCTGCAAAGAGATTGAGAACATAAACATTTGTTTTTTGTTTTTAGCAGGAGACTTACTAGTGTTGTTTTTTTTCCTAGGGGAGCTCCAAGGGATGTTTTCTTCTTAGTCTTCTGGTTGAGTTGCTGTTGTGTAACAGCCCAATGGCAAGGTTGTTTTCGTGTTGATGTAGCCTCTTTATGTAGCTGGCTCTGTATCTAGTGATCTCCTCGCTGACCCAGGGGATTTGGAGAGTGTTGTGTATGATTTGGTTTTCATGGTATATGTGAGCATTGGACGCGATGCGCAGTGCCTTGTTTTTTTTAAATGTTTGTATGATTTTGCGGTTGCTTAGGCTGGCAGTTCACCAAAGTTGGATGCCGTATGTCCAAATTGACTTTATTATCATTGACTTATAGACGAGTAGTTTTGAACTGATGCTTAACCTGGACTTACGGCCCATTAGCCAGTAGTGCGCTTTCAGCTTTCCCGCTGCCTGCTTCCTCGTCCTTCATAAACATGAATGAAATATTTGTCTTTAAGACTTCTTAACTTGTATTTGCCAAGCAATTTAGACAAGCCGTTGCTTATCCCACATCTGCTGTCTGGTTAGCTCCTTGGAGTCCTGGAACTTCAAGAAGCCATCCACGCCGTGTCCCGTCCGATAGATAAGCATATTCCGAGAGCAGCGATAATCGACCTCCCTCCACATTGATGCCCAGGACGCAGATTCCTCGCCTTGCATTCCATCGGCGATCCTCAGGATTATCTGGGAGGCAAATGCATGTTTGATAGTTGAACCAAAAGCGGAACGCATCCTGTAGCCTCGCCTAGTTGTTGTTGCATTTGGAGCACTGGGCGTCTTCCACAAAAGTATCGTCCAGCACTGAAGTCTCTTGAAAAAGAGCAGCAACAATAATTATCTCGCCTTCTCGCTCATACATATGCCATGGGGCGCAGCTGTTAAGGCAGGCCAGTATCCTTGTCTGTGCCGCTTGTAGCCACTCGTCCATGTCAACTTGGTTGACCAATCCGCCATTGCCAAACTGATTTTCCAGAAACATCGAGTTTTCGTTTATTATTATTGCGTGGTCGATTTCTACCTGCATCATTATTATGCCGCAAATTCCGATTGAATATTGTTAGCGGACACTCCATGACCTTGAGTTTGTTTATTACATTCGCATTCGCGAAACGCCAATAGTTTAAATTTCCTGTGTCAATAGTTTAAATTTCCAATGTCTAAAAACGATATTTATTTTCTTGCATTTGCCGGCGTTGAGCCAGTGTTGCCAATATTTATTGAGTTGCGCCAACAGCTGACAGCTGTTTGCCCTTCAACGATCTGGCAACGCCTAATCTGTGCTGCTCAGTCAGCTCGTAAAATGGCCAACAGCTGCATAGCTTTTTTTTTTTGAGTATAAAACGGCATTTAATGCATCGTTAGCAAAACTGTTAAAGTTAACAAAAAACCTTATAAGTTTTGTTGATAGCTTTAACACTTAATCGAGTGTATACTTCTTCGTTTACATCTATGTATTAAAACTGAACAAAATGAGCCAAGAGTCAGTTGGTCAAGCAGCAAACTTATAGATAAAAGTCCAGATTTAAAATAAGCGACAGAGGCAATATTGAAAATACAGTCAAAACAACCAATATTAAGTAATACACAAGTTTTTAACATTATCAACGCTGGCAAATTCATGACACGTACAATTTAATATACATAGTTAGCATCGCATTCATTATATGCCTCTCAGCAGGCGCTTAAAATTCCCTAGCCCATAATAGCACTGCCAAAATAATAATAATGACACTGGAAGATTGGACAAGCAACATTCGCTTGGAGCGGCTCGAGGATGGGAATTTGATTGGTTCGCATCTGAAGTACATCAGGAGCTGCATGACGGATATGCTCAGTCAGATCTGGAGTGACGATTATATCGATACACAGCGGGAGGGGCATCAGCGCGCCAATTCGCCAGCCGGCGAGCAGATGCTGGAATATGACTACGAGCTGGCCAACTCCCATGTGAATATTGTCGATTGGCAAGATAACATCGAGTAGCAATAACTAAATTTTGGCATGTTAATAATAGGCTGCATCAAGTTCGTGGACAATAAAGAACGCTGACATTTGAAATAGTGGTATTTTCAAATCTGAACGGCTACCTACTTTTTAAATGTATATCGATATATTTGTAGTATTTTCCGTGTGGTATTTTCAGCTGATCATAATGCCGATAGCTAAGTGTTGCTTGTGCAACATATCGATATGTGGCGTGCGCAACTCTGGCCTAACGCGACTCAAGACCAGCAGAAAAAAATAACGCTGAATTTGGAGACAAATCAAACGGCGGTGAACAAGCGCGGACCGCAAACGTAACGCACAGGGCCAGCAACAACAATTGACATAAACAACCGAAGCAATTGTTTGTTTGCCGTAAAAAAACGCCGAGTGCAACGTTTCATGTCATAAAACGCGCTGTCAACGCCATTTGCAACAAGAACAACCCTCGCGTCGCGCAACCGAAAAAACAACATTTGTTTGTATTCCGTTTGGCGGTGGAGAGAAACGGCAGCAGCAGCATCAGCGGCGATGCAGCGACTACAACAACAACAAAATCAAAATTAACCGTTTTCGTTGCGCGTAGAAATAGAAACTCAAGCGGAGAATAAACCAAAATACAATATATAAGTAAGTGAGCTTAATGCAGACGTCGGACGGAGCCTTGCGCAATTGTGTAAAACGGTGTAAAGTTCATTTAAAAACGCGTTGCACTATTTTCTAGCTATAGCTGTACATTGTGTACGTGTGTGCATGCGTACGTGTGTGTGTTGCATCTCCCTCTTGTACGTTTGCTTGCAAGCGTCCGTCTGTTTGTGTGTGTGTGTGTGTCGTGTATGCAGCTGGCTGTGCTTAGCGCTCCCTCTCAGTCTAGCGCTAGCGGTGCGTGCGTCCGTGTGTGTGTGTGTGTGTGTGTGTGTGTGTGTGTTTGTGAGTGCACAATAGGAAAAACAACAACTAAACGGCAATTACTGCAAATTGTTAAATTAAATATTTAGTCAGTCAGCAGCTGTGCTTATTGCTGCCTCTTCTTGGCCATCTCGTGTTGCCAAATGTCCTTGACATGATTACCGATACTTTTGCTTGACAGCTGTGGCGGTGTGTGGTGGTGGGCAGAGTTGGCGGCTGTCTATCGATTGCTCCTGTTCGGCGCTCTCCCTCTCGCTCGCACTCGCATTCGCACTTGCCGCCTGCAAAAATAGGGTGGCCAAAATTGGTTTTTCATTATTGTTTTTTTTTTCTTTCGTTTTCGCTTTCAGCGCACATGTGAATGATGTTGTTGTTTTTGTTGCTGTGTTTTAAATTTGTATGTGCTCTGTTTTTTGTTTTGTGTTCGCTGTGTCTTATCATATTCCCACACATGGCCACATTCCCACTGCTGATAAGCCCAACCAGTCACAGACGGAAGAGGTGAGCTGTGCGGTTAACTGTAACTTGTCGCCTATCGCCCCGCCGCCCCCCGTTTTGGGTATTTATAGCCGTCAGAGTTCAAGTGCAACGTCTATCGCTGTGGGAGCCGGAGCTGGAGCCGAGCCCGAAGCCGGAGCCACACGCCTCGTGCAGCTGCTGGCTGGCCCAGTTGGTGGTGACTCCGATTCGTTCCGTTTGCGGTCTGTGTGTGCCTATGTGTGTGTGTGTGTGTGTGTGTGTGAGCATTATCTCAGCGTCTATAAATGCTCGAGCGGCGACTTTTCCTGACCTTCGCTTCGAAATACTCTAAAAAAAGAAAAGAAAGCAATGAAATAAGGCAGCAAACAGAACAAGTTCCACAAAACTTGCCCCGTACAGTGAATCAACTGAAAAACTAAATGTTTGCTTTTAAAAGAATGTAATTTTATTATGCTCCAGCTATTTGCAAATATAATTTGATTGCAAAGCTTTTAAATTACTGTTTCTTTATGCGCTAAGTTTTGTTATCGAAAATTGGGCGTTATCTACTTGGGAAAATTATATATCTTCTGTATATCAAAAATACATTTCACGTTATAAAAAGTTGATTATTCTTTCTTTTTATTTACAAATTTTCATTAACGGTTTATTTCTGCTTTTGCAAATAAATTTGACCAATTTCCCAACAATTTTCATGCTCAGTCTAACATATGCAAATAGATGTGTATATTGTAATAAATTTAAAGCCCATCAAATCACAAACAAGAAAAGTTCCAAACAACTGTTTTCCACACATTTTCCGCAATTGTCAGTGGCACATTTCACATTTTTTATGAGTTGGAAAGATAGTCACGAAATGTTTGCAAATTATTAGAGCATACGGAAATGAGATCGTTCAGAAATTATAGCTTTTTATAGCTAAAAGTTATAATATCGAAATCGTTTTTAATTTGATTTCTGTTGTTATGCATTTTAGTAAAAGGAAACAATATAAAATATTGCTGTTTCAATAATATAAATGTTAATAGCGCAGTTAACTGTAAA
This sequence comes from Drosophila flavopinicola, assembly GCA_035042425.1. Lineage (NCBI taxonomy): Eukaryota > Metazoa > Arthropoda > Insecta > Diptera > Drosophilidae > Drosophila > Drosophila flavopinicola. The sequence continues at coordinate 622,176 of JAWNLL010000405.1, forward strand.
AAGTGGATTATTACTATTATTTATTGATCTACAAGCCTCAGCTTATTAGATAATTTGAATGTTTGATAAAAAAACCCTTTTTTGAATTTAGAATCACCCCCGAAACCTAAAGGTTCACTGTTTATAATTGCCACCCTTAAACTTAACTCGAAAATACCACTGAGTATTAGGTAGTTAGGGTCTGGAGTCTAAACTTACAAAATGTGTAAATAATTTAGCATATTAATATTGGCCAGATGTTCGATTTCAAGAGCTGCCATTGTAGCGAGTGTTTACTCTACCAAATTGTTAGTATTTCAGCAAAAAGGCGTGTTAAGTTTGGAATATTTCGCATGAATACAATCTACTTAGGTATTATTTGAGTGTGTGTGTGTGTGTGTGTGTGTGTGTATATATACACACACACACCCATCTACCCTCCACTTGCCTGACAAATCGATATGTTTTATGTTTGGAAAGGCAAACAATGCGGGTTACTCTATGGTCTATCAATTTGCTTACGTTTGCTTTACGTTTATAAGTATTATAAGTATACAAATCAATTTTTTTTTTAAATAGAAAAGAAGTCTGGAAAAAAACATACAAAATTTAAGTTTGTAATTATAATTTGGTTTTTCGCACTCATGCGATTTTCAGGAATTCCAGATTTTCCAATCTATAACTATATTTTGCACACTAAAAGATAATTGTTTCTAAGTTTTGGGTGGTGGGGGTTAGTTGAATCGTTTGCATATTTGCTGGCAAAGATTGCAAAGGCTTTGGTGATGCAACCTGTGCTTCCAGTTAAGCAACCTCCCGCCCACCTTTGCCCCCTTCTCTCCCTCTCTCACCTACACACACACACACGCACACACACACACTTGCTGCTTATCGAGTCATAGCTGGGCGCGACATGTTCAAACAGGCCAAAGCAGAGGCAGTCCCTGCACTCAGAAAAATATATGACGTAGAATACGAAAAATTGTCAATTGAAAATCGAACCAAGTAAATAATCTCTTATATACAAAAAATAAAATAAAATTCCTTACTTTCCCTATTTTAGACATATTTCTGAATTTAAAAAATAATATTTCCATAAATTCCAAACTAGCTTTGCGTTTTACTTTTTATTAAAAATACATAAAGTATAATTTGGAATTTAAAAAAAAACATTTTATGATATTTAAGAGATATTTCTGACATCTGAAGTCCAAATAGGAATTGCATCTTACTATGGAGGTAGATTTTCATATCAACTAATAATAGAAATTCTTAACTTTCTAGCCCCCTATTTAATACCTATTTCTCAATTAAAAAAAAATATTTCCATACATTCCAAACTAGTTTTGCGTTTTACTTTTTATTTAAAAATACATAAAGTATGATTTGGAATTTAAAAAAAAAATACATTTTATGTTATTTAAGAGATGTTTTCTGACCAAATAGGAATTGCATTTTGACTTTTTCGCATCATTTTCTTAAAACTTTAAAGAGCGTGTTTTTATTTGAAGAAAATATTACAAATGCAATTATCATAGGTTCTGCATAATATGCTATGATATTTGATAGGTATTTCCGAATATTTTCAATTTAGATTTGTATCTTGACTTTTGCGAATAATTTTCTTAAAACTATGCTAACTAAGAGTGTTTGTTTCTACTTTTAAGATACATATATCTTATATGTACTTATGTATCTTTTTTTGCAAGTGTGTCATTATCAGGGCGATTTGCCAAATTCTAGGACATGTTTTTGCCAAGTGTGGGCTGTGGGCTGTGGGATTGACATTTATGGCTTGAGTCATTTCGCATTTGTTGTATGCCCGCATTGTTGATGTTTGTGCTGGGCGATAAGCGCCCTCGCCTTATCAGCGACTGTGCTCGAAACGCGACTTGCGACTGACTCCCAGCCTAACGATATATTGATATACAGCTGTGTGTGTGTGTGTGTGTGTGTGTGTAACTACCTGCCCTGCTACCTGCCACAGCAAAAAATGTCATCGAGTCTGTATTCGAGTCAGTCAGTCAGTCAGTTGTTGTTTGTCTACGCTGCCAGTTCAATAATTAACGTCTCTCTCTCTCTCTTTCACTAAATGAATATATTTTCTATAAAAATCAAATACAAAATTTTCCACAAAAGTTGAAAGCACTCTCCTGATCTATGGTTATGTGTGTGTGTCTATCTGTTTAACTTTTGGCTGTGTGCAACGCGGAAGTGTTTCAAGCTGCTTGCATTTCACGCTGCTCTGGGTACGTATACGCCTCGTCCTCCCAGCTTGTGCTTGTGGCTGTGGTTGTTGTGTTGTGTTTTTATAGCCCCAGTCATCAACGAGCAACAGTTAACGCCCATTAACTAATTGCCACAAGGCACGCCAAGTGGCCACTTGGCCCGAATGCAACTCGTGCCAAAAGAAAGAAAAAAGAAGAGCGCTTTTGGCTTTAAGCCTGCTCAACAGCAACAGCAACAGCAGCGTTTTCTATTATTGGCATCTTCTCAGTATGCGCGTCGCATGCGCTGCGAATAACATTCGAACAACATGACAGGCGTTACAAATGGACAGCAACAATTTGAACATTCCATCTCTATCTATTCGTTTTGTCTCTGCGTTGTGTGATTGATACGCCCACCAGCCCATTGGCAACTGATTAGCCATGCCAGCCAGCATATAAGCGCCAAAAGTATCACACACACCCCTCTCTCTCGCTCTCGTCTCTCTCTCTCTCTCGCGCTGCCTCATCTGGCCATAGCCTTTAAGCCTAGAACCATGCTGGCAGACGTTGATTAATGAGCTGGCTTGCAAACTGTCGACCAAAAAATAAATTACAATTTTATTCAAATTATGTCTAGTCTTAGATACGCGCGCGTTGAACTTGGCCATATACCCTGTAAAACAAGGCGCTAATATAAGCCGCTTAATAGTTGGCTTCCTTGTCAAATTTATCAATCACTAACAATTTTCTTTTTTTGCCATAAAAGTGTATGCGGTTTGTTGGACCCAAGTTGGCATCAAATTCTAGCTGCTTAGGCTTATAAGCAGCCACATACCAAATTTGCGCAGAGCAGCGCCTATAGAACCAGAGATTGATGTCTTTCTATGGTTAAATAGTTGAATTTGGCTAAATAACCAAATATTTTTGCATTTTCAACATAAATATTATAGAGCTACTGCTGTGGCACGCCCAATTTGACTGATTTAAATTGTACAGGGTATTCATAGAACATGAGAATCGCGAAAGAACAGAAAAAACAAGCGCAAAACATTTAAATCAATTCAAATTAACTCTAACTCATTTTTCTCTGTCTCTCTCTCTCTCTCTTTCAGCACACGCTTACCGCCTTATATGTATATATATATATATGTAACTAATATATAGATATACCACATACAATATATATTTTGTACGGCAACTCGGCAATAACCAAAGTTAACAACCACTAAAAGAAGAAGAAGAAGCAGAAACAGCAGAAGAAGAAGAGGAACACGCACATTTGTGCTCTTTTAGTTATCAATTTTGGTGACTTCGTTTTGAATTTTATTGTTGCTATTGTTGTTATTGGCTACGGAAGAGAGTCGAACGTGTTTGTTCCTAGTTCCTGGTTACTGTTACAGTTACAGTCACAGTCACAGTTACTTACCTGCATCCTCATCATTCACCATAGTTTACCACAGTTGAAAGCACTTGCAACATGTTCAGTCCGGAGTTCGAGAAACGCATACTGAAGCACTACAGTCCGGTGGCTAAGAATCTATTAGATAATCTGGAATCGTGGACGACGCCAACATCGCTAGATCGTTTTATACCCTGCAGGTGAGTGAACCTTTACAGCATACACTCTTACAGAAGTCTCCCTTCTTCCCTTCTCACCCCTCGGGCCACCTCAGAACGAGCCGTTATTTTTCTGCTACGTCATCTTTTCCGCTTGCGAGCGCGTGCAGCAATGAAAACGCTCGAGTGTAGACGACTAGCAGATACTCTGTGCCGATCTATAGCCGAATAAGCCTTCACTATATGTATGCATACTTTCAGCAGCGACTGTGCTGCTTTGTCCCTCTGCTCAACAATTTCTTGTAGAGTATCCTTAATTTTTACCAACTATTTTAACTACAAAATTGAAAATATAGTATTATCTTTTTTGCAATGGGAGTAAAATGTACACAAATAATGTAATGTTTTATAATCCTTAATATATGCTCAAAAAAAGTAGGATTTCGATAGTTACCGATTGTTTTGCTATCGATATACTTCTAAAATATATTTTTGATATATTTAGATCTAAAGATTTCAACATCTTCTTAAAACTAAACTTGTTCCGTAATCTGTGCTCAAAACTAAAAGTCTCTAGATTGATTCAGACGATTGTTGCTCAGATCAGGAATCTATATGTATATGAAATGACTTCATTTCATTTGTTGCTCATTTGTCCAACTGTATCCGACCCTTTTCAATATTATGTACAGGGCATTAGAAAAGCACAAGAACAACAACAACAACAACAATCATAGCAGTTGTTGCCTGTGCAGCAAGAATATTTACCGCCTGGTTGCGCCTCGTTGAACTAACGGTACCAACAATGAGCCAACACTAGACACCACTGCCCCTGCCCCTGCCCCCTGCCCCACCTGCTTGCCTCTTCCGCTAGCCACAATAGCTGCTAATGAGCTCCAGTAGAAACCAGTTGCCTAGAGGTAGTAAGTAGTTAAACTAGAGAGTACAATTTGCATGTATCTGTATCTCGAATCAGACAGACGCCCAGCTTTAACATTTCCGCATCTTCAACTTGAGACTTGCAACTCTTTTCACCTACTTTTCGAACCGCCCAAGAGTTTAGTTTCGCATTTGCCTGCTCATTTTCTATGCCATTAGGCATCTTGTATGATAAGTATAACTTTGTGAATACTTAAGCTATTTTCTCTATCTCTACTTGCACTTGTAAAGTAAAATGGCAGAAATTAGAAAACAATTTTTGTTAAGTATTTGTTTTTGTAAGCCAACTCAATTTAACTCAACTTTCACTTTGTCTTTATATTTATAATAGTTTAGAGAACAGCTAATATTATAAGTTATTTGTTTTTTGTTAAACAAAAAAATGTAACTTAACTTCATCTTTCAATTTGTATCTATAGCTATTTGTAACACAAATCAATTATTAAAAATTTGTATTTAAAATTATAATATTTTAAAGAAAATATTTAATAATTTGTGCTACTGATGCATTTTATGTTTCTTAATTATTTATGTCGACTGTTATTTGCTAACACTAAATAAATAAAATAAAAAAGAAATTAAGCCTTTAAACATTGGCACAACTGAACATTTTGATTCATATTTATAAATGTAATAGTATTTGCAATTTGAATTGTCATTTATTAAGCAATTACTCATTTTGCATTGATCAATTTGACATTTGTTAATATTAGTATGTGTTTGTCGTTAGTCTCTGAATCAAAATGTTGCATTAAACATTAACTTGAATAGCAATATAAGTTGATTGATTCTGTCGTTTGTTTGCCTGTTACAAATGTTAGTAGGCTGTTAACTGTTAACAGCTGCTGTTAATGTGTTTCCTCTGTTATGGCTTTGGCTGCACTCTGTTATTAGCGGTTGTCCGTTCTGCAATCGACTGTTAATAAGCTGTTAGCTGTTAAATGTTAACAGTTGCTGTTAACACGTTCCACTTTTATCGCTTTGGCTGCACTCTGTTATCAGTCATCAGCCCGATCGATGTGCAATTAAGTTGTCCTCGTCCTCTTCTTCTTGTTGCTGGCATGTGTCACCTGCTGGCTTCGATTGAATTGCCATTGGCCCAACAAACTACTCCCCGTGTAAGCTTACCTTGTGCGACTGCGACTGCTTATGGAATTGATTTATTGTAGGTGGAAGTAAGTGCTTCAAATGCGCTTGCCCAAAAAAAGGCAGTCGGAAGGGGGCCAAAGCGACGCATGTTGCATTCGTAAACAGTTTGTGTTTGTTTGTTTGTTTGCTTGTTTGTTTGTGCAATGCAATTCAATAGCCCTCATCCTGTACACTGTACCCTGTACCCTGTAGCCCCTTCTACCTGTTCGCATCTAACATATTATGTGGCTTGGGGGAGGTTGAAATTCTCTCACACTTGGCCACAAAATTTCATGGCGAATTTGCCAAGTTTGCAAATTGTGAATTTGCCAATTGGCGAATTTGACATTCAATATTTTTTTTTTGCACGTTGCACACGTTTTTTATGTTTTATGTGCAAAAATAATAACAATTGTGTGCCCGGCTCCCCCAGACTTATTGTTTGCATTACGTGGGGAGTCAGGTAGTGTAGCAGAAGGGGGGCGGGGGGCGTGGCGTGGCGGGGGGGGGCGTGTACAGACACGAAGGGTGTTAAGAGTCATTGGGGTCCCCTTTTGCCGCCAGACAAACAGCGCACAATTGAATTTGAACGCGTTTGCATAAATTTATTTTTGCAATTGTTATCGTTGCTGTGGTTTTTGTTGTTGTTGTTGCTGCTGTTGCTGTTCGTATAAATAATTTATATATTTTGGCAAAAGTTTTTGCCATGCTTTGTGCCTAGCTTGCAAAAATACAAAAAAAGAACAAGAAAAAAGAAGTCATGTGGGAAAATACCAAGAAATTGCTCGACTAGAAGTTACCATATGCTCAGCTTAATCGCTTTCTTAAGTTGCCAAACTCTTTTTCTTAACTTCTACATTGTGCAAAACATGAAAAGTTATATGGCACATTTACGTTATTATTTGATATATGATAAATTTTTTTGTTTTTTTCGGGAATACCCGATGAGATACATTAAAGGTTTCGTTTTTAGTTCCTTTAATATCAATTTTGATATTTTGTAAGTAAGTTGAAGCTAAACTTGTAGATGTTATTTGTAATAACGTATTTCTTATATTTAAAGTGGGTTTTTTTTCGTCAAAAAAATCAAGTCCTCTGTGTCAGCTGAAAGGTATTTCTTTAAAAATTTTAAGGTATGGTGTAAACATTTAGGACTGATAATAATCCAGATAAAACCAAACATCACATAGATCATCATAGATCATGACATTATGTAAAACTTTCGATCATAGAACTTTAGGGCATTAGGAAAAAACGTTCCCTTTAGGGTGTTCGAATAGAATTTGTCTTTTAAGCGAAAAGCAACAACGATTTCTTACACTTTCAACAATCTGGGCGGATTGTCTTAGCCTCAAGGATCCCTCTGCCTGCCTACGAAACTGTTTGCGATAGTAACACATAATTTGCAGTGTTTCCCGATAATCCACTTTTCGTTATCCTTTGCTAACTATATAAAAACAAGTGGGAAATGATTATCTTCGACGTGCCGAAGATTTAATACTCTTTTCGAAACTTTAGACAATTTTCACTCTGCCAACTGCAGCACTTTCATATGTTGTTGTTTCTATTGAAATATTAAATTTATTTCCAGTTGTATGGCAGCTATAAGATATAGTGGTCCGATGCGGCCGGTTCCGACTAATGTGCTGTCCTTTTGAATAATAAGTATCAGTGCAAAGTCTTATCACGATAGCTCAAAAACTGAAGGACTAGTTTGCATACATACAGACAGACGGACAGACAGACAAACAGACAGACGGACATGGCTAGATCAATTTGTATTGTCATTCTAAGCATAGTGACAGTAACTTTTGGGGGTCTCCGAAGCTTCCTTCTATGCGTTACAAACTTCAGCACAAACTTAATATACTATATTCTTCGAAAAGAGTATAAAAACTTTAAAGTTAATTTTTAGCTGTGAAAAATTTAAGTGTGACTTAAAGCTGAATAAAAATTGTTGCTAGTCGAATTTTGGCTTTGGTTTTCTTCATATTTGTTTTGTTGATCTAAAGATTTGACTTTTGTTTACAAAACTTTACTGTACTTTTTGTCAGATTTCGCCTTTGTTTTTATTTTTATCACAATATCAAATTTTGTAAATGTAACAATACATTTTATAATATTTTAATTTAATTTCAATTACTGTTGGTCGTTGACATGAAATAAGACCAAAATACAGATATGCCCGCTGTGAACTATATTTCGATTACAGGGCAGAAGGAGGCAACAAGCAAAAGCAAAAACAAAAGCAAAAACAAAAAATACATAAAAGAATCTCAGCCTTTCCGTTTTCATTTCCATTAATTGTGCAAATATTATCATATATATAAGTATTGTCTCTAATCTATGCCCCAACCGGCACTCTCTTTGTCTATGATAGGGCGCAGAACAATTGGCAGACGAGCTTTGCGTCCATTAACAAGTCGAATGATAACTCGCCGCAGACGAGCAAGAAGCAGAGGGACTGCGGGGAGACGGCACGCGATAGTTTGGCCTATTCGTGCCTGCTCAAGAACGAGCTGCTCGGATCGGCCATCGACGATGTGAAGACGGCCGGGGAGGAGCGCAATGAGAATTCGTATACGCCGGCGGCGAAGCGCAGCCTCTTCAAATATCAATCACCCACCAAGCAGGTAAGCACTCCACTCCTCCTTCTATCTTATCAGACATAACAAGAATATATATGCACATATAGTAATTGTTCGAGTTGTTGTTAGTCTTTGTGCTGCACTAATTGAATTTGCAGTCGCGTCTTTGTTGTTTGGGTGAAATGTATATTTAATTGAGCCAACAGTGGCTTCATTTGCACCAAAGTAGATATCTCAGTGGTGCGTCTGCGAGTTGAATGCACTTTAGTAGTAGTTCATGGACTCACTCACTCTGCTCACACTGCTCACATAGCTCACTGTGTGTGAGAACGCACTTGTTCTGCACTTGTCATTTCAAATGATTAATTGCTCAGACATATGTACATACTATATGTTTATAGATAGGCCAACTGTTTACATACGTGTACTGTCTGTCTACCATCTCATTCAAATCCAGCAGCAGTTTCGAGTCTTAATTATGCTTGGCAAACAAAATAGGTACAATATTTATTAACATGGGTCTAGTGTATCTAAAAGTCCCATCAGCGCACATTTTAAGTGCCAAACTATTTGTACTATTAAAATACGTTCATTTGTTGTACTACATGACTAGATTATATGCAAATGAAAGATACGATAAATATTTAGCTTATATGCAAATGAAAGAAACGAAAAATATTTAAGATTTCACTAACATCAAATATTAATATTAAGGGAAATATTGTCACTTGGCAGATAAATAATGATATAACGTATTAAACATTTAAATTTTATAAACAATTGTATAAGTTAAAGTTCGAACCAATTACAAATTAGCCTCCAACCAAATCAAATCAAAGAATCGAACGCATAAAGCATCAAATACTTAATAAATTTGCCATCTAGATGAAAATTGCATTTATATTAATAAGCATAATTTGTTGTCACATATTTTCACAAGTGATGATTGATTTGTCTATACTCAGAAAACTGTAGAAAATGCCCCAAGAGCATATTTTTTTTTAAAGCAAATATTTTCTTAGATTTAGAAATTTAGCTTAAAAATATTAATAAAAAAATTAAATTTTGGTTATTTAGCTTCTACGTTTACAAGTTTGTTTTTTTTTTTTTTAAATATAGGGCAATTTGTGTACTGAGTATATTAATACTTATGCCTAAATATAGAAACACAAAGTTCTAAATATAATATAGAAACACAAATTTCGTTCAAATTTTTGATGAAATCAATTTTGTCGAACTTGGAATTGTTTTTTTTTTTTTTTTTTATTTAAGGCCGAGACAGAAAAATAATGAAAATGAACGATGATGAAATATTGTAAGACCAAAAAATGAATTAAACAATGGTCATTTTGATCAGCGTGCGACTGTTTGAATACTTACCAATTCTATTCATCTAACTATCTATCTATCATTCTATATGTGTGCCGTATGTATCTAACTATTAGTCTAACTATTTGTGTCTGTCTGTCTGTCTGCCTGTTTGTCTGTCTATTAATCTGTGTCCAACCGGTTATTGGGAAAAACTGTCTAGGCAGGTGCTGTTAGGGGGTATATATACAATATATACAATGTGTATATTTTTATGAAAAGTTGCCTCACTCTTTTTCCACCCTGCTCCGCTCTCTCACTCTCTAACACTATCTCTATTGCTATCTCTCTCTGTATGCTTACAGACCGGATCGGTTCAGCTCGATTTGGGGTTAACACACTTTGATTTGGCCGCTGCTGCCTTTGTTGTTGTTGTTGTTGTTGTTGCTGTTGCTGTTGCTGTTGGTACAGCCGGTTCTTAGTTGATTTGGCCAAGTGTTTGGTGTTTGGACGTTGTTTGGACATTCAGTTTTCAGCTATTTATTTGAGCTCAGCTGTTTCTATTCAACTGTTGCCACTTGCCACTGAAGCGGCAACTGCTATTTATTTAGATTTCGTTTTCGATTTCCATTTGCCTTTTGTCTTTTGTGTGCGGGCCACGTTGAAAGTAAATGGCGTCCGTCATCTCATCAACATGAGTTCAGTTTTTAGTGGCTGACATATTTGCGCGCTTATCAGATTTATGTTTGCCTGCCTCAATTGCTGCGCGGACAGCCGCACGTCTCAGTCTCAGTCTGATTCTGATTTTGCTTTGACTAATTTCTGACAGTTGACACGTTGCCAAACAGCAAACAGCAAACAACAAACAACAAGCAACAAACAACAAAACTGAGCTCAAACTGAAAAGAACAATGCGTCAAGTTCTCGCGAACGAAAACTGAGAAATTGCCCCCAACCCCAACTACTACTACTACTACTACTTCAGTGGTCTAAAACGACACTTGAGTCAATAAGCGCACGCAATGAATAAACCACACAATCACAACCAGATCGTGACTCGACAACAGTCCAAAGAGGGAAACAGGGGGGTATACATACATAGTTATATATTTTGTGCCTTGAGGCATTAACATTATTATTATTTTTTGGCCATATTCTGGTCATATTCATTGTTGGCCGGCAGCAACTTCACATTTTGCTTTTGATTAATGGGCTCAGATTGGTCATTTGTGGCTACCCTTACCCTATCCGCAAGTATTCCAATTGTGTCACGAAATACGTAAATAATTATTTTCATTAATAACTCATTATAGAAATAAGAAAATAGATTTTTTTCTAATTTGTAATAATAGAAATACATAATTTCATAATTCTATTTTTTTTTTATAATTTTGAAATAATACCAAAATCTTTATTTAATTAAAACGAAATATAACGGTTTTTTTTTAAATTTTATTTGCAAGTAATACAAATTTCACTTTTTACAAATAAATAAATTATTTTTATTTTAATTTTGAAGCAATAAATAGAACATTATTTACACAATTTTTGCACAGCTTTTTTTATTAAATATTCCCAGTACTTAAAGTAATTTTAACTTTACATCTTTAATTTTTTTAAAATGTTTTATAATTTTAATATCATTTTGCTTGGTGTCGACTGTCAATAGACAGTAAATAAATAAATAAAAAAAGTAATAAATATCAATAATAATCAACATTTCCTCATTATAATTATATTTTTTATAAAAATTCAAATCTAAAGTCAAATAGTAATAATATGCATGGTTAACTGTTTTTGTTATTTTAAAAGTTTCACTTGGTCAAATAATAAAAATTAAAGTTATCTCAATCAAACTCAACAATAACGAGCAATGTTCATAACATTTTAATAATATTTTATTGTTATTATGACATATATATATTTATATTTGATTTATTTATTTGACCATCCTATTAAGCTAGTGCTACGAATAACACTTAACATAACAAAACTGATAGTAATAAATATAATTTTTTTCAATTACTATTTTTACTTGCACATATCAAAAATTGAATGTCTCAGCTTAACAATATTATGTTATATTATTATATTATTTATGTTTATCAACTGCCAGAGTATTTGAGCTTCGATCTTCGACGTTTCAGCTAACTCTCCATTCTTGAATTTTTCTGACTTCTTTTGTTTCGGTTTATTTTGGGTCTGTCTGTCTGTCTGGCTGTCTGTCTGTACACCGGTGGCCACATACCCATGGAAATTGTCGCCTCAATCAGGGGCCATTCATCTACATCACGCCCATACAATTAACACAAAACTGTGGACACACCCCCTCCGCTCTGGGCCAAAAGAGCGCTTTTGCGGCTCTGGTCATAACAGCAATAACAAATCATATATATAATTCAATTATGTGCGGTCGCAATGTAGCTGCCATAAATAATGGCCTATCCATTGCCCCCAGCCCCCATCCCAACACGTAGTACTCCTTAAAAAACAGAGCCTAAAACAGTAGCAGCACAATAAACCCCCCCTTAAAAAAAAAACTGGCAATTTATTATAAGGTTTGTTATTACTCCTTCTGTTAACAATAATTATGGTTATAGTTTGATATTTGACAGTCGTATGTCGTATAATAGTTTAGGCTTAAATATTTGACAGATACTATGCCAAACTGTTAAGCTCTTGTTATATTAAATATTGTCACATACAATTAAATAATCTGGAATGTTCTTAGTATTTTCAAATATCTCTCTTCGTCTTCTTTATCAGCAGGCAGAAAGACAAAAGTAGCTAATACTCATAAATTTTGAGATAGGCAGCTCATAATTGATAAAAATTAAAAAAAACATTGCAACGTAAAATTAAATATCTCCATATTTGGACATTTTATTTCAAATATTATTTTAAAATAAATTCATTCATTTAATTTGAAATAGCTCAAATATGGAAATTTTGAATTTTACGTTGCATTTGTTTTTTTGTTCTGTGTAGCCAAGCTTAAGTTTGGAAAACATATATAGTATTCTAAAAATGTATTTCGAACTTTTGAAATATGCTTCATTATGCATTATTTTTATATACCTTATTTTTATACACATTCTTTTTCGCAAATACATAATTTTTACATACGTTTCGTAAATATTTCCAAATTGAAACTAAATTCTCACTGAGTTATCATCAACATTCTCTTAATTTATTTTAAAACGCATTTATTTTCTTGTATATATTAATTATTGCCTTATAAATAAATCATACGTATAATGTTAATTAACAAAGTCTATAACATTAATTTTTGAAATGGTAGATTTTAGAAATATAAATAATATAATTTGTACAGACATATATTTTTAATGTTTTGCCAATGTTATGTTATGTTTTTTAAAATATATAGTTAGTGTCTCCATAGTAAATATACTCTATATTCCATAACTATTTCCCTCTAAATGTAATTATTACTCGAATTTAACTGATCTTCCGATCGCGTTTTAGCTGCCTTCCCTTTTCCAATTTATGTGGCATAATTTTGTAATAGCTTTTCAGTCTTAATGGTTTTCTGATTTTCCTAACCTTACTCAACACACACACACACACACACCACACACCGTCGCACACCTGCTGAAAACTTACTGAGCCATCTCCAATTGTCTGACCAAAAAAACTGAAAAAGCCGTCGCTTTTGCACCTGTCTTGGCTATTATAGAATTGTGTTTAGAAAGAAAGACGAAGGTTTTGGGCTGCCCACACTTGACTATCGCTAGTCGTTTTGTGCCATATTTATATAGCTATATATATGTATTTTTATAGTTATTGTTATTGTTGTTATTGTTATTAATTTATGCAGCAGACATTTGCATTAGCATAAAATTAAGCTGAACTTAAAGCCACTTGACCACTTGGCCACTTCTTGGCCAACCTGTCCCAGCCTGGCTAATTTAGTGATTCAGAAGCGGCCAAACGACAGGTTCGCACTCTCATGCCATTCCCAAAGAGCCATTCGCTTTTCCATTATCATGCTCATTAACATTTTCTACCCCCAAATACCCCTCCAAACTTCCCAACTGCCCTGCCATATGTACATATGTGTCTCTTGCTCTTCCAGTTGCCCCTGCTGCTTTTGGTTGGCTGTTTGTTTACTTAATTTATAAGCTGCCTGCCAAGCACCGCCCACAAAAGCACTTCAACGGCAGCAATGACCATTATTTCAATCCTCACTTTCCACTCCACACCACACTTGACCCTCCTCTCCCCTCCCCTCCCCTCCCCTCCACGCTCTTCTCTCATCCAGTCACTTCATTACTTTCAATTCGCTTGGATTTGTTTCGTTAGGAAATTGCTTCATTGGCTGCAGTCGCCATTTTGTTTTGTGCGTGTTTTGAGATGAAAGATTTAAGAGCTGTCGAAATTTTGTGATCTAAGCACCGAGACTGTACCTGCTGTTAGCCAGCTGTTAACAGAGAAATGTAACAGAAGGCGCAAACAGTGGGCTGTTAGTTGAGTATGTGGCTTAGCAGAGAGTGCTCACTTAGCAGATACCCTATACTACATAATTATATACATATGTTTTTGTAAATTAGAAAGAAAACATGCTTTTATATGTTCCAAAAAGTTTTAAATCATATGTCCAAATAATTATCATATTTCGCGAAGTTTGTTTCCCTTGATTTACATGTCTGCAATAAACTAAATCGAATATGTAAAGGAAATTTATTGGGCATATGAAATCTATATATATTATATTATATTATAATATGTATGTATAGTATTAAATTTAGTTTAATTTTCAATTTAAATATCCCCAAAAGATATACATTTTCAATTTACATAAGTTTTATTTGTTGATTGCTAAAGTTTACTTTTTTTCTTTTATTACTTGACATTAAATAAATAAAAACAGATTCATAGCTACATATTTTCTACAATTTACAACTTATGATTTATTATATTAATATATATAAAATAGATATATTATATATATATATATATATATAGTATATTATATATATAGTCTCTCAGATTATCTAAAATTTGTTAACAATTCCAATATATTAAAAATTAGAATGAGAGTCTTAGTCACATTTTTAAAACTGAAGCATTGATTGCTGATTTGTTCACATATTATGCTTTTGGCTTATATGCTCTTTAAATATGTACAGGGTATAGACAACTTATATAACGACTACAAGACAACAAGAACAATGACAACGACTGTTGACTGTTGACTGATGACGAATGACAAAACTCAAATGACAACAGTGGACAACAACATAATAAGAAGTTGATGTAGAATAAAAAGCAGTCAGCAGCGTGTAAAGATTTAATCGAAAAAGGCGGCTAACAACGTTTTGTGCAAACTTGGATGATTTCCTCTTGGCATTTGTCAGCGCCGTGTTTCACAATTGAATTTCTAATAGGCTTAGGCTGGCACACACACACACACACACACACACACACAGATACACCTAGGGCCAGGCACTTGGCATCGAAAAGCATTTAAATTTAATGGC
This sequence comes from Drosophila flavopinicola, assembly GCA_035042425.1. Classification (NCBI taxonomy): domain Eukaryota; kingdom Metazoa; phylum Arthropoda; class Insecta; order Diptera; family Drosophilidae; genus Drosophila; species Drosophila flavopinicola. The sequence continues at coordinate 637,386 of JAWNLL010000405.1, forward strand.
AGTTGCTTGTACGCTTTATGGGCCCACGGACCAAATCGCTGCCGGACTCTTGGCTATTTGAAACTGCTTAACTGCCGACTGTGCCCAGCATTCCCAGAAAGCAAATACAGCAACAACAAGAACAACAACAGCTAACACAGAAACACAACACATACGACTCTATGCGAGCGTAGCTGGTGAAGATACCCTGTTTTTGTCATCACTGACTTTCTTTTCGTTACTTATTGTCAATTAGCGGCAGTCGACAAAAAATTCGGATATTTACGTACATTTCTAAAAATAAGAAAATGTCTTCCAATTTTTCTAAAAAATATAAAAATTTTTCATATTTAAACTGGGTCTTAAACCTAATTTGTAATCATAAAAAAATATTTTCGTATATTTCTCAAAATCACTAAATATTTTTTCTAATTTTGCTAGAACAGAAAACGAAAATATTCCAAAAATCCTATTTTTCTTTAAGAACAAGGCAAATATTTGCCCATATATTTATTAAGACCATAAGCTGGTCTTTAGCTTAATTTCTAAAAACAGGCAAATATTCTCCTTTATTTCTAATAATAAGAAAATATGTTCCTATATTCCTTAAAACACGAAAATATTTTCGTTTATTTATACCCTGAACCCATTGAAAATGGGTAAAAGGGTATTATGGTTTTGTGCAAAAGTATGTAACAGGCATAAGGAAGCATCTCCGACCATATAAAGTATATATATTCTTGATCAGTGTCAACAGCCGAGTCGATTTAGCCATGTCCGTCTGAACACGCGGATTTTATCGATAACTCATCCCGTTCAAAAGTGATCGATAAATTGCGATTTCAGACCTGCGTTTTTGGGTCATAACTTCAAAGTTATGAGAGCTAGAGGCCCCAAATTTGGTATGTATAATCTTGAATGGCATACCCATGTAGCAAATATTTCCCTTTTTGGATACCACCACCCAAGATCGGGTAATAAACACAGACGTTTTTAAGGATTTAACTTTCCATTATGTGTAGCTCAGTAGAGAAGCAAGCTCACTGCTTAGACTGCTTGCACTGCTCGCACTGCTTGTAGCATGTGTATGCTTGTATGTACGTACACTGACTGGTTAGTGAATGAATGAATGTAAGGACTGGGTTCAGGGTATCTCCTAGTCGGGCACTCCCGACTAGAGCACTCTTACTTGTTTTTCCATAAACTGGCCTTTAATTTATGGCCTAAATTTATGAAAATAAAAATAGTATCCCACCCAAATGAGAAAATATCTTCTTATATTTCTAAAATAAGAAATATTTATTTCCTAAGCAATAAAATATCTTCCTAAAAGTTTAAAATTTTCTTATATTTAAAAATTTTGCTAAATATATTTTCCTAAAATTAAAAGGTTTTGCTTATATTATATTTGGATATTATTCTTAAGAGTCTAAATAAGTTGATTTGTTTTCCTAAAAATATAAAATGTTTCCTATATTTACTTGTGAGTGTGACATTATCTACGCTTTTTTTTTTGAGTGTACACTCGGTTGGTTGTTCTGTTCAATAATATACACATGTACTTTATGATGTCGTAGATGTGTCTCTGCTGTGTGTTACATTATACCTTCCCAGCCATAGCTAATGGGTACAGGGCATTAAAACGCAGCCATAAACATTTGCTTGATTTTTATTTATTTCTTATTTTTGCGTTGGCCACTGGCCAAGTGCAAAGTGAGCATTAAGGGCATACACATATAGCAATCCCCATCCCCATCCCCCCTGCCTCCTCCTCTGGCTGTCATGTGGCGTAATCTGCTTGAATTCGAGAAGTCTTAGCTGGTAATGTCATTAAGTTGCGCACACTTCTCAACTTAGCTCAAAGCATACTCAATTGTTTCCCAGCTCGGCTCTCGAGCTTTGCTGCTTCCTACTACTCGCTTGCTAATTGAATTAAATTTTTAATTTGCTGTACGCATTAAGACAGACAGAGAGAGCGAGAGAGAGAGAGCGAGAGCGCATGACCCGAAATTCAGCCTAAACGTCAAGTGGACTGACCCCAACTTGTAGCACCATCAGACCCATTCCCATTCCGCTTCCCATTCCCAACCCAATGGACTTCCCAAGACGCTTATCTCATGCAAACAATCCAAAAAAAAAAGTGTGTGTATTTTGGTCTTCCGGGGGGAAGGTTCTTGCTGTCTTGTCTGTTTGCCTGTTGAATCAGTGGGCTACAAGACTCCAGAGCTGCAGAACTTTTGACCACGTATTGCGCCAGCAATGACGAATACAAATACAAATACCGGTAGTTGTTCGCATCTAAACGAATTTCCAGTAATTATAATTGTCGAGAATTTCAATTGATCAGTTTACAGAGCCAGCAAAAGCTAAGCTGTCGATCAAATCAACTAGATCAGCTACAGTTGCAAATGAATATATGTATATATAGTAGATATATAGATACCAATTTGAATTTGCTCCAATTTGAAGATCTAACAATTGGCATGCGAATATCGCTGAAACAGTGCCTCAATTGCAATTGCTAAGTCGCTTCACATACGCATTTTCAATGCGTCGCCATTGCGTAAGCAGCTGACCCCTCAATACACCCCCCCCCACCCCCAACACCTCTCAGGTATTACCTCTAGCCCCCTGTTGGAGCAGAGCAATCTACGCATACGCTTAACACACTTCTTCCGCACGCATTTTCTATGCACATACCTAAAACTGAAACGGAAAGGCCAACAATTGGAAGTGGAAGTGGAAGTGGAAGTGGGTGTGGGGGGCACAAGTAAAAGGTTTCACAAAGTGCGTGCCAAATCCATGAATAGAGCGATAGAGAGAGAGAGAGAGAGAGGGGCAGCGAGGAGGTCATTAGTAGCAGCAGTGTTGGCAGCTTTTGGTCAGCTATCAAAAAAACTAGTGGGCAAAAAATCAACTTAAAATTAAAAACTATTATAATAGAAATAATATAAATACTGAATTCCTAGTGCTATAAGCGAAACTTATAAAATTGCTAAAGCTTTGTTTACTGTTCACTATTGTTTATTTACAGCATTTTATTATTTAAATGAAACCAGCAAAGTATTTGTAAATATTTATGCTCGATTTAAATTGCATATATGCATTCCATAGTGTTTATAATCTTTTCGATGAAAATAGTATATTAACTTTGTGCTGAAGTGTGTAACGCATAGAAGGAAGCGTCGGAGACCGCCAAAAGTTACTGTCAGTATGCTTAGAATGACAATACAAATTGATCTAGCCATTTCCGTCTGTCTGTCTGTCTGTATGTATGCAAACTAGTCCTTCAGTTATTGAGCTATCGTGATAAAACTTTGCACAGAGACTTATTATTCCAGCGGACAGCACATTGGTCGGAACCGGCCAGATCGGACCACTATATCTTATAGCTGCCATACAACTGGAAATAAATTTAATATTTCAATAGAAAATTTAAATTCATATGATATCAATTTTTACAGCTAATGAAAGAGTGAAAATTGTCTAAAGGTTCGAAAAGAGTATAAAATCTTCGGTACGTCGAAGATAATCCTTTCCCATTACTTATGTTTACTTATTGCACACATTTTCTAATATTTTTCAATCAGTATCCAAATTGATGTATTCGAAAACGGGAACATGCTTATAGCTATATCTATTTTGTGATATATGCCCAAGAAAGTTAACAATAAAGTTGCTAGCATTGATTTCTAAACATAATTCTTGATTTATGCAGGACAATATTCTCGCTCTTTTGAACTTAATATATTCCAAAATGATACATAATCGTGAAAAGCACATTCATTTATAAGTTCAACAATAAAAGAAATAAATATTAGGATCAGTGTTCAGATTGATGCATATCCAAAGTAATTCTAGCATACATTTCTTTAGCTGGTGGCAAAACTAGTTTGGAAATAATAGCGATAGATAGGGACAACACTGTCTTGTCGGCCTGTGGGGCCACATCAAATGCGAGTGTGGTGGTGTTTTGGACACGGTCGCTGCTTTTAGCACGATGGCGTTAATTGCTGCTCCAAGTACGCAGCGAGCAAACAAATTGAATTCGTTTGCCGTTTGCTGTTTGCCGTTTGGCGTTTGCTTTTTGGCCGCTGAGATTTGTGAGAGATTTGCTTTGGCAATTTGGCGCTTAGCCTGCAACTGGAACAAGTAAAACGAAGCTAATTGCTAACTGTTTGTTCTTATTGCGTATTATTTCTAGGACTACAATGGGGAGTGCCCGTATTCGCTGTCGCCGGTCAGCGCCAAGAGTCAAAAGCTGCTGCGTTCGCCGCGGAAAGCAACACGCAAAATATCACGTATACCCTTTAAGGTATTGGACGCACCAGAGCTGCAGGATGATTTCTACTTGAACCTGGTCGATTGGTCATCGCAGAACGTGCTCGCTGTCGGCCTCGGCAGCTGTGTCTATCTCTGGAGCGCCTGCACCAGTCAGGTAAGCCAACTCACAGCACATAACCAATGTAGTCATTCACTAATAGCTGCTCTTTAACCATGTAGGTAACCCGCCTGTGCGATCTCAGTCCGGATTCCAATACGGTCACATCAGTCTCATGGAACGAGCGTGGCAACACCGTCGCCGTGGGCACACATCATGGCTATGTGACAGTCTGGGACGTCGCAGCCAATAAGCAGGTGAGCAGCGAGTGACGAGTAGCGAATTGCGAGTAGACAGTAAAAAGAGTAGCTAGAGACGTGTGAATATCACGTATGGTGTGACGAGTAGCTAGTGACGAGAAGCGAGTAACGAGTGGCGAGTAACGAGTGTGTGTTTGCCAGAAACGAGTAGATAAACGAGTACGTAAATAGTAATTAACGAGTGGCGAGTATAAAAAAGTATAATATTGAATAAAGAAAAGCTAGAGAATAGTTAATAAAGATCCATTTATTGGCAGATAGCAAGAAACAGTGACGAGACACTCGCGTGATGAGTAGACAAATAGCAAGTATCGAGTAGTAAAAATATAAAGTAATAAGCGACGAGTAGCGGCTAGCGAGTAGTAAGAAACGAAAGACAAGTAACGATTGGCCAAAGACGAGAAGCAAGCGACGGATTGTTTAGTAACGAGAAGCTGGCGAGCGATAAGTAACGAGTGTATATTAAAGAGTGAAATGTAAGCGAATAGCGAGTAGACAGTAAAACGAGTAGCAAGAGACGTGTAGCGTAAGCGAGTAGCAGCAAGTGTGAATATCACGTATGGTCTGACGAGAAACGAGTAAAACGAGAAAAAAAGCATAATATAGTATAAATAAAAGCTAGAGAATAGGTAATAACGAGCCAACTAGTGCAACAAGCGACGAGTAGCGGGTAACGATTGGCAAAAGACGAGAAGCAAGCGACGGATTGGTATTGGTTAGTGACGAGAAGCGAGTGTAGTAGCGAGTGTATATTAAAGAGTGCAATGAATGAAATGTAGCGAATAGCAAGTGTAAGCAAGAAGTAAGCGAGTAGCGCGTAGACGAACGAGACGAATCGCATATGAAGTGACGAGTGTTATACAAGGAACGAATTCAAACTTCCCTTCGCTTGCAGATCAACAAACTGAACGGTCACTCGGCACGTGTGGGCGCACTGGCCTGGAACAGCGACATCCTGTCGAGCGGGTCACGCGACCGCTGGATCATACAGCGCGACACGCGCACACCACAGCTGCAGTCGGAGCGTCGTCTGGCCGGCCATCGGCAGGAGGTGTGCGGCCTGAAGTGGTCGCCGGACAATCAGTATTTGGCCAGCGGCGGCAACGACAATCGGCTGTACGTGTGGAATCAGCACTCGGTGAATCCGGTGCAGTCGTACACGGAGCACATGGCCGCTGTTAAGGCGATCGCCTGGTCGCCGCATCATCACGGCCTGCTGGCCAGCGGCGGCGGCACTGCGGATCGCTGCATACGCTTCTGGAATACGCTGACGGGCCAGCCCATGCAGTGCGTGGACACTGGCTCGCAGGTGTGCAACTTGGCCTGGTCCAAGCACTCGTCGGAGCTGGTCTCGACGCACGGCTACTCGCAGAACCAAATACTCGTGTGGAAGTATCCATCGCTGACGCAGGTGGCCAAGCTGACCGGCCACTCCTATCGCGTCCTCTACTTGGCCCTCAGTCCCGATGGCGAGGCGATTGTCACTGGCGCCGGCGATGAGACGCTGCGCTTCTGGAATGTGTTCAGCAAGGCGCGCAGCCAGAAGGAGAACAAGTCTGTGCTCAATCTGTTTGCCAACATCAGATAGATTTGCTTCCGCTAGTTGGCAAACCCACATTCAAATACCATCTCACCATCAACACACCAAAACCCAAACGGATTGGGCGACTGACCGCGGCGCCAAAGGCAGCCAGCCAGCCAGTCAATCAATCGAATCAATCAATCAATCAATCAATCATCAAACCTGGGGGCTAAAGACGCATCCACATTGTGCACTGTGTGAATGTGTGTTGCTTAACAATATTTACTGAACTAATGTTAATTTTCACAAACAAAATTGTTCAATGCTTCTAAATATGTAAGTTTTCGACCGGGCTAATTTCTATTCAAGAATTCAAGGGTTCAACTTTAGGAAAGGAATAACAAAAATGAAAACAACAAATACAACCAAAATTTTCAGTCAGTGCAGCGCTAAACCAACTAACATGCTTATTATAACTTAGTCAAAGTAAAACCAAACTCGCCCCACCCCCCCCTCTTTGGATACTCCCAGAACACTTACAATAAGCCCAAAAAAGAAAAAACAAAACAAAATAATTGTATCTTAAGTATGTACTATAGTTTTTATTTAGCCGCACTGCATTATACTATTCGAAAAACTGATCTAATTGTAATTCTAACTCTAATCCAACAACCAGAACTGAAAAACAAAAACGGTTTAAGTTAAGCAACTCCTACACTTATGTAACTCACTGAAATCCTATATATATACATAGATATATATATTTTTTCCTCCTCTTTGTATACTAAAAAATAAGCCAAATTTATATATTTTTTTTGTGCTTAGCTTTTAAGGAATAATTATTTGCAATTACAATAAAAATTATTGTTTTTTTTTTTAATAAAAATACACACACATGTATATTTAATAAATTTATACAATTTCAAAAAGATACTCGAATGGCTTTTTATATTGAATATCGATTAGCGAAGACACAACCATTTTTTCTTAACCCTCTAAAGCCCAAGCCGGCCATACATTTTCGTTTGCTTAGTTTTTCAATATAGCGTATAAAATAAACAACTGAAAGCAATAAATAATACAGTCGAAACTGTCAAACTCGAGCCTCTAACTGCTACAAAAATAATTCGAGTTATAGAGACTTCAAATTGGAGAATATTAATATATTTGGATATAATCGGTTGAAAATATAATTGTCTGTATGCTAAAATATATTAATTGAATTCACTTATTTAAAATAGATTAAATTTTAAGCAATACTCAAAGTCACTTTATGCACAATCATTTTTTATTTTTTTTTTAAATCTTGTATTTATTTATTTCTGCAACCTAAGTGGCAGCTTGACAAGTTGCATATAAACAGAAACTAATACTTTTATAACGTAGCAGATATTATAGTAATTAGATATATACAACAGATAATCAAAAATTTTCAGTCAAAAGTTGCAAATTCGATGACAAATTTGAGCTATGGTAACAACAATTTTGCAATTTTTAGTCTAAACGCCATTGTTACTCAATTAAGTGCGAGTTTTAGAAAATTTGTGTTGTGGAAGTTGAAGACTGAGTAATAAAATAAGAAAAATTGCCAACTAGAGGGTTAATTGCACTTTTAGCATGGACACACACCAGCGAGCAAGTTGGCATTCACAGCGTTAGCCTGGCCACACTGTTGCCCCGAGCTTTGCGAGCTTTGTGCGCTGTCTCAATGCAATCAATAGCGGCAACTGGCAGCTGTGCGTCTCACTCGCTCTCTCGCGCGCCAGCTGCTGCAGCTTCCGACGGACGCAACGCCCCCGCCAGCGCCCCCCACTCCGTTCCGCTGACCACAACCACCTGCGCCGCTGCTGCTTGTCTGTGTGTGTGTGTGTGTGTGTGTGTGTGTGTTGTTGTTGCCATCGACGGTTGCTTTTCAATGTGGCCAAGTCCAAGTTTAACAGCGCTTAGCGCGCCAGAATCAAGTTCAGTCGCGCCGCAAACGCGTTGCGGAAATGTTTTGTTGTGAGCATCGTCGGCAAGCGCTGCAAGGGAAACGCTCGACGCACGTCCTGGCTGCTGCTCCTCCTAAAGGGCACATTACTAAAAGCAATCGTACAAAATAAGAAACAAAAGCGAAAATACACAAGGAGATTCAGTGTCAACTTGTGCCCAGGTAAACGACTAACGGGCGAAACGGTTAACGGGCAAACGGGCAAAACGGTTAAGTGCCGCTTTCTGGGCATTTATTTTCTGCATTTTTTGTGTGTGTGTGTGTGTCAGTGTGTGTGTGTGTGAACCTGGCACGTGGTTTCGGCTTTCGTCCTTGCTGCTACTGCCACAATTCCAGTTGTTGTTGCTCTTGCCTCTGACTGCCTTTTGAAGGTCATTACGCACAAGGAGCGAAGGCCGCAAGCAGCCAAACAGAGATGGCCAGATAGAGACAGAGAGAGAGAGAGAGAGGGAGATAAAGAGAGAGAGATAGAGTCGAGCAAATGTCAAGAGGTGATGGCGGCAGCCTTGAGCCTTGAATTTGCGGAAGAGGAGGAGGAGGAGGAGGAGGAAGAGGCGGAGGAGGGGGCAGGGCGAAAGAGAGAAGCTGCAAGTGGAAAAGTTCTGCTAGCAAAAAGTGAAAGTGCAAAATGAAAACGAGTACAACTAAAAAGGGGCAAATGAATTTGATAAATAAACAACGAGAACGGTTCAGTTTCCAAAATTTGAGTTCTTACTTGCAACTGATTTCAATTGCTATTGTTTAAAATACACAATATTTATACATTCTTTTTTAAAAGTGTTTTAAACTGAAAGATATAAAAGTTCTCAAACATTGGAATTTTACATTCATTGCTAACTTGAATTTCTGATTTAGCACATGTTGTGAAATATTTTAATCACTATTGCAAAACTATCCATTTTTTATACATTCAGTTCACAGAAATAAATTTCGTCTGATTTGCAACTTGTTAAATCTTTAGTGATTTCTTTCCTCTGTTTACGGCTGTAGAAAATGTGCGAATTCTATTTTAGTTCTCGAGGGATGTTATTCTATAGGTTTCAGCAAATTTGTGTTGTGGCAATTAGCAGATTTATTATTACTATTACTAAAAAAAATTAGAAAATTGATAGTGTCTTCATAAAAGTTTTAGAATTTTAGTTTATAAAGTATTTGCATTTATAACATAAAAAGCCTAATTCGCCCGGTAAGTATCTTAAAAGGATGTTCGGTATTACGGGCCTGTGAGGCAGCTTTAAAGTTCCTGCCAAATAGTTCCTTAAAAGTTCAAAATTTGTTCAAGTCTCAGTTATTGATATGGCTATGGATATAATCAACAGATTAAACGTGCGAAAGTGATTGTTTAATGATTGAGTTTAAGTATTGATGTTAGGTTTATAGGTCGAAAGGCGAGTGATGAAAGTGAAAATTACAATATTTGCAATTCGTAAACTAATATATATTTTTTTTTAAACCTACTAGAATGGAAATAAAATCAAATATTGTTTTTTTTTTATCATAGAAATATTTTAATGAATGAAATTCTCTTGCGATCACTGTGTACAGTTTTTAAAGATATATTGAGCTATAGCTATAGTCAGTTAGAGTTAGCATTGAGCCGCACCTACAAGCATGAAGTCAGCTATTGGGTAGAACTATTATTTGTGGATATGTTAGTCGATACAGCAAATCAAATATTCAATATTTGAGTGTCCGATAAGCTTGGCCTCCACGGCTGCCCACCTACAACAACACCTCCCTTTCCCCACTATACAGTCTTCATGCGCATTTTCACACCTGTCACACACACACACACACACACACTCACACACACATCAACATCAAGCACACTCGCTAAAATCTGCTTAGAAAAGCATCGCGAGAAGCTGCGAAATTTACTCAGCGATTAGCAGAGCGCAAGCGCTTGAGGAAGGCCGCGCCCCGTTTACCAACACTGGCAAACACACACACACACACACACACACAAACACACTCTGCTCCAAGACAATGGCCAAGACTTGGCTCTAAGCTTCTTGTTAGCCCTTTTTTCTGCTGCCGACAATTAGCAAAGCAATGAAATTGAAATTGAAATTTGTAATTGAAAACTACAAACTGTAAACGGAAAACGGAAAACTGAAAACTCATGACAACTCTGCAATTAGCAGGTGGCAACTGTGGCCGGCTTTTGTCTTAGCTTGTTTTTTTTTTTTAATTTTGTTGTTGTTGGTTATGGTTTTGGCCTTCACCTGGCAGCAGATGTAGTGCGACAAGACACGATGCGACACGTTCAATGACCGCCACTGTCATTGCCATCCTCTGTCTGTCTGTCTGTCTGTCTGTCTGTCCAGCACAGAGCCAGCTCTCTGTTATACGATCTGTGCCTATTCCCCTTCCGCTTCCCTATGTCCAATGTCCAATGTCCACTGTCCACTGTCCACTTCCCTTTGCCCCTTGCCATCTGCTCACCTCATCCACAACACAATTGCAGTTTACAGCCTTTCTGCTCAGCAGTGCTGCCCATTTCACTTCTTTTTGTGTTTTTGGCTAGCTCTAATTTGACTTTTTATACCCTGTACCAATTAAAAATGGGTAAAAATGGTATTATGGAGTTGTGCAAAAGTATGTAACAGGCATAAGGAAGCATCTCCGACCATATAAAGTATATATATTCTTGATCAGTATCAACAGCCAAGTCGATTTAGCCATGTCCGTCTGACCGTCTGTCTGTCTGTATGAACACGCAGATATCAGAGACTATAAGAGCTAGAGACTTCATATATGGAATATAAGTTCTCCTAGTCCCGGGACAGATCAAGTTTATTTCATTTTATCGATAACTCGTACCGTTTAAAAGTTAGACCAGCGTTTGAAGGTACGACCCAGCAATTTGTTTTGGTCACACATATTATTGACAATTGTATGTCCCAAAAATTTCAGTAAGATCGGACAATAAACACAGAAGTTATTTGAGATTTAACTTTCCATTGTATGGGGCTCAGCGAAAAGCAAGCTAACTGCTTAAACCGCTTGCACTGCTTGCAGTATGTGTGTGCTTGTATGTATGCACACTATTAGGCAAGTATTAATGGAAGTCAGAGCTGGGTTCAGGGTATCTCCTAGTCGGGCACTCCCGACTAGAGCACTCTTACTTGTTTATGATGATAATAATAATACGCAATATCTAGTAGCAACTTCTCTGTTTGTTTGTTGCGCATGTTTGAAATTCTGGCAAATTGCACGAAAACGAATTTTACAAATGATTTAATGATAGTATACACTAATTGCCTTAAAGTCTTAAATCTTAAGCTGTAAATTAGACAAAAGGTGTTTTTCTTTTTGAATAAAAGCTAATCAATTTCAATTTGTGCACTCAACAAAAACTAGCCTTTTTCCTGCTCAATAGTTGGCAACACTGGCGCTCTTCAACTTGACCCCATTTGCAGCTTTCAATTGAACGAAAACTAGCCTTTTTCCTGCTCAGCCTCAACTTCAACTTGACCCCATTAGCAGCTTTCAATTCTGGTTTTCAGATCTGCGATTTGTATTTAACTTTTGGACAAGGACCCATCTAGATGGACTTGCAGTTGGCTAAATCGTCACGTTGTCGTCTGTGGCCTTTGGCAAGGCGATTCAGATCGTTTTAATGTGAGACGGTTGGCAGCAGAAGGGGCTGCGGCAAGGAGGGAGCGGCAAGGGGGGAAGGGGTAGCAATTACACGTCCAAAGCTATAAAGTTGGCTTGAATGAACCGAATGTTGGACAAGTCTTGAGTCTCTCATTGTCAGCATGTAGTGGAAGTGAGGGGGGAAAGGGGGAAGTGGATAGGTAGCTTCTTTTTGCTGCTGACTTTATATCATATACACTTATAGTGGGGTTATTTGCAGTTTGTAACACTTTGAGTAAAGCATTATATTGCCAATCAGTTGAAACTCATCGAAACTAGTCAGATAAAACCATTTGATATCATCGTTATATATTTATGGATTTTAAAATTTCTTTCAGCAGTTTTAAAATTGATTTGTGTGTACTATTTTTTAAAAATATTTTTTAGATTGAGTTTTTTGAAGCACAAAAAAGTTAGTCGAATTGAAAAAGTTTTTAATTTTTTATACCCTGAACCCATTAAAAATGGGTAAAAAGGGTATTATGGTTTTGTGCAAAAGTATGTAACAGGCATAAGGAAGCATCTCCGACCATATAAAGTATATATATTCTTGATCAGTATCAATAGCCGAGTCCGATTTAGCCATGTCCGTCTGTCTGTCTGTCCGTCCGTCCGTCCGGTCCGTCCGTCCGTCTGTCTGTATGAACACGCGGATATCAGAGACTACAAGAGCTAGAGACTTCATATTTGGAATATAAGTTCTCGTAGTGCCGGGACAGATCAAGTTTATTTCATTTTATCGATAACTCTACCCATTCAAAAGTTATCGATAAATTTCGATTTCAGACAAGCGTTTTTGGGCTATAACTTACTTAACTTATAAGAGCTAGAGGCCCCTAATTTGGCATGTATAATCTCGAATAGCATACACATGTAACAAATTTTTCACTTTTTGGATACCACCCCCAATTTCCCCCAAATTTTAAAAAACCCATTTTTGAAGGTACGACCTTGCAATTTGGTTTGGTCACACATTTTATAGCCAATGTAATGTCCTAAAAATTTCAGATAGATTGGAAAATAAACACAGAAGTTTTTAAAGATTTTACTTTCCATTGTGTGGGGCTCGGTGAAAAGCAAGCTAACTGCTTAAACCGCTTGCACTGCTTGTACTGCTTGAATGCAGCGCTTGAACTGCAGCATGTGCGTGTTTAGATAAGTATGCATGATTGTAAGGACTTGGTTCAGGGTATCTCCTAGTCGGGCACTCCCGACTAGAGCACTCTTACTTGTTTTAAATATTTCTTGTATACATTTTTGTTTTTAGATTTTTTTTTCCAAAATGTGTTTTTTATAGCGTTTCTAGAACATATTCTTATACATTATACAAACTAAGGTTATATTTGGGCTCTCATAGGAACGATTGGTGAGAATTTGATTTATTGTATGATTCAAGCAGTTTCTTATGTTCAGCCTTATTTTTCTAAAAACATGCCACAAAATGCATTGCAAATAATATATTTTATTTTAAATTAATTTTATAGAACAATGTTGACTAGTAACACAATTAATTTTATAATCTATGAAAATTAACCACAATATTAAAATAATATTATTAAAAAAATAAAACCAATTTCTAAGAAAACTCAAAATTGAAATTATAAATTCAAAGATAAAGATAAAGTTGCATGGGTATTTAAAGCAAAAATGGGTATTTAAAGCAAAAAAAACAAGTAAGAGTGCTCTAGTCGGACTGCCCGACTAGGAGATACCCTGAACCCAGTTCTGACATCCATTCATACTTGCCTAATAGTGTGTATACAAACAAACACACCACACATTACTGCAAGCTGTGAAAACGGTTTAAGCAGTTATCTTGCTTTTTCACTGAGCCCCACACAATGGAAAGTTAAATCTTAAATAACTTCTGTGTTTATTGTCCGATCTTTTGAAATTTGTAAGACATAACATTGGCTATAAAATGTGTGACCAAACCAAATTGCAAGGTCATACCTTCAAAAATGAGTTTTTTTGAATTTTTGGGGGGATTGGGGGTGGGTATCAAAAAGTGAAAAATTTGTTGCATGTGTATGCTATTCGAGACTATATGCCAAATAAGGGGCCTCTAGCTCTTATAACTTGTAAGTTATAGCCCAAAAACGCTGGTCTGAAATCGAAATTTATCGATAACTTTGAACGGGACGAGTTATCGATAAATTTTAATAAACTTGATCTCTGATCTGTCCCGGCATTACGAGAACTTATATTCCAAATATGAAGTCTCTGCTCTTGTAGTCTCTGATATCCGCGTGTTCATACAGACAGACGAGACACGACGACGGACAGACGACGGACGGACGGACGGACGGACAGACAGACAGACGGACATGGCTAAATCGACTCGACTGTTGATACTGATCAAGATATATATACTTTATATGGTCGGAGATGCTCCTTATGCCTGTTACATACTTTTGCACAAAACCATAATACCCTTTTACCCATTTTTAATGGGTTCGAGAATAACAAGTAAGAGTGCTGTAGTCGGGAGTGCCCGACTACGAGATACCCTGAACCCAGTCCTTACAATCATTCATACTAATCTAAGCACACACATGCTGCAGTATAAGCAGTATAAGCAGTGCAAGCGGTTTAAGCAGTTAGCTTGCTTTTCACCGAGCCCCACACAATGGAAAGTAAAATCTTTAAAAACTTCTGTGTTTATTTTCCAATCTATCTGAAACTTTTAGGACATTACATTGGCTATAAAATGTGTGACCAAACCAAATTGCAAGGTCGTACCTTCAAAAATGGGTTTTTAAAATTTGGGGAAATTGGGGGGTGGTATCCAAAAGTGAAAAATTTGTTACATGTGTATGCTATTCGAGATTATACATGCCAAATTAGGGGCCTCTAGCTCTTATAAGTTAAGTAAGTTATAGCCCAAAAACGCTTGTCTGAAATCGAAATTTATCGATAACTTTTGAATGGGTAGAGTTATCGATAAAATGAAATAAACTTGATCTGTCCCGGCACTACGAGAACTTATATTCCAAATATGAAGTCTCTAGCTCTTGTAGTCTCTGATATCCGCGTGTTCATACAGACAGACGGACGGACGGACGGACGGACGGACGGACAGACAGACAGACGGACATGGCTAAATCGACTCGGCTATTGATACTGATCAAGAATATATATACTTTATATGGTCGGAGATGAACTTCCTTATGCCTGTTACAGTACTTTTGCACAAAAACCATAATACCCTTTTTACCCATTTTTAATGGGTTCAGGGTATAAAAACTAGTCCACTTTCTGTATGCTCCAATTATTTGTTATAGCAAGGGCATTGCTTCTTCGCTTTACTTCTCACGCATTGTTTTATGATGTTTTCCAGTTGTTGTTTTGTGCATTTTGTTGTTGCTGTTGTAGGTTTGTTTATGAAGTCGCTCAGAATCCGGCGCCGAGCTGAAGTGACAGTCAAAATGCAAGGGAGCTGCGGCGATAATAATGTATCCAAAATAACAATAACAAGCAGCAAAAAAAAACCAGTTACAATGAAGTGAAGGCAAGTGAAGGGCAGGGTGGGGCAGGGAAAGGCAAGGGAAGACTTTAGACTTCAAACTTCAGACTTCAGAGTTAAGTCTCAGTTTCAAGCTGAAGTTTCGGCTTTTGGGCTGTTGGTTTTTGGCCAAGGAGCAACAGTAGCTGTTGTGGCTATGACTATGATTGATGATCCAAGTGATACGCCCACCCCTCCCCTCCTAGTCACACTGTCCAGCGACCTTTAACGACCCCCCCACTCTTTATACCCCATCTGTGCTTAACAGTCGCTGCTTAAGCATTTAATTGCAGACTGAACAAGTTTATTGAGGGCTAACAGTAGCTCACAGCTTGATGGGCTACCATAAAGTCAAGTTACAGCTTGGGGCATGACCTGCAGCTGACTACCCTGCAACCACATCACACCCCGAACCACCCCCTGCCCCATTGGGGCGCTTTCCAAATTAAATACTTAGCGAATGTTGTTTTTATGCCATTCCAAATGGGTAAATAGGGTATTATGAAATCGTGCAAAAGTATGTAACAATCATGAGGAAGATGCTTCCTCATTTGAACAGTTATCGATAAATTTCAATATCAGAGTTGTTTTTATACCCTGAACCCATTAAAAATGGGTAAAAAGGGTATTATGGTTTTGTGCAAAAGTATGTAACAGGCATAAGGAAGCATCTCCGACCATATAAAGTATATATATTCTTGATCAGTATCAACAGCCGAGTCGATTTAGCCATGTCCGTCTGTCTGTCCGTCTGTCCGTCTGTCCGTCTGTCCGTCTGTCCGTCTGACCGTCTGTCCGTCTGTCCGTCTGTCCGTCTGTCCGTCTGTCTGTCTGTATGAACACACAGATATCAGAGACTACAAGAGCTAGAGACTTCATATTTGGAACATAAGTTCTCCTAATCCCGGGACAGATCAAGTTTATTTCATTTTATCGATAACTAATACCGTTTAAAAGTTATCGATAGATTTCGATTTCAGACTTGCGTTTTTGGGATATAACTTCAAAGTTATAAAAGATAGAGGCTCCAAACTTGGCATGTATCATCTCGAATAGCATACACATGTAACAAATATTTCACTTTTTGGATACCACCCCAAACCCCCAAAAGTTCAAAAAATGCATTTTTGAAGGTACGACCTTGCAATTTGGTTTGGTAACACATATTATGGACAATTGCTTGCTCCAAAGATTTCAATATGATCGGACAATAAACATAGAAGTTATTTAAGATTTAACTTTCCATTGTGTGGGGCTCAGCGAAAGAGCAAGCTAACTGCTTAAACCGCTTGCACTGCTTATACTGCTTATACTGCAGCATGTGTGTGCTTAGATTAGTATGAATGATTTTAAGGACTGGGTTCAGGGTATCTCGTAGTCGGGCACTCCCGACTACAGCACTCTTACTTGTTTATACTCTTTTCGTAGAAAATAGTATATTCAGTTTGTGCTGAAGTTTGTAATGCAGAGAAGGAAGCGTCGGAGACCCCCAAAAGTTACTGCTACTATGCTTAGAATGACAATACAAATTGATCTAGCCATTTCCGTCTGTCTGTCTGTCTGTCTGTCTGTCTGTCTGTCTGTATGTATGCAAACTAGTCCCTCAGTTTTTGAGCTATCGCGATAAAACTATGCACAGAGACTTATTATTCAAAGGGACAGCACATTGGTGGGAACCGGCCGGATCGGACCACTATATCTTATAGTTGCCATACAACTGGAAGTCGGTTTTTGCCATATATTCGATCTTTTCAAAGCTATCGCCTTAAATTTCCTTGTAGACTAGAACATCCTTAAAACTCATTAATGTTTTAAATTTTATATCGATTCAGTTATAATTAGCAAAGATATGCGCCATTTAATATTTCGGTGGTGCAGTTGGCAGAGTGAAAATTGCCTAAAGGTTCGAAAAGAGTAGATAATTCTTCCCCACATGTTTTTATACCCTGAACCCATTAAAAATGGGTAAAAAGGGTATAATGAAGTTGTGCAAAAGTATGTAACAGGCATAAGGAAGCATCTCCGACCATATAAAGTATATATATTATTGATCAGTATCAACAGTCGAGTCGATCTAGCCATGTCCGTCTGTCTGTCCGTCTGTCCGTCTGTCCGTCTGACCGTCTGTCCGTCTGTCCGTCTGTCCGTCTGTCCGTCTGTCCGTCTGTCTGTCTGTATGAACACACAGATATCAGAGACTACAAGAGCTAGAGACTTCATATTTGGAACATAAGTTCTCCTAATCCCGAGACAGATCAAGTTTATTAAATTTTATCGATAACTCTTACCGTTTAAAAGTTATCGATAAATTTTGATTTCAGACTTGCGTTTTTGGGACATAACTTCAAAGTTATAAAAGCTAGAGGCCCCAAATTTGGCATGTATAATCTCGAATAGCATACATGTAACAAAAATTTCACTTTTGGATACCACCCCCAAACCCCCCAAAAGTTCAAAAAACGCATTTTTGAAGGTACGACCTTGAAATTTGGTTTGGTCACACATATTATTGACAATTGTTTGCCCCAAAAGTTTTAATAAGATCGGACAATAAACATAGAAGTTATTTAAGATTTAACTTTCCATTGTGTGAGGCTCAGCGAAAAAGCAAGCTAACTGCTTAAACCGCTTGCACCGCTTGCAATGCTTGTACTGCAGCATGTGTGTGTTTAGATTAGTATGAATGATTGTAAGGACTGGGTTCAGGGTATCTCGTAGTCGGGCACTTCCGACTAGAGCACTCTTACTTGTTTTTATACCCTGAACCCATTAAAAATGGGTAAAAGGGTATTATGGTTTTGTGCAAATGTATGTAACAGGCATAAGGAAGCATCTCCGACCATATAAAGTATATATATTATTGATCAGTATCAATAGCCGAGTCGATCTGGCCATGTCCGTCTGTCTGTCCGTCTGTCCGTCTGTCCGTCTGTCCGTCTGTCCGTCTGTCCGTCTGACCGTCTGTCCGTCTGTCCGTCTGTCCGTCTGTCTGTCTGTATGAACACACAGATATCAGAGACTACAAGAGCTAGAGACTTCATATTTGGAACATAAGTTCTCCTAATCCCGGGACAGATCAAGTTTATTAAAATTTATCGATAGCTCGTCCCGTTCAAAAGTTATCGATAAATTTCGATTTTAGACCAGCGTTTTTTGGATATAACTTACAAGTTATAAGAGCTAGAGGCCCCTAATTTGACATGTATAATCTCGAATAGCATACACATGTAACAAATATTTCACTTTTTGGATACCACCCCCCAAACCCCCCAAAAGTTAAAAAAACCCATTTTTGAAGGTACGACCTTGCAATTTGGTTTGGTAACACATATTATCGACAATTGTTTGCCCCAAAAATTTCAATATGATCGGACAATAAACACAGAAGTTATTTAAGATTTAACTTTCCATTGTGTGGGGCTCAGCGAAAGAGCAAGCTAACTGCTTAAACCGCTGGCACTGCTTGTACTGCTTGTACTGCAGCATGTGTGTGTTTAGAGTAGTAAGAATGATTGTAGGACTGGGTTCAGGGTATCTCCTAGTCGGGCACTCCGACTAGAGCACTCTTACTTGTTTTTATATAACTGGAAAGTTATAAGAACTAGAGGCTCCAAATTGTAACGAGTGTCAACAATTATTGGTTTTTATTGGAAAACGCTCCCCATTTTGCGCTGAAAGTGTAAATTCTATTGCCAACTTTATGCCAAAGATCGGACAATAAACACAGAAGTTGCTTCATATTTCATTTTCATGGTGTGGCTTCAACTGCTTGCACTGCTTGCAGCTTGTGTGTGTTTGTATATACATAGGTAAAGACTGGGCGCAGGGTAACTCCAAGTCGTGCACTCCCGTCCAGATCACTCTTACTTGCATACTTTTTATCGACTGTTGAACCGTCGCCTGTCAATAAACATCCAAAACGCAGATCTATAAAAAGAGTTAAGTGCAGATGGGGTGCTTGGATGCTTGGGTGTGTTGGGGGGGGGGGGGGGGTTTTGGGGGGGGGGGAGGTCGCGGGCAGTTAGATCTCTAGACACTATTTTTTTTTCGGCACCGCGGTCATTGTACTTGAAGCAGTCGGAGCCAAAGTCAAAGCCAAACCTTAAAGCCAAAAGCAAAGAAAGTGATCGCTAAACAAATCGAACTTTGATTTTGTTTTCGTTTTCTTGTGCTGCGCAAAGGCAAACAATAAACGACAGGGGCGGGGAGCAAAGGGGGGAAAGGGGGGGGGGCTAAGAGAAAAGGGCAACACAACTAGTCGGAATCGTCGATGGCAGCTGCCTATTTATGCCATGAATTTCAAAAGCATTGACATTGAAAATTATGCGAATGCACGAAGCGAGACTAAAGACTTAAGCAAATGGAGATCGTCCGATCAACACACAGAGATCGCCAAATCGAACGGAATTGGAATAGATCGCAAATTGTTGTTGTTCAAATATGTACACATATACAAACATATGACAAAGTATCTGAATCGAGTTTGAGCAGAGAATTCAATATTGAACTAAAGATCGAGCTGCTGATTGAACTTTGTATGGGGTTGAAGATCACGCTCCTAATACATTTTCTTGAAGTCAGTAGCGTAAGATGCATAGAAGGAAAATACAGTAAGATGATCCGTCAAAGATAATACTTCTTCATTTGCTTTAAATATACATAAAAATATAAATTTATGAACGGATGAAATTGCAGTCGAACTTATCAAATTCGAATTTCTCTATAACTGCAACTTTTTTTTTTTGGCTCGATTTTGAGAAGCTCGGCTGTATAGTAATATACGATTCTGTCAACCACTTCAACAACAAATCAATCAAGTTTTCGTCATCTATCAACTTCTTAAATGACTAAGCTTAATTTTAAATTTCGACAACATTTTTTTGTATTTTATTTTTTCAAGATCATGCTAAATATTAAACAATAATTGTTGCCAGAGATTGAGCGCAATTTTGAATTAAAAAGCATGCCCAAGATCAAGGCACAATTATTGATCAATTAGAATCTACAATTATAGAACACACCGACGATCCAATAACAATTGTGAAAAATTTAACTTTAAATTGATCTACAAGCTATAGACATAACTATAGATTAAGCTATATAACATGCAAGAAATCGATCGATCAATCGATAAATTCAGCTATAGATTGAACCACAAAAACAAACCCAAGGTCAAGCCAGAAATCTAACTGAAGATCGATCTGGCTACAGATTAAGCTATAAGTAATGTATATATATATGTATATATATTTATATCAGGCCATAGATCAATTCGAACAATCGATAGATTGATAGCTTTTAAACTAGATAGAAGTATAACTGAAGATCGATCTTTAGTTTGACATAAAGATCTGATTACAGTTTATGCTGCAGGTAGATATATCTATATCTATATCTACAGAACTAGCTGAAGACCTAGCTAAAGATCGAGCTACAGCTTAAGCAAAGATAAAGCTGAAGATCCAAAACTTATCGAAATACACATAATGTAACAAATCGGTCAATTAACATTTGGCTTCTGTTATTTCTCGTTTGATCGATCAATTTGAGCAGCATAACGCCTGATCGAGCGGAACTGTAACCGATCGTAATGTATATGTATATATACAGTAGATGTTGCTATATTCGAAACGTAACTAATTCGCGACACCGATTGAGATAGCGATTCCGATTCCGATAGCGATCATTTGTCAGTTGTCTCATGTATATTATTGTTCCGAATTCCGCCTGACAAGTTGCGAATTAAGATTGATCGTTGTTTTTGTCCGTCCATAGTTCGTTTGATCGCCCACAACTGCCAATTGGTCCAAAGATCGTCGATTGCGGGGGCATTCTAGACTCCAGCGCCCAGCCCCCACTGCCGCACTCATCGAGTCTGTCAAGTCATAAATAATATGCTTATTATACTTAATAAGCACCACTGAAAATGTCATCATTAATTATTTGTAATAAGCCGACCTGACGTGCTGTGACGTGACGTGACGTGACATGAACTGTACCAAGTTTACGCCTTGGAATTCAATGTCCCTCCCATAAAACAACAAAAATAACTCTTAACATGTACATAATGAAACAGAAACCGAGAGAACTGTGTGTCGGCTTTAGCTTCAGCTAAAAGACTTGCACTTTTCAATCTTTGTTGTTTACCTGCGAAAAAAAAAACAAAAACCAAACAAAACAAAAACATATAAAAAATTGATTTGCGCTCATTCAGTAAACAAACAAAAAATGCCAAAGTCGCTGTCCACAAAAATAACTAACAAAAAATCACTCTTTAAATTGCATTTGATGACAGCTTAAATACTCTAAGTTTTAGCATTGGACTGCTGCTATTTTACAACACTGCTTATTTTTCATCGATTTTAGCAACACTATTTGTCAGCATGGTCTTTTCTATATTATATTTATTTAAAGTCGACTCAGATCAATTCTGTAAGAAATTGGAATAATACAAAAATATTGGAAATTTTTACAAATTACAAGAACTTATGAAAACTTATTCAAAATATTAAAATTAAAAAAAAAGAATCAGTTAAAACTTTGCTCACTTTTATTGAGCCTAAAAAAAGCCAGTTTGACTTAGCTAATTTCTTGCTCTTTGTTTTTATATTTAAAGTATAAGTTCTACTTTCTAGTTAGAGAAGCTTGACTGTTACTGCTAACAGTCCCAATTCTGTTTCCATCCTTGACACATTTATTCTTTATATATGAACAAAATATCTAGTTGAATATCAATAAATATTTATGAGATATTTTAAATAAGAAATATAATGTAATATAGTATTATAATATTAAATAATACAAAATATTTAAAAAAAATAAAAAAAATATTTATAAAATACTGACAAGCGCGCTCTCACAATCTGTATACCCCACCCACTGCCGCCAGTGCAGGGTATGCCAAACTGTTAGCTTATTAAATATTACTCACTGCTGTACGGACGTACATATATCAATTGGCATTTATCTGGCAAATAACTGCAGTAGCACAGTGTGCTGTAATTTGAAAGTGGGCGTGGCTGGGCGCGCCACTCTTGTGGCCTTGACCTTTTGGCCTTTGGCAGCGCGCGCCTCAAATTGGCCAAAAGGGGCTAATTGGTCCAACCAGAATTGGTAACAAGCGACTGACCAAATTCTCTCCCTCACCTTAAAGTTGGACTCATCTAAAAGCTGACCAAATTTGTAATTAATTTCCGTTTTGCTGTTTTTGTTTTGGTTTTTTTCTCTCTTTGCTGTTGTCTTTTATTTTGGCAAAATGTGTTTTGTTTTTCGGTTGCTTCTTCATTGATTTGGTTTTAATCGTCTGCATTTTGCTCACTTTTCGCCCACTGTGCGTGAGGTCAACAAATGCTAAAATCACAAGATGCGGGTGAGCTGAGCAGCAAATACAAATCAGCTGCTAATTAGCGGTGCAAATGATGGCCCACATATTGTTAGCCAGTCCTTCAAACTGGGCTAAGCTCAATGGAACGCCCTTCTACCTTCTATCTTCTACCTTTTACCTGTCCATCCACAATGCTATTCTTACCTACCAAATAGCTGAATAAATATATACATAAATACATATCTTGGTTATATTCATATATACATATAAGAAGAGAACTTTGATCACCGCTTTTAGCTGCCAAATGTATATTTGACTTAAACGTATGACAAATGCATAAATGCAAAAAGTAGGAAATCGAAATTTATAAATCTAAATAATTAAATAAATATTCAGATTTTTTTAAAATTTATTTTAGTGGGTATTCAAAGTGTGAACATAAATCGTGCTTTATAAATTCTATTATCTTATACTTCTTAAAGCACTAAATGCCTTTGAGATAGCAAACATATTTTTTGGAACCTTAAGGCTGCAAAAACTGTTTACATTTTTATGATCTGTTTTAAAAACATTTTCGAATATGATTCTGTTAAAAATACTGAGAAAATTGCTCAAATGGAAAACATTAGAATTTAAATATATTATAAATCGTTCGTGCCTAAGTCGTGTCTTTTACCAGATTAAACTAACTAAGAACTAAACTGGCACATGCCAAAAGTGCACTGAACAATAATATAAATATAAAACATATGTTTTCAATATGGTTATAATTAACAAGAAAATACTAATAAAATATATATAGCTTTAAAAACATGGGAAAACCAAAACCAACTTGCAGTTGTATGACAGCTATAAGATATACTGATCCGATCCGGCCAGTTCCGACAAGTGTGCTGTTCCTTAGAATACCAAGTGCTCCGTGCAAAGTTTCATTGCGATAGCTCAAAAACTGAGGGACTAGTTTGCATACATACAGACAGACAGACGCACATGGCTAGATCAATTTGTTTTGTCATCCTCAGCATACTGTAGGTTACTTTTAGGGGTCTCTGGCACTTCCTTCTATGCATTACAAGCTTAATAAATAATAAATCTGTAAAAATCCATGTTGACAGCAGCCGAAAGCCCTAACAGCCAGTGCTCCCCTACTATTAAAGCTAAGTTTTCATTATTTTTAATATTGCATGTAAAACAAGTGGGGAAAGATTATCTTCGGCGTGCCGAAGATTTTATACTCATTTCGAACCTATAGGCAATTTTCACTCTGCCAACTGCACCACTGAAATTTCATAAGCTGTACAAAATCGTTTTGTCTCGTAACATTTTTTTTTTGTTCTAAGAATATTTAATTCATTGCCAGTTGTATGGCGGCTATAAGATATAGTGGTCCGATCGGGCCAGCTCCGACCAATGTGATGTCTCTTTGAATAATAAGTATCAGTGCAAAGTTTCATCGCGATAGATTCAAAAACATGGGATATATGGCGAAAACCGACTTCGAGTTGTATGGCAGCTATAAGATATAGTGGTCCGATCCGGCCGGCTCCGACCAATGTGCTGTCCGCTGGAATAATAAGTGTCTGTGCAAAGTTTTATCGCGATAGCTAAAAAACTGAGGGACTAGTTTGCATACATACAGACAGACAGACAGACAGACAGGCAGACGGACATGGCTAGATCAATTTGTTTTGTCATCCTCAGCATACTGTAGGTTACTTTTAGGGGTCTCTGGCACTTCCTTCTATGCGTTACAAACTTCAGCACAAACTTAATATACTATTTTCTTCGAAAAGAGTATAAAGATAAATAACAAATCGTGTCTTTGTGTAACAATCGAATATGCGACCATCTCTAGTTCTTACCCTCTCTCTTCTCTCTCTCTCTCTCCCTCTCAGCCATGAAGCCGCTGGCGCTGGCGCTGCCGCTGCCGCTGCGAACGCTGCTGGTGGCGCTGCTGCTGAGTCAGACGCTGCCGCCGAGCGCTGGCTCCGCGGTGCTCATCTCGGACATGACGATGACCATGATGGTGGAGCTGTCGTCCCGGCATCCCTTCTGCAAGATGCACACAGATCGGTGAGTGATTCCCCTTGCTAAAACTGTTGATTATTCCGAGAGATGTGTGATCAATCGAAATTGCAAGGTCATACCTTTAAAAATTATTGTCCTTATCCTAAAAGTCAAATCTTTTTTCATTTGTATGCTATTCGAAATTATACATATGAAGTTTTGTGTCTCTTACTGTTGTTACTTCTAGACTATGGTCAAAAGGCCATGTCTGAAATCGAAATTTATCGATAACTTTAAACAGGTCGAGTTATCGATACAATAAAACAAACTTGACCGGACTAGAAACGACGAAAACTTATATTCCAAATATGAAGTCTGCAGCTCTTATAGTCTATGAGATTTTTGGACAGACAGACAGACAGACAGGCATGAGAAGATTGATTCGAATTTTGATACTGATCAATAATATATATATACTTTGTATGGTCGCAGATGCTTCCTTATTGCATATGTTGCATACTTTCTGCCCTTAGTAATCTGCATATAAATGTACCTCTAAGATTCTTACATCCCGCATATATATGGATTGCTTCTCTCTTGCCACCGCAGGGGCGACATTCAGCGGATGCTGCTGCAGTCGGATCCGCGTCGCATTCGGCAGGTGCCGCGCGAGTCTGTCGTGGAGCTGGAGGAGGTGTGTCGCCGCCAGGGCTCGTACGGCCACGAGTTTCGGGGTGGCCTGGGCTTCATCTATCCGGGCACCAAGTGGTGCGGACCGGGCACCGCGGCGACCAGCTACGACGATCTGGGGCATCATGTGCGGGAGGATCGGTGCTGTCGCGAGCACGACATGTGTCCCGATGTCCTCAATGTGGGCGACTGCCGGCGGGGCCTGTGCAACCGGGGCACCTTCACGCGCTCCCATTGCGAGTGCGATGCACGCTTCCGGCGCTGCCTGCAGGCGGCCAACACGGAGACGGCGAACACGCTGGGCGCCATCTTCTACAATGTGGTGCAGGTGACCTGCTTCCAGGAGCGCAGTCCCTGCTCGGCGCACCAGAGGTTCGACGAGTACATTTACCGCAGCGCCCACTGCCCGGCCGAGTATCGGCAGGCCGATCTCTACGTGCCGCCCCATTCCGACAGCCTCATTGCCAAGATCCTCGACCAGCCGCAGGGACGCGCCCTGGCCGCTCCACTGCCCCGGCGCTTCGGCGTCAAGCTGGCCAGCGTCGGCCTGGCGGCGGTCAACATTCTGCGCGAGGTCGTCCACCGGCCACGCCTCCTCTGGGACAGCCTGCATGCGCCGGTCAGTCGGGAGCTGCCGCCAGGACGACCGCCGCCCAGAGGCTACTACTACGAGCGGCCGGGGCCGAGAGCCCGCTATGGTTATGGCTATGGCGCGGGCTCGGGCTCGGGCTATAACCATGGCAATGGCAACGGCAATGGCAATGGCTATGGCTATGGCTATGGCTGGAGCTGATTTTGGCAGTATTAGTAGCTGTAGCTGTAGAAGATGAGCACGCATCATAGTCATCATGTCCAAAGCAACTGCATGTCTCTCTCTCTCTCCATCTGTACACACATATATCACATAGATCTGTATTATAACTTTATTATTAGCATTAGTTGACTTTTTTTTGTTTTTGCCAAATAAATTAAGCACATATTTTAACTATTTGCCTGCGTGTGTCTTGCTATAGTTTTTTTGTTTTTTAGCACGACTAAGCACGAACACGAACACGAACACGAGACGAACACGCACGTTACAAAACTTAAGCAACACTTTACATACATGTGTATATTATCAAATTTGTTTTACGTAGCCTGCGAAGCACGTATAAATTGTATTACAAGTCGAAAAAGAGTCGCCTCACCCTAGTTCGGGCCCCATAATCTTATGGCAATCAAGCGACTGGCAAATCACAGATATAAACTATATATAACAGTTGCCAGAATAAGAATTTTTTTGCCCAAAGCACCAAAAAGACCTAAATTTTGAGTTTTGATGTGCTAGTAAAAGTTGTTCTCAGCAATATTTCAAGCAACTTTGCTGATGTACTGTCCCTTTGAGTAATAAGTATCTGTGCAAAGTTTCATCGCGATAGCTTTAATAACATGGAATATATGGACGAAACCGACTTCAAGTTGTATGGCAGCTTTAAGATATAGTAATCCGATCCGGCTGGTTCTTAACAATGTGCTGTCCCTTTGAATAAAAAGTCTCTGTGCAAAGTTTCATCGTGATAGCTCAAAAACTGAGGGACTAGTTTGCATACATATAGACAGACAGACATACGGACATGGCTACATCAATTTGTTTTATCATTCTAAGCATACTGGAGGTAACTTTTTGCATTACAAACTTCAGCACAAAGTTTATATATTATTTTCTTCAAAAAGAGTATCAAAATGTAGGTAGATTTTTATATAACAAAAAAAAAAAATTATGCAGCATGATTCCTAACCCGAAATAGGCTAGGTATGTATATATACTTTTTCCTTAACTCTGTCACAACTTTATTGAATTACAAACTTTCACAGTTAGTTTGAAGGATGTACTGAAAACTTTCGTCAAAACAACAAATTTGCATATCAAAATTTATAAAAATTACAAATATATTAAATTTGGAGACAAATTATAAGAAATTACCGTCATAAAGGGCAATTCTTGTAAAGAAATCAGGTTTCTTGGGTATACAATCTGCATGTATGGATAGCAAATTAGTCAGCACAAAAGTTGTTATAGAAAAATAAGTAGTTTAAATTGCAATCAAATAATTTGTTGGCAAGCATTTGCATTAATTTGTGACTTTTTGATTGATGCCAAATTGAATAATTATAATACTTATATTGTTGCTTGATTTTAGTTTCAAATTCCCTTCATTTGCGATCTTCGAATGTGGTGTCAGTCTTTCAATCTCTGTCTCTTTCCAACTCAGAGCCGGCTACAATGAAACGGAGCAGGAGGCAATCTGTGCCCAGTGGCAATATCAGCCGTCGGAGAAGTATGTGCCCAGCCAGCCGCGCACCTCCTAGATGTCCTTCAAGATGACGACCTGGAACGTACTGCAAAACGAATACAAATCTACAAGACACAGCACTTTAGCAATAGCACAATAGCAAATACAGTGCTCGCTCGCTCAGGAGAACTTCCCAGAATTAGAAGCGAATCAAATGCACTTTTATAGAATCCTTTTTGAATACAGACGTTCTTTTACACGAAATAATACATTTGAAATATTGTAAATAACAAGCACTAATTTGGTAATTGTTATGCGAACAGAAATTGAGTTAATTGTTCTAATTGTCGAGCGATCACTGTAGTAGAAGCCCCCAGCCCCACCCCCACATAGGCCCCACAGACCCCACCAGTCCCATTGCCAAAACTGCACCTGATCCTGGAACAGAGGCCAGCGTGTGAGGCCAAATTGCGCTAAGTGTAGCTGCAGCGCAGAGCGCTGGTAAAATGCCAAATATATTTTCATACACTAGAAACATACAAGCATGAATATATATACATATATATGTATATACATACAATGCATTCCATATACTTACTACTATATTTACCGAGATCAGAGCGCGAATAAAACTTCAAGCAATCTAATGAGAAATTCAATGGGTTTTTACTATTTCACTTCGCCTGCCTAAAAGTATGCTGCACGAAGCTTACGTTTATTGCTAGTGTGCTGAACGGAACCACTGAAGTTCATTGATTCATTTGAGCTGAGTCAATTTGGTAAGCCACATGAACCATTTTAAAAGTATTTTAACGCTTGTGAGACAAAAATCGTAAGTGATTCAGATTTGAATGCAGAATTATTGTAGAGGGATAACTTTGATTAAAACCGCATCAACGATATTATATTGTATTTTCTAACTTGCGGAGCGCGGAATTGAAATTTCCAAAAGGAATGCAAAACTTGGCCGACAATAAAATGTAAGAACTGAAATTTCTTTCCTAATACCTAGTGTAGCTCCAGAAACATAAATAATTCACTTTAAATTTTGTTACAGCTACTATTTATATAATTTTCTTAATTAAATATTCCACAAAATAGTTTTAGCAGCTGGCAGGCTTCCAAAAGCTCTGACAATCATTTGCCTCGAATGCTTCTTCGGAATCCGACAGATTTTTTGACATATTTGCTAACCAAGGGTATCCAAAATCGCTATGAACCTAAAAAGATAATTCAGCTTTTATCAAAAAAAAGAATAGTTTGTAAAAGTTGAAAACCTGTGAAACGTTATTTATTCCGCAACCTTTGGACTCGAATACAAATTGTTTGCTTATAACGTGTTATACATTCTATTAGCGGCGTTGTTATTAAGTAAGAGCACTTGGTTATTAAACACTGGGATGATGAGGAGTGGAAGTGGGAGTGGGCAGCTCTAATAAGGGGCATGGTCTAATTAGTCCTTGAATTTGCCCAAAACGATCTCCTTGTAGAAGGGAACACAGTTCATGCGGACATTGAGGCGGGCGCAGAGCAGAAAGATGCCCGACAGCTTGCGATGGATCGAGTAGATCTCCTCGGGCGGCGGACACAGACGATGGGCGACCATAGTGGGCACCAGGGCGGCCAGACGCTCTGTGGTATTCTGTTTGCCAAAATCGAAGGAGCCATCATAGCGAAAGATCTCGCCCAGTATCATCACAGCATCGATGTGCGCCTGCTCCATCTGCTTCGTCTCGTAGCCGGTGAGGAAGCCCATCTGGCGGGACATCTCCAGGACGCCCTCGCGATTGTTCTCCGCCGCACTGATGATCACCTGCCGATAGTTGCGTATGAACTCGTGCTTGTAGAAGCGCGTCGACCCAAAATCGATCAGCATCAAGCGTCGACTGCTCGCATCGTACAGGAAATTCGACCAGTTCGGATCCGTCTGCATGCACTCGATCTCGAAGAGCTCGCGCAGACACAGCTTCAGCACGGAGGCGGCGATGTGGGCACGATGCTCATAGCTGGACAGGGAAAAAACGAAGATTTTCAATATGTGTTGCTTGAAGATACAAAAATATAATGATGGGATGACAATTGCTAGTTAGTTCTTGGGTATTTCAGAGAGCCAGTGAAGTGGTGGAAATCAAAATGTGCTGCAGCTAAAGTCCGGCTGAATATAGGCAAGCCCCAGGGTTGATTTTCCGAAATTCGAATAGTTAAGATTGTTAAAGCAATCTATCGATTACAATAGTGGCTAGTATTATATACTCTTTAAGAACCCATGAAACTGTGACCTTAAACACGAAACAGTATTCTAAGGATGTCTCTGTCTAATCAAAGTCATTGAGCATATAAAAACTTAAACAATGGAAGACTTTGAATATGTGTTGCTTGAAGATACAAAAATATAATGATGGGATGACAATTGCTAGTTAGTTCTTGGGTATTCTGAATATTTTAGAGAAGTTAAGTTTGTTAAAGCAATCTATCGATTACAATAGTGGCTAGTTATCATACTACTCTTCAAGTACTTATGACATTTAAGAACCCATGAGACTGTGACCTTAAACACGAAACAGTATTCTAAGGCTGTCTCTGTCTAATCAAAGTCATTGAGCATATAAAAACTTAAACAATGGAAGACTTTGAATATGTGTTGCTTGAAGATACAAAAATATAATGATGGGATGACAATTGCTAGTTAGTTCTTGGGTATTCTGAATATTTTAGAGAAGTTAAGTTTGTTAAAGCAATCGATCGATTACAATAGTGGCTAGTTATCATACTACTCTTCAAGTACCTATGACATTTAAGAACCCATGAAACTGTGACCTAAAACACGAAACAGTATTCTAAGGCTGTCTCTGTCTAATCAAAGTCATTGAGCATATAAAAACTTAAACAATGGAAGACATTGAATATGTGTTGCTTGAAGATACAAAAATATAATGATGGGATGACAATTGCTAGTTAGTTCTTGGGTATTCTGAATATTTTAGAGAAGTTAAGTTTGTTAAAGCAATCTATCGATTACAATAGTGGCTAGTTATCATACTACTCTTCAAGTACTTATGACATTTAAGAACCCATGAGACTGTGACCTTAAACACGAAACAGTATTCTAAGGCTGTCTCTGTCTAATCAAAGTCATTGAGCATATAAAAACTTAAACAATGGAAGACTTTGAATATGTGTTGCTTGAAGATACAAAAATATAATGATGGGATGACAATTGCTAGTTAGTTCTTGGGTATTCTGAATATTTTAGAGAAGTTAAGTTTGTTAAAGCAATCGATCGATTACAATAGTGGCTAGTTATCATACTACTCTTCAAGTACCTATGACATTTAAGAACCCATGAAACTGTGACCTAAAACACGAAACAGTATTCTAAGGCTGTCTCTGTCTAATCAAAGTCATTGAGCATATAAAAACTTAAACAATGGAAGACTTTGAATATGTGTTGCTTGAAGATACAAAAATATAATGATGGGATGACAATTGCTAGTTAGTTCTTGGGTATTCTGAATATTTTAGAGAAGTTAAGTTTGTTAAAGCAATCGATCGATTACAATAGTGGCTAGTTATCATACTACTCTTCAAGTACCTATGACATTTAAGAACCCATGAAACTGTGACCTAAAACACGAAACAGTATTCTAAGGCTGTCTCTGTCTAATCAAAGTCATTGAGCATATAAGAAGTGAAAGAATGGTCATCCGGCATTCACTTACCTGAGCTCAAAGCACTTGTCGAGTGGCACACCCGGAACCAGTTCCGTTGTGAGGACACTGGAGGTGGTCAGGTCGCGCACCACTCGCGGCACATAGTACTCCTTGTAGGGCAATATCATTTCGCGAAACTTTTCGGTATATTCGGCCTCGCGGGCATAGTCCACCTCCCACTGGAGTTCGCGCTTCGCCACGCGCACCACGTTGTCGATGAAGAAGCCTTGGGGGAAGACGTCCCACACCTTGAGCATGCCCACCAGATTGTCAATGTCGCTCTCGATGCTCTGTGCGACGCCCGGATACTGAATCTTGATGGCCACGTCCATGCCGTCGAGCAGCGTGGCCCGATGCACCTGGCCAATGGAGGCAGCCGCGAAGGGCTTGTCATCGAAGCTGGTCAGGCGCTGGCGCCAATCGGGGCCCAGCTGGGTGTTCATCACGCGCTCCACCTGCCAGTCGGGCATGTAGTCGGCCGCCTGGCGCACTCGCTCGAACGCCTTCGCCAGTTGCGGCGACACCATCTTCGTGTCCTGTATGCTCAGTATCTGGCCGATCTTCAGCGCCGCCCCGCGCACCTTGCACAGCGTGTCCACAATCCGCTCCGCATTCGCCGGACTCAGCAGCGCATCGCGCATATTCGTTGAGCCGCCCAGGCCGAGGGCGCCCTTTGTCAGCTCGTTGATGGTGCCCAGGCCGAGGCCGGCGAAGAGGCCTCCGAATGAGGCCATTCGTCCGAGACGGGATGCGGGCACTCGTCGCTGCTTCGCCACCTTGCTCAGCTCCGGCAGCGTTGTTTCCGACGTCTTGGCTGCGGCTGGAAATGTGCAACATGTCAGTTGGATTGTTTGTAGTGGCATCAAAGGCAGTTTATTTCCTAGTAATTTCATTTTGTGTGTGCTGTGTTTTTTGATTCGATTTGAAATTTGTAAATGCAGTAGTGTAGCCAGGAGGATGGGGGAGGGAAGGGGGGAAATGTCAGAAATTAGTTGTGCAATCCGGAAATTGGAGCATGTCTGAAATTTTAAGAACTAATTTTTACCGGAATTCCCCCTTGACAAAATCGTGCCTACTCCACTGCCTGAATGTTTATAAATATTATGAATTGAATGAGAAGGCGACACTTATTTTTGAGAGAAAACAAGTGGGAAAGGATTATCTTCGGCGTGCCGAAGATATAGTGGTCTGATCCGGCCGGCTCCGAACAATGTGATGTATGTTTGAATGATAAGTATCTGTGCAAAGTTTCAACGCGATTGCTTTGAAAACATGGGATTTATGACCAAAACCGACATCCAGTTGTAGGGCAGCTATAAGATATAGTGGTCCGATCCGGCCGGCTGCGACCAATGTGCTGTCCCTTTGAATAATAGGTGCCTGTGCAAAGTTTTATCACGATAGCTCAAAAACTGAGGGACTAGTTTGCATACATACAGACAGACAGACAGACAGACAGACGGACATGGCTAGATCAATTTGTTTTGTCATTCTAAGCATAGTGGCAGTAACTTTTGGGGGTCTCCGACGCTTCCTTCTATGCGTTACAAACTCCAGCACAAACTTAATATACAATTTTCTTCGAAAAGAGTATAAATATATTGAAACATTGGTAATGATATGTGAAAATTAATTTTTTACATTTCATTGTAAGTGAGAGCTTTGGGAGGTTATATAAAATACTAAATAAGTGGGAGCTAAACCAATTGAAATGCTAAGCTTGAGAATGAGATTCTAAGATAGCTCTGATTAGCAATCAAATAAAGCTTGAAAATGCGTTAAAGGTGAATATAACTAATAACTTTCAGGACTGGAAAACAACTTTAAACAACTCAACTTTGGATTAAGCTTAAAGCTATCAGTTCACACACGATATGGGAGTGCGGAACAAGGCTCTGAATGTGGCAGGAAGCTGCTTATGCGTACCCGTTGTTGTTGCACCTTTGGCAGCGTCCATTGTCGAACGGCCGGCAACAAAGCGCATCACATTGTCCACATACTCGGTGTCCTTGGCCAGGATGCCGCCACCGCTGCTGCTGCTGCTGCCAGGCGACTTGGGCGCCGCAGGAGTAGTTGGCATCGCTGGGGGCTTCGGCTTCGGCTTGGCCTCGCTGGGCAGCTGCTTGGACTGTGTGTTGGGCGTGCGTAGACTGACGTTGCGGTTCATGTTGCGCTTGGAGAGTATCTCCTCGAATTCGAGCAGCGTTATGGAAGATATGTCCAGATTGGCTGCATCCGCCGCATCCAAATGGCTGCGACTTGCGCCGGTCACGTGAGCAGCGCCGCCTGCCGCTCCTCCGCCCGCTGCCGCTGCGCTGACAGCTGATGCACCGCTGCCCGACTGCCAACCGATGCGCTGCAGTCCGCTCAGATCGCAGGGCGCTTTTGTTTCGAGCAGATGGCACAGGCCCTTGGCCACCACGTATCCTCGCTCGCCCGTTTCCTGCAGCAGCTGCTGCGCTTGCTTCAGTTCGTCTCCGGGATGCTCGCTGGCCGTACGCAACGCTGCGACGCTCTGACTCAGATTGGACTCGAGCAGTTCGCGCACACTCGAGTTGCTCCACAGATGCTTAGTCAGCGCCAGATGCTCGCGACCGCACGCCTCCGCAACGATCTGCAGGCCCCGCAGCACACCGAGCACATCTTGGGCCGCACGTGTCATCACTAGTTTGACCAGTCGTCGTCTGACGTGTGGGTGTCGTTCCGTTCGCTCTCCGTCAGTTGTTGCGGCTCTCAGTCGCTGTTGTTGTTGTTTTGCTGTTTCTAATCAGCCGGTTACAAGTTATGGACGCGACTGCATCTATGCGTTGTGTGTGCGTGCGTGCGTGCGTCGTCTTTTGGCGTCGCTGGCACATTCGATTTGGTTGTGCGTCGGTGCCCGAAAATGTATAAGGTTACGTAAACATAAATAAATAAACTTGCACGAAAGTTGCGAAATAAGAAAACAGCTGTTGGCAACAAACAAGTTTATGTAGTTCACTTGCACATGGTTCGCGCAAGTGCTGCAAAGAACTGGCATTGTTCACACAATGTTAATGCTAACAGACTTACATACTGTTGTCTGGCTGTTTAGCTGTTTGCCGGCTAATGGGCATAGACAGCTTTCAGTTTTAGACGCTATGAATTGTCTCGTCACATTCAATTCAGTTGCTGCCCAAAAATGCATACAGTTACGTAAGCACAAACAAAGAAACATGCACGAAAATTACGAAATAACAAAACACCTGTTGGCGCCAAACAAGTTTGCAGATGATTCGCGAAAGAGCTCACAGAAACTGGCAGAATTCACAAAATGTTAATGCTAACAGATATTAGCAGAGCTTATCGGTATAACATGAACGATATAGCGGTTATGGGGATCATTTATTATTGCATTCAAGCTGACTGCGCTTATTCTGCAAGATATATTGCTTTTGAGTAAACATTTTCAATTTAAAAACAATGCACAATGGCGCCAAATACAGCCAGTCCAATTCGCTCACGACATTAATAATCGCTCAATTGATCTAGTTCGCGACTATAAACATACAAACGCACGCACTTGCACGCACATGCCAATGTTTACATTTAGTTTTGAATTTCAATTGTAATGTGTGGCATTTTCTGTGCCATAAGCCACAATAATGAGGCCAATTGCCATCTGCACAAGTCCTTGGAAAGGCTGCTGCACAATCGCGGACCCGATGTGACCGACCAGATGCTAATCGACAATGTGCTGCTTGCCGGCCACGTTCTGTGGCAACAGGGCTCCGCGCCCCAAAAGCAGCCCATTGTCGAGGGCCAACTGGTGCTGCTCTTCAACGGGGATCTGTTCCATTTGGATGCACAGAAGCCAGCCGGCCAAGCGGACAGCGCCTGGCTGTCGACGCAGCTCAGCAAGTGCAGCAGCGATGCGCAGCTGTTGAAGCTGCTGCAGCAGCTCGAGGGACCCTATTGCTTGATCTTGTACAACAGGTATGAATGTCTCTTTGTTCGTGTGTACAGTAGTCGCTCGGCAAGTGTGACTTGGTGAAATTGCAAGTGTTTCATTTGTTCTGCACATACAATCGTAATTAGTTTTGCTTTATGCGCATACAAATAACCTTGTAGTATTTTTAAATGCAAAGCCTTATATTTAATATATAATTGTACAAAATACAACTACCCGGAAATGCTTCTGTTAAGGCTTGTAGCTGATCGATCCAAAAATTTAACTTTCATGCAACCTTCGAACAATATTTTCCACTCAATGTGGTAAATTTTCGCAGAATGGTGAAATACATTTTTCATGCATTTCGACATGAGTATGAAATCGATAAATGTAAAGCCAAAAAACAATTGATGTATCAAAGTTTTCGAATTTTAAGGATTATTAAATCGGAGTTTTTCTAAATATGGTTGAGTTATGGTTAAATTTAGAACGTAGCCCAAACAAATTCCAAAAAATGTCAATTTAAGAAATGTTCAGCGTAGATAGAGAAATTAGTTTGATCACTTTCGTTTTAAAGTCGCCCAAATAGGTAAAATAAGATTGGTTGGATTGGTATTGGATAGCTACCGAGCGACTATTGTATTTGCACGTATTTTTCAAAACATGACTAACATTTGAAATGCCCCTCTGCAAAACAGACGTGATAGAACTATATACTTTTGTCGCGATGCGCTGGGCAGGAATTCGCTGATCATTGAGCGCAATGCACAGTGCCTCAAGCTGATGAGCACCTCGTGTCGCTTGGAGGAGCAGCGGGTGACGTCGCTGGAGCTGCCGCCCCTGGGCCTGTACAAGCTGCAGCTGAACGAGCCGAGCATGTGTGTGCTGTATCCCTGGCAGCAGCAGCTCAGCAAGGATGCCGAGCAACAGCTGGCGGCACTGGACACTGCGATGCACTGGCGCACTCGCGTGGAGCAATCCATCGCACCCAGCTGGCTGCTCAGCTCAGAGGCAGAGGCAGACGCAGACGCAGAGGCAGAGTCCATCGCTAGCTATGATCTGTATGAGTTGAGTGAAGGCACAAGCGAGCTGGAGCAGCTGTACAAGCAGCTGCAGCAGAATGCGCCCGTGCAGCAGGCATTGCAGACGCTGGACAAACTGCTGCAACGTTCGGTGGCTGCGCGCGTTGAGCAAACGGCGCCCATTTGTCGCCGCTGTGCCGCCAGCGAGAGCTGTGCGCATGCCAAGATTTGCATACTCTTCTCGGGCGGCATAGACTGCAGCATACTGGCGCTGCTCGCGGACAAATATGTGCCACAGTCGCAGCCCATCGAGCTGATCAATGTGGCCTTCGAGCGGCTGACCAAGGAGCAGCGCGGCAACAATACGTGGCAGGTGCCCGATCGCCAGACCTCGCTGCAGTCGCTCGGGGAACTGCAGCGCCTGTGCCCGCAGCGCCAGTGGCAGCTGCTCGAGGTGAACGTGAGCCGGCAGCAGCTGCAGCAACAGCTCAGCGGCCACATACGCCAGCTCATCTATCCGCTGCAAACGGTGCTGGACGAGTGCCTGGGCTGTGCCTTCTGGTTCGCCGCCGCCGCGCCCCAGTCGACGGCACGTGTCGCCCTGCTGGGCAGCGGCGCCGACGAGCTCTTTGGCGGCTACACGCGACATCGCAACGCGTACAGGCGTGCCGGCGAAGGCGATCGTCTGGCCGCCTTGAGCCATGAGCTGGACATGGATTGGCAGCGCATTCCGGCACGCAATCTGGCGCGCGACGATCGTGTGATCGCGGACAGCGGCAAGACGGCGCGTGCTCCGTTCATTGAGGAGCATGTGGCCCGCTTTGTGCGCTCGCTGGCGCCGGAGCAGCGCTGCTGCTATGCCCTGGCCGAGGGCTTGGGCGACAAGCTGCTGCTGCGCCTGTACGGCCACAGTCTGGGGCTGCGGGATGCGGCTCTGCTCAAGAAGCGGGCCATTCAGTTCGGATCGCGCATTGGCGACAAGCGCCAGCAGGCGACGGAGATCTCCAAATATCTGCGCTTCGACTCGTGCGAGCTGAATACGAATACATAAATCAAATACGTATATACATACATACATATATGCAAAACAATAGATTTATGATGTGTAGCTCTAATTTCTATAGTTATTGCACAACAAAATGTATACGCTACACGTTTTAATAGCTGCGCTGAATGTCAATTATAAATGTTATAATTAGCAGCCTCTCGCCTCTCCAAATTTCGCGAAAAGTAACACTCAGTGGATCGCTTTATATCATGCATTATCAAGCGGCCGATTTGTTTCTAAATGCATTTGGAAAATTCTAATAAGGAACGGGCCACGCCCCCATCCGCCTCCTCAATTCGAAGTCACCACATTGGGAAGGATTGTCAATCGTATGGATCCTGTGGAAAACAATAATTTCTTTATGTTGCGCATGATAGCTCTTCTTTCGTCGAAAAATACCCAATAAGACTTAAATATATATATAAGAAATAAATAAATGGTTAAAGGAAAAATCGTAGTAATCAAGAAACCTAAAATGGTTATTTTAAATGAAGCTGAAAAGTTCGTTTGGATTTTTGAACTTTGTATCAAATGATTCGCTTTGAGTTAATTTAATGAAAATTTCGTTTTTTTCGTATTTTAAACAATCAAGACTAACCCAAGCTACATATAATTTGTAATCACAAATTATTTATACTGTTGGATGTAATTAAAAAACAAAAAAACAAGTGGGGAAGGATTATCTTAGGCAAAACTTAACTTTGCCAAAACTGAACCGATTTGTAAGCATGAGACCAATTTGTTCATGGCTTTTCCTCTAAATTCAATCTATATTTCAATTTTGTTAGATATTGAACATTTAATTTTTTTTACTTTTCCGAAAAAAAATGCATTTATTCCCTGCTAAATGTGAAAAACATTTAAAAAAAAAAAAAAAATAGAGTCGG
Organism: Drosophila flavopinicola; assembly: GCA_035042425.1. Classification (NCBI taxonomy): domain Eukaryota; kingdom Metazoa; phylum Arthropoda; class Insecta; order Diptera; family Drosophilidae; genus Drosophila; species Drosophila flavopinicola. Next base: position 675,536 of record JAWNLL010000405.1, read on the forward strand.
GAAATTTTATTTTTAATTGATTGTGGGCGTCACAATTAGTATAAAAAGCCACTTGAAACCCGATTCTAGGATGGCCTAAAATAGGCCAAAATTAACAAAAAATTTAGCTTGATATAATAATTGGAAATTATTGGAAATTCGAAATGCCCTTGGAAAGCTTTCAAAGTCATAATTTTGCCAAAACTAACCGATTTTGAAGGTCCGTCCCAATTTGCTTATAGTTTTTTCTCTTCTTTTATTCTACATTTAAGTTATATCAGTTTTTAATAATAATAATAATTTTCATTTCAAAAAATAAAATCTTAAAATTTTATTTTTAATCAATTGTGCGTGTCACAATTAGTAGTAACAAATCTATTTGAAAACCGGTTCTGGGGATGTTCATTTTTGAGTCCAACATCAGGCCAAAAACAAGTGGGGAAGGATTATCCTCGGCGTGCCGAAGATTTCATACTCTTTTCGAACCTATAGGCAATTTTCACTCTGCCAACTGCACCACTGAAATTTCATAGGCTGTACAAAATCGTTTTGTCGCGTAACATTTTTTTGTTTTTTGTTTTAATAATATTTAATTCATTGCCAGTTGTATAGCAGCTATTAGATATAGTGATCCGATCCAGCCGGCTCCAACCAATGTGATGTCTCTTTGAATAATAAGTATCAGTGCAAAGTTTCATCGCGATAGATTCAAAAACATGGGATATATGGCCAAAACCGACTTCGAGTTGTATGGCAGCTATAAGATATAGTGGTCCGATCCGGCCGGCTCCGACCAATGTGCTGTCCCCTGGAATAATAAGTGTCTGTGCAAAGTTTTATCGCGATAGCTCAAACCGAGGGACTAGTTTGCATACAGACAGACAGACGGACAGACAGACGGACATGGCTAGATCAATTTGTATTGTCATTCTAAGCATACTGGCAGTAACTTTTGGGGGTCTCCGACGTTTCCTTCTATGCGTTACAAACTTCAGCACAAACTTGATATACTATTTTCTTCGAAAAGAGTATAATAACAGAAATGTATTTTTAGTTTTGGTCCTTTTATTAACAGCTAGCAACAATGACTTTATGTCTTTTATTGTATGTTTCAATTATTACACATATATAGGTTTTAAATTCTTATGTTCAACTAATTAATGCAATTTAATTTTTAAAAAACGAACACGCTTTTCTTGACGAATCAAAGTCATCACACTTAGTTAAAGCTGAACACTTCTCTGCTCCTACCGGGAATTCAAGCTCCCAGAGCATTCTCAAAACTTGCTTGTCCTCTTGATATATTCCACATCTTAAATGTATGAACTTTATATAGTTTGGGATTTTTGTAAAAAATGTATGTTAACTATTTTTGCAAAAAGTGCATGTATCTCTATATATATTAAGCTGAACTGATTTGTAAGGCTGCTAACATTGCTAATAACTTAGCACATGCTTTTTATTTAAAGCTCGCTTCTGTTAATATTCTAAGTGTTCTGCTTAAATGAAGTTTCTTTTCAAATTTTTAATGCTATTTCGACGCGGAAAAGGTGATTAGAATTTACATAAATTTAAGTTAAATGCCCTAATTAACCGCAGATAACCTTTAGCATAAAGCATTTGACATGCATGTTAAACTAACGCCGTTAATGTTAACTTATGACATTTAAGTATCACCCTGCCTTGCTGATAATGAGTCAAGAATGCATCGAGACATATCACACACTTGTGCCTCAATTACATATATATTACTCTGTTTGTTTTTCCACAGACTTCACTGTAGTACACTAACAAATTTAACTGTCCACTCATGCAGCTAGGCAATAAAGTGCTTGCGGTTTCAGATTTCTAGTTGCAAAGCTGCGAACAGCTGCAATGTTTGCCGTTCACTTGAAATTGGGCGAAGTCGTGAAATGAATGCCATGATAAGGCCTTACAAATTGCATATACCACATATAGTACATGATGTAAAAAATGAAAAGTAGTTGTGTGTGTGTGTGTGTGTGTATAGAAAGTGATTTATGAGTTATGAAAGCGACTCAGGTTGTATACAAAAGATGATGTACGAATTATGCTATTTACAAAAGAACTGCACTAAGAAGCGAATTAACTAAGCGTTTGAGGTAGAAACGGAGTCTATTTGCGGGCCAAGCGACCAGCGCGCTCCTTGGTGGGATCGGTTAGCTCCCAGGCGGGCCTAAAGCATTCAACACTTGCATCCGATTGCGTTGTGCAGCAGCTGTGCTGCAAATGCGGATTGGGCAACGTGTTCGACTTGTAGCCAATGGATGTGTAGCCCTCGGAATAGAGCCGGCAATAGGGCACATTGTACATGTGTATGTAATGCCAGATGTCGTGATAGTTCCACTCCAGCAGCGGATTCAAGCGCATCATGTCCGGCCAGTCGCTGTCCGTTTTCTACAAATCAAATCAAACAGAGTGGGAGTGGGATTAGAGGAGATATAGTGAGAGGGAGACTGGAGACTCACCTGCATCGGCTGCAGATGCTCACAGTAGGGATCCGTGTTGCGGCTGCCGACAAAGACGGCCTTGATGCGCGGCATATCCTGCGTCATGTGGGTGAGCGCCACCTTCAGCGAGTCCTTGTACTTGATCAGATTGACATCGTAGCGCCGCACGCAGTGCAGCACAAACTCATCGATCTCCTCGAATGAATCATCCGATTCGATATACAGCATGGGTATCTCACGGCTGGGGATCTTGTGCTCCCGGCAATAGCGCATCAGCAGATCTAGCAGGACGGTGCAATCCTTGCCGCCATTAAAGCAGAAGATCAGCTGCGACACGCCATACAGCCGCAGCGTCTGGTCGAAGAAATCGTAGGCAGCCTGCAGGCGTCGCTCAATGTGGAGGCGCGTGGTAGCTGTGATTTCCACGGCGCACTCATCGCCGTTGGACATGCTACTGCCAATCCTGCTGCTGCTGCTGCTGTTGCTGCCGTTGCAATCAGTGTGGTTGTTGCTGCTGCTGCTGCTGCTGCTACTGGTGCTGTATGTGTCAAGGCTAGTGGACGACTTTGTAATCGTGGCTTGCTGTGTCTGTATGCAGTATTTATTCATGTTGACCTGGCTCTTTAGAATCCCACCGATCGACTCTCCAGCTGGGCGCCACCTAAATAGAAGCTGTCTGTTATCTCTGATTTAACAGCTAGCCAATTAACAGTGTGGCAACTTTCTCCAAACGTATGTGTGTGTGTGTCTGCGAGTGTTGGCCAGTATTGGTTTTATATAATAATTATCTGCATTAACAACATTTCAGATTTGCGCTATCTCTGACAATTACATCACATGTGCGTTATTCACTCACAAACACAAACACACAGACACATACACACAGAAAACGTGCACTGCTGCTACCTATTGTTCTTACAATGGGAATGTTACTGGCTTCAATTCGATCAGCACATTATTAATATGCCATTAACGTTAACTTTCGGATTGTTTAATTTCTAGTAAGTACTACACAGCGCTGCCACACTGCTGAAAAGGAGGAACAGCTGGCGCTGGCAACTAGTTCGTGAGCTAGCTTACCCCGTTTGGGCTACATGGAGTAGTCGTGTCTGGCAACGCTGACAAATACGCGCGGTAAGTTTCAAATTGCTCAAGTATAATTTGCATAGCATGACAAATTTGGTTTACATTTTACAAATGTGTGCTTAATTTTGACAAACAAGTATGTTTTTAGGGAATATAAAAACTGTTTAAGACACACAACCACATGCAAAAGATTTCTAATGAGACCGATCGAATCTGATTAGAAAAGCGTACTCTGGCAGCGCTATGCATGCAGCAGTGCTGTAAAATGCGCTTGATAAATTTGAATTTGTGTTTGAAAAGCGTTTTATTTGCAATGCATTACATGTTTGATTGGCATATAACAAATGTGTGAGTGTCGGTGTGTGTGTGTGTGTGTGTTTAACTTTAACAAAAATAATGCAACAATTGCCTTAAACGCATAAACAATACAAGTACATATATGTATAACAAATGGGCACTGTTGGTTGTCGTTTCTTCTGTTTTTTTGTTTTGTGTTCTTTACTAAACATCCAGATTGTCGAGGACATTGTCGATGAGTCCCACCACCTTCTGGCGAAAGCGTCGATTCTGCTTGCCGCTCATCTCCTTCAGATACGGATGCAGGCTGATCAAAAACGAATAGTCCGCATCCGGCGACGTCGCCAGGCAAGCGGCAACTGTTGCCGCCACAGGTGTGGCAGGTGCAGCTGCTGGTGCCGGTGTGCTCGCAGCTGGCGGCGTTGCGGCCGCAAGATGTGACGGCAGCATGTTGTTGCTGTTGTTGTTGTTGTTGTGGAACTGCAAGTGGTTGTTGTTGCCTTTGAGCCACTCGGCGACCGTCCAATCCACATTGTTGCGCAGCGCCGCTGCCATCGTCACCGGCAGCGAGACGAGCGAATGCTGAGCGGCCAGCAATTTGTCGTTGCCCTGCTGCTGCTGCTGCTGCTGCTGCTGCTCCACTTTGATGGCCTGCAGGCGCAGCGGTATCTCCAGCTCCGCCTGATCCTGCTGCTGCTGCTGTAGCTGCAGCTGCAGCTGCTGTTCGTGCTCCTCCTCGGAGTGCTGCTGATCCGCTGCGCTGGCACTGCTGTCTTTGGTGTCCTCCTCGCACTCATGCAGCTGGCTACGATGCTGCTGCTGCTGCTGCTGATGATGATGCCCCAGCTGGCGCATGTGCCCAATGCGCGTCATGGGCTGCGTGCTGAGCGCTGCCGCCGCCAGAAAGGTCGCCGTCGTCGAGATGCTGTTCTTGCGGAGCACCATGCCCCCGTTGGGATTCGCTTGCGATTGCCCACTGGAGCTGGCCGTCGTCTGCGACTGCTGCGACTGCTGCTGCTGCTGCTGTGGCTGTTGGCCAGCGGGCAGCTGCTTGTGGCAGGCGCGCGACTTTGTGTAGGGTATGAGAAACTGCAGATACTTGGACAGATAATACTTGCGCTTGCCGCGACCCGTCTGTGTGCGTGCCAGCTTCAAGGAGCGCAGGAAGCTGCTGCGAATGGTGCGCCAGCGTTCCCGCGAGTTGCGCACTGCAATGGACAAGAAACAGCAGCGAATTAGTGCATCACAATTTCCAGTTTGCAATGAGTGAAAGTGCAGTTGATTTATACATTATTAGTCTGCCACATAAGAAGCTTAAGTGATAGCATCTTTGAGTTGGATAACACCATTGAGTCTACTTGTATTCCGTCGAAAATGTAATTATTGCATGAGCCGCTTTTTAGTTTTCAAAAACATATTAACCAAATTGCGATATATTCAATAATTGAATATACTCAAACTTAAATGCTCGACTTTAAATACTCCCAGAAGCTCAGGAAGATTGATTTTTCAAAGCTTGTACTTATTTGCAATTTTACTATATTCATTTTGATTGATATGATATTATTAGAATATATAAAGAATTTAAAAATGGGAAAGCTACAAATATATTATATCTACTAACAAGTTCAAACAATTCCTGCATCCTAGTGAAAGAAACTAATAGAATAACGTACCTCAAATGCTAACCCTTTAGCTATTCCTGGCATATCCTACGTTTAGTCATGACATGGACTTTTGAAAAGTTCATAAAGGATGTAATTTATGGCTTAATACTCCCACATAGATACAAGATTAGAATCAGCAAGCAAATGTAAAAACAGACTGAAACTGGTCAAAGATTTTATACCCCAAGCATAGATCAATCAGTTTTATGAATAAGTCATCAAGTTTTTTAGACGAATCTAACCTAAAAAATATATATACTTTATATGGTCGGAGATGCTTCCTTATGCCTGTTACATACTTTTGCACAAAACCATAATACCCTTTTTACCCATTTTTAATGGGTTCAGGGTATAACAAGTGGGGAAGGATTATCTATTTTAAATTTTCTAGTGAAATATTATATTTATTTCCATTTGTATGGCAGCTATAAGATATAGTGGTCCGATCCGGCCGGTTCCGACCAATGTGCTGTCCATTTAAATAACAAGTCTCTGTGCAAAGTTTTATCACGATAGCTCAAAAACTGAGGGACTAGTTTGCATACATACAGACAGACGGACATGGCTAGATCAATTTTTATTGTCATTCTAAGCATACAGGCAGTAACTTTTGGGGGTCTCCGACGCTTACTTCTATACGTTACAAGCTTCAGCACAAACTCAATATACTAATATCTTCGAAAAGAGTATAAATAGGCATATTTCTGTCAAGTTTTATTTAAGTAGTGCTTGATTTAGTCGACCCGATCTGTCGCTTTCAGGACTAAATGCAAAAAATTAAACAACCAAACTTGATATCCTTTTATCCTTATGCACAAACAATACCAAGCGAATATCAATCGTATAATAATTGCTTTAATAAATGCAAAATAATTTGTTTAATACAAAAAAAAATCAGCAAAGCCAAAAGCTTTCTTAACTAACTGTTCTAGTTTGTGAAGGTTCCAATTTCCGAGCGACCACTTAATATTACATTAAATCAACAAAGCTCGAGTAATTGAAAAATTGTGCGCCAAAAACTCGCTTACAATATGGGTCAACTGAAAAGCTTTTGAGCGTAACTGTAAATAAGCAACGAGGACTTTTACTGCGACTGCAAGTAAAATGTTGAAGCTCAATTCAGAACAGGAAGGGCAAATTGCAAGACCCTTCAGGCCAGTGTTGAGCAATGCAGCATGATCGACTGCAGGTGCAACAAGTGCTGGCTAGGGCTGTGGGGCTGCATTAGATGCAGGGTATTTCCACTCCGCTGCAGTTGCTGAACTTTTTTTAATAACATGCCAAAAGCAGCAGCAGCAGCAGCAGCAGCAGCAGCAGCAGCAGCAACAACGACTAATTGCATGCAAACGTCGCGCGCAACTATTGCTGTGTATGACACAGTGACACACCTACACACACACACACACACACACACACACACACACACACACACACACTCGCTTGCTGAGAGGCATTTAAGCGGGCGAGTGCAAGTGAGTTGGCACCACTACAAATTGCGATTGCATTGAAATCACACACGCACGCACACAGCGACAGCCAAAAGCTTGCATCATAGGCGCACACACACACACACACACACACACACACACACACACACACAGTCGCACAACAAATGAGCACGCAATTGCAAAAAAGAAAAGAAGAAGCAAAAGCAGAAGCAGAAGAAAAACGCACACAAATAATAAATAAACGAAAATGGAAATCTACAAGTGCAGCAGCAGCAGCAGCAGCAGCAGGCGAAATGAAAATGACTTTTTTCCCTCTTCGACTTGCAGCACGTTTTTTGTTGTTGCTGCGCTGTTTATATTCGTATGTAAGTATATACATATGTACATATGTATTTGTGCATGCGTTTTGATTATTAATCGCCTGCATGTGTGTGTGTGTGTGTGTTTAGTGGCACCTGTGTCCTTTATCTCATTGGCCACATGCTGCCAGGCCTTTTGCACCTCCTCCTTTTTGCTGTAGCCCGGATGCGTGTAGTTCCACAGGCACGGCTGGTTTTCCACCAGCTGCACGAATTTCACATTGAAAACGGGATCATCCTTGCGTGCCATGCTAACGTTTCACAACACTGACACACTGCGGCGCAGCACCGTTACAATTGCAAACAGGAGCAACAGCGCAACGCATTACACGCCTTGTTTTTGTTTTTCTGCTGCCTTGTGTTTGTTTTTTTTTTGTTTCGCAAAGATTTCCGAATTCGCGCGCGCGCTCTCTCGTGCTCTCTCGCTCGCACGCGCGCCACAACAGCTGCAGGCGGCGCGAATTACAATTGGCAAATGCAACAAACGGTAAAACTATACATGCATATGTATGTATGTATGTATGTACAGTTAGTTATAGGTAGGTGTGTTTGTGCAAGTAGTTTTCGGTTGTGTTTGTGCAAAATGGCAACAGAAACAACTTGTCGCAACGAAAGCGCCGAGAAAACTGAAACCGAAACTGAGCGCAAAAAGCTGACAAATAAAAGCTGCAACGTAAACAATGCCAAACGATTGGCGGCTGCTGCTGCTGCTGCTAGAATCAACATCAAATGCAGCAAATAACCACAACAACAGCAGCAGCAGCTGCAGCCTTAATGATTAAAATAAGCTTGTGTGTTTGCCTACGTGTGCGTGTGTGTGTGTGTGTGTTTGTGTGTGCGCAAAGCTTTAGCTTGCATGATGACGTCGCCGGCGGCGGCATTTGTTGCATACAAAGTTGCACAAACACACACACACACACAGACGCAACAGCAACTTATTTAATAGCTCTGACTAATTATATGCATGTCTGCAACGGACAAAAAGGCGCCAATTCGCCAGGGCACGCTTTCCAACACTTAATCCGCACACAGTGGCAACGCCAAAAGTGAACTAAAGTGCCGGCACCAGATCCGCAACTGGTTCACACCAGCGCATATGTAATAAGAATTTGTGACTGCATTTCTCGCGTTTTGTTTAACCCAAAACTTCAATGGCAGCCAGCGCAAAAGTTATGCTAAGCGGTCTGCTGCAGCACCGTGTGACACAGGTGAGTGCCTGCCACTCGGAACGGAACACACCACGATATATAACAAGTGACAATTGTACAGCTCATTCGCTCGCTGCAAACACAACCCGCTCGCCTGTCCAGTTTTCGATCGTCGCAGGAGGTGCAACCGCTGGTGGAGTATCCCGAGGTTGAGGTGCTGCACAACCCACCCGAATGGAAGTATGTTGAGCGCCTGCTGCCGCCCAACACAGTGCCACAGCCCCAGCAGAAGGCGGCGTATCCCTCCGGCTGGCAGCCCCAGTCGGACGACGGCAGCTCCCGCGGCTATTTTGTGGCACGCACCAAGAATCACATGGTGCCCGTCTATCTGCACACTCGCTTTCGCGGCCAGCGTCGGCTCACCGTAGTGCGGCGCGTCCAGGGCGACATTTGGGCGCTGGAGCGCGATCTGCGCGCCGTCGTCGAAGGTTCGCGCAACGGAAAGCTTTGCGCCACGCGGGTCAACGAGCTGAGCGGCCAGATTCACATCCATGGCGACTATGTCGATCTGCTGCGTGAGCATCTCAAGACCAAGGGCTTTTAATTAATGTTCTACTTGCATACTACAACTCGTTTCAATAAACATTTAAATGTTAAGTTTGGAAAAATGCGGATACTATATATGTTGTGTTATGTAGCTAGTTGTGTCAGAAGCTTATCAAGCTAGAGAAGGAGCCCGTTTTAACCTTCTCATTACTCTTTTTAGTCACAATTTTTGTATATTATGGATGCATTTGTATTTTCTCAAATATAAATACATAGGTCTTTCAAAACTCGGCTTCTAATCAATCTTAAGCTGTATAGAGTGATGCGATTCAATTCTAGAAGTATTGCAATATCATGCTTGATTTGGGCAAATATATTTAAACTTGGCGTTTATCCTAAATATCCTAATAGATATCATAAGAATCAATCATATGTGTTAACTTAATGTTCCGATCCAATGTTATCATAATGTGTATAAAATGGGCTTAGAAGTCTTAAATGTAAACAAATTATTGATTATAATCAACGTTTCAAAACTTTCCAAAGTTTCATTGCATTCGCTTCTGCTTGTGAGAAAAACGGAAGTCTCAGTCAAGGCAGAAGTCGAAAACGACTTGCTTCCAGTTTTGGAAGTTTGGATTCTCCTTTCGTCAGAATCATAAGTCGAAGCAGTAACATAATTTATGCTTTTATTTATTTTTGAAAACTAAAAAAACATAAGTATTAGCACAGCTACTGAATCACTTAAAAAGTTAACAGAATTATGCAAATTATGTTGTGGGCAAACCCTTTTGGAATAGACAAATTTTTGGGTATCATTTTCCGTTTTATCGACCCGAAATAAAGAATTTCATCATATTTTGGGTTCTAGGAATCTAAGGGCAACATTCCTACTTTGAGTTATCGTGATGGTTTCATACATTTAGTTCTTGAAATTTTGTAATGTACATAAGTATGCATGTACTTATTGATATTATTGATATATGTATGTTTGTATATTCATTTTTTTTTTTTAGAACTATAACTGTTTTGGTGTTGGTTTTTGCGAAAAACCTACTTTGAAATATTTCATAGCTGGGCTTTTATAAACACACCGAACCTGAAAATGGAGTCCTTCGTAAAATGTTGCAGAAATCGAGTTCTTGCATCGTTTTTTTTTCAGTTTGTCTCTATATATAAACATAATTCATTATCATATAATCACAAATCTTCCCACCAGCACTTTATTATTGTATTTTCGCTTTTGCTCATCCCAAGTGAAACTGTTTCATATTTCTAAAACATTTATTCAAAACATTCATATTTTTTATACAATCCGACAAAACGAACAAAATCCGTTTCGTTTCAATGAGAAAAAATGGGCTCTATTTAGTGTAGACTTTTAGCTTGATACGTTACGCTTAAGTTTATATATATGTATGTATGTATATGTTTAGTGTATCATAATCGCATATATAGTAAATGTATATGCATCAGGGGAGCGGGGCGAGAACAATTGTCTGAATATGTGAATTTAGTACACATCGATTTCCAGGACATTGGGTATGATCATAATGCATGGACACGTTGCGTGGTAAACAATGGCAACGCTCCATGTACAGCTATATATACAATTGGTGTGCAATATGCAAGTATGCGTATATATATATATATGTATAATATATATAAATATTTATACTAAAATTTGCACTGAAGATAAGTTATGCTTGTGGGGGGTGTGGGTGAAGCTGTTGGCTTCATATTTGCGTGTTGTGGTTGCTAGACAGGATCTGATCAGATGGGGGGCAGCGCATAGCAGGAGTAGTGTGGTGGCGATTGTGGCGGCGGCGGAGCATTGGCTACCTTGCGCTGCCATCAGGTGAGCTCCTCGCGGTTGCGGGCGTGGTAAGCAGCAGCCGCTGTGCGCCACCGCTATCCGTTGGCGCCCGCCAGCGCCGCCGTCGTCAGCGGCACGCCCAACAGACCACCGACGCCCACCGGCGTTGTCGCTGCAGGTGTTGAGGAGCCGCCGCTGCTGCCACCGCCAGATGTTGAGGAGCGCTTGAGCGCCTTGCGTATGATCGTCCAGTCCTCCATGATGTCCTCCTCGCGCAGCATATAGACAACGTAGGGTCCGGTGACGGTGACTGCCTTCTTGCGTCCAGGTCCACGCACTTTGCTCTGCCGCTTGTCGTTGCCCCAGTCGTCCCACGAGATGTCCACATTGTGTCGATCCTCCTCTAGCCGGCGTATGCGCTCCATTAGATCATCGCGCAGGTTATCAACGGCCATTTGTTTCTCACTCTGTAAATGGACGCAACATAAGATTAATCAGAATTATTTATAATATTTATAATCGAGATACCCAATGGTATACAAATATCTGTTAATCTTGTAGCGTTGGGCATTTCAAAAAACCTAAAAACAAAATGTATCTTCAATCCGGAAAAACGCACCTCAAAATGCTTGGGCATTTCAAAAAACCTAAAAACAAAATGTATCTTCAATCCGGAAAAACGCACCTCAAAATGCTGGGATGCCGCCTGCTCCTCGGACAGATACTTGTGCTCGATGTTTTGCAGACGAAACCTTCGCAGCACATCGGCCACATCGATTCGCGTCCTGTACACCTTGTCCAGCTCCTTCTGCGGCTGCACAAACTCCTCGGATCGGCCGGAGCGCACATCCGAAAGCTGCCGCTCGATGAGACTGATGCGCTCGTAGTAGTATTGCTCGCGCAGCTGACTAAACTGACGTTCCAAGCTGGCTGCAGGAGGGGATCAGTGGATATTACGTATTTATATATTTTGGCGCGATTTCTAATTGTTTTTGTTTTTGTTTTGCTTACCCAAATCCTCAATGTGTTCGACGCGCCGCAGCTCAATCTCGCTGGCATCCATTTCGGAGGAGTCGTCGGAGTCGCACTCGTTGGCCTCCTCCTCCTCCTCGTCAGAGGTGTCGTGCGCTTGGCTGGAGTTCGAGCGCTCTGACTCCGCCCCAGAGACGTCGCCTTCCGCATCCGATTCGCCATTTTTAATGGGCATTTGCTTTGTTTTTGCTCCCGGGTGTTGTTTCTATACGCGCGCACTGCAACCACGAATGCAAGTTGTTGTTTTCCTTTCCACCTCACCTTCTAAATAAATTATGTGGAAGCTGCTGAGCTGCGAATGTTGTTGTGTGCTGCAGCTGCAAAAAGTGTTGGCAGGCGACGCAGGGCGGGTCAGTGTTGGACAGCGCGCCACTATCGATTCGCGCTTGAATATATCGATATATACTAACACGCTTCAGTATTGAAAAAAGCAATGTGTGAATGACGCAATAATTAGGAATATACTACTAAATTCTCATAATTAAAAATATAACAATTCCACACTGTCGCTTTGTATGGCAAAGACGCAAAAATATCAAGGAACGAAAATAACAACTATTGAGTAAATATAAAAGTAACAAAATCACTGCTTAGGATAAGTGCTGGATACTTTTGATAGTACTAGATTGAATGTTTACCACCCAACTTTCTTCTTCTTGGGTTGCTTCTAACTAGTATAGCAGTAGCCCTGAGATTCACGAAATCTTCTTTAAATTTAGTTCAGAAGAGCTTTATATTAAGCAAACTTATTTACAAATACTTCATTTTCTTAATTCATTTATGCACATACAAGTCTGTGATTGAGTTATGTTTAACTAACAAAACCAGAATAATAATAATAATAAGTAATTATGTTAAAAATGATTTTTATTCAGCCGTTAGAGTTCGTGAAAAATACCATCGAATCAATCAAGTAAACTGTGGTCTGGTCACACTGTAAGAGAAGTAGGGAGAAAAACGAAACGAGAAAAACAAATAGGCTGCGCGATAAATACGTGTAATAATTTACAAAGAGCGTGAGCAAAGTAACAGCGATATGGAAACGCCAACCGACGATGATTTGCTACAGTTTCGCGACTATAGCGCAACTAACAGCGGCACACCAGCGCAAATCAATGTGAATTCGCCAACGCATGCACTGGGAGGCGGTGGCAGTGGAGGCGGAGCCGGAGGCGGAGGCGGCGGCGGCGGCATTGGGGGCAATTCGAATGCACAGCGTCAGCGTGGGGATCCGCTGTCGGACCTTATCTACGACATGACTAGCTCGGCCCAGACAATGACGGGTGGCGCACAGGGTGCCGCACAGGGTGGCTCAGCCGAGGCGGCTGCAGGCGGTGCGCGTTTATCCTTTCTGACCATCGAGTACTATCAGCAGTTCTTCAACGTGGATACGTATGTGGTGCTGGAGCGCATTGCCAACTCCATGATACCCAAGCGCGCCGCGGCCAACTATTTGCGCATGAACATTGGTGAAAATCCCGACTTGTATGGACCCTTTTGGATAACCACAACGCTGGTGAGTTGCGGCTGCAGTTGCTCTTCCTTATGATCTATCTCATATACATATGTGCACGTCTGCCCTTTCAGATCTTCTCGATAGCCATAAGCGGCAATATTGCCAGCTATTTGCAGCAGGCCAACGACAGCTATCACTGGCACTACAATTTCCATCTGGTCTCCTATGCAGCCACTTGCATTTTCCTCTATGCCAACATCCTGCCGGCCATACTCTGGGCCCTCTTCAAGTACAGTCTCAAGCCGGTGAATGAGGCGGACGCTGTGGAAACTGATAGCGTTAGTTTAGACACTCGTTGTTATTACTCTCGAACACTATTTAACCCATTGTTCTCCCTCTCTCTCTTTCTCGTTCGCTGTTCGCGTCCTGCTCTTGCAGGCCAGCTACACGCCCAGCATGCTGTCGCTCATGTGCATCTATGGCTATAGCCTGGCCATCTATATACCCGTCTCCATACTCTGGGTCATCAATGTAAGTGCCGCTAAAATGGAACATGCTTATATATAAGAAAATTCGAATCAAATCATATTGTCATATTGTTCGTTCAGTTGGTCAGTTTGTTTAAAATTGGTCAGCATTGGTCATATAGGGCATTTCTGGGAACTTAACAGCCTTTTCAGGGCTTGATTGTGATAGAAAATCCGAATTTGGTCATTGCTTCAGATTTAAATGTAGAAATAATATATGAGATATGAGTTTTGGCAGGTTAATGGGAGTTTGAGTCTTAGAAGGGTCTTAGGAGGCTCATGCCTTGGCTTTGATAGCAAATCCCAAAACACTTTAATATAAGTTTATCGTCAGCCGTATCAAAGTGGGGAAGGATTATCTTCGGCGTGTCGAAAATTTGTATACTCTTTTCGAACTTTTAGGCAATTTTCACTTTGCCAACTGCACCACTGAAATTTCATAAGCTACTCTGTTTTTGTTTGTTCTAAGAATATTTAATTCATAGCCAATTGTATGGCAGCTATAATTCCGACCGATGTGATGTCTCTTTGAATAATAAGTATCAGTGCAAAGTTTCATTGTGATAGATTCAAAAACATGGGATATATGGCCAAAACCGACTTTGAGTTGTATGTCAGCTATAAGATATAGTAGTTCGATCCGGCCGGCTGCGACCAATGTGATGTTTCTTTGAATAATAAGTATCAGTGCAAAGTTTTGTCGCGATAGCTCAAAAACTGAGGGACTAGTTTGCATACATACAGACAGACAGACAGACGGGCATGGCTAGATCAATTTGTATTATCATTCTAAGCATACTGGCAGTAACTTTTGGGGGTCTCCGAAGCTTCCTTCAATGTGTTACAAACTTCAGCACAAACTGAATATACTGTTTTCTTCGGAAAGAGTATAAACAATGTCTGTTTGTCTTCAAAATGAACCAAATCTGACTATAGCTCCAAATACTTTGTGTCTTGTGCCTTATAGGGTTGGTTATAGTCTCTGGCATTTATAATTTATGGTTGCTTTAGTAAAATAAGCTGTGCTTACTTTTTATACTCTGAACCCATTAAAAATTGGTAAAAAGGGTATTATGGTTTTGTGCAAAAGTATGTAATAGGCATAAAGAAGCATCTCCGACTATATAAAGTATATATATTCTTAATCAGTATCAACAGCCGAGTCGATTTAGCCATGTCCGTCTGTCTGTCTGTCTGTATGAACACGCGGATCTCAGAGACTATAAGAGCTAGAGACTTCATATTTGGAATATAAAGTCTCGTAGTGCCAGGACAGATCAAGTTTATTTAATTTGATCGATAACTCGACAGATTCAAAAGTTATCGGTACATTTCGATTTCAGACTTGCGTTTTTGGGACATAACTTACACGTTATAAAAGCTAGAGGCCCCAAATTTGGCATGTATAATTTCAAATGGCATACCCATGTAAAAATTTATTCACTTTTTGGATACCACCCCCCAATTTCCCCCAAATTTGAAAACAATTTGAGGGTACGACCTTGCAATTTGGTTTGGTCACACATTTTATAGCCAATGTTATGTCCTAAAAATTTCAGAAAGATCGTACAATAAACACAGAAGTTTTTTAAGATTTAACTTACCATTGTGTGGGGCTCGGTGAAAAGCAAGCTAACTGCTTAAACCGCTTGCACTGCTTGTACTGATTGAACTGCAGCATGTGTGTGTTTAGATAAGTATGCATGATTGTAAGGACTTGGTTCAGGGTATCTCCTGGTCGGGCACTCCCGACTAGAGCACTCCTACTTGTCATTTATTATTCTATCACATACATCACATACCTGCAAAGCTCCAGGGTATAGTGTATCTGCCAGTCGGTCTACTACTTTCGACTAGAGTCCACTTCAGTATTATACTTTTAATCGATTGCATCTTGCGTCTTGTCATTGCAGATTTCGCTGCTACAGTGGCTGCTGGTTATCACGGCCGCCATGCTGTCCGGCACGGTGCTGATTGCCGTGCTGACTCCGGCGCTGCGCAACTCTCAGTATTCGCTGTTCCTCATCATTGGCATACTCGGCGCCCACATTGTCCTGGCTGCTGGCTTTCTGCTCTACTTCTTTCACAGTCCGCCCGAGGCGGCGATGGTGGCCAGACTCCCGCCGGCACCGCTCATCCCGGCCGCACTGCCCAAGCTGTCCACCCAGGCGGTGGCCGGCGATTTGCCGCCAGTCAATCAAACGGGCTAAGCGCCATCATTCCAAGCCAAGCCAAGCCAAAGCCAAGCCGTCGAAATTCTTGATAACTGTTGTACATTAAGTGCCCATACATACATACATGATGCTTTTGAATTGCCCATCCTGTGGGTCATGTCCAAAGAGTTGACACCAGCTGCTGGCCAGTTCTGCCTGCCGGCAGTTGTTAGGATTGCAAATAAATTCTTAATAGTTCGACCAGCGAGGAGTTCGCTTTTGTTTGTCCCGGCTTTTGTTGCTTACTGGCTTACAGGTTTACACGTGCGCAATACCGCTTACTAAATTGTATATCCAATTCTTATTGTGTAACGTGATTATTTAATTTAAATGTGCCGATTTAGCGCGATTAACAAATAGCATTAACATGTCAATAAGCTCTTAATCACGTTTTAGTTTGTAGTGCACATAATTGTCTAATGAACGTTACAAATGTTCATGCGTGGCTTAACGTGATAACATTTTCTTATATTGTACATTATCACGCTCTAGAGCCATCAAATAAAAAAAGGTTGCTTCAATTTGATATACACTTTATAAGCCGATATTAACTGATGCGTGTAAACTTGCAGCGACTTTTTGGCTTATACATATATATATATATATATATATATATATATTGTTTCTATTGTGAGATCTGCAAACTTAAGCACTTATATAGTAATTATATTAATAAAGTCTTGTATTTAAATATCAGCATATTCAGGAGTTGTCTTTCAATGAAGTTCGCTTTAGCCTGTGTTTACTGTACTCACATCTAAGTTTGCTTGCTGCAAGTTAAGTCTTTAAATTGAAACTTGCCTGCTTTAAATATGCTCGAGTTTGTCAATTGTTGCTGTTTAGAGCATCACTAATTTCCTAATGGCCGCACGTGCACACACACCGCGAGAGAGAGAGAGAGATAGAGTGAGAGAGAGAGAGGGAGATATAGAATTCGGTATTTGTGCATAGAGCATCCCCTGCGCTGAGCTGCTGTTGGGGGGGGGGGGGTGGGTGGCAATGCCTTTGCCTGCCAGGTTATATACACACACACACACACACACACACACTTTTTTGGTCGGTCGATTGTGTTTTGGTGTTCCCTCAACGAGAATCCTCCAATCGTCGGCATTTCACGTTCCACGCTCTCATTTGCTGCTTTTGCTGTTGTTGCTGAAATGTGCTTTGGTGAATTTCGTTCGCTTGGTTTATTTATTCCAGCAATGTGCAAATTATTTGCATGGCAGACAAATCTCTATACAGGGTGCTCCCAACTGCAACGCAGGCACATACAACTTGATATGAAATACACTGTAAAAAGTATGCCAAATATATTTCTTGTTATCGAACATTATTTTATGTTAATAAAATGTATTATCAAGCAATATTTCCATAATTATTTAATGGTCTTAATTATTGCTATTAGCAGTCTTATTCTTATGAGTATATGAGTATATATTTCTATACGATATACTTCCATATGCTATACTATTTCTAAAAAATGTGTAAAAAGGGTATTTTAAAGTTATGCAAAAGTATGTAACAGGCATATGGAAGCATCTCCATATAAAGTATACATATTTTTGATATAGAAAGATAGTTTATGTTTAAGTTTGCATTTTTGCATAGTGCAACATGGATCAATTGGTCATTTACCAACACTGTTAATATATATTATTATTTTCCTTTATTTTCATTTATATTATTTAGTATTATTTATGGTTTAGGATTTATGAACATTAACAAAAATATATTGAAGTCTATTATTACTATTTATTTTATTTAATTTGATTTTTATTGAACAAAAATTCATTAGCCATTCATTAAATAAAGTTATTGGCTCGGAACTTTTTGACTAAATAACAACTGTGTAAATGGTATCTTCTAGTCGATAACTTTTTAGCCTTCTCTCGTCGAGCGTCCTTCGCAGCATCACCTCCAAGGTACTTGTCGTGAAGTGTTCCAAGTTACCCAATACTCTATCTTCGTATTTTCTGTCGAGAATTCTTCCTTCGAGTCATGCAGTTAGCAAGAAGTCCTCTCGTGCCGATCTTGCTGTTTTTTAGTATTTGTCGTATTCGGTATTCCGTATTCGGATGCACTTCCCTTAACAGATCCTTCTTCCGGTTGCTGTTGGCTTGGAAATTTGCCGTTTATCCGCTTCTTCACTCTGCATCTTGAGATGCGAAATATATCACAAAATATCCGTTAAGGTTGTGTTGTCTCCAATTTCCATTTGTCTTCAGTATCTTCGGAGTTCTGACGCATAAAAAAAAAAAACCAAAAGAAACTGTAAGGGAAATTAATTTTATTTTTAAATTTGAATGGCTAAGGGCTTTCTCAAAAAAAAGTAAGAAAATAAATTTGGCCAACAAATTATATATTAAGAGAAACAAAATTAAAGAAAACAAGTAAGAGTGCTCTAGTCGGGAGTGCCCGACTACGAGATACCCTGAACCCAGTCCTTACAATCATTCATATTAATCTAAACACACACATGCTGCAGTACAAGCAGTACAAGCAGTGCAAGCGGTCTAAGCAGTTAGCTTGCTTTTCGCTGAGCCCCACATAATGGAAAGTTAAATCTTAAATAACTTCTGTGTTTATCGTCCGATCTTATTGAAATTTTTGGGGCAAACAATTGTCAATAATATGTGTGACCAAACCAAATTGCAAGGTCGTACCTTCAAAAATGCGTTTTTTTAACTTTTGGGGGGTTTGGGGGGTGGTATCCAAAAAGTGAAAAATTTGTTCATGTGTATGCTATTCGAGATTATACATGTCAAATTAGGGGCCTCTAGCTCTTATAACTTGTAAGTTATATCCAAAAAACGCTGGTCTAAAATCGAAATTTATCGATAACTTTTGAACGGGACGAGCTATCGATAAATTTTAATAAACTTGATCTGTCCCGGGATTAGGAGAACTTATGTTCCAAATATGAAGTCTCTAGCTCTTGTAGTCTCTGATATCTGTGTGTTCATACAGACAGACAGACGGACAGACGGACAGACGGACAGACGGACAGACAGACGGACATGGCCAGATCGACTCGGCTATTGATACTGATCAATAATATATATACTTTATATGGTCGGAGATGCTTCCTTATGCCTGTTACATACATTTGCACAAACCCATAATACCCTTTTTACCCATTTTTAATGGGTTCAGGGTATAAAAAGTATTCGGAAAAATAAATTTTTAATTCAAAATGTCAAAACGCATTCGACAAAAGAACAACTTTAGAACTTATTCACGAAAGCGATGTTGAAAAAAATATGTATAAACAAGTAAGAGTGCTCTAGTCGGGAGTGCCCGACTACGAGATACCCTGAACCCAGTCCTTACAATCATTCATACTAATCTAAACACACACATGCTGCAGTACAAGCAGTACAAGCAGTGAAAGCGGTTTAAGCAGTTAGCTTGCTTTTTCGCTGAGCCCCACACAATGGAAAGTTAAATCTTAAATAACTTCTTTGTTTATTGTCCGATCTTATTGAAATTTTTGGGGCAAACAATTGTCAATAATATGTGTGACCAAACCAAATTCCAAGGTCATAACTCCAAAAATGCGTTTTCTGAACTTTTGGGGGTTTGGGGGGTGGTATCCAAAAAGTGAAATATTTGTTACATGTGTATGCTATTCGAGATTATACATGCCGAATTTGGGGCCTCTAGCTTTTATAACTTTGAAGTTATGTCCCAAAAACGCAAGTCTGAAATCGAAATTTATCGATAACTTTTAAACGGTACGAGTTATCGATAAAATGAAATAAACTTGATCTGTCCCGGGACTAGGAGAACTTATGTTCCAAATATGAAGTCTCTACCTCTTGTAGTCTCTGATATCTGTGTGTTCATACAGACAGACAGACGGACAGACGGACAGACGGACAGACGGACAGACGGTCAGACGGACAGACGGACAGACGGACAGACAGACGGACATGGCTAGATCGACTCGACTGTTGATACTGATCAATAATATATATACTTTATATGGTCGGAGATGCTTCCTTATGCCTGTTACATACTTTTGCACAACTTCATTATACCCTTTTTACCCATTTTTAATGGGTTCAGGGTATAAACAAGTAAGAGTGCTCTAGTCGGGAGTGCCCGACTACGAGATACCCTGAACCCAGTCCTTACAATCATTCATATTAATCTAAACACACACATGCTGCAGTACAAGCAGTACAAGCAGTGCAAGCGGTCTAAGCAGTTAGCTTGCTTTTCGCTGAGCCCCACATAATGGAAAGTTAAATCTTAAATAACTTCTGTGTTTATCGTCCGATCTTATTGAAATTTTTGGGGCAAACAATTGTCAATAATATGTGTGACCAAACCAAATTGCAAGGTCGTACCTTCAAAAATGCGTTTTTTTAACTTTTGGGGGGTTTGGGGGTGGTATCCAAAAAGTGAAAAATTTGTTCATGTGTATGCTATTCGAGATTATACATGTCAAATTAGGGGCCTCTAGCTCTTATAACTTGTAAGTTATATCAAAAAAACGCTGGTCTAAAATCGAAATTTATCGATAACTTTTGAACGGGACGAGCTATCGATAAATTTTAATAAACTTGATCTGTCCCGGGATTAGGAGAACTTATGTTCCAAATATGAAGTCTCTAGCTCTTGTAGTCTCTGATATCTGTGTGTTCATACAGACAGACAGACGGACAGACGGACAGACGGACAGACAGACGGACATGGCCAGATCGACTCGGCTATTGATACTGATCAATAATATATATACTTTATATGGTCGGAGATGCTTCCTTATGCCTGTTACATACATTTGCACAAACCCATAATACCCTTTTTACCCATTTTTAATGGGTTCAGGGTATAAAAAGCAAACAAAAATAAAAATTTTTACAATTGAAATTTACATTGAAATTGCATTTCTTCGTTCTGCGTCTTGAGACGGGAGATGCTGCGTGAATTGAACATATCACATAAAATCTCTCCATTAAGGTTGTTTTGTCTCCAACTTCCATACGTCTTCAGTATCTTCGGAACTCTGACGCATAAAAAAAAAAATAAAATTTAAGTTAAATTTAATTTATTTTTTAGTTTTGAATGGTAAATCGCTTTCCCAAAAGGAACTTAACGACTCAAAAATTATATACACCAAAAAAAAATATAAATAAATAAAAATTCAATAAATGAAATATGCATTTCAAATGAAAAGAAAACGTATCTGAAAGAAGCACTCCGTGTTTTCAGGTAATATATACGAAAACTACTTGGCGATATAGAATATATCAGGAAAAAACAATGTTTTTAGTTTTAAATGGTAAAAAGGGCTCCAAAAAAGAACGTAATGACTAGGAGCTATATGAAAGTGACGTTCTAAATAATATGCATTAAGGAAAGTTAATTAAAAGAATTTAAAATCAAAATAAAACCAATTTCCAAAAAAAATAACGTTATAGCATTAGAAATAAAATGCACGAAAACGACTTGGAAAAAAAATACAATACAATTGAAATAAAAAAACAAGTGGGAAAGGATTATCTTCAGCGTGCCGAAGATTTTATACTCTTTTCGAACCTATAGGCAATTTTCACTCTGCCAACTGCACCACTGAAATTTCATAAGCTGTACAAAATCGTTTTGTCGCGTATCTTTTTTTTTTTTTTGTTCTAAAAATATTTAGTTTATTGCCAGTTGTATAGCAGCTATAAGATATAGTGATCTGATCCGCCGGCTCCAACCAATGTGATGTCTCTTTGAATAATAAGTATATGTGCAAAGTTTCATCGCGATAGATTAAAAATCATGGGATATATATCCAAAACCGACTTCGAGTTGTATGGCAGCTATAAGATATAGTGGTCCGATCCGGCCGGCTCCGACCAATGTGCTGTCCCCTGGAATAATAAGTGTCTGTGCAAAGTTTTATCGCGATAGCTCAAAAACTGAGGGACTAGTTTGCATACATACAGACAGACAGACAGACAGACAGACAGACAGACAGACAGACAGACAGACAGACAGACAGACAGACAGACAGACAGACAGACAGACAGACAGACAGACGGACATGGCTAGATCAATTTGTATTATCATTCTAAGCATACTGGCAGTAACTTTTGGGGGTCTCCGACGCTTCCTTCTATGCGTTACAAACTTCAGGACAAACTTAATATACTATTTTCTTCGAAAAGAGTATAAACAACGCAAAAAGCAACACAAACAAGTAAGAGTGCACTAGTCGGGACTGCCCGACTAGGAGATACCCTAAACCCAGTTCTGACATCCATTCATACTTGCCTAATAGTGTGCATACATACAAACACACACATACTGCAAGCAGTGCCTGCGGATTAAGCAGTAATCTTGCTTTTTCACTGAGCCCCACACAATGGAAAGTAAAATCTTAAATAACTTCTGTGTTTATTGTCCGATCTTTCTGAAACATGTGGGACATAACATTGGCTATAAAATGTGTGACCAAACCAAATTGCAAGGTCATACCTTCAAAAATGAGTTTTTTCAATTTTTGGGGGAATTTGGGGGTGGTATCCAAAAAGTGAAAAATTTGTTACATGTGTATGCTATTCGAGATTATACATGCCAAAATAGGGGTCTCTAGCTCTTATAACTTGTAAGTTATAGCCCAAAAACGCTGGTCTGAAATCGAAATTTATCGATAACTTTTGAACGGGAGGAGTTATCGATAAATTTTAATAAACTTGATCTGTCCCGGGATTACGAGAACTTATATTCCAAATATGAAGTCTCTAGCTCTTGTAGTCTCTGATATCCGCGTGTTCATACAGACAGACGGACGGACGGACGGACGGACGGACGGACGGACGGACGGACAGACAGACGGACGGACATGGCTAAATCGACTCGACTGTTGATACTGATCAAGAATATATACTTTATATGGTCGGAGATGCTTCCTTATGCCTGTTACATACTTTTGCACAAAACCATAATACCCTTTTACCCATTTTTAATGGGTTCAGGGTATAAAAACAAGCCCTGATATCAGGTAACACCAACTTAGCGAAATAAAATGCTTTGTGGAAAAATGCAGGATGAAACAACAATTTAATGAAAACAAGTAAGAGTGCTCTAGTCGGGAGTGCCCGACTACGAGATACCCTGAACCCAGTCCTTACAATCATTCATATTAATCTAAACACACACATGCTGCAGTACAAGCAGTACAAGCAGTGCAAGCGGTCTAAGCAGTTAGCTTGCTTTTCGCTGAGCCCCACATAATGGAAAGTTAAATCTTAAATAACTTCTGTGTTTATCGTCCGATCTTATTGAAATTTTTGGGGCAAACAATTGTCAATAATATGTGTGACCAAACCAAATTGCAAGGTCGTACCTTCAAAAATGCGTTTTTTTAACTTTTGGGGGGTTTGGGGGTGGTATCCAAAAAGTGAAAAATTTGTTCATGTGTATGCTATTCGAGATTATACATGTCAAATTAGGGGCCTCTAGCTCTTATAACTTGTAAGTTATATCCAAAAAACGCTGGTCTGAAATCGAAATTTATCGATAACTTTTGAACGGGACGAGCTATCGATAAATTTTAATAAACTTGATCTGTCCCGGGATTAGGAGAACTTATGTTCCAAATATGAAGTCTCTAGCTCTTGTAGTCTCTGATATCTGTGTGTTCATACAGACAGACAGACGGACAGACGGACAGACGGACAGACAGACGGACATGGCCAGATCGACTCGGCTATTGATACTGATCAATAATATATATACTTTATATGGTCGGAGATGCTTCCTTATGCCTGTTACATACATTTGCACAAAACCCATAATACCCTTTTTACCCATTTTTAATGGGTTCAGGGTATAAAAACGGAAAAATCACTTAAAACAGGAAAATGAAATCAGAAAATAGGTCTATTCCCGACCTGGTGCCGAAGCAAACTGAGCACATATGGGAACTGCTCAGCTATTTATACCTTCGCAGTTGGGCACTTCAAAGCCTACTTCGATGTTCACTTTTGCTATTTCCGATTTCGATAGGCCCATGGTTGCAGGATCGTAATTATAATTGATATTCTTTGTGCATTGCTGTATTCTTTTATTGCAAAATCTGGACACAAATAAGTAAAACGCTGATGTTGATAATCTATTTAAAGTTCGTAGCAGCAACTTTATGTATCGCGTAATGCGATGTTATCGATATTTGAATAATCGATATGATAGATCGTATAAACGACAGCTGCAATATGCAGCAACTTTTGAAGAAAATCATAAAAGTTGCATAACACTAAGAGATTTTATATTTGGAATACAAGTTCTCGTATTCCCCGGTTTGATCAAGTTTGTGTCATTTTATTGGCCCGTTCAAAAGTTATCGATAAGTGTAAGTATCAGACCAGCATTTTTTGGCCATGACTGAAAAGTTACAAGAGCTAGAGTTACCAAATTTTGTATCTATAATCTCAAACAGTATACAGATTTAAAAAATATTTAAATTTTTTTGTTATCCCCCACTGATCAGGATATGAAAACAAGAAATCGAATTGAAATGTTGCCGTGCATAAAGATTGTATATATTTATATTTTAAATATTAAACACATATAGTCAATTTTAGATGCTTGCAAATCTAGATTATCTCTAAGTTATTGTGATAATAATAAAATATTGTTTAATTTGTTAAAAAAATCCTGTTTATTCTACATATGCATAGCAATTGCAGTGACAGTGGTCCAAAAGGACACCCTGTATTTTATGTACACATTAAAGCGCTGAGCGAATACACTTATTATGTGCGTGTGTGTGTATGTGTGTGTATGGCTGCGTGTGTGTAAATTAAACTGCAATGTACACTAACAAAATGAAACCCGTTGCTGTCTGAATAATTTCAATTAATATAATGTTTACATTTAATTTTAATTAATGCTTGCAAAAATCCGTTTAAAATATTCTATGGGGAATTAAGTAAGTTTGGTTTATTTTCTCTACCCTGTAATCATCAAAAAATGGCTTATGAGTTGGGTTTAATAGACAGCAGCCAGAATCTACGATCCATTAACGCAAGGACTTAACTATTTGAGAAAAATAATCTTATATGTATTGGCTATACAACTTTGGATAGTTCTTAGACATATATATACATATATATACTTGATACAGTTAAAATTGTGCTTAAATACATAACTCAAATGTAACCTCTAAGCCCATTTGGGTATTGTTTCCTATAGATTGAAATTTAAATGCAATTTTAGATGTACATATATGCTCATTTAGTATTTAGTTTGTATGATTGACTCAGAATTATGTACTGAATACAGGGAATTTGATAGTCAGTCATTTATACTTGCTTCAAACAGTAAAGACTTCGTTAGACTTCGGTGTGTGTATTCATGCCCAAATACATAAGTATGTCCCTACATCAAACACATTTGTATGTAAGCACGTATATAGTTGATCAAGGAAGCAATATACTCACACACACACACACACACACACACACACACACACACACACACACACACAACCACATCAATACACACACACACACACTGCCATAACCTTCTAATATTGATATAGAGAAATATTCCCAATTCCGAATGCAAATATTCCAGCATCCAAACGCAACGTTAGATTTATCGTTTTTTATTTATTTTTTTCTCCACTTTCTTTATGCTCTATTTTGCCCCATTCCAACAACCACACCCCCAACGCCCCCTAAATGC
This sequence comes from Drosophila flavopinicola, assembly GCA_035042425.1. Classification (NCBI taxonomy): domain Eukaryota; kingdom Metazoa; phylum Arthropoda; class Insecta; order Diptera; family Drosophilidae; genus Drosophila; species Drosophila flavopinicola. The sequence continues at coordinate 701,265 of JAWNLL010000405.1, forward strand.
TGCTAGGTGGAGCGAGATAGCCTGCTTGCATCTCTTCACATTTTGCCTTTGTGTGTGTGCGTGTGTGTGTGTGTGTGTGTGTGTGTGAGAGAGAGAGAGAGAGAGAGAGAGAGAGAGAGAGAGAGACAGCTGCATTCACGCATGCATGAAAATGCGGCTGACTTTGGATGTGGGCTGGGAATGCGGCATAGTGGATCACAGGGCGTATACGTAATACCAGCAGCAGCAGCAGCTGCAGCAACCGCAGCTGCATTTGACGACTGGTTAGCCAGTTTGTGTTATTAAAACAGCAAATTGAAATGAATTTTAAATTGAAATATACATAGTATATTAACTTATATTTATTTCAAATATTAATTGGCATTTGACCACAAGGAAAATTGATTTTAATTATGCAATTACTACAATTTTAATTAAATTAAACAAATTATTATTTTATGCTGTAAAATTATTTATATTTTGGCTTATATAGAGAAAATATTCATTCATAGACTGCAAACACTCAAAGCTTCTTATACTCTTTTCGAAGAAAATAGTATATTAAGTTTGTGCTGAAGTTTGTCTGTCTGTCTGTCTGTATGTATGCAAACTAGTAGCTCAGTTTTTGAGCTATCGTGATAAGACTTTGCACGGAGACTTATTATTCCAGGGGATAGCACATTGGTCGAAACCGGCCGGATCGGACCACTATATCTTATAGCTGTCATACAACTCGAAGTAGGTTTTCGCCATATATCCCATGTTTTTAAAGCTATCGCGATGAAACTTTGCACATATACTTATTATTCAAAATGACAGTTTAAATTTCGGATATAAAAAGTGACGACATGTTACCAAGTCCTTAGAGACTCTTTGACAAGACTTCTAACTCAGATAACTTTGTTCGAGCTTAACTGATATGTAATTCTGATGTAATTGATTTACATTCTAGATTAACGCCATTTTTTAAATAAATTCAGTTTTTTGGATAGATTTTACTGACAAATTTGGCAATAACAATTTTAGCTTTTAAGTTTTCAATTCCATGGAAATATTCTTCCATGATTTCGAACAAGCATAACTTTACCGAAGTTTGTGGCTGTTTGTTTCTTTGGCTTTAAGAATTAAGCTTTGGGCGAAACAGACATGAATTCCCACTAAGCACCTATATTTAGTTGGATTCTCCAAAGAAAGTCCTTCAAAATTAGTTTTTACGATGAAACAAGATTGCATACTAGCATAATTATCAACAACTCCATATACATCTGAAAAGTAAGCTGGACGCTTATTTTCTTACCCCTTCCCTAGCAGCCAATCGGATTAACTGTTTATACCCTGAACCCATTAAAAATGGGTAAAAAGGGTATTATGGTTTTGTGCAAAAGTATGTGACAGGCATAAGGAAGAATCTCCGACCATATAAAGTATATATATTCTTGATCAGTATCAACAGCCAAGTCGATTTAGCCATGTCCGTCCGTCTGTCTGTATGAACACGCGGATATCAGAGACTACAAGAGCTAGAGACTTCATATTTGGAATATAAGTTCTCGTAGTGCCGGGACAGATCAAGTTTATTTCATTTTATCGATAATCCGACCCATTCAAAAGTTATCGATAAATTTCGATTTCAGACTAGCGTTTTTGGGCTATAACTTACAAGTTATAAGAGCTAGAGGCCCCTAATTTGGCATGTATAATCTCGAATAGCATACACATGTAACAAATTTTTCACTTTTTGGATACCACCCCCCAATCCCCCCAAAAATTCAAAAAACTCATTTTTGAAGGTATGACCTTGCAATTTGGTTTGGTCACACATTTTATAGCCAATGTTATGTCCTACAAATTTTAAAAAGATCGGACAATAAACACAGAAGTTATTTAAGATTTTACTTTCCATTGTGTGGGGCTCCGTGAAAAAGCAAGATTACTGCTTAATCCGCAGGCACTGCTTGCAGTATGTGTGTGTTTGTATGTATGCACACTATTAGGCAAGTATGAATGGATGTCAGAACTGGGTTCAGGGTATCTCCTAGTCGGGCAGTCCCGACTAGAGCACTCTTACTTGTTTTTATATATATGTATATAGTACTTTATGGTATTTTTTAAAATATATTTTTTTGTATACATTTTCCAACTGATTAGCATACGACTGCTTGACGAGTAGTCGAATGGTTATAGAAAGGGGTGGGTGTTGTTTCTGTCATGTGCTTTTACCCCACACACACACACACACACACACTGCCACTTAACAGTACTCGGTCGTTGTCGTTGCGGAAACGGAAGTCACTCGACATCTGATGTGAGTTTATTTTATTTTATTATTTTTTCTTTTGGAAATTAGCTAATGTGCAGCGACTTGTAGGACATATTGGTTTTGGTATTACAACAAATTTGTTTTTTGTTGAAAAATGTTTATTGTTGGTTTCGTTGGTTGGCACATGCCACATGCCAAATGCCACTTGCCACTTGCCACTTGCCACTTGCCACTTGGCAGCAATTAGTCGTCGTGTGTGCGGCAACCCTTTGAGTCGTCCTCGTCATGCAGTTGAAGCGTTAAAATGACACTTCAGTCGGGATACTCGCATCTGGTTGCAGCTGTTTTTGCACCACCGCCGCCACCTGCATCTGGCAGCCACAAAACCAAATTGGGCGGGGCTGTCAAAAGCGTGCATTTTTATACCCTGAACCCATTAAAAATGGGTAAAAAGGGTATAATGAAGTTGTGCAAAAGTATGTAACAGGCATAAGGAAGCATCTCCGACCATATAAAGTATATATATTATTGATCAGTATCAACAGCCGAGTCGATCTAGCCATGTCCGTCTGTCTGTCCGTCTGTCCGTCTGTCCGTCTGTCTGTCTGTATGAACACACAGATATCAGAGACTACAAGAGCTAGAGACTTCATATTTGGAACATAAGTTCTCCTAATCCCGGGACAGATCAAGTTTATTAAAATTTATCGATAGCTCGTCCCGTTCAAAAGTTATCGATAAATTTCGATTTCAGACCAGCGTTTTTTGGATATAACTTACAAGTTATAAGAGCTAGAGGCCCCTAATTTGACATGTATAATCTCGAATAGCATACACATGAAAAAATTTTTCACTTTTTGGATACCACCCCCAAACCCCCCAAAAGTTAAAAAAACGCATTTTTGAAGGTACGACCTTGCAATTTGGTTTTGGTCACACATATTATTGACAATTGTTTGCCCCAAAAATTTCAATAAGATCGGACGATAAACACAGAAGTTATTTAAGATTTAACTTTCCATTGTGTGGGGCTCAGCGAAAAGCAAGCTAACTGCTTAGACCGCTTGCACTGCTTGTACTGCAGCATGTGTGTGTTTAGATTAATATGAATGATTGTAAGGACTGGGTTCAGGGTATCTCGTAGTCGGGCACTCCCGACTAGAGCACTCTTACTTGTTGTATGCAAAATGAGTTAAGCTTTTGCCATTCAACCTGTTGCAGAGTTGCGCTAAGCTCGCAAATGAGCGTTGAGCAGCCTTGAGCTGATAAACCTATTATATCATACTATGCATTTAACCACATAATAACTGCAAAGACTTAAATGCAGTATTAGTGTATGCTCTTGTATTCCTTTTGCCCTCACATTTTGGTATTTTCATATTAAATAAATATAATTGTGCTTTAATTTTGGTGAAATTTGGAAATCAGATTCAGAGATGATCCGCTTCCATGTAAAAATGCTGAAGTAAACAATACTAACATTATTCAAAAATTAACAGAAACTACCAAACTTGTGAAAAAAAACTTCGTTAGAATAGTTTGAGGAAAGCGTCAAATTATTATCAGCATAGATATCACTTTGTATACTCGTTTCGAAGAAAATAGTATATTTATTTTGTGCTAAAAGTTACCTCCAGTAGGATTAGAATGCTAAAAGAAATTGATCTAGCCATGTCCGTCCGTCTGTATGTATGCAAACTAGTCCCTCAGTTGTTGAGCTATCGCGATTCAACTTTGCACAGAGACATTTTATTCAAATGTACAGCACATTGCTCGGAACCAGCCGGATTGAACTATATCTTATATCTGCCATAAAACTGGAGGTCTGTTTTGGCCATAGATCCCATGTTTATAATTTAAGCAATTTTGAAAGAATCATATGCAGGTAGATATCTGCGAATTAGTCGCGAACTATACAATGTTGATCTAATTTCATATTATTTTCTAATTTAATGTGGAAAATTAAAAATATGATGTTTATTGGGGGCAGTATCCAAACAGTCAAATATTTCTAACATCTATAAGCTTATTGAGATTCAACATACCAAATTTGGTGACCCTAGCTCTTATAACTTTTCAGTCATGGCCAAAAAATGTTGGTCTGAAATATACATTTATCGATAACTTTTGAACGGGCCAATAAAATGACACAAACTTGATCAGACCGGGGTGTTATGCAACTTTTATGATTTTCTTTAAAAGTTGCTGCATATTGCATCTGTCATTAATACGAAATATCATATCGATTATTCAAATATCGATAACGACGCATTACGCGATACTTAAAGTTGCTGTTACGATCATTAAATAGTTTAATAACATTAGCGTTTTACTTATTTGTGTCCAGATTTTTAAAATATAAGAGGTCTTTGCACTTTTCTCTTTTGCAATAAAAGAATACAGCAATGCACAAAGAATATCAATTATAATTACGACCCTGCAACCATGGGCCTATCGAAATCGGAAATAGCTAAAGTGAACATCGAAGTAGGCTTTGAAGTGCCCAACTGCGAAGGTATAAATAGCTGAGCAGTTCCCATATGTGCTCAGTTTGCTTCGGCACCAGGTCGGGAATAGACCTATTTTCTGATTTCATTTTCCTGTTTTAAGTGATTTTTCCGTTTTTTCATTAAATTGTTGTTTCATCCTGCATTTTTCCACAAAGCATTTTATTTCGCTAAGTTGGTGTTACCTGATATCAGGGCTTGTTTTTTGTGTGGCTTTTTGCGTTGTTTTTTTTATTTAAATTGTATTGTATTTTTTTCCAAGTCGTTTTCGTGCATTTTATTTCTAATGCTATAACGTTATTTTTTTGGAAATTGGTTTTTATTTTGATTTTAAATTCTTTTAATTAACTTTCCTTAATGCATATTATTTAGTACGTCACTTTCATATAACTCCTAGTCATTACGTTCTTTTTTGGAGCCCTTTTTACCATTTACAATTAAAACATTGGTTTTTCTTGATATATTTTATATCGCTAAGTAGTTATCGTATTTATTGCTTCTTTCGGATGCGTTTTTCTTCATTTTAAATGAATTCTTTTCAATTCAAATGAACTTTTATTTCTTTTATTTTCCTCATATATATTTTTTTCAACATCGCTGAATAATTTCTAAAGCTTATGCGTACTTGTTTCGAATGCGTTTTGACATTTTGAATTAAAAATTTATTTTTCCGAATACTTTTTTCTTTAATTTTGTTTCTCTTAATATATAATTTGTTGGCCAAATTTATTTTCTTACAATTTCTTAAGTCATTACGTGCTTGTTGAGAAAGCGTTTTGCCATTCAAATTTAAAAAAATAAAATTAATTTCCCTTACAGTTTATTTTGCTTCTTTTTTTTTGTTTGGTGCGTAAGAAATCCGAATATACTGAAGACGAATGGAAATGGGAGACAAAACAACCTTAAAGAATATTATGTGATATATTCAATTCGCATTTCCATAGCATTTCCCGTCTCAAGACGCAGAAGGAAGAAGAGGAAATCGGAAATCGGCAGAATTCCAAGCCAACAGCAACCGGAAGAAGGATCTGTTAAGGGAAGTGCATCCGAATACGGAATACCGAATACGACAAATACTAAAAAACAGCAAGATCGGCACGAGAGGACTTCTTGCTAACTGCATGACCCGAAGGAAGAATTCTCGACAGAAAATACGAAGATAGAGTATTGGGTAACTTGGAACCCTTCACGACAAGCACCTTGGAGGTGAAGCTGCGAAGGACCCTCGACGAGAGAAGGCTGAAAAGTTATCGACTAGAAGAAACCATTTACACAGTTGTTATTTAGTCAAAAAGTTCCGAGCCAATAATTTCATTTAATGAATTATTAATGAATTTTTGTTCAATAAAAATCAAATGAAATAAAATAAATAGTAGTAATATTACTTCAACATATTTATGTTTATGTTGATAAATTTTCATTTACAGTAAGAACAATAATAAAACATTAAATGATAATAAGTAATAGTAAAGTCCTCAAATTTGAAACCAGTGTTGGAAAATTACCAATTGCTCCATATTGCACTATGTAGCCATGCAAACTTATATGTACATCGTCTTAATAAACATAAGTTAACTTAACATCTTGCAAAGCGCAAATTGTATATGTATAGGGCAACAGCAAAAAAGTTCTTGAGCATATTTAGAAAAACAAAAAAAAAACTAAATAAAAAAATAATTAAACAATAAATAAAGATAGAATATATATACTTCATCGGCTTCGATATGCTTCCTTTTGCACAACTTCATTATACACTTTATACATATTTTTAATGGGTTCAGGGTATAAAAGCGAAAGAGAATAGATTGACGGAAAGTAAAATCAAATTATATTTGGAAAATAGTATATTCATTTTGTGCTAAAAGTTACCTCCAGTAGGATTAGAATGCTAAAAGAAATTGATCTAGCCATGTCCGTCCGTCTGTCTGTCTGTATGTATGCAAACTAGTCCCTCAGTTGTTGAGCTATCGCGATTCAACTTTGCACAGAGACATTTTATTCAAATGTACAGCACATTGCTCGGAACCAGCCGGATTGAACTATATCTTATATCTGCCATAAAACTGGAGGTCTGTTTTGGCCATAGATCCCATGTTTATAATTTAAGCAATTTTGAAAGAATCATATGCAGGTAGATATCTGCGAATTAGTCGTGAACTATACAATGTTGATCTAATTTCATATTATTTTCTAATTTAATGTGGAAAATTAAAAATATGATGTTTATTGGGGGCAGTATCCAAACAGTCAAATATTTCTAACATCTATAAGCTTATTGAGATTCAACATACCAAATTTGGTGACCCTAGCTCTTATAACTTTTCAGTCATGGCCAAAAAATGTTGGTCTGAAATATACATTTATCGATAACTTTTGAACGGGCCAATAAAATGACACAAACTTGATCAGACCGGGGTGTTATGCAACTTTTATGATTTTCTTTAAAAGTTGCTGCATATTGCATCTGTCATTAATACGAAATATCATATCGATTATTCAAATATCGATAACGACGCATTACGCGATACTTAAAGTTGCTGTTACGATCATTAAATAGTTTAATAACATTAGCGTTTTACTTATTTGTGTCCAGATTTTTAAAATATAAGAGGTCTTTGCACTTTTCTCTTTTGCAATAAAAGAATACAGCAATGCACAAAGAATATCAATTATAATTACGACCCTGCAACCATGGGCCTATCGAAATCGGAAATAGCTAAAGTGAACATCGAAGTAGGCTTTGAAGTGCCCAACTGCGAAGGTATAAATAGCTGAGCAGTTCCCATATGTGCTCAGTTTGCTTCGGCACCAGGTCGGGAATAGACCTATTTTCTGATTTCATTTTCCTGTTTTAAGTGATTTTTCCGTTTTTTCATTAAATTGTTGTTTCATCCTGCATTTTTCCACAAAGCATTTTATTTCGCTAAGTTGGTGTTACCTGATATCAGGGCTTGTTTTTTGTGTGGCTTTTTGCGATGTTTTTTTTATTTAAATTGTATTGTATTTTTTTCCAAGTCGTTTTCGTGCATTTTATTTCTAATGCTATAACGTTATTTTTTTGGAAATTGGTTTTTATTTTGATTTTAAATTCTTTTAATTAACTTTCCTTAATGCATATTATTTAGTACGTCACTTTCATATAACTCCTAGTCATTACGTTCTTTTTTGGAGCCCTTTTTACCATTTACAATTAAAACATTGGTTTTTCTTGATATATTTTATATCGCTAAGTAGTTATCGTATTTATTGCTTCTTTCGGATGCGTTTTTCTTCATTTTAAATGAATTCTTTTCAATTCAAATGAACTTTTCTTTCTTTTATTTTCCTCATATATATTTTTTTCAACATCGCTATCGTGAATAATTTCTAAAGTTTATGCGTACTTTTTTCGAATGCGTTTTGACATTTTGAATTAAAAATTTATTTTTCCGAATACTTTTTTCTTTAATTTTGTTTCTCTTAATATATAATTTGTTGGCCAAATTTATTTTCTTACAATTTCTTAAGTCATTACGTGCTTGTTGAGAAAGCGTTTTGCCATTCAAATTTAAAAAAATAAAATTAATTTCCCTTACAGTTTATTTTGCTTCTTTTTTTTTTGTTTGGTGCGTAAGAAATCCGAATATACTGAAGACGAATGGAAATGGGAGACAAAACAACCTTAAAGAATATTATGTGATATATTCAATTCGCATTTCCATAGCATTTCCCGTCTCAAGACGCAGAAGGAAGAAGAGGAAATCGGAAATCGGCAGAATTCCAAGCCAACAGCAACCGGAAGAAGGATCTGTTAAGGGAAGTGCATCCGAATACGGAATACCGAATACGACAAATACTAAAAAACAGCAAGATCGGCACGAGAGGACTTCTTGCTAACTGCATGACCCGAAGGAAGAATTCTCGACAGAAAATACGAAGATAGAGTATTGGGTAACTTGGAACCCTTCACGACAAGCACCTTGGAGGTGAAGCTGCGAAGGACCCTCGACGAGAGAAGGCTGAAAAGTTATCGACTAGAAGAAACCATTTACACAGTTGTTATTTAGTCAAAAAGTTCCGAGCCAATAATTTCATTTAATGAATTATTAATGAATTTTTGTTCAATAAAAATCAAATGAAATAAAATAAATAGTAGTAATATTACTTCAACATATTTATGTTTATGTTGATAAATTTTCATTTACAGTAAGAACAATAATAAAACATTAAATGATAATAAGTAATAGTAAAGTCCTCAAATTTGAAACCAGTGTTGGAAAATTACCAATTGCTCCATATTGCACTATGTAGCCATGCAAACTTATATGTACATCGTCTTAATAAACATAAGTTAACTTAACATCTTGCAAAGCGCAAATTGTATATGTATAGGGCAACAGCAAAAAAGTTCTTGAGCATATTTAGAAAAACAAAAAAAAACTAAATAAAAAAATAATTAAACAATAAATAAAGATAGAATATATATACTTCATCGGCTTCGATATGCTTCCTTTTGCACAACTTCATTATACACTTTATACATATTTTTAATGGGTTCAGGGTATAAAAGCGAAAGAGAATAGATTGACGGAAAGTAAAATCAAATTATATTTGGAAAATAGTATATTCATTTTGTGCTAAGAGTTACCTCCAGTAGGATTAGAATGCTAAAAGAAATTGATCTAGCCATGTCCGTCCGTCTGTCTGTCTGTATGTATGCAAACTAGTCCCTCAGTTGTTGAGCTATCGCGATTCAACTTTGCACAGAGACATTTTATTCAAATGTACAGCACATTGCTCGGAACCAGCCGGATTGAACTATATCTTATATCTGCCATAAAACTGGAGGTCTGTTTTGGCCATAGATCCCATGTTTATAATTTAAGCAATTTTGAAAGAATCATATGCAGGTAGATATCTGCGAATTAGTCGTGAACTATACAATGTTGATCTAATTTCATATTATTTTCTAATTTAATGTGGAAAATTAAAAATATGATGTTTATTGGGGGCGGTATCCAAACAGTCAAATATTTGTAACATCGATAAGCTTATTGAGATTCAACATACCAAATTTGGTGACCCTAGCTCTTATAACTTTTCAGTCATGGCCAAAAAATGTTGGTCTGAAATATACATTTGTCGATAACTTTTGAACGGGCCAATAAAATGACACAAACTTGATCAGACCGGGGTGTTATGCAACTTTTATGATTTTCTTTAAAAGTTGCTGCATATTGCATCTGTCATTAATACGAAATATCATATCGATTATTCAAATATCGATAACGACGCATTACGCGATACTTAAAGTTGCTGTTACGATCATTAAATAGTTTAATAACATTAGCGTTTTACTTATTTGTGTCCAGCTTTTTCAAATATTAGAGTTCTTTGCACTTTTCTCTTTTGCAATAAAAGAATACAGCAATGCACAAAGAATATCAATTATAGTTACGACCCTGCAACCATGGGCCTATCGAAATCGGAAATAGCTAAAGTGAACATCGAAGTAGGCTTTGAAGTGCCCAACTGCGAAGGTATAAATAGCTGAGCAGTTCCCATATGTGCTCAGTTTGCTTCGGCACCAGGTCGGGAATAGACCTATTTTCTGATTTCATTTTCCTGTTTTAAGTGATTTTTCCGTTTTTTCATTAAATTGTTGTTTCATCCTGCATTTTTCCACAAAGCATTTTATTTCGCTAAGTTGGTGTTACCTGATATCAGGGCTTGTTTTTTGTGTGGCTTTTTGCGTTGTTTTTTTTATTTAAATTGTATTGTATTTTTTTCCAAGTCGTTTTCGTGCATTTTATTTCTAATGCTATAACGTTATTTTTTTGGAAATTGGTTTTTATTTTAATTGTAAATTCTTTTAATTAACTTTCCTAAATGCATATTATTTAGAACGTCACTTTCATATAACTCCTAGTCATTACGTTCTTTTTTGGAGCCCTTTTTACCATTTAAAACTAAAAACATTGTTTTTTCCTGATATATTCTATATCGCCAAGTAGTTTTCGTATATATTACCTGAAAACACGGAGTGCTTCTTTCAGATACGTTTTCTTTTCATTTGAAATGCATATTTCTTTTATTTTATTTTTATTTATTTATTTTTTTGGTGTATATAATTTTCTGAGTCATTACGTTCCTTTTGGGAAAGCGATTTACCATTCAAAACTAAAAAATAAATTAAATTTAACTAAAATTTTTTTTTGGTTTGCCTCAGAGCTCCGAAGATACTGAAGACGTATAAAAGTTGGAGACAAAACAACCTTAATGGAGAGATTTTATGTGATATGTTCAATTCACGCAGCATCTCCCGTCTCAAGACGCAGAACGAAGAAATGCAATTGTCCTTTCAATTGTAAAATTTTTTATTTTTTTGTTGCTTTTTTTATACATATTTTTTTCAACATCGCTTTCGTGAATAAGTTCTAAAGTTGTACGTTCTGTTTTTATGCGTTTTATTATTTAATATGAAAAAAATTGTCAACTTACTTTTATTTTGCCAAGTTGGTGTTACCTGATATCAGAATTTTTTTGTTTTCTTTGGTTTTTTTTTAAATTTAAATTGTGTTGTATTTTTATTTTTATTTTGCTCTTCCGTTTTTTTTTTGGAAATGGGTTTTTATTTTGATTTTAAATTCTTTTAATTAACTTTCCTTAATGCATATTATTTAGTACGTCACTTTTGATATAACTCCTAGTCATTACGTTCTTTTTTGGAGCCCTTTTTACCATTTACAATTAAAACATTGGTTTTTCTTGATATATTTTATATCGCTAAGTAGTTATCGTATTTATTGCTTCTTTCGGATGCGTTTTTCTTCATTTTAAATGAATTCTTTTCAATTCAAATGAACTTTTCTTTCTTTTATTTTCCTCATATATATTTTTTTCAACATCGCTGAATAATTTCTAAAGCTTATGCGTACTTGTTTCGAATGCGTTTTGACATTTTGAATTAAAAATTTATTTTTCCGAATACTTTTTTCTTTAATTTTGTTTCTCTTAATATATAATTTGTTGGCCAAATTTATTTTCTTACAATTTCTTAAGTCATTACGTGCTTGTTGAGAAAGCGTTTTGCCATTCAAATTTAAAAAAATAAAATTAATTTCCCTTACAGTTTATTTTGCTTTTTTTTTTTGTTTGGTGCGTAAGAAATCCGAATATACTGAAGACGAATGGAAATGGGAGACAAAACAACCTTAAAGAATATTATGTGATATATTCAATTCGCATTTCCATAGCATTTCCCGTCTCAAGACGCAGAAGGAAGAAGAGGAAATCGGAAATCGGCAGAATTCCAAGCCAACAGCAACCGGAAGAAGGATCTGTTAAGGGAAGTGCATCCGAATACGGAATACCGAATACGACAAATACTAAAAAACAGCAAGATCGGCACGAGAGGACTTCTTGCTAACTGCATGACCCGAAGGAAGAATTCTCGACAGAAAATACGAAGATAGAGTATTGGGTAACTTGGAACCCTTCACGACAAGCACCTTGGAGGTGAAGCTGCGAAGGACCCTCGACGAGAGAAGGCTGAAAAGTTATCGACTAGAAGAAACCATTTACACAGTTGTTATTTAGTCAAAAAGTTCCGAGCCAATAATTTCATTTAATGAATTATTAATGAATTTTTGTTCAATAAAAATCAAATGAAATAAAATAAATAGTAGTAATATTACTTCAACATATTTATGTTTATCTTGATAAATTTTCATTTACAGTAAGAACAATAATAAAACATTAAATGATAATAAGTAATAGTAAAGTCCTCAAATTTGAAACCAGTGTTGGAAAATTACCAATTGCTCCATATTGCACTATGTAGCCATGCAAACTTATATGTACATCGTCTTAATAAACATAAGTTAACTTAACATCTTGCAAAGCGCAAATTGTATATGTATAGGGCAACAGCAAAAAAGTTCTTGAGCATATTTAGAAAAACAAAAAAAAAACTAAATAAAAAAATAATTAAACAATAAATAAAGATAGAATATATATACTTCATCGGCTTCGATATGCTTCCTTTTGCACAACTTCATTATACACTTTATACATATTTTTAATGGGTTCAGGGTATAAAAGCGAAAGAGAATAGATTGACGGAAAGTAAAATCAAATTATATTTGGAAAATAGTATATTCATTTTGTGCTAAAAGTTACCTCCAGTAGGATTAGAATGCTAAAAGAAATTGATCTAGCCATGTCCGTCCGTCTGTCTGTCTGTATGTATGCAAACTAGTCCCTCAGTTGTTGAGCTATCGCGATTCAACTTTGCACAGAGACATTTTATTCAAATGTACAGCACATTGCTCGGAACCAGCCGGATTGAACTATATCTTATATCTGCCATAAAACTGGAGGTCTGTTTTGGCCATAGATCCCATGTTTATAATTTAAGCAATTTTGAAAGAATCATATGCAGGTAGATATCTGCGAATTAGTCGCGAACTATACAATGTTGATCTAATTTCATATTATTTTATAATTTAATGTGGAAAATTAAAAATATGATGTTTATTGGGGGCGGTATCCAAACAGTCAAATATTTGTAACATCGATAAGCTTATTGAGATTCAACATACCAAATTTGGTGACCCTAGCTCTTATAACTTTTCAGTCATGGCCAAAAAATGTTGGTCTGAAATATACATTTGTCGATAACTTTTGAACGGGCCAATAAAATGACACAAACTTGATCAGACCGGGGTGTTATGCAACTTTTATGATTTTCTTTAAAAGTTGCTGCATATTGCATCTGTCATTAATACGAAATATCATATCGATTATTCAAATATCGATAACGACGCATTACGCGATACTTAAAGTTGCTGTTACGATCATTAAATAGTTTAATAACATTAGCGTTTTACTTATTTGTGTCCAGCTTTTTCAAATATTAGAGGTCTTTGCACTTTTCTCTTTTGCAATAAAAGAATACAGCAATGCACAAAGAATATCAATTATAGTTACGACCCTGCAACCATGGGCCTATCGAAATCGGAAATAGCTAAAGTGAACATCGAAGTAGGCTTTGAAGTGCCCAACTGCGAAGGTATAAATAGCTGAGCAGTTCCCATATGTGCTCAGTTTGCTTCGGCACCAGGTCGGGAATAGACCTATTTTCTGATTTCATTTTCCTGTTTTAAGTGATTTTTCCGTTTTTTCATTAAATTGTTGTTTCATCCTGCATTTTTCCACAAAGCATTTTATTTCGCTAAGTTGGTGTTACCTGATATCAGGGCTTGTTTTTTGTGTGGCTTTTTGCGTTGTTTTTTTTATTTAAATTGTATTGTATTTTTTTCCAAGTCGTTTTCGTGCATTTTATTTCTAATGCTATAACGTTATTTTTTTGGAAATTGGTTTTTATTTTAATTGTAAATTCTTTTAATTAACTTTCCTAAATGCATATTATTTAGAACGTCACTTTCATATAACTCCTAGTCATTACGTTCTTTTTTGGAGCCCTTTTTACCATTTAAAACTAAAAACATTGTTTTTTCCTGATATATTCTATATCGCCAAGTAGTTTTCGTATATATTACCTGAAAACACGGAGTGCTTCTTTCAGATACGTTTTCTTTTCATTTGAAATGCATATTTCTTTTATTTTATTTTTATTTATTTATTTTTTTGGTGTATATAATTTTCTGAGTCATTACGTTCCTTTTGGGAAAGCGATTTACCATTCAAAACTAAAAAATAAATTAAATTTAACTAAATTTTTTTTTTGGTTTGCCTCAGAGCTCCGAAGATACTGAAGACGTATAAAAGTTGGAGACAAAACAACCTTAATGGAGAGATTTTATGTGATATGTTCAATTCACGCAGCATCTCCCGTCTCAAGACGCAGAACGAAGAAATGCAATTGTCCTTTCAATTGTAAAATTTTTTATTTTTTTGTTGCTTTTTTTATACATATTTTTTTCAACATCGCTTTCGTGAATAAGTTCTAAAGTTGTACGTTCTGTTTTTATGCGTTTTATTATTTAATATGAAAAAAATTGTCAACTTACTTTTATTTTGCCAAGTTGGTGTTACCTGATATCAGAATTTTTTTGTTTTCTTTGGTTTTTTTTTAAATTTAAATTGTGTTGTATTTTTATTTTTATTTTGCTTTCCGTTTTTTTTTTGGAAATGGGTTTTTATTTTGATTTTAAATTCTTTTAATTAACTTTCCTTAATGCATATTATTTAGTACGTCACTTTTGATATAACTCCTAGTCATTACGTTCTTTTTTGGAGCCCTTTTTACCATTTACAATTAAAACATTGGTTTTTCTTGATATATTTTATATCGCTAAGTAGTTATCGTATTTATTGCTTCTTTCGGATGCGTTTTTCTTCATTTTAAATGAATTCTTTTCAATTCAAATGAACTTTTCTTTCTTTTATTTTCCTCATATATATTTTTTTCAACATCGCTGAATAATTTCTAAAGCTTATGCGTACTTGTTTCGAATGCGTTTTGACATTTTGAATTAAAAATTTATTTTTCCGAATACTTTTTTCTTTAATTTTGTTTCTCTTAATATATAATTTGTTGGCCAAATTTATTTTCTTACAATTTCTTAAGTCATTACGTGCTTGTTGAGAAAGCGTTTTGCCATTCAAATTTAAAAAAATAAAATTAATTTCCCTTACAGTTTATTTTGCTTTTTTTTTTTGTTTGGTGCGTAAGAAATCCGAATATACTGAAGACGAATGGAAATGGGAGACAAAACAACCTTAAAGAATATTATGTGATATATTCAATTCGCATTTCCATAGCATTTCCCGTCTCAAGACGCAGAAGGAAGAAGAGGAAATCGGAAATCGGCAGAATTCCAAGCCAACAGCAACCGGAAGAAGGATCTGTTAAGGGAAGTGCATCCGAATACGGAATACCGAATACGACAAATACTAAAAAACAGCAAGATCGGCACGAGAGGACTTCTTGCTAACTGCATGACCCGAAGGAAGAATTCTCGACAGAAAATACGAAGATAGAGTATTGGGTAACTTGGAACCCTTCACGACAAGCACCTTGGAGGTGAAGCTGCGAAGGACCCTCGACGAGAGAAGGCTGAAAAGTTATCGACTAGAAGAAACCATTTACACAGTTGTTATTTAGTCAAAAAGTTCCGAGCCAATAATTTCATTTAATGAATTATTAATGAATTTTTGTTCAATAAAAATCAAATGAAATAAAATAAATAGTAGTAATATTACTTCAACATATTTATGTTTATCTTGATAAATTTTCATTTACAGTAAGAACAATAATAAAACATTAAATGATAATAAGTAATAGTAAAGTCCTCAAATTTGAAACCAGTGTTGGAAAATTACCAATTGCTCCATATTGCACTATGTAGCCATGCAAACTTATATGTACATCGTCTTAATAAACATAAGTTAACTTAACATCTTGCAAAGCGCAAATTGTATATGTATAGGGCAACAGCAAAAAAGTTCTTGAGCATATTTAGAAAAACAAAAAAAAAACTAAATAAAAAAATAATTAAACAATAAATAAAGATAGAATATATATACTTCATCGGCTTCGATATGCTTCCTTTTGCACAACTTCATTATACACTTTATACATATTTTTAATGGGTTCAGGGTATAAAAGCGAAAGAGAATAGATTGACGGAAAGTAAAATCAAATTATATTTGGAAAATAGTATATTCATTTTGTGCTAAAAGTTACCTCCAGTAGGATTAGAATGCTAAAAGAAATTGATCTAGCCATGTCCGTCCGTCTGTCTGTCTGTATGTATGCAAACTAGTCCCTCAGTTGTTGAGCTATCGCGATTCAACTTTGCACAGAGACATTTTATTCAAATGTACAGCACATTGCTCGGAACCAGCCGGATTGAACTATATCTTATATCTGCCATAAAACTGGAGGTCTGTTTTGGCCATAGATCCCATGTTTATAATTTAAGCAATTTTGAAAGAATCATATGCAGGTAGATATCTGCGAATTAGTCGCGAACTATACAATGTTGATCTAATTTCATATTATTTTATAATTTAATGTGGAAAATTAAAAATATGATGTTTATTGGGGGCGGTATCCAAACAGTCAAATATTTGTAACATCGATAAGCTTATTGAGATTCAACATACCAAATTTGGTGACCCTAGCTCTTATAACTTTTCAGTCATGGCCAAAAAATGTTGGTCTGAAATATACATTTGTCGATAACTTTTGAACGGGCCAATAAAATGACACAAACTTGATCAGACCGGGGTGTTATGCAACTTTTATGATTTTCTTTAAAAGTTGCTGCATATTGCATCTGTCATTAATACGAAATATCATATCGATTATTCAAATATCGATAACGACGCATTACGCGATACTTAAAGTTGCTGTTACGATCATTAAATAGTTTAATAACATTAGCGTTTTACTTATTTGTGTCCAGCTTTTTCAAATATTAGAGGTCTTTGCACTTTTCTCTTTTGCAATAAAAGAATACAGCAATGCACAAAGAATATCAATTATAGTTACGACCCTGCAACCATGGGCCTATCGAAATCGGAAATAGCTAAAGTGAACATCGAAGTAGGCTTTGAAGTGCCCAACTGCGAAGGTATAAATAGCTGAGCAGTTCCCATATGTGCTCAGTTTGCTTCGGCACCAGGTCGGGAATAGACCTATTTTCTGATTTCATTTTCCTGTTTTAAGTGATTTTTCCGTTTTTTCATTAAATTGTTGTTTCATCCTGCATTTTTCCACAAAGCATTTTATTTCGCTAAGTTGGTGTTACCTGATATCAGGGCTTGTTTTTTGTGTGGCTTTTTGCGTTGTTTTTTTTATTTAAATTGTATTGTATTTTTTTCCAAGTCGTTTTCGTGCATTTTATTTCTAATGCTATAACGTTATTTTTTTGGAAATTGGTTTTTATTTTAATTGTAAATTCTTTTAATTAACTTTCCTAAATGCATATTATTTAGAACGTCACTTTCATATAACTCCTAGTCATTACGTTCTTTTTTGGAGCCCTTTTTACCATTTAAAACTAAAAACATTGTTTTTTCCTGATATATTCTATATCGCCAAGTAGTTTTCGTATATATTACCTGAAAACACGGAGTGCTTCTTTCAGATACGTTTTCTTTTCATTTGAAATGCATATTTCTTTTATTTTATTTTTATTTATTTATTTTTTTGGTGTATATAATTTTCTGAGTCATTACGTTCCTTTTGGGAAAGCGATTTACCATTCAAAACTAAAAAATAAATTAAATTTTTTTTTGGTTTGCCTCAGAGCTCCGAAGATACTGAAGACGTATAAAAGTTGGAGACAAAACAACCTTAATGGAGAGATTTTATGTGATATGTTCAATTCACGCAGCATCTCCCGTCTCAAGACGCAGAACGAAGAAATGCAATTGTCCTTTCAATTGTAAAATTTTTTATTTTTTTGTTGCTTTTTTTATACATATTTTTTTCAACATCGCTTTCGTGAATAAGTTCTAAAGTTGTACGTTCTGTTTTTATGCGTTTTATTATTTAATATGAAAAAAATTGTCAACTTACTTTTATTTTGCCAAGTTGGTGTTACCTGATATCAGAATTTTTTTGTTTTCTTTGGTTTTTTTTTAAATTTAAATTGTGTTGTATTTTTATTTTTATTTTGCTTTCCTTTTTTTTTTGGAAATGGGTTTTTATTTTGATTTTAAATTCTTTTAATTAACTTTCCTTAATGCATATTATTTAGTACGTCACTTTTGATATAACTCCTAGTCATTACGTTCTTTTTTGGAGCCCTTTTTACCATTTACAATTAAAACATTGGTTTTTCTTGATATATTTTATATCGCTAAGTAGTTATCGTATTTATTGCTTCTTTCGGATGCGTTTTTCTTCATTTTAAATGAATTCTTTTCAATTCAAATGAACTTTTCTTTCTTTTATTTTCCTCATATATATTTTTTTCAACATCGCTGAATAATTTCTAAAGCTTATGCGTACTTGTTTCGAATGCGTTTTGACATTTTGAATTAAAAATTTATTTTTCCGAATACTTTTTTCTTTAATTTTGTTTCTCTTAATATATAATTTGTTGGCCAAATTTATTTTCTTACAATTTCTTAAGTCATTACGTGCTTGTTGAGAAAGCGTTTTGCCATTCAAATTTAAAAAAATAAAATTAATTTCCCTTACAGTTTATTTTGCTTTTTTTTTTTGTTTGGTGCGTAAGAAATCCGAATATACTGAAGACGAATGGAAATGGGAGACAAAACAACCTTAAAGAATATTATGTGATATATTCAATTCGCATTTCCATAGCATTTCCCGTCTCAAGACGCAGAAGGAAGAAGAGGAAATCGGAAATCGGCAGAATTCCAAGCCAACAGCAACCGGAAGAAGGATCTGTTAAGGGAAGTGCATCCGAATACGGAATACCGAATACGACAAATACTAAAAAACAGCAAGATCGGCACGAGAGGACTTCTTGCTAACTGCATGACCCGAAGGAAGAATTCTCGACAGAAAATACGAAGATAGAGTATTGGGTAACTTGGAACCCTTCACGACAAGCACCTTGGAGGTGAAGCTGCGAAGGACCCTCGACGAGAGAAGGCTGAAAAGTTATCGACTAGAAGAAACCATTTACACAGTTGTTATTTAGTCAAAAAGTTCCGAGCCAATAATTTCATTTAATGAATTATTAATGAATTTTTGTTCAATAAAAATCAAATGAAATAAAATAAATAGTAGTAATATTACTTCAACATATTTATGTTTATCTTGATAAATTTTCATTTACAGTAAGAACAATAATAAAACATTAAATGATAATAAGTAATAGTAAAGTCCTCAAATTTGAAACCAGTGTTGGAAAATTACCAATTGCTCCATATTGCACTATGTAGCCATGCAAACTTATATGTACATCGTCTTAATAAACATAAGTTAACTTAACATCTTGCAAAGCGCAAATTGTATATGTATAGGGCAACAGCAAAAAAGTTCTTGAGCATATTTAGAAAAACAAAAAAAAAACTAAATAAAAAAATAATTAAACAATAAATAAAGATAGAATATATATACTTCATCGGCTTCGATATGCTTCCTTTTGCACAACTTCATTATACACTTTATACATATTTTTAATGGGTTCAGGGTATAAAAGCGAAAGAGAATAGATTGACGGAAAGTAAAATCAAATTATATTTGGAAAATAGTATATTCATTTTGTGCTAAAAGTTACCTCCAGTAGGATTAGAATGCTAAAAGAAATTGATCTAGCCATGTCCGTCCGTCTGTCTGTCTGTATGTATGCAAACTAGTCCCTCAGTTGTTGAGCTATCGCGATTCAACTTTGCACAGAGACATTTTATTCAAATGTACAGCACATTGCTCGGAACCAGCCGGATTGAACTATATCTTATATCTGCCATAAAACTGGAGGTCTGTTTTGGCCATAGATCCCATGTTTATAATTTAAGCAATTTTGAAAGAATCATATGCAGGTAGATATCTGCGAATTAGTCGCGAACTATACAATGTTGATCTAATTTCATATTATTTTCTAATTTAATGTGGAAAATTAAAAATATGATGTTTATTGGGGGCGGTATCCAAACAGTCAAATATTTGTAACATCGATAAGCTTATTGAGATTCAACATACCAAATTTGGTGACCCTAGCTCTTATAACTTTTCAGTCATGGCCAAAAAATGTTGGTCTGAAATATACATTTGTCGATAACTTTTGAACGGGCCAATAAAATGACACAAACTTGATCAGACCGGGGTGTTATGCAACTTTTATGATTTTCTTTAAAAGTTGCTGCATATTGCATCTGTCATTAATACGAAATATCATATCGATTATTCAAATATCGATAACGACGCATTACGCGATACTTAAAGTTGCTGTTACGATCATTAAATAGTTTAATAACATTAGCGTTTTACTTATTTGTGTCCAGCTTTTTCAAATATTAGAGTTCTTTGCACTTTTCTCTTTTGCAATAAAAGAATACAGCAATGCACAAAGAATATCAATTATAGTTACGACCCTGCAACCATGGGCCTATCGAAATCGGAAATAGCTAAAGTGAACATCGAAGTAGGCTTTGAAGTGCCCAACTGCGAAGGTATAAATAGCTGAGCAGTTCCCATATGTGCTCAGTTTGCTTCGGCACCAGGTCGGGAATAGACCTATTTTCTGATTTCATTTTCCTGTTTTAAGTGATTTTTCCGTTTTTTCATTAAATTGTTGTTTCATCCTGCATTTTTCCACAAAGCATTTTATTTCGCTAAGTTGGTGTTACCTGATATCAGGGCTTGTTTTTTGTGTGGCTTTTTGCGTTGTTTTTTTTATTTAAATTGTATTGTATTTTTTTCCAAGTCGTTTTCGTGCATTTTATTTCTAATGCTATAACGTTATTTTTTTGGAAATTGGTTTTTATTTTAATTGTAAATTCTTTTAATTAACTTTCCTAAATGCATATTATTTAGAACGTCACTTTCATATAACTCCTAGTCATTACGTTCTTTTTTGGAGCCCTTTTTACCAT